>OY283151.1:7433439-8052893 GCA_958299815.1 Sarcophaga carnaria | reverse complement strand
TCATACACTCTACAGGCTTTTGAATAAAATCCTTTTAGCAAGGTTTTCAGTATGAAAGTCTATATTGTTTAAAACAAAAAACGAATCGACTGCTTTCGTACTTCAAGGGAAGGACTTACTAAATTGGCCATTACACTGTGTTCATTTTAACCAGCCTCTACTGCTTACTGTCAACTTTAAATTACAGATTTTAAGAACGTTTCGTTGCAATTTTATTTTACTCTCAGAGATTTTGCTAGAATACTGCTGAGAACAAGTCTTATTTCGTTTTGTTCAAATTGTCTGAGCCGGCGTTTGAGCCACAGGCTCTCGTGTTATAAACCAACACACTACCTACTAGATCAGGTTTTATTAGTAACTGGTTTTAAAGACATATAATTCCGATAGATTAATTTAAGGTGGTGTGCTTGGAGGGATTAAAGTGTGCGATTACAAACTCAAGCATTCTTACGTGCAAACTCTAGAAAATACGGAAAAATTGTTCATCAAGATCATGTTCAAACTGATCTCTCAATCGAATTGTAGTTTTCTTTTCCGCGATTTCCTTCAGGTGCATTTTCGAACAACATCTTTTCGGTGAAGAATTCCTACTTTTTCAACGTGATCAAGCTGCCTCGGTCGTTGCAGCAACTATATCTATGTCGCCTTATGAGTCAGTCAAAGCAGGTACTCATCAAAAATATAAGTAGAATTGAATCATACTCATAATTTCTGATACTTATACGCATTCATACTTATTTTAGTATCATGGAACCTGCTCTACTCATATTCAAAGTTTGAAGTACTCATCATATTCATACTTAACAACACGTATGATGTTGTTGATTTCGACACTTCATAACTCAACATATACACGAAGCACAAAATAAGTATGATTCGAATACGAACACTAAAATACTCTCCACCCATGTATAAAATTAACACACACAACATAAGTGGTGTGAGAAACTAGGACGTTGTACAATGGGCCAATTCGACCTCCGGGTACTGTACTTGTCTTAATTGACAAGTACACGTCCTCTAACCTAACCTAAATAGTGACTAAATGGTTGTGTGTTTGCTCTGTCGCTGTCGCCGTGTTCTAGTAGGTAGTGTGTTAGCTTATTAGACGAAAAGCCATGGTTCGAGCCCCAGGCTAGGCATCAAAATAAAGTGCAAAAAGTATTTCTTCGGCGACTTCCTCTCAGCAGATTTCTGGCAAAAACTCTGAGAGTACATAAAATTGCCATGAAAAGTTTCTCAAAAATCTGTCGTTCGGAGTCGACTTTAAACTGTAGGCCCCACCACTGATGTATAAAATTAACACACACAACATAAGTGGTGTGAGAAACTAGGTCGTAATCCTGACTGAAGGGTTGTAATGACCAATTATGTATGTATGTATGTTTGCTCTGCTTGCTGCTCTGTCTTTTTTGCTTATGTGTCCGTTTTGTTTTTTTGTAGATGCAAAAACAACTAAGATTGCAAATATTATAAGTATTTTTCTAAAGTTCTGAATCTAAATGAGTAGGCTTATGAATCAAACATATTTCGAATGGTATGAATTTGATGTCAACGTCGTACGCATACTCATTGTAACCTCTACTTATAAATCTACGTTGTAGTGAGTATGAATGAATCAGCGTACATAGTTAAATTTCAATATTGTTGACTCACTTTTATATTCAAAATTTCATGAGTGCTTATGAGTAGCGAAAAAACGATTCATTGTTGATCTTTGGTACTCATGTAACAGCATCATGTGCAGTGAAGTTTTGTCACATCGCTTGCTTTAAAGCTGCTTTACGAAACCGAAATGCATGTTAGCAAGTGATCCTTCGGCTTAGCTTCAAATATTCTATTCTAAATATTATAATAAACGTGTATATTCGTCATAGGTTTTTAATGATAGTCGACCTTGCCCAACAGCAGTTCAATTTTTCTTTTGAAATGTCCATAATAAGGCAGTCAAAGCAAAGCAAAGGAAAGCAAAATGTACGTTTGAAGGAAGGTTTGAGTTCAAATAAGTGTCTTGTATAAGTCTCCTTAAAGTAAAATTCTGTTCTTTTTTTTTATTTAAATTTTGTTGTATTCATTGTATCCATACAACCTTATATGAAACCCTGCCATTGCTACCTTCTTTCGCCAGGGCAATATCGTTTCTTTTTCTGTTTTTTTTTATTTCTGTTTTACTTTGAATTTCTTTATTTTTCTCTATCTTTATACGCTTCTTTCTACGTCCTTTCATTTGCCCGCTTGCTTATGTTTTTCTTTTTTATTATTTTTTAACGTCTTTTCCATGTTTCCGATTTATTTCAGACATTTTTTTCAAACTTCAATTTATTTGTACGTTTTTTTTTTTGGAATTGGTTTTAAAGAAAAACTTTTGTTCAATTTGAAAAAATTAAAAAGAAAAAGAAAGTAAGAAAGAAAAAATATTAATATTGTTGATGATGGATTTTTTTCAAACAAATTCTTTCTTTTTTATTTTATTTTGCAGCTGCGTACTGTACGAATTTAATTAGTCCGTCTTTTTAATTTTCTATTCTGCCATCATTTTCGAATTTCAAATTCTTTTTTTCTCCATATTTATCGTTTTTTTTTTCATTTTCTTTTTCCATGAGAATAAAACTTTTAAAGTACGTTAATTCTTTTCGATTCTGTTTTAGTTTTTAGTTTGTGAGAAAAAAAAAATCGTTTTAATTTCATATTCTTGAAGATTTTAATGTAAAAAGTATTCGAGATTTGAGTTGACATTCTATTATTGGCTGTACAGCATTGGACCACTTGGATAAAAGTTAATTTAATTGCATGGAAATGGCAAGATACGTTCTACTGTCTTAGTAGTAAAAAATATTAAATAAAAGAGAAAAAGAAAATGAAATAATATTCTATGAATTTAATGGTAAATCAAATTGAAGTGCCACGCCCACAGTATCATAGGCAGAGCCTACCTCTTATATAGCCATGCACGGCACTTGTTATAAGTTAAACTTTTCTCCAACCATTGGTTATTGAAAGTTATCAAAGCTTCTTAAAGATTTTAGAATAGAGATTACTTCGTTTACCTAACTTGCAGTCTTAATCAACGAGCATCTTTAGTTAATGAGGTTCCAATCGGAGATTAGCAATGAGTATTCAAAAAGATGAGTAGAATCGAATCATATTCATAATTTCTGATACTTATACGCATTCATACTTATTTTAATATCATGGAACCTCAACGCATATTCAAAGTATGATGTTGTTGATGTCGACTCTCCATAACTGAACATATGCACGAAGCACAAAATAAGTATGAATCGCGTACGAACACTAAAATATTCACTAGAAGGTTCTGTGTATGATCTGCTTGCTGCTCTGTCTCTTTTGCTTATGTGTCTTTTTTCTTTTTTGTAAATGAAACTAAGGCTGTAAATTTTTATGAATGCTTCGAGTCACTCGAATCATTTATAAGTACATATTTTAAGTATTTTTCTAAAGTTATGAATCTAAATGAGTATGAATCAAACATATTTTGAATGATATGAGTTTGATGTCAACGTTGTACGTATACTCATTGCAACCTGTACTTATAAAACAACGTTGTAGTGAGTATGAATGAATCAGAGTACACAGTTAAATTTCAATATTATTGACTCACTTGTATTAAAAATTTCATGAGTGCTTATGAGTACCGAAAACACGATTCATTGCTGATCTTTGGTTTCAATTGTCTGAGACAGTTTAGAAAGTGATTTCATTTTCCTTTCCTATTGTAGCGACTACAAACCCGTATAATTAAGGTACAATCTCCTGAGAAGGTAAACAAATGTTCATCATCTTTTAAGAATTTTTAAACTTAAACATCTTAATACTCTCCAAATTCCATAATACCCTTTGATCTTTGTCCTACAAAGCCAATGACATCAACACCGAAGAGTAGGACTTAATCTAATCAGCAAAAGTTTATCGCCACCACGATCAACACATATTCTCAGAGGGTGTTGCTTCCAGGCAATGTCAGGTGAATGGACAAGTTATCATCCTAGAATCTTCAACAGCATACCTAAGACCTGCTATCCGGAAAACATTCAGTGAAGAAACTAACACAAGAAAAAAGTAATAATAGGAAATCGGGAGAGATATATTGTGACAGCCCTACTATGTATATTAAGGAACACATAAGGAGACAGTAAGACATATTGTAGATACGAAATATATGTACGTATGTTGTCCTTTGATCAATCTACGGCATATTATTCTTTAAATTCTCGTTTAAATATCCTCCTTACTAACTTAATTAATCAGTACAGTCTTTTAGTCAGGATTACGACCTTGCTTCTCACATCACTCTTGTTCGGTGTGTTAATTTTAACAATTAATAGCGGGACCCACAGTTTAAAGTCGACATCGAACGACAGATTTCTGAGAAGCTCTTCATGGACATTTTATTTACTCTTAGAGTGTTTGCCAGAAGTCTGCAGAAGAGGGTTGAACCACGGCCTTGCATCTAAAACGCTGTCACACTACATACTAGACTACGTCGACTATTCTCCTTAGCATACAGTATTCCGTAGTGCTTCGAACAATTCAAATATAAATTTAGATTGTGCTGATAGGTCCTCATTATCGTAGCTCTTATCATTTCCGAATGTATTCAAACCGAGTTTCAGAAAGCAGAGAATACTTAGAGACAGAGTGCTGTGAAGGTAACTGACTTACTTACTTAATTGGTTATAACAAACCTTTAGTTAGGTTTACGACCTAGCTTAACACACCAATTACGAAACGTACTTCGAATGACAGATTTTTGAGAAACTTTTCATGGCAATTTTATTTACTCCCAGAGGTTTGCCAGGTTTGCTGAGCCGCCGAAGAAATATTTTTTCAATATTTCAGTTCGTTCGAGATATCTGGGTTTGTGTTTGATCCACAACCTCACGTCTAATCAGATAACACACTATCTACTTGGTAGCGGCGACTTCGCTGCAAAGAATATAATGTCGATATCGGGCTTCCGTTGTGGCAATGCTGCCTAGTTTCTTTATATTGTTCAGAATGGAAATTAGATTTCCTATGCTCAGCATATAATGCGCCGTATCTTGGGAATTTATCTCGTAATCATGACCATGCAATTCGAACATCGAATGGACATTAATTTTAGATTATAATTTGTTTTGCGATAGTTAGACCTCCTTTTTGCCATATTTATTATGGCTTTAGGCTTTTAATTCATGTTTTGGATGCAGCTTTCATGCTTGATCATTTATTTTAAATTATCACTTCATATGAATATTTCCATTCGATGGCAATTTATTGCCAAATTAAAATTCAAATAATTTTTGTCTAATGCAGGTGTTTGGCCAAGTCAAAATATTCAAAAAAAAATATAACGGAATGACTGGGTAACTGACTGTCTCACTGGCTGAGTGACATTGTTGGCCAAAATTCATTTTCATTTGAAAAGTTCAACGTGTGTGGAATGTTGCCAAAAAAAATTGAAATGAAAACAATACCTGAATGAAAATAAAAACAAAAACAAAAACAGAAGAAAAAAATTCACTTTTTTTTTTGGATTTAATTTACGAGCGTCTACTCATCTAATATTCAAAGGAGGCCATAAATCAAGTTTTATTTTCGATTAAAATACAATGGGACAGGCAACAAGCGCCAAAAGAAAAGAACAAGAAATAAAAGGCCACTACAACGGTGGACTGTAGTGTTGTGGACTGACATTATATAGAGGTATCCATGCAAAGCTTAGAAGCATAGAAGCAGTCGTTTAACTCGTATGGCAAATTCATTTTGCATTTTTATTGCTTTTGGCCTTCTTTGTTTCGGTTTCGGTTTGGGTTGCTGTTTCTGTATTTATTTCATTCAAGTCCTATAAGATCGTGAGAGACATTTAAGAAACATCTGCTT
The DNA here is from genome assembly GCA_958299815.1 of Sarcophaga carnaria. NCBI lineage: Eukaryota > Metazoa > Arthropoda > Insecta > Diptera > Sarcophagidae > Sarcophaga > Sarcophaga carnaria. The sequence goes on along the minus strand of OY283151.1, from coordinate 8,047,010 downwards.
TCAACATGCTGTATAGTAGTAGCAGCACAATGATGAACACAATGATGACGATGATGATGATGTTCGTTGATGATGACCATTCAATGATAAAGGTGACATTTTTCGATTAGCGATTAGAAAACATTTAAAGCTTTTTAACATTTGACCATCTATTGTTTGTATTTCTCTATAGAGTGGTGGTTGTTGTTTGTCCTTGTTATGTTACTGGCACGCGTCATGGCCATTAAGTCAAGAAAGGGAGATTATTGATGATCGTTGTTAGCAAAAAAACAATATCGTTTGGTTTTTAACGAAAGAACATGTGTTTTCATGCCACCACCAGCACTGCACTACATTCATGATTAAAAACCCAAAAAAGAAGAAGTTCTTGTTCAAACTTCAGCAGAATGGTAGGATAAACTGTTTGGGTAGGGAGCGCCAAAGAGGGAAGATGTAAATTTTTATTGTGTTAAGCAGAGATCAGCAGTGAATCGTTTTTTCGTTACTCATAAGCACTCATGAAATTTTGAACATAAGTGAGTCAAAAATATTGAAATTTAACTCCCCTGATTCATTCGTACTCACTATAACGTTGATTTATAGGTACAGGTTGCAATGAGTATGCTTGCAACGTTGACATCAAACTCATACCAGAGATCAGCAATGAATGGTTTTTTCTCTACTCATAAGCACTCATGAAGTTTTGAATATGAGTCAACATTATTGAAATTTACCTATGTACTCTGATTCATTCATACCCTCTACAACGTTGATTTATAAGTACAGGTTGCAATGAGTATGCTTACAACATTGGCATCAAACTCATACCATTCGAAATATGTTTGATTCATAAGCCTACTCATTTAGATTCATAACTTTAGAAAAATACTTATAATACGTACTTATAAATGATTCGAGTGACTCAAATCATTCATCAAAATTTACAGTCTTAGTTGTTGTTGCATTTACATTGAGAAACTTTTCATGGCAATTTTTATTTACTCTCAGAATCTTTCCCAGAAATCTGCTGAGAGGAAGTCGAAAGAAATATTTTTTTTTCATATTTCGTTTTGATGTCTGACCTGGGATACGAACCCGAGCTTTACGTCTGATAAGCCAACACACTACCTACTAGACTACGGAGACTTCTTTACTAGAGTGTAACAAGAAAAAAGACACATAAGCAAAAAAGACAGAGCAGCAAGCCGAGTAAACACATAACCATTTAGTGTGTATTTTAGTGTTCGTACGCGATTCATACTTATTTTGTGCTTCGTGTATATGTTGAGTTATGGAGAGTCGAAATCAACCGCAACATCATACGTGTTGTAAGGTATGAATATGATGAGTACTTCAAACTTTGAATATGAATAGAGGTTCCATGACATTAAAATAAGTATGAATGCGTATAAGTAGCAGAAATTACGAGTATGATTCGATTCTACTCACCTTTTTGAATACTCATTAGTGATCTCTGGTGTTAAGAGATTATATGGTCAACTTATGACCTTTTCAACTGCACAGGTAACGCGATTAGTATTTATTTTTAGCGGGAGTACAATTTAGACTCTGACTCCAAGAATAAAGAATCAAGCGATCAATGACTTCTAGAAAGTATTAAAATCCTATCCTTCTTTAAAATTTGTAAACATTTAACTGCTAAGAATATCGTTTAATAGGCAACAAAAACACTTGCTTTAAGGAAAATTTTCATTTCTTAATGAAAACTGCGTATTTCTAACGTTCTCTTGTTGTTCATTAAAAGGGTCAATGAAATTCTGTAATTAAAAGGAAAATATAAAAAAACGGAAGAAAAACAAAGAGAAAAACAGTCGGGCGACTTTAGTCGCCATAAAAAAAGAAACTCATTAAAATTTTTAACCCTTTTTTCCTACATTTTTCATGTCTGTCTGTCTGTCTGCCGGCCTGCACTGCAATGATTTGATAAGAGAATGACCCAATTATTCTCTACTTAAAATTGAAATATACATACGCACTCAATTTAACTTGGAAGTTGAATAAAATTTGTAGTGCTAATAGTTATTCGAATCGCAGTGGCACATGCTATTAGCGATGTCCGTTGAAGTGTTTTTTTTTCACAGATAGACACCTTACCTATTACTTGATATTTTAGAAATTTTACATCAAATAATTGTAATCGTAGAATTTTGAATTCACATCCATATGTATGTACATACATAATTGGTCATTACAACCCTTCAGTCAGAATTACGACCTAGCTTCTCACACCACTTATGTTGTGTGTGTTAATTTTATACATGAGTAGCGGGACTTACAGTTTGAAGTCGACTCCGAACGACAGATTTGTTTAGAAACTTTTCAGGGCAATTTTATTTCACACTCAGTCATCAGAATTGTTGCATTGATCAATAAACTCAATGTGGAGTAGTCACATTGCATTTTTCTCTGTACTACTTACCCTCGTGGAGTTCAATGTATCTGGGTTGCATAGTCTTTAGGGTATCTTAAACTAATCTGTGATTATACAATATTCTGACTTACTTAAGCCATAATAAATAAATATCATTAATGAACCATTGAGCATGTTCGACATCGCTAAGTAATATAATACTTCGATTGGAAAGTTCACATTTGCTTGTCCTGGTAATTTAAACGGCACCCAACAAGCTGCAAAACGATTAAGAAGTCCACAGAAAATTTTAATAAAACTTTTGATTTCAACCAAAGACGAAACAATTTATGGCAGTTTATAGCCTAATATTGACAGATGATGTATTAAAGAATGGTTATGACTCGCCATAGTCTGTTAGGTAGTGTATTGGCTTAGTAGACGTATGGCCACAGTTCAAGCCCCAGGTCAGACATCAAAACGAAATATTTCTTGGGCGACTTCCTTCTGGCAAAAACTCTGCCAGAAAAATTGTCATCAAAATGAGTCCCAAAAATCTGTCGTTCCAAATCGACTTTAAACTGTAGGTCTCGCTACACATGCATAAGTGGTGTGATGAGCTAGATCGTAATCCTGGCAGAAGGGTTGTAACGACAAATTCTTTATGTATGTGTATGAATCTACACATTTCTACTCACATATACGAAAGGCATCTGCAATTCTGATTGGATTCTTCAATATTTTTGTAGGAAAGAAATTTTAATATTTTTGGTTTTAAGTGAAGAACAGCTAACGTACTAGTCCAGTTCAGTTTCTCGTTCTAACTGTTCTGATTTCTTTAACAGTTGATGCCATTGACATGTACTTCATAGCAGAGTTTATTTTCTATACGCCGATGTATTAATATAGACGACATATAGTATGAGATGAAATAAAAAAATTTTCACTGAATAGTTGGTTTTTATATTAACCTTCCAGCCAGGTAAAGTTCATTTTTGGAACTCCCACATGTTTTTGGCATTTATACTGGGATGTTAGAAGGTTTTCACCATGTTTCTGTAAAACGAACGTCTGATTCTATGGAAAACACAAACAAAAATGTCTGTTCGTCTTACAGAAACACGATATTAGTTAAGATATTTACTGTTTGAGATCCCCTCGGTCTAGTAGGTAGTGTGTTGGCTTGTTAGAAGTAGGCCACGGTTCAAAACCCAAGGTCAGACATAACCAACCAAACGAAATATGAAAAACATTTCATCGGCGACTTCCTCTCAGCAGATTTCGGCAAAAACTCTGGGAGTAAATAAAATTGCCATGAAAATTTTCTCAAAATCTGTCGTTCGGGGTTGACTTTAAACTATAGATCCCGCCACTCATGTATAAAATTAACGCACACAACATAAATGGTATGATAAGCTAGGTCGTAATCCTGACTGCAGGGTTGTAAAGACTAATTATGTATGTATGTATTCACTGGTTGTCTCTTAGACTCCCTAAACTCAAACGAACTCACTGTCCTTCGGATAAAAAGCATAAAATGTTTTCAAAGAATTCTTTTTCTAGACGTGGTTGTCAGTTCGTTCTAAAAAAACATTTTGATGGACAAATTCGTTGGGGAACATTGGAGAATTTCTACATATTGAATAATGCCAATCCCTCCAAAGACAATGAATCTATTTTGAATGTAGAAACTATGAGTATTTTTTCATTGAGTAACCGATTAATTATCTAATGAAATGTGATCTCTAATGGATGGAAATGAATGGGTTCAGTTTGAAAATGTGCTCTGGAAAAGTGTGAACTTTTGAATAATTAAAAGGACACAAGTTGTGGTACACAAATTCTAAAAAAAGGGGTTTTTATGAATATGTATGTATGTATGTAGGTATGTATATGTATATATGTATGTGTATGTACATGGAAAGGGTAATGGCCTTTTTGGTATTTCAGACATGCTTGCTGTGCACTATGACCAGTATGGAAAGCAGGGAAAGAGTGGTAGTGGAAGAGGAAGAGCAATAAATGGGTGGTGTTGATGATAAGAAACGGTTTCAAATGGTTTGCGTTGGTGGCTATGTCTGTACTTGGCGTTTCTATTCTGTTTTTTTTTTCTTTTTTAATGACCCTGACCTTTTGGGGAGATTTCTTGTTTTTAATTAAAAACGACTGCCAACCACCAACAACAACTGACAATTGACCTCTTTTTTTCGCTTAATTACTAAATGGGGAAAAGCAAAAACAAATTCTGATACACAATGTGAACTTTAAAGTGAAATAAAATCGATATTTACCAAAAAGGACTTGTTACGGCTCGCTGCAAACAGACGATACAAATTAAAGTGTAATAAAATCCTGACCCTTCCCAAGATTGTTTGCATTGAATTGGTCAAAATGGAAAAAATAAATAAAAAACCAAAACAATGAAAAGGATTTATATTCCCACACTAGCATGTCCAATTGTTGTTTTTTTTCTTCTTCTGTTGGTTGTATTGTTTGTGTATGAAATTTTTGTATAAAACTGGTTAAAATTAACAGCTGTTTTGTATTTCCCGTCGGTGTTTTTTTTTCTCTCTCTCTCTCTCTTTCTCTCGTTTCCATTCAATTCAACTCCAATTCACATGGAAAACATTCGTTCATATACGAGAATTTCGTCAATACAATCGTTAAAATGGATGTGCACATGGGTGTGTACGAGTGTATGTGTTTATGTAACAGTGGAGGTAGTAGCATGTATGGGGCTATTAATCTAGTTATTGTTTTTGTTGCTATTATTGTTATTATCCATCCATTGACCAGCCTGTGTCTCAGTGTGTCTGTTTTTTTGTTTTTTTTGGTTTATTTTCAATAAGAATTGCTAGGAGATGTTAACCATGGTGACGGCAATGGTGATGATGATGATGTTATTGTCCTTCACATTGACACAGTTTAATGCACTTTTGTATGGACAAAAACAAAAACAACAAAAACAGCAAATAAATAAAATATCAGCAGAGTGCTCTTGAATACCAGTTTTATGTTTTAACATGTGAAATTTCATTTTTGTTGTTCGTATTTTCTTGAAATGTGTTCCTACACTACGTAATGTTGCATGCATTTCTCTATTCGTCTGTGTGTGTGTGTGTGTGTGCAGCAATTATTTTTTTTAAATCCTTTGAAAAGGATTAACTTAATTGTGACCCCTTTTGAAATTGCCAAAATATATGGTATTTGTATGGAAATCCTCTTCATATATTCAATAAATTTACATTAATCGGCTCAGGCATAAATACTTATCGATTGTATTCAATCGATAGAAAAAATGTTATAAAAATAATTGAATAGTTGAGCGTTTTTTTTTATTAAATTTCAATAGTTTGAAATTGTGTAAAAATATTTTAAAGAAAACTGTTTCACTACAGCTAGGAATACCATATCTTAGCTATGACAGAACGATTTATAAGTGGGAATTTACATTTGGCCTTAAAGATGATTATTATGGCAATTCAGAATACATGTTGAGCATAAGCAGTACTTTCAGATTCATCGGTAGTAGCTCAGGCAATAATTTCGAATCGTTAAACAGGGTCCAAACAATTGTATTTGTATGGAATATGGATTCATTACGGTTATTTGAAGCGTAAAGAGGATCTTCCAAGGATCATTAAAATATTTCGATTGAAAAAAAAGTTTGCACCTATAATGACAAATTAAAGTTCGGGAGACTCTATTTCAGTCTAAAATATTAACCGAAAAGTGGCAAAAGTCCAAATACGCTTTAATTTAGATATGAAGAATTGGTTTAGGTTAAGTATGTGTAGTGGATCCTCTTTGTAAGGTAAGGTCTAACTGACAGCCCCTACGGGACACCATTCCGACTTAAAAGTGCATAATTCGTCATACAATGCTTCAGCCAGTATTAAAATCTAGCTTCTCACACCACTTATGTTGTGTGTGCTACTTTTATAAACGAGTGGCAGAACATACAGTTCAAAGTCGACTCCGAACTACAGATTTTTGAGAAACTTTTCATGGCAATTTTATTTTACTCTCAGAGTTTTTGCATCGAAATCTGCTGAGAGGAAGTCGCCGACGATATATTTTTTTCATATTTCATTTTGTTGGAGATATTTGACCTGGGGCTTGAAGCGTGAACACGCGTCTAATAAGTCAACACACTACCTACTAGACTATGGGAGACTATATCTGTCTAAAATATTGAAGGAAAAGTTGTAGAAGTACGAATATGCTTCAGTTTAGATATGAATAATTGATTTAGGTAGGTATGTGTGGTAAGTAAGTTAGCCTTTAACTTACGCCAGAATTTGGACACATTGTGATACTATATAAAAAGTCTCCTTAGGAAACCATACCGTCTCAAAAGCTATTGCAGAAATCTTGTGGATAGTTGAGTCAAAGGTGGCACGAAATGAAAGATCATGAATCTGCACCTTTTCCTAACCAAAGTTGAGTAGATTCATACAAAAGTCATGGGACAAAATGCCAAATGTATTGAAATACATTTCAGTAAGGCATTGGCATATATTCGCTTACCCAGTAATACCCATCCGCTACAAACCTCCATTGTTTCCCGAGAGCCCCATTGTTCATGCGCCACTAAAGGTTGGTAATGCGAAATTATTCAATGGTCTTCTTAACGTTTCCTCACCAATGGGTTTAGGAGTTTAGTGCCGTCTCGGTGAACCTACCCCTAGTTTAGGTGGGTTAGAGAGTGTGAAGTTCGTTATGTAGTACACTTCCAAGGGCTTAAAAAGCAATGAGATCAGACTTATTGTTATTAATATCCTTAACACTGATGAACGACAGCTTCTAAACCTTAAGGATTAAACTTTTTAATCTGTTTTATACAATGTTGTTGATAAATTTTATTATTTAAATGAAATTTTTTAAAACTGCCTTTTCAATTGAATTATTAGTGGCCGTTGAAGTAAAATCTTGTAATTTATTTTTGACATCAACAAATGTCGATACAGCTGCAATGACATACAATGCATTCGGATTAATTACTGCAATCCATGATATAAAAAATAATAAACATTTGTAGTCCAACATTTACTATATATTTCTGTGCTGTATAGTAGGTAGTTTCGGTTAACTTCTTGGAATAGTGTTGCGGTAATGTAATGGAAAAACCAGAATGAAAAAGACACATTGTTGACTCCAAATAGGACACAATACATCGCTGTAATATTTCATAAAACTAAATCAGACAATTTTGCCTTTAAACTCCTTCGAAATATTTAATGAAAGCTATCGTGGTTGTATTGGTCTAACTTAGATGTTCCGGTGGGTGGATTGGCATACGATCAATTTTCTTATTTTCAGAATAATATTTCATAAACTGTTTGAAGGAGGATCGATTATTATGAGAATAAAAACCAAGCAATGTTATGATTGCAAGTATTCCCGAAAAATTTTCGGAGCTATAAGGCTTTGAACTTTTTTACTACGGATTTTAGAGATGAATATAGCTTGCATTCAACGACGGTTTTTCATTAATTTATTATAAAAAATGAATCTATATTTCAATGCATAAGGGCCCCGAAGTGACCAATTGAGCTAAGATTAGCTGAGAAACAAGCATTGAGTAGAGTAAAAAGATGGATCGATATTCCTCGTCAGAGAGCATGGTGTAGTAGTTAAGGAGTTTGACCACATACTGAAGTAATCTTGATTTAAACTCCAGCGAGGGCTAAAATAAAATTAAGAGGCTTTAATCATATCTATGTACATACATACATACATACATAATTGGTTATTATAAGCCTTTAGTCAGGATTAGGACCTAGTTTCTTATACCACTTATGTTGTGTGTGTTAATTTTACACATGAGTGATGGGATCTACAGTTTAAAGTCGACTCCGAACAACAGATTTTTGAGAAACTTTTCATGGCAATTTTACTTTACAATCTCAGAATTATGGCCTCAAATCTGCTGAGAGGAAGTCGCTGAAGAAATATTTTTTCATATTTTGTTGTAGATGTCTGGCCTGGGGTTTGAACCAGAGATCAGCACTGAATCATTTTTTCGCTATTCATAAGCACTCATGAAATTTTGAATATGAGTTAAGAATATTGAAATTTAACTATGTACTCTGATTCATTCGTACTCACTACAACGTTGATTTATAAGGACAGGTTGCAATGGGTATGCATACAACGTTGACATCAAACTCATACCATTCGAAATATGTTTGATTCACAAGCCTACTCATTCAGATTCATAACTTTAGAAAAAAAAACTTGTAAATGATTCGAGTGACTCGAAAAAGAAAAAAGAAACAGACAGAGGAGCAAGCAAAGCAAACACGCAACCTTCTAGTAATTATTTTAGTGTTCGTACACGAATCATACTTATTTTTTGCTTCGTGTATATGTTGAGTTATGGAGAGTCGAAATCGACCACATCATACGTGTTGTTAAGTATGAATATGATGAGTACTTCAAACTTTGAATATGAGCAGTGGTTCCATGATATTAAAATAAATATTAATGCGTATAAGTATCAGAAATTGTAAGTATGATTCGATTCTGATCATCTTTTTGATACTCATTACTGATCTCTAATAAGCCAACATACTACCATAATAGATTACGACGACTCTTACGAGGCTTTAATCACCGCCAAATAATCCATCTATGAATTCTGTTCTTCCCCAGGAGGGAATAAAAACAACAATAAACATCATGGAAAGTTCAGACTGTGTCACCTCTAGAGAAGGAAGAAGACTTAATTAACAAAAAGTTAAGTAAAGTTAAATGATAAGATAAGATAGATGGAAGTCGCAGTAGTCTAGTAGGTAGTGTGTTGGCTTATTAGACGTAAAGCCAGGGTTCGAGCCCCAGGCCAGACATCAAAACAAAATAAAAAAATATTTCTTCGGCGACTTCTCTCTCTCAGCAGATTTCTGGCAAAACCTCTGAGAGTAAATAAAATTGCCATGAAAAAGTTTCTCAAAAATCTGTCGTTCGGAGTCGACTTTAAAACTGTAGGCCCCACCATAAAAAATTAACACACACAACATAAGTGATGTGAGAAACTAGGATATTGTACAATGGGTCAATTCGACCTCCGGGTACAGTACTTGTCGTAATTGACAAGTACACGTCCTCTAACCTACCCTAACCTAAGTAAAGTTAAATGATAAGGTAAAGAAAATGTGAAGAATTATTCTTATGACTGAGCAGTTCTGGAAGAGTTCAACACAAGTCATCTTCGGCATGATTATTCATTTTGGGGAACGCAAATATGCTAACGCAGCCTTTTGGTAAGTTAGTAGGTAAAGTAATGGTTAGTATCGTTTGATGAGTTGACTACTTTTATAAAAGTGGTATGTTTCCTCTTCAATTTATTAATTTGTATATAACTTTAAATTTATAATTATAATTTCAAACGAAAATCAATTTGGAATATGGAAAATGATGAAATAGGCCACTTGACCATTCATTGGCCCCTCGTCTCTGTAGATATTATGCATAAAGTTAGTTAGCGTATATCATTCATACAGATGAAGTTTAAATCCCTTTTAATTTAAGGCATTATTGATTTATTCAACCCTTCAAAGGATTACAAATTAAAATAACAGAGCGAATAAAAATTCTTTATTTTAATATTTTATTGAACTCAGTTTTTTTGAAAGAGATTTCTTGTTTTATCCTTTTTTTGTTTTCTTGCGTTTGATTGTTGTGGAAATGTTTGTTCTCGTGATACTAGAAATCTGTTGTTGTCCGTCGTTGGGTCAATAAAACATCCATCAAATCTATGTAGAAAATGAAGCCAACATCTGCTCGGCGGATGCTGTTTGTTTGCTCTTCTTGCTGTACACGTATGCAATATTGCATGTTAAGCACACTTACACACACTCATACACAAGTACTGAAAATGTACCGGCCATATATGTGTGTATAGTATACCATGGCTCGGTGAGTGGCAAATCCAAAGAATCCTTTGTTTTATTCATTGTTTTACTTGATATTTGTTCCTGTTTTTTCTCTGTTTTTCTTTGTATAAATACATGTACATATGTACGTGTACGTATGTTTGTGAATTTAGTATGAGTACCCAATTTAACCCTTTTTTCTTCTTCTTCTATTTTCTTTCGTTCTTTCTACTCATTTCATTAGCATACAAACGATTTTTTCATAATTATACACAATGAACACACACACATACACACAACTATTTTTTTTTATAGATTCTTTGTTTTGTTGTCCGTTTTAAAGTTTTGCGTTTGTTGTTATTGCTGTTGTTGTTGTTTTTTGTTGATATTTTTGTAATCTTAGTGCTTTACTTTGTTGTGATTTTGTTGTTGCCGATGTTGTTTAAAATTATCCCAAAAAAGGACGTACACGCTTAAATAAGCAATTATCGACCACCACATTGCGATAATATATTAATATACGAGGGTCGAACATTCTTTTGCTCAATTAAATAAAATTTCTTTCTTCTAGGGTTAGAAAATCTATTCAGCGAGAGTCACAAGCCTGAACTAGACTGTGGACGGCACGCTACCCGCTAACCTAAACTAAGTCACAAGCTTTGTTTTTATAGTTGACTTCACTAAGGATCAGAAATCAGCATTGAGTATTCAAAAAGATGAGTAGACTCGTTTATACTCATAATTTCTGATACTTATACGCATTCATACATACATAATTGGTCATTACAACCCTTCAGTCAGGATTACGACCTAGTTTCTCATACGCATTCATACTTATTTTAATATCATGGAACCTCTACTCATATTCAAAGTTTGAAGTACTCATCATATTTATACTTAACAACTCGTATGATGTAGCGGTTGATTTCGACTCTTCATAGCTCAGCATATACACGAAGCACAAAATAAGTATGAGTTGCGTACGATCACTTAAATACTTACTAGGAGGTTGTATGTCTGTTCTGCTTGCGGCTCTGTCGTTTTTTGCTTACGCTTTTGTTGTAAAGGCAACAACAACTAAGACTGTAAATTTTAATGAATGACGATTCGAGTCACTCGAATCATTTATGAGTACATATTATAAGTATTTTTCTAAAGTTATGATTCTAAATGAGTCGTTTTATGAATCAAACACATTTCGAATGGTATGAGTTTGATGTCAACGTTGTACGCACACTCATTGCAACCTGTACTTATAAATCAATGTTGCAGTGAGTATGAATGCAACAGAGTACATAGTTAAATTTCAATATTGTTAACTCACTTATAGTAAAAATTTCATGAGTGTTTATGAGTAGCGAAAAAAAGATTCATTGCTGATATCTGCTGAAAGGATCCTAATGTGGTTATAATTTCGAATGAATTTTCTGATCTGCTATTATGATTTTATGAGCCTTCAGCGCTTTAGCTAGCAATAAACATGGAAGAGTTTGATATTAAAATCGTTGTAGTCTAGTAAGTAGTGTGTTGGCTTAAAAGGCGAGAGGCCAGGCTGGGGTTTAAACCCGAGTCTAGACATCTCGAACAAAACGAAATATGATTTATATTCCTCTCAGCAGATTTCTGACAAAAACTCTGAAAGGAAAATAAAATTGCCTTGAAAAATTTCTCAAAAATCTGTCGTTTAGAGTTGCCCTTAAACTGCAACTCCCGCCTTTCATGTATAAAATGAATACACACAACATAAGCGTGTGAGAAGCTGGGTCCTAATCCTAACTAAAGGATTGTAATAATAAATTAATTAAGTTCCATTTCTATAACTGGACGGCCCTCGTTTATTAAATTTAAAATAAATTTATACCCTTCATGTTTATTTTGCCTGCTACTGTCGCTGGGTGTGTATTTAAATATTGAAATTAAAAATGTAATAAAAAAAACACAAAAAAAATAAAGAAGACAGGACTGAAAACATACTCATAAACGGACAAGGGACAGTCAATCATTTTAGGTTGATATTCTTTTTTCCTCATTTAATAAAACACGTCCACTACCCTTAATGCTAAAAACGAAAACCATGCATCATTGATCCATTCAACCATCTAACGTTAATAACAGGCAGCAGCAGCACCGTCAGCAGCAGCAGCATCCTTACCAGCATCATCACGATTTACTGTTTATCGAGCTTTTTTCATTAAAACATTCGTTATTTTTTTATTTTTTTTTTTGTAGAGAAAAAGGGTTAAAAATCCATAAAATTTTTGCATGTGTTTTAAATGTACAACAAAATTTGTCTGCTTTTGGATCGTGCTGTGTTTTAAAATTTTCCCTTCTTTTCCACTTTTTTTTGTAGTTTTTTGGTTTATAAACTGTCACATTAGATTAATTTTTGTTTTTAGACCAGCATTACTTAAAAATACTGCTGATATTTGATTACTTACACACATACACACCATTGTTTAAAAGGTTTGAATTGTTAGACAAAATTTTATTAATTTTTTTCAATTTTTATTCGCCTTATATTGGTTATTGATGTTTTAATCGAAAAGTATCAGATGTTCGTATAGCAGTAAGCCTTTGGACGTTGCAAAAGTCTAAATTTATGAGAATGAATATCGATTTTATTTTCAATTTGTCTACGTAATTAATAATGAAAAGACTTCAATTATTAATATCACAAAACAAAAAGAAAATAACTTAAACCGTCTTTAATTAATTGCACTTTTATTTGAATTTGAATTTAGAGTGTTGGCTTATTCGACGTAAAGCCAGGGTTCGGGCCCCAGGCCAGACATTAAAACAAAATACAAAAAGTATTTCTTCGGCGACTTCCTCTCAGCAGATTTCTGGCAAAAATTCTGAGAGTAAATAAAATTGCCATGAAAAAAGTTTCTCGAAAATCTGTCGTTCGGAGTCGACTTTAAACTCATGTCTAAAATTAACACACACAACATAAGTGGTGTGAGAAACTAGGACGTTGTACAATGGGTCAATTCGACCTCCAGGTACTGTACTTGTCTTAATTGACAAGTACACGTCCTCTAACCTAACCTAACCTAATTGTACTTTGAATTCCCATCCAAGTTGCATTGATTGTTTACATAAATTTTCGTAATAGGATATCGTTTTAAAGGTAATATAGATATCTACCGAATATAGAGATTCCGAAGTCGCCATAGTCTAGTAGACAGTGTGTAGGCTTATTCGACGTAAAGCCAGGGTTCGAGCCCCAGGTCAGACATCAAAACGAAAATATGAAAAAATATTTCTTCGGCTCTCAGCATATTCCTGGTAAAAACTCTGAGAGTGAAATAAAATTGCCATGAAAAGTTTCTCAAAAATCTGTCGCTCGGAGTCGACTTTAAACTGTAGGTTCTGACACTCATGTATAAAATTAACACACACAACATAAGTGGCGTGAGAAGCTAGGTCGTAATCCTGACTGAAGGGTTGTAATCACCAATTAATTACGTATGTATGTATGAGAGATCTACAAAGGCTTATACCCTGTTCCTATAAGATCCATGGTTTCAGATGAACGTCTGTTTGTATGAAAAAACACTTAATTTTGTTTCTGTTTTCCCTACAAACAGTTATTCGCCTGAAACTATCAATCTTACAGAAACAGGCCCGTATCGCCACTTGATTTAGACAAACAATTTATATAGTATTGTCTCTTTATGAAGGCGCCGTAATTTAGTAGGTATTATGTTGGAATATTAGACGTGAGGCCACGGTTGAAACCCCAACTAAACGAAATATGAAAAAAGTTTCTTTTAGCTACTTCCTCTCAGTACTGCTTTGATAAAAACTCTATGAGCAAATAAAATTTCCATGAACAGATCCTCAACTCTGTCGATCGAAGTCCATGTTAAACTGTTGGTAACGCCACGAATGGAGAAAATTAAGACGCACAACACAAGTGGTGTGAGAACCTAGGTTGTAATCCTGACTAAAGGGTTGTAACGATCGAATAAGTTCGTAAGTTAAGCGTTGATTTGTAATCGCAAATGTGACATTGCTATACCACCCTACAACTGACCCAACACGAACAGCAAAAGCAGTGGACGTTATAACCTGCGGGTTAGGCTATGGCATCTGTCTTAACACTTTCGCAGATGCCACCTTCTGCTGATTTCTTTAATTTAAAATCTCTGATACAGATGTCGATCTGTTTAAATCTTATTTTAATAGGATTTGCTAGTAGAAGCATTCAAGGGCCCCGCTTTCTTAAGACGGTGTAATTACTTCTTCCATTTATGATCCCATAAGTTACGGAAAAGGGGATTGTCCGCCTGGGTAGGAATCCGCAGTACCCAGGTAAGGCTAGTTAATCCTGGAGGTCGCCAGGTATGCAGGATACTTCGTTAATGACTGCGATATTTTTGATGGGATCCTAGCCTGACCGACTCTCGGCAGGGGTCGTATAACACTTTAGTCCAGCCCCTACCTCTATCTAGGCCATAAGGTCAAATGAATACTGGTCCCCACCTTAGCTGATGGTCACTCTATCGAGCAATCACCATTACCGGCCAATACCCACGTGGAGGATTTGGTAAAGGATTTTCGTTGGCCGATGTAAGTGTATGTTTCGTCAGACGATGTATTAAATACTTCACTTCATCATACTTTTTACTATTCACACGGCTTATATTAGACCGTGAATGAAATAAAACTCTGTACGCGTAGGTGATCGAAGTATATTTTAAGGCTACTCAACCGCGTACAGGGGAGGGCAAAGGTCCCCATTAATGATGGCAGGGTATCCAACTCTTTTATTTCGTTGGAGCACCGCCGCAATGTGTCTTGTTGTTTCACTGTTCTATGGCTACTGCAACGGATTTTGCTCGAGCGAAATAAGGAAACTTATTGCCGAGAATTATGTAGTCGTACGTAACAATCGCCTGTATTGCTGTTTGTGGTTGAGCGGCCAGTGGATTGCACACTGCATTACAGACAGAATTCGTTCTTTAGCTGGACAATCCGTATGTGGAACACTCTTTGTGCAGGGATCTTTCCTGTCACTTATACTATAAATAGATTCAAATAATAGTGCCCACAAACACTGCGCCATCATTCCTTCTTTCCATAACATAGTTTCCTAGTTCCAACACGGTGTTTTCCGTGAGTAGGAGTCGCCTCATTACATACGAAGAAAACAAAAATCGTTAAACGGCATTCGCATTAAGAAAAGGTGCTGACTATGGACCGACCTAATAGTATAGGTACAAATTAGAGATCAGCAACTCGTTTTTCCGCTACATATAAGCACTCATGGCATTTTGAATACAAATGAGTCAACAATATTGAAATTTAATTATGTACTCTGATTCATTCATACTCACTACAACGTTGATTTATAAGTACATATTGCAATGAGTATGCATACAACGTTGACATCCAACTCATACCATTCGAAATATGTTTGATTCATAAGCCTACTCATTCAGAGTCATAAATAAAAATACTTATAATACTTATAAATGATTCGAGTGACGAATAAAAAAAGGAAAGAGACAAATAAGCAAAGAAGACAGAACAGCAAGCAGGGCAAACACACAACCTTTTAGTGAGTATTTTATTGTTCGTACGAGAATCATACTTATTTTGTAATTCGTGTATATGTTGAGTTATGGAGAGTCGAAATCAATAACATCATACGTGTTGTTAAGTATGAATATGATGAGTGCTTCAAACTTGGAATATGAGTAGTAGGTCCCATGATATTAAAATAAGTATGAATGCGTACAATTATTAGAAATTATGAGTATGATTCGATTCTACTCATATTTTTGAATACTCATTGCTGATCTCTGCTACAAATATTTAAGCGTCATACATATTACCGAAATCTTTGAAATTAAAGGAAATGGGCTGAGTATTGTGAAATAATTTATAATTTTATTAATTAAAGACACAGAATTAAAAATAACAAATAAAATTTGTCGCTTATTATTCATTTACAAGCGTTCTTATTTATATACAAGCGTTTTAACTCAAACTCAGTAAAAAAACAAAAAAAAAGATAAAAAGTGAATACAACTTTTGACCACTTTAAGGCGGACACTTAACAACGAAATGTTCTCTATTGCAACGTTGTAACAACAGGGTACCTAACCAAATCTACAACCAGTGTGTCAGCCCACTATTTATCCATCCAACCACACAACACGTGTAAATCTAATGAACTGAAATTCTATTGAATTTCTAAGCAAATTGAGTTCAAATGAAGTTGTTACAGTCAATTGTTGTAAACCATAATGGTTTAAACAAATTTGTTAATAAAAAAAGTTTATTCAGGCAAGCAAATGCAAACAAACAATCCAACCTGCCCAACCATTTTAACTTTTTACTTGTATTTCATAAATTTTTATGAAATTTTTCAATAACAACAACAATAATAATTCATTAAATTATTTATTTTCATACACAAATGATTATTCAATACTAATATCATACGTATGTATGGTTGGCTAAAAGTATTGTAGGTCTGTACTGTCTGTCAGGCTTTTAAAAACAATTAATTGGCAATAAAAATTCATTATGACTCTTGATAGTTTTCAATTTTTCAACATAATTGGCTCATGTCGTCTTACTTCTGTTGCTGCATAAAATCAGCAACTCAAGTTATAGGAGTATATAGAGCTTGTGGTACTGTTTGTAACGTCTCTTAGAAATCGTTCTTTACTCTTCTTACAAAGGTTTTCCTTGTCCATTATAATCTTATTAGATTAAAGTCTTATACTACATCCCTCGTTCTGGTTTTTCGTGTCCCACTATCTACTTTCGTATTCCCGAAGCGAAGTACTAAATGAGTAAAGGCCATCCGATTCAATTGACTAATTCTTGCTGCTCTATATATACATACTGTTACAAAAATGGAAAAATCTAGATACTGGTGTTTTGCTTTTACATCGTTTAATTATAATCAAAATTATAAATAGAAGCTACAAACACAAAAACAATGAACTTGTTTACAAGTTATCGCACTGCGTAATATAACAACAAATACCAGCATAAAAAATGGTAAACAAGTAAACAGAAATACAACAACAAACACCAGCATAATAAAATGGTAAACAAGTAAACAAAAATATACTAACAACACTACAATGCTGAACGTAAACAACGATTATAGAGATTTCGAAGACATGAACGTTCGCTTTCAAGGACATTCATCAGGCTGTTTACCCCGCCATATAAAACGCAAGGAAAAGCACGCGACTGAGTTAATCAAGTTCAGAGAGACTTGTGTGAAGACGCGGTGCGTTTGAAGAGAGTAATTGTGGTTTGAAGTTCTCCGTTACAAAGATCTGTCGTATAATTGCTTAGTGATTATTATGTTTATACGAAGGGTGTAAACAGAGGAATACCAAACAAAGCAATTGTTGTTGTATACATCAAGTTGTGAACAGTGGCACACAAAATTATGCGAATAATAAAGAATTTTAATTAAAACTAAACACAGATTTATTTTTATTTTATTTGCAATCTACGAGCTCATATTTTAAACGTTCTTAAAAGCTAAAAACGTAACAATACATAAATGGTTCATCATTACAATCCTTCAGTCAGAATTACAACCTAGCTTCTCACACCACTCATGTTGCGTGAGTTAATTTTATACATGAGTGGCGGTACATACAGTTGAACATCGATTTCGAACTACAGATTTTTGAAAAATTTTTCATGGCAATTGTATTTTACTTTCAAAGTTTTTGACAGAAATCTGCTGAGAGGAAGTCACCGAACAAATATTTTTTTCATATTTCGTTTTTTTTTAAATGTCTGACCTTTGGTTTGAACCATGGTCTCACGACTAAGAAGCCGACTCATTACTTACTAGACTACGGTGGCTAAAGTTTTAAATTCTGAAAGTTTTTCAAAAATCATTAGCAATCAATTAATTGCCCCTCGTCTTTATATATAAAAAACTACTATAGGGTGTCATATAAACAGACTCCAATATTTGTAATTTTCTTACTTATTTTCCAACGTGTACTTATTATTATTGTTGTTGTTAATAATATTTCATCCATTAGTAACTTGAAAATTAAAAAAAAAGACAGAAAGACAGTCAGTTGAACCGACAATTGTAAAGATACCATAAATACTTACATACGTGTATTGGAGGTTTTATTTAAAGTGACTGCCCACAAGTGCAGAAAAAAATGCATTTTTCTTGTATTTGCCTTTTTGTGAATGCCTCTGTATCTGGTGCATGCAATTGCCACATTTGCAACCGCCCATAATATGCCACATCATAATAAATGTATTTGATTTTGTATTCAAATGAAAATATTTTATTTATTCTTTAAGAAAAATTTGTAATTCATTGTCTTTCTTCTATAAAGTGCACGCTACAGTGTGCAGATTATTTGGAATATGCAGTGAAGAGATGCAGAAATCATTTACAAGAGGTTTTTCAATATTCATTCAATTTTAGTAAACGTGTCGCTACTAACAGCTGGAAAGTCTGTTGTGAAAAACAATATTTTAAGGACATGAATCACTTATTGCTGTAAACATTCCAAATGAAGCTTAAATACAAGGGCTTACGTACACTGTTTCAATTTTGTCCAAGAAACTAACTCATTCGAAAATTAAGGAGCCTAACTTGTAGTTTTCAACATACAGAATAATAATTATGAACTAAAAATGGCAGCAATTATGTCCACTGTCAATGCCCATCTCTTGCGAGGTGCAGATATACATTGGCTATTTGACTCTCCATTTCTTGTCAGCTTGACAGCTTCGTTTGTCAAACTTTCGGGCGGGTTGTCCAGCTTAGAGTAGTCGTGCTTTTAAAGCGCTGCTCTTGCTCTGGCCAAGTTTTTCTTCTTCTCTAGTTTGGTAGAACTTGATCAGTACAGGGACTGCGTTTATCTGTAGCGTCAAAACTGGCCGCTATGCGTGCTCAAATGAGCTTTTGGTATCAAAGCTACCACTCCAACCTAACCTAACCTATACACACTGTTGCCATTCTGATTTTATTATTATTATATATAATATATATATTATTTATTATTCACAGATAATCTGAAGGTCTTGAAAATTCTTTACACAATGCAACAAACCCATTGTTCCAATGGTTATTGCCTTGGGTACAAAGTTATATGTAGGTATGCTTTAAAATTCCACACACTTGTTGAAGAATATTGCCAGATAATGAGTGTTGATATATGAGGTGCTGTTGTGTAGGTCAATATAGTTTTATCTCTTATTGAGGATAACGTTAACAACGTACATCATGGGCATATCATTTCGCGGAGGAATGGTGAGGGCGTGGGGTTTTGTAAACAAAAATTCCCGATATCGTTTTCAGTATATGCCGGTATTTTTATACCTACAAACAAGACCAACAATTGTTTAATGTTTGCTATAAAGTGAGCCCCTGGTTCAAATCCCAATGCAGACATCTCGATCAAAACGAATCTATCCGCAGTCTTCTGGCAAAAATTCTGAGTGTAAAATAAAATTACCAATGAAAAGTTTTTCAAAAATCTGTCGTTCGAAATCGACTTTAAACTACAGGTCCCGCTATTAATGGTTAAAATTAACACGCACAACATGAATCGTATGAGAAGTTAGGTTGTAATCCTGACTAAAGGATTTTAATAATTAAATGAGTAGGTACACAGTTAAGTAAGTATGATATGGTTTAGTAAAGACTAGTGTGAGTATAAAGAAAGTTAAGTTAAGAAGGATATTTTAAGTAGTGTTGCTGAAATGACCATTTTAATAATAAACTCGAGTTAATATTGAACTTCTGTTATTAAACGACTTAAGAAAAACAATAAAAATTCGATTAACTTGGGTTCTTTGTTTAATACAAGGCACAGAACAATATGAATCGATTATTTGATTATATGTCTGCAGGTTGATCAACTTATCTCATTCTCTGATTTCATGGTTGATATTCGAATTCATTAAATGGACTCTTTATGGTTATGGTTAAATACTACAGAAGGGCATAATAAAGTCGCTCTTTGTCGTTACCCAATATTTTGCGTGTATTTTTCTCTTTACCAAGCTTTCAATTTTTGATTGTAACAATTATTTAATGTTGTTATATGTTATAATTCATATTTAATAAATATTTATTATTAGAATTTAAATTAAATTAACCTGTATACGTATATATATGTATGTTTGCTGAATTGCCACAATGCCATTAAATTACATTTACATGGTCATATACTACCCGTAAATCTTTTTTGCCTTTTGTTACTTGTTTATACATGACATGAGCTGTAAATTAAGCGATTTATCATAATTAACCTTGGCTGGGTTAAAATTATTTCTATATTCTCATAATTAAATAAATAATAACAACTGCCACATAAAACATTAAAGTCCATCAAGTGCTCATATACATGTTTTTTAAAAAAATTTTTAATTCAATTGCAAACCTTTTTAAAATGAGAGCATTAAATGCCTTGTGATCGATGATAATTTACAAGAATTTTAATGGTTTTAAGTAACTTTAATTTTTAATATAATTATTAAAGAATTTTTGTTAATAATTTTTATAGATTCGTTGAATAATTGGCCATAAATATCGTTACGAAAATAGAAAAATCTAGATACTGAGGTTTTGCTTTTACATCGTTTAACATTGAAATTACAAAAACAAAAACAATGAACTTGTTTACAAATTATTGCACTGCGTAATATGTATAACAACAAACACCAGCATAAAAAATGATAAACAAGTAAACAAAAATACAACAACAAACACTACAAGAATAAATGTAAACAAAATAGGAAAGCAACAATAATAAAACAACGATGTGTCCATTTATAGAGACCTCAAGAAGGCGAAGCCACAAACATGCGCCTTCAAGAACATTCATCAGACTGTTTACGTTGCCATATAAAAGGCAAGGAAAGGCAAAGCAGGCGAGCTAGTTAGTGAAGTTGAGTTTTGAGTATTGTGTGAAGACGCGGTGCGTTTGAAGAGAGTAATCGGGGTTTGAAGATTCTTATCTCGTAATTCAATTTATAAGTAATTTATGACAGATTTTTGGATCTTGGTAACATTGTTTCATCATACAAAGAATCAGATTGAATTTGACCGATGCAATGGGTTATGTTGACTTTGAGGACCGCTGGGGTTTCCGACTTGGTCGTATTCACCTGCGGCTTAAGAACGAATTTTCACGCATTCGGTGACGTCCTGTTTAAACAACATGTCGTTGGTGTCTAGTTCATTTAATTCAGGCTAAAATAAGTTTGTAATCATGGACCTATAGTGCTCGCCATTATCAATGTGGATTGGTAACGATCTAAATTTGACAATTTTGTTTGTTGTTGTATCGCTGAAGATGATTTTTTGATGAAAATTAGTTACAACAATGGCTTTTGAAAGTCCTTATAGGTCCTATACAACTTCGAAATCTTAAAATTAAAAATTGTAAATATTGAAAAACTTTCCTATCATTTGCTGCAACCATACAAATGTGAAATAACAAAAGAATTGCATTCTGTTACTTCGTCAATGTCCCTATATTCAGGCATAAATGGACACCACAAGTTGTGATACAAAATATCATGCCAGCGAGAGAAAATTGGAGACTCTTTTATAGAGGCTAAGCATACAAACTGGCTCTAAACAAGCAACTTTTCGTGAAATCAACGGGTATACGTTCTTTAAAATCTTAAAAGATGGAAGGAAGAAACTTTTTATCGTGTAAATGTCTTACAAAGCTTTTAGGATTTCTACGGTGTAGAAATCAGTCAATTTTTATAAAGAAAAAGTATCACAGCTTTCTATGAACAATCAGAGAAATTAGGCTGCCACTTCACTTTCTAAGCCATATCGTGGCTTACTTGCATGCACCTGCATCGTGAGAAAACCTCTCAAGAAAAGGTCTATCGGTGGCCAGTTCACCTCACGTCTACGTGATATTACTATGCCCTCATCATCGCTAGTGCAGAATATTCAATGTGGTATGAACTGTGTGGCACGTAGCATTTTCTTCACGAAATCGCATGTCGTTGATGTCCAGAGGAAAAGAGGTTAGTAATCAATGACCTATAGTACTGACCATTGACATTAATGTCCCAGCTAACTTCGTTATAAAAGAAAAATTGACCGATGACGCTGTCAACTCAAAACTCTCATCAAGCAGTGACTTTTTCAGGATATATTCTGTTCTTGGATCTTATGTGGTGTGGAATCGTATCAAATTCGACAATTTTGCTTGTTCACGTACCCTTACGTCCCGCAATAGGGCTCGTAAAGGTAATTTCCCGCGCGGTACTTTGCTTTAACAGAAAACCCATGTTCATCAAACAATTTTATTATTTACACGTGTTATTGTGTGCTACTGTGTTTGAAGTCGCCGTAGTCTAGTAGGTAGTGCGTTGGCTTATTAGACGTAAAGACAGGGTTCGAGCCCCAGGCCAGACATCAAGACAGAATACAAAAAGTATTTCTTAGGCGACTTCCTCTCAACAAACTACTAGCAAAATCTCTGTGAGTAAATAAAAATTTCCATGAAAAGTTTCTCAAAAATCTGTCGTTCGGAGTCGACTTTAAACTGTAGGTCCCGCCCCTCATATATAAAAATTAACGCACACAACATAAGTGGTGTGCGAAACTAGGTCACAATCCTGACTGAAGGGTTGTAAGGATCAATTATGTATGTATGTACGTATTCTCTTCTTGGATCTTATGTGGTATGGTATCGTTCCAAAATAGACAATTTTGTTTATTCACGTACCCTTTCATCCGGAATTGGACTCGTCGCTGAAGACATAGTGCCATGCGATACGTTGCCTTAAAAAAAATCCATTTTCATTAAAAATTTTATTATTTGCACGTGTTGTTGTGTGCTAAATAAGTCCATATGATTACAATAAATAACAACTAATTTGCTCGATGTAGCCTCAACAAGATGGCCGCTATTAATTACCAAAACATCCGACTTCGTTTATATGTCG
Organism: Sarcophaga carnaria; assembly: GCA_958299815.1. Taxonomy (NCBI): domain Eukaryota; kingdom Metazoa; phylum Arthropoda; class Insecta; order Diptera; family Sarcophagidae; genus Sarcophaga; species Sarcophaga carnaria. The sequence goes on along the minus strand of OY283151.1, from coordinate 8,023,838 downwards.
GTATTTTTGTACCCACAAACAACAATGAGAATTGTTTAATACTTGATATAAAGTGAGCCCCTGGTTCAATACTCAGCTCAAACATCACGATCAACACGAGTCTATCCGCTCTCTGCTGGCATAAACTCTGAGAGGAAATAAAATTACCATGAAAAGTTTCTTAACCCATTCGCTGCCAAGCCTAAATTCTCATTGCCATTTATATTTTGAGTGTTATTGTTTACCAAAACCCTGTTATTTCTTGGTAAGAGCACATATATTATCATACATAATCATTTATAAGCAGAAAACCAAAGACGAGTACACTCTTCGTAGGTAATAGGAAGGCAGAAGGCCTCGATATCCATTTTCGTATTTGCGTACGTTTTAGTAGAAAAACAAATAATAAATCACGCAGATAGATAAAATAAAGAAAATTTAATAAGACGAGACACATTGCGAAAATTGGCAACACTTAGAAATGTTTGTGGCAAAAAAAATTTGCTAATTCAAAAACCTGCATGTTATAATATATTTAAAGTAGGACGAGTATACTCGTCTTGGCAGTGCGGAATACCCTGACAAAGACGAGTATACTCGTCCTTGACAGCGAATGGGTTAAAAATCTGTTTCTATCAATTACCAAAGTTTGGAAGCTCTTAGATGGTCTGTGCGAAGAAAAAGATTTGTAAATCACTTCGGCGTCTTTGATCATTACAACGCTTTAGTCTGGATTACAACCTAGCTTCGCACACCAGCCATGTTATTCATGAGTGACGGCACCTACAGTTTAAAGCCGGGATTTTAGAGAAGCTTTTCATGTTAATTTTTTATTTACTGTCAGAGTTTTTGCCGGAAGACTGCTGACATATATCGGTTTTTAATTAACAAAGTTGATCTATGAAGTTTTTAGTTTAAAATTGCTTTACAAATAACTTACATACATATTTTAAATATTTTGCTACAAATAGTGATGTTTGATTGATAGAAATTGCATTTTATTTATTTGATAAATAAAAATTATTTTCATTTCAATAAAAACTATAAAAAAAAAACAAAAAATTCTTTTGATTGAACAAACTATTCATTTGAATCAATACAACTGTAGAATGCATGTATAATAATAACAGGTATTCATGCAGATTGCTCCTTGAGCACAGTATGTAATACAATTTGATTAAAAAATAAAAAAATAAAAAAAAATTTTATTCACAAACTACACTTACTGTACGTACGAGTACGTCCTAGAAAAAAAAAACATTTCGCATCCAGCTAGCAATACTCGTATGTACAAGTATTGTTTGTACACCTCATTATTTTTATAGAGAGAAAGAGAAAGAGCTAAGTAGAAAGGGAAAGAGAGAAAGAAAATGGTTATTATTGTAGGGGGGCTGTAATTAAAAATTTGAACTTGTAACTCCAAAAGTATTATTCAATTTGGCGGAAAATACTTGAAAAATATTTCAATCCAGGCAGAAATAAAAAAAAAAATAAAAATAAAAAAAGAAAAGAGAGTATGAATGCAAAACAAGAGTTGAATATTGTGTTGTTGTTAATTAAATGAAAAACGTAATGAAATAATCATAATCATCACAATCAAAATCGTAATAATGATGATGGCGATGATGCTGATGCCCGTGTTACTTACAATGCATGTACAACGACAACGAGCACGAGAACGGGAACGAGCATGGGTACACGAACACAACCAAAAAGGATATGAATGATGATGATGATGATGATGATGCGAATATGATTGCGAATGCAATGAAATTGTAAAGCAAATTATTTTAAGTTGTTGTTTTTTTTTCGCTCTCTGTTTTTATAGAAAAGAGAAATACACAACAGAAAAAAAATTGAAAAAATAGAGAAACTTTACAAATGCTCATGCTAAATGCATGAATAGATTCTATGGCCAGAATCAAATGCACATACTTGTACATACAAATACAATATGAATTCAAACAGAGCTATATATAGAGATACATACATACATACATATTTAACTACATGATAGCATTGCAACGAAAGACAACAATACTAGAATTCATCATAATTGGCGAGGGTTGTCTGTCGCTCTATTGCACTGGACATTGATTGCGTTTAGTTTGTAGGCAGGAATTCAGCTAAGAAATGAAAACGTCAACGTTAAAAATTTTTTTTCCAATTGTTCAGAGAATAATGTGCTACTTTTTCTTTATAAAAATTTACTCATTTCTATATGTTAGAAATCGTAGAAGGTATGGAGGACATGTATACGAAAAAAAGTTCTTCTTTCCATCTTTTAAGATTTAAAAAAAACATATCCCCGTTGTATTCGCGAATACATAACACAACAGCGTCATGTGTAGAGCCTTTTTGGATCGTTAGCCTCTGTAAAAGAGTTTCCAATTTTCTTTCGCTGGCATAATAGTATGTTTCATAACTTTTAGTGTCCATTTATGCCTGAATTTAGGGATCCAAACGAAGTAACAGCATGGAATTCTTTTGTTATTCCACATTTAGATAATTGCAGTTAAAGATGAGATGTTTGAGTTGTATAGAGTCTTCCAACAAGGACTTTCGGCAGCCATAGTTGAAGCTACATCAACCAATTAACTGACCTTAAAATTTTTCGAAAAATCATCTTTAGCGATAAGGCCCATTTCTGTAGGATTGGCTGCGAACAAACAAAATTGTCGAATTTGGGACGATACCAATCCAATGTATCACGAAAAAGTCACTATGTGTTATGGATTGTGGGCTGGCGACGTCATCGGTCTATATTTCTTTGAGAACAACATTAGCTAGGCCATCATAGTTAATGGTGAGCACTACAGGTCCATGATTACCAACTTCTTTTAGCCTGAATTGAATGAACATGTCAAACGACGACCTGTTGTTTAAACAGGACGTCACCAAAAGCGTAAAAATTCGTTCTTAAGGTGAATGCGACTAAACCAGAAACAACAGGGGTCCTTAAAGCCAACATAACCCATGGCATTGGTCAAATTCAACCTGATTTATATAACGCAGATATTGTGAAGAACAGTCTAATTCTCGTCATTTCTACAACTTCTACAGAAATCATTCGCGAGGTGTCCAAGACAAATTATCCGTAATAACCCCAATTATGGAGTTTAAGCAAAGTTGCCATGCGTCCTTGGTCAAATTTTCTGCATCGTTCTGCCCATGTCGAAAGCCCGCCCACCTATTGTTGATGGAGTCAACGATTGCATTGTTAATCATAAGCTTGCAGGTTTTTAAAGGGAGAATTCATCAGAGAGTTCGATGATTCGGCTCTGTCTACTCATTTTATGCATTCTGCATTTACCAAGAATGTCCCTGAGTCGCAAGTGAATGCGATTAATCCAGAAAGCACAGTGCTCCTTAAGGGCAAAATAACAAATGGCATCGGTCAAATTCAACCATATTTATTCAACGCAGTAGTGAAAATTTTGACATTTCGTTTGCGCTCCAACCTGGGAAGTAATGGTCTTTCAAACGCCTTTCTTTGTTTTATTTCATTCTAAAGATAGGAAGCGCTTAGATAAAGACCGTATACAATGAGACTAACTGTGTCAAAAAAATTCTTGAACTAGTATCTTAAGCAAGCCATCATAATCTTCAGAGTCTAGAGAGAGATTCTCAGTTCATTCGGTTATTTCTTCAACGATATAAAAAAAAATTTTTTTTATTGTTTTGCAAATGTGCTTTAGTAATTAAGACAAGCTTTAATGGTCTGATATTTTGCGATATCGTGGTTATTTGATCTGGATTATCTCTACCATTTATTTTTTTTATTTCATTTGTGTTTTCCGACAACTTCAAGAGGTTTTTGAGCTAATTTCAGCTCCGCTTTCCATAGAAGAAATTGGAAAATACAGCGACTACATCTTGTTGAATGAATTTCTCGGTTAACCCTCGCATAATCGCATGCAACCATAATAGAAGTACTTGTTAAAAATGAATTCTACTATTGCTACTATTGCTACACGTTGCTTGTACTCTTGTGCTAAAATAAAAACCAACAGCAAAAAGGAAGAAAAAAAAAAACGAACAAAAAGGAATTTGAAAAAAAGTTATGGTGGTAAAACCAAATGAGCTATAGTTTAACCAACGAACCGGAAGTCGAGAAAAAAATTTATTAACAGTACGTAAAAGGAAAAAAAAAAACAACAGAAAACAAAATGAACAAACGAGAAACGTAACGGTAAAACAAGCGATTGTAAATGAGAAAACGAATAGCAACTACAACAACAACGAATTCTATAAAAATGAAAAGAAAAAATAAGTAACAGGCCTGCAACAACTAAAAATGCAAAACTTCAATGGCGGACAGACAGAAAATATAATGGGCTGCCATTTTGTATTTTAAGCCAAAAGCATTTTATTCTGTTACATTTTTTTTCTGCTTCGCGCCCACTACAACCACATAAAACAACACGAACAGCAGCAACTAATGCCCAAAGCTAAAAACTTTACGTTACCCCCCCCCCTCCCCCTATCACTATTACAATCTGGCTTTTATTTGTTGCTTAACACTGACTACGGTTTTGTTTTTTTTTTGCGATTGCGAAAAAGGAAGCAAAAGGTGAGAGCAGCAGGAAAACCGTTAAAGGAATAGAGAGAGAGAGAGAGGGACAGAGTGAACGAAGGTAGTAGTAGTCGTAGTAGCAGTAGTCGTACTAGAAGAAGAAAAGGAAATAAATGTGAAAGGTGACAGCAGCCGGGGAAATAGAAGCAGAAATGAAAATGAATTCATTTGGTTTTAAATGGTAAATTACATTTCCTCAATTTTTAAGCATATTTTCCATAATATTTCTTAATTATAACGGTTCTTACTTACCTATTATAAGAAATATTATTTATAACGGTAAAAGGAAACATATTTTCTGCTTGGCAACAACAACATTTTCACGTAGACTTGCTTTTGCTTTTCGTTTACAATTTATGGCCAAATACTTAAGGGAGGCTGGAAATAGTACATGTTGGGCGTATGAAATGGTGAAGAAAATTTGAAATTTTCTTTTGGGTGTATTAAGTAGTTGTTGATTTCACTTAATGATGTGATTTGATCATATTAAAAGAAAATTGTTGTTAGATAAGGCTCTGTGAATTTTATGCAGCCATGAGCAATCGAATTTGCATGATTTTATTGTCAAATTGTTATGAATTTAAGTGTTGAACCAGAGAGCATATTTGCTCTGTCATTCCCCTAATAAGTTTCTCTTAATCCATCTTCTTTCTTAGATTTTAGCATCTTCAAACAGTATCATGATGACATATTTCGGTTCTTCCAAAGGGAATCATTTCTATTTTCTTCTTTTTATAATAAAAATACGCTTAATGTTAAACTGAAGTCACCGTAGTATGTAGTGTGTTTTCTTATTAGACGTAAGGCCACGCTTCAAACCCCTGGTCAGGCGTCTCCAACTAAAATATGACAGAATATTTCTTCGGCGACTTCCTCTCAGCAGTGTTTGGACAAAACTTCTGAGAGCAAATAAAATTGCTATGAAAAGTTTCTAAAAATCTATCGTTCACAGTCGGCTTTAAGCTGTAGGTCCCGCCACCCATGTATAAAATTATCACACACAACATAAGTGGTTTCAGAAACCAGGTCCATAATCCTGACTGAAGGATTCCAATCTTTCATCCAATTATTTATGTATGTGTGTATAAAATTAATTGTTTTCTGTTAAAAACGAGCTTACTGGATCGACAGCATCTCACGAAATAATTTGCGTAGAGTCAAAGACTAATGCGTCTTGTGTGCTCATAATTCTATGTCCCGTAATAACCCCGGTAACAATACTTATCCTGCTTTTTTGGAATTTAAGCAGAGTTGCAATGCGCATCTTGGCATCTTGCGCATCCATCCTTGGCCAGATTTTCTGCGTTGTACTGCCCATGTCTGAAGTCGTCCACCTATTGTTGACGGAGCCTACGAGCGCATTGCTAATTGTAAGTTTGCAAAGTTATTTCCTACGTCGGGAATTCATCAGAGAGTTCGATAGTTCTGCCCTGTCTCTACAGTTTATTCATGCTGAAGTTACCCGAAATGTCTCAATGTCCTAATACCCATGTGATATGGACATCGTATGAACCTGTAACCTGGTTGAGATATTCGTGACAGTTGTACATCGTTTCGGAGTTCATCACACTAGAATCCAGCGCTATGACAGCCGCATGGCTATCGGAAAGTGTGGTAACTCCCGCTGAGGGCTATGTGCGTGCCCAATAATTTTCATTTCAGCCTATTCTGATCGGTAACGAAAAAAAATTCCATATTCAACGGTTCCATCAAACTTGAAGGCATCGCTGTAAACTAGTACGAAGTTCTTGGGAACGTTCGCCGCATTGTTTTTTTAAACATTCCCATTCGGAATGGATGTCTTAAATTTCATTGAGAACTCGTATCGCGATTGCATGTAATCACTGTTCCCGATAGTCCAAATTCCATTAGTATCTTCGAGTGGCCAGTGTCAGATCCAATTGACTGTCCAATCGCCCAGAGAAGCCTACTATAATCCTAGCCACCACGCCCCTGTAATAGAGACCAAGCGATGCGACCAAGCATAAATGTATTTCCAGTGTCAACGTAGGAATAGGGCGCAAAGAAGATTTTTGCAACTGTCGTATCAGTTTCAAATTAGTCGCATTATCAAGGGATATCCACTACACTAGGCATCTGAAGGTCAAGAGCTCAAGATCAAGCAATAGAGATCAAGCGATGAGAGGCATAAAAGTATTCCCAGTGCCAAGGTAGGAATAGGGCGCATGAAAGATTTTCGAAACTATTGCATCAGGTTTAAATTAGTAGCATTAGCAGGGGATTTCCTCTACACCAGTCATCCGAAGGTCAAGAGGTCAATATCAAACAATAGAGATCAACCGATGAGAGGCATAAAAGTATTTCCAGTGCCAACTGTCGTATCAGTTTGAAATTGGTCGCATTGTCAAGGGCTTTCCACTGCACCAGACATCCGAAGATCAAGATAGGTCTGACCTAGGTCCTAGGCTGCGTTTTTTCCCCAACGTCTTTTTACAAGCGTAGAGGACCATGGAGGGCTTTTCAAGCTATTAAGTTGGGTCATAAAATTCCCAAAAATTAATTTTTAGTCTGAATCGACTTGGAATGGATTGATTCCCCCGGACCCAGCTGATCTACAATCTTTTGCCTGACAGCTCAATAAAATTGCAAAAAACGTGTCTTGTGCTTTCAGTTTGGTTTAGAAAGCGTCTGCACTTCTCTCCACGCACAAGAAGTATGCAATTGTGATGATATCTGAGGTGGTTGTGATCCAATGTTCTCCATTCGTCATGTTTACGGCTATGTGTAATGGAAGAAAGGTTCTAGTTATCTTTGGCCTTGCACAGTTCAAACTTTTGTCCACTTAATACTACAAAAAGGCTGAACCAATAGATTCTGATGAGTTGTGGCCAGAGATCATAAAGTGATAGGGGATCCAACAAAGCGGCAAAGATTTTTACAATAAAACTTTTCAAGCTTCTGTGTGTCTTGCCTTGTATTATCTTAATGGAACCCAGTGCCTCGGAAATTAAGTTAAACTGGTGGTTTCGTATGAAGATTTAAGTTACTTTGACATGAAAGATTTTTAATTCCTTACAAATGTAATTACGTTTCAATATTTGCATGGATGTGGTGGCATGGCATGGCATGGCATGGCATGGAAAAACCGGTAAAATTTATAATTTTATTAAAAATGTATTTAATTTTCATTATTATAGTAGAGTATAGTGTATACAAAACAATCTCTGGGGTTTCCTTATTAAATTAGTTGTTCGTGTTGTAGTTTTTTCTATTTTTACAATTTTTCTTAGCCCCTAAAAGCTTTCTGTGAATACAGTTTTGTTTTCATCCTTCCTGTATGCTTGCTCTGCTTATATGAGTAGAGTGGAGAGCAACTGTGTATGTGTGTGCATAAATTTATGAAGCTCGTGCTGCGGCGTCTCCGTTCCTTTGTGTGGCTTAAACGCCAGTGGTCTTTTTATGCATACAAATTATTAAGCAAATGTGTAAGTGTGAGTATTCAAAATATTCCTCATTTTCTTAGATCGGCTTTAGTTTGCTTTCGTTGTAGTTGGTGCCTTTTTTGTTTTTTTTTGTGTGTTTCATTCCATGGTTTTTGTTCTCATAATTCACAAAATTCTAATATTTCATTTGCTGTTGTTAAGTTTATACCTTCGAGGAAAAAATCTTTTCAATTATTTCTTTCGTGCAAATTGTTCTCTTTCTCTCCCTCTCGCTCTTCCGTTCTCTCTCTCTCTCTCTCTCTCTATGGATTTCCATTCTTATTACATATTACATGGAACGCCAAGCGATAGTACTTTTTTTCCTTTTACTTTATGGTTCAATTAAGTTTTCCCAGTTTTTTCTTTATGAGAAAAAAATCTTTGTGTTGATTTCAAGAGAAATTTTTTCTTCTCACTTTTTCGTTTGATTGTGTCATTTTTTTTGCCATATTCCTTGCCGTTTGACAAACTACATAGAATTTGACGGTTTTGGAAAAATATGAAAGAAAATTTTATTTCTGCTAAGACTTCATAGTAGTATATACAGTGGGTGATAAAAGTTTGCCAGATTTGTTTCCAAGTTACGTAAGCAAAAATTATGCTGAGCCTTGTGAGTATTACACACTCCTGGCGGGTACTACCACACATACTAATATCACTGCAGAGAGTTTTTCTGTGGCTGTTAAGATCCTCAATGAGAAATACTAGTCTTTCAAATACTATGAGAAAGCCACAGCTGTTTGAACTGCATACGTACATAATCTACAACACAAACAGCATCACATGATACAAATTAAGGGATATAGATAACCCCTGGAATTAAGACCATATATCCACCAATTAATGAGTATGTCTTGTAAAATACCTAAATAAAGATCCTGTAAAGGGAAATCAAAATCGTGTAAAAGGAAGAGGAATAAAACTCCTAAATATGCCACTGTCTAATGGCCCAGAGATGCCTCGCAAAAGATATCAAACGGTAGGAGGGAGTAGTGCGCTAGGCATCTCTGATAATTATGCAGACAGATTTTTGCAACCATCAAATCAGGTTCAAATTAGTCGCTTTATCAAAGGATTTCCACCATACCAGGCATTCGAAGGTCAAGACAGGTCTGACCTAGGCCCCAGGCCCCATTTTTTCCCAACACATTGTTACAAGCTTAGAGAACAATGGAAGGCTCTTTTAATTAATTAAGTTTTGTCATAAAAAAGGGAATCAAAAATGTAAAAGAGAATCAAAATCCTGTAAAAGGTAGAGGAATAAAACTCCTAAATATGCCACTGTCCAGTCGCACAGAAGGCAATGGAGGACTTTTTTGATTTATTAAGTTTGGTCTTTAAAAAAGGGAATCCAAAATACAAAACGGGAATCAAAATCCTGTAAAAGGAAGAGGAATAAATATGTTTGACAAGATTATATCATCGATAATTCATTCAAGAATATCGAATATAATAACGATGGGGGATGGCCAGAATGGCCTCTAAATAGAAAAATTATATACAGATCATGAGAATAATTTTCTTATTATTGATAGACTCTCGCCCATCCCTTAATATTTAAAATATTTTAAAAGAGTATTTGATACACTTCATCAAAATGCTGTCTGAAAGGTCCTTACTTTTAGAATTGTATGGTAATATATATCATGTGGGAAATATATGCTCGTCTTGATTGTGCAGATCATGCTGCACTGATATGGATGCTAAGCTAAAGATGTCTTATGTCTTAACATATGTCTTAATATATGTCTTAACATATGTCTTAACATATGTCTTAACATATGTCTTAATATATGTCTTAATATATGTCTTAACATATGTCTTAACATATGTCTTAATATATGTCTTAATATATGTCTTAACATATGTCTTAACATATGTCTTAACATGTGTCTTAACATATGTCTCAACATATAACTTAACATATGTCTTAACATATGTCTCAACATATGTCTTAACATATGTCTCAACATATGTCTTAACATATGTCTTAACATATGTCTTAACATATGTCTTAACATATGTCTGAACATATGTCTTAACATATGTCTCGACGTATGTCTTAACATGTGTCTTAAAATGTGTCTTAAAATGTGTCTTAACATGTGTCTTAACATATGTCTTAACATATGTCTTAAAATATGTCTTAAAATATGTCTTAACATATGTCTTAACATATGTCTTAACATGTGTCTTAAAATGTGTCTTAACATATGTCTTAACATATGTCTTAACATATATCTTAACATGTGTCTTAACATATATCTTTAACATATGTTTTAACATGTGTCTTAACATATTTCTTAACATATGTCTTAAAATATATCTTAACATATGTCTTAACATATGTCGTAACATATGTCTTAACATATGTTGTCTCAACATATGTTTTTACATATGTTGTCTCAACATATGTCTTAACATATGTCTTAACATATGTCTCAACATACGTCTTAAAATATGTCTTAACATACATCTTAACATATGTCTTAACATATGTCTTAAAATATGTCTTAACATATGCCATTGAACTCCAAATTGAAGTTTCGAATTAATTGGTGATAAAAGTTTGCCAAGTTAATTGTTTAACGGGTCAATTCGACCTCCGGGTACTGTACTTGTCTTATTTGACAAGTACACGTCCTCTAACCTAATTGTTTAACGTTATCGGAACAATAGAATTGGACTGTTGTCTCTTGAGCTAGCGGTATGTAAGGCAACACACCATTCAATAGACTACAAACAATTCCTATCGGAAGCCTACATTTTAGCTCCCACTGTAAATTTTTCTTGCTTCTCCTTTTAAAAATGAAAATCTTTTGCTCAATTTCTTTTTTCATAATTTTTTATTTTTTATACAAAAGCCCACAACCTTCTTTAAAAAATTCGTTGGTTTTCTCTGTCGTCTCTGACATTCTTGTTTTTTTTTCTTACTTGTGGTATGCCTTAGCAGTGGTAGCAGTCACAGTTAATTACGTACAATCATATGACTAGGAATATTTTGTTGATAAAAAACAAAGAAAAAAATTATGGCATTTCTTTTCCTTTTTTGAGGTCTGCTAGAAGACATCTTTTGTAAATTTTTAAAGCTAAAACTATGGACAAAAGAAAGAAAGGAAAGAAAATGTTTTAAGAAAGTAAAAATATTTCTTTGAAAATTTTTTTGAATTTTGAAGGTAATTTTGGAATAATTAATGAGAGGTTCATGTAAGTCGCTGCAGTCTAGTAGGACATAAGGCCACTGTTCAAACCCTAGGTTAGACATCAAAATGAAAATATGAAAAAAATATTTCTTCTTCAACTTCATCTCAGCAGATTTCTGGACAAAAACTCTGAGAGTAAAGAAAAATCAAATTGCCATGAAAAGTTTCTTAAAAATCTGTCGTTCGGAATCGACTGTAGGTCCCGCCATGCGTGCTCAAGTGACCTTTTTGGTAAATTAAAGCTACCACGCTAACCTAACCTAACCTAACATGGCTAGTGTGAAAAACTAGGTCGTAATCCTTTCTATTCTAGTCAGTAAGAAACAAAACAATGAAGAAAACGGAAACCGAATAAGAAATTGAAGGTAATTTATTGAAAGTTCTTAAAAAATTTGCAATTCAACGCAATTATGACAATCAAACAAAGAATTTCTCAGATCAGAAACTATAATTACAGCACTTCATAAGTACAATACATTTATTGACAATGCTATCGATCCCTTGATTGATACAATGAAAACAAAACCCTCAATTATTGGAATCGTTTTCAAACATAATCCCCCTTTTTAAGTTTCCAAAAAAAAATATTCTATTGATCTCTCACACTTTATTGTTTGTCAAAAATTCATTGTCAGAAGGAAAAATAAAACGCATTACAAATATCAATCAATTGAAAATCAAAGACCACAAAATGATCAACAAATAGGTTGAACACCATAAATGAATGGAAAATAATTGATCCACACAAAAGAGCTTCAAGTCAATTGAGGGTATTGCCTGGCAATTCACACTTAAAGCCGGCAATTGAGGGTAATGGAATCCTTTGCTAGCACACACTTTTACGCAGGAAATCTGAAAAGTATTTGAGAGATGAGGGTAAGACTATGACGGTTGCATTGTGAGGGTAATTTTGTATATGTGTTCAGTTCAGTTTTTTTTTTCTAAAGGACGACTACTCATCATTATTGTGCTGTTATTATAGACTTTTTGACAAATGATTGTTAAACATTTTGTTGCAACTTTGCAATTGGGAAGCAAAAAAAAAAAGGTTAATAGGCTTAAATAGTCAATTTATTTGGCAACTTAAATAGATGCTCATATTCGAAGATCATTATTTTGGGTGTGTTTTATATTATTAATCTCTTTTCTTTTTTATTTTTATTTTGTTACATTTATTGAGTTGTTAATTTTCTCCTTTTTAATTAACTTTTCTGATAATTAATCAAAATAATGAGAAAAAATATGTATGTTTTACAAATAACTTGCAAATGCCAGAGGGAGTGACTGACAACTTTGGTGGGTTGGTTTTTAAATGTCAATTAAATTAATGAGAGTTGCTGTTAATATTTCATTTAAATATTATTTGATTTAAATAAAAAAAAAACATAAAAATTGTAAATTTTCTTTCCTTTAACAAGCATTTTGCATTCATAGTTGAGATGAGTTGGAAAGTATACGACAAATGATACGAATCAGAGATCAGCAATGAGTATTCAAAAAGATGAGTACAATCGAATCATGCTGACACTTTGATACGCATTCATACTTATTTTAATATCATGGAACCTCTACTCATATTCAAACTTTGAAGTACTCATCATTATTCATACTTAACAACATGTATGATTTTGCGGTTGATTTCGACTCTCCATAACTCAGCATATACACGAAGCACAAAATTAATATGATTCGTGTACGAACACTAAAATACTTACTAGAAGGTAGTGTGTTTGTTCTGCTTGCTCCTCTGTCTTTTTTGCTTATGTGTCTTTTTTCTTTCAATGTAAATGCCTAACAACTAAGATAGTAAATTTTGAAGAATGATTCGTGTCACTCAAATCATTTATAAGTATTTTTCTAGAGTTATGAATCTAAATGAGTACGCTTATGAATCAAACATATTTCGAATGGTATGAGTTTGATGTCAACATTGTACGCATACTCATTGCAACCTGTACTTATAAATCAATGTTGTACCGAGTATGAATGAATCAGAGTGTGGTTAAATTTCAATATTGTTGACTCATTCAAACATACCGAAAAACCGATTCATTGCTGATCTCTGATGTGAATTCCAACATAAGCGTCCATGGACTGGCGTGTTTCTTAAGTTGTAACAAAATGCATGAAGATGATGTTTATTTTGCTTAAGTAACACAATCTATTTTGATTGAAACCCATCATTATTTTGGCCACATTTGTACTCACATCTGCAAGTATGAAAGATAATACAAGTATTTCCAATTCCCTTTTATATGCTGTTCATATTAAGGCATTTTACTTCAGTCCTCAAAAGGTTTAGAATGCGGCCATAGTGAAAATTTTTCTGTAAAATAGTAGGTTGGTAGTAGAGAAGCTGGCACTAAAGCTGAATCTTGTAACACTCCAGAATTTTTCTTGAATTCCTTCGATTGGATGTTATATTCAATAACTCGAATAAGATTTCCATAAAAGGGCTGACTTCCAAAATGTATCAATGCATAGTTTGTATGCAGTTCTACTACGGTATATAAATTATGTATATATGCAAAGTTACCAAACAATGCATCAACTATAAACCCGATGCCTGATTGCTTTTTGACTGCCTTAAGAATACACATTGATGGCATTTTGAAATAGTATACATTGTAAACATTTTGTACAGCGGCTTTATGAAACACTATACTTTGTTCAAACACAAAGCAACTAACATTTTGGAAGTCAGCCAAGTAATAAGTTTTGATAGAAAGATTTCAAGCCATAACCATGCTTCTAACAAATCGTTGAATGCATAGAACAATAAACATCATTTTTATATGTTGGAAATGTACAGAACCACAGCATTACTTGTGACTTAGCTTCGTTTTTGATCCTCCACAAGTGGTCCAAAGATAAATATCTTTGAGGCAATGCTCGAAACAGGCATTATTTCTAGGTAGCAAAAGGTGGCAACTCTATCATTCCAGAACCTGCTACAGTAAAACAATCGCCTTCTCAAAAAAAAAAAAACTTAATTAATGAAACGCAAGCAGACTTACTTAATGTAGGTCATTACAGCACTTAAGTCAGGATAACTGCTTAACTTCTTACACCACTTATATCGAGTAAATTAATTCTGTTCATGAATGGCGGGGCCTACAGTTTAAAGTCGACTCCGAATGACAGATTTTTGAGAAACTTTTCATGGCAATGAAGTCGCCGTAGTCTAATAGGTAGTGTGTTGGCTTATTAGACGTAAAGCCAGGGTTCGAGCCCCAGGCCGGACATCAAGACAAAATACAAAAAATATTTCTTTGGCGACTTCCTCTCAGCAGATTTCTGGCAAAAACTCTGAGAGTAAATAAAATTGCCATGAAAAAGTTTCTCAAAAAAATCTGTCGTTCGGAGTCGACTTTAAACTGTAGGTCCCACCATTTGTGTATAAGAATTAAAACACACAACATAAGTGGTGTGAGAAACTAGGACGTTGTACAATGGGTCAATTCGACCTTCGGGTACTGTACTTGTCTTAATTGACAAGTACACATCCTCTAACCTAACCTAACCTTTAATGGCAATTTCATTTTACTCTCTGAGGTTTTCCTAGAAATCTGCTGAGAGGAAGTAGCCGAAGATCTATTTTTGATAACTGCTTAGAACGTTATATTCTATGTGGTTTTAGAAAGTCTGGCATCTCTATACTTGTTAATTCGCCGCCAAAGTATCTACAATTGCTGTCTAGTAGTAGATTATCAGAGTGTGGCACGTTTAATTTCATGGATATGGTTTCACTTACGTTAATACTCAAATTTTTATTTTCGTTGTATGTTTGTAAACATTTGCTACATATGTAAGTTATATGTTCATATATTAAATGTAAATGTAACATTACATACATAAATTATCTCGTACAAATAGATATTTATTTACCAATAGCAACAGAAACAATTCAAATGCATTGCAGTTGAATAGAAAAATAGAAAAATTTCATTAAAAGAGAAAAATTTTTTTTTCATCATGTTTAATAACTGACATGTTGTCAGACTTGTTACGGTTTCAAGTTCGTTTAAATTTTTTTCAATTTCTGTTGCAACATTTTTTTGGAACATGAAAACCAATTTTCATTAAAATTTATAGAGCTTCCGGTTTTCTGTTTCCAGTTTTTTGTTGTTTTTTGAAATTTTAATTTGTATTTCAAAAAGAAAAGTAAAAAATACAAGAAAAAAAATCCATAAAAACTGTTACAATTTAAATGGATTATTACAGTCTCTTTGCTTTTTTTCTTGTGTGTTAACAAAAAAAAAATGATAAAAAGGATTTCTTTTCTTTTTTTGTTTTTTAAATCAGCAGGAATTTTTTTCTTGTTTGAAGTAAAAAAAAAATCCTGTAGAAAACAACAAAAAAAAATTCAATAAAATTAACTTGGAAATTATGAGCGTGTCAAATAAAAAAAAACACAAATTCTAACAACCCGTCAGCACTTTCAGTCACAGGCTTAAATCTTTTTTGTTTTCGTTTTTTATTCATATTTTTTTACCCAAAAAATGTGTAACAATTGAAATATTTTTATGCGTAGAAAATCTTTTTAGAATGTTTTTTTGTCTATTTTTTCTGTTTTTTGTTCGGTTACTACTTTTTCAGTGTTGCTGAGGGGTGCTTTTTTTCCTGTTTCATTATTTTGGCCCACCCCTCGTGCTGATTATCACTATGAGCATTTCTTTTTTTGGTAGGTTTTATTAGAATTTTTTTTCTATTTTTTTAATTCTAAGCTGTGAAAATATTTCTGTTTTTTTAATAATTTTTTTAGCAAAAAATTTAATTTTTTTCTTCAAATGTGAAAAAAAGAGAAGTTGCTTTGAAATAACAACTGCTTGATTTTAATTGTTAGATAAAGTCAAATGGATTTATGTTACAATTATTATTATGTGCTTTCATTTTTAATGAAATAAATCTTGTTTCTTTTTTTTGGTCTAAAAAAAAAATGAAAAACTATTCAACACATAACAAAAGATTTTGACATGTGCACTTCATATTCAAATTTAGAATGACATTTAATTTAAAATAACGTTTTTCTTTTTTCCTGCAAAACGAAGCTAAAATATTTATAGCAAATAATTATAATAAAATTATTAAATTTTAAGGATTAAATCATTTAAATAGGAAAAGATTTCTAAATAATGAATTAAGTTTCCAATTCAGAGTTTTTCTATCATATTTTATTGTATAAAATCCAATTGCATTACTTACTTAATTGGCAATTACAATCGTTTTAACCACGATTATATCCTAGCTTCTCACACCACCCATTTTGTGTGTGTGTATTTTTATCCAAAAGTGGCGCGACCAACTGTTTAAAGCTGATTTCGATCGACAGATTTTTGACAATATTCTCTTTGCAATTTTATTTACTCTGCTGAGAGGAAGACGTAGAGGAAATATTTTAATTCATATTTCGTTTTGCTAGAGATATCTGTGTGTATTAATTTTATGCATGAGATTAATGACAGATTTTTGAGAAACTTTTCGTGGCAATTTTATTTACTCTCGAGAGTTTTTGCCAGAAATCTGCTAAGAGCGAGCCACCGAAGAAATATTTTTTTTTTCATATTTCGTTTTTTTGAAGATCTCTGTCCTAGAGTTTGAACCGTGGTCTCACGTCTAATAGACCAACACGCTACCTACTAGACTACGGTGTCTTCACAGTGTTCCTACAGTGTCAGATAATGAAAGCATTCACTTCACAAAATAATACAAATCTTCTTGCGAAATGTCATAAACAATACAGATTTCAGACAAATTCCAATTCATAAATAAATTGCTAGAAGAGTATGGAATTTGTTTGATCATATGCTAGAGGGCTTCAATGACGGTACACCTCGATGTCAATCAATTGCAATTCACAATGCAGTAGACAAGCTCACATCTGAAGGAGGTCTTTGGTTCTAGAAATAACACATATTATAGTAAAGCATAGATTTTTTGGAAAAGTTTTGCTGTTACTCTTTCTTCCAGACTAGAACTATAAACATACAGTGAGCGTCAAAAAACTGCACCATAAGGATAAAATTCTAACAATCACCAAGCTCAACTTTTACCACTTAAAACGAGTACCCGAACAAATTTGACAATATTTCGATTTTTTTTGTAATTTTTTATTTTTTTTGGTTTCAATTTTAAAAACTGGCAATGAAACAATTTCAAAGTAAAAATAACGGTATTTTATTAATGTATATTTTTTTAATGTACAGTTTTGTTTGACTCTCACTGTATAGTATACATACTTACCGGAGATTAGCAATGAATCGTTTTGTCGATACTTATAAGCCCTTATGAAATTTTGAATATAAGTGAGTCAACAATATTGAAATTTAACTATGTACTCTGATTCATTCATACTCACTACAACGTTGATTTATAAGTACAGGTTGCAATGAGTATGCAACGTACAACGTTGACATCAAACTCATACCATTCGAAATATGTTTGATTCATACGTCTACTTATTTAGATTCATAACTTTAGAAGAATACTTATAAATGATTTGAGTGACACGAATCATTCTTCAAAATTTACTGTCTTACTTGTAGTTGTTGCCTTTACAACAGATCAGCCTTTAAGACAGATAAGCAAAAAAGACAGAGCAGCAAGCAGAGCAAACACACAACCTTCTAGTGAGTATTTTCGTATGCGATTCATACTTATTTGTGATTCTTGTGTATGTTGAGTTATGGAGAGTCGAAATCAACCGCAACATCATACGTGTTGTTAAGTATGAATATGATGAGTACTCCACTACTTTGTATATGAGTAGAGGTTCCATGATATTAAAATAAGTATGAATGCGTATAAGTATCAGAAATTATTTATTTTATTTATATTTTATTTTATTTATTTATGAGTATGATTCAATTCTGAATATTCATTGCTGATCTCTGATATATGGTACTTCTCGTGCCCTTACCAGTAATTTATTCATATCAATCAGAAGCAGTTTCCCAGAAAAAGAAACAAATTTAAAATATTTTAATTCATACAAAACACTATGAAATCGAAAGTCTTTCTTTTATATTTTATGCATTTCATCGATATGCATATACTATTTGAAAACAATGACAATAAATTTCTAATTTAAAGTATTTTATTTAATTCATGACATTTCTTTAATTTAATTTCATATGGAATAGGCTTTAATTTATTATATGTAGAATTGAAGGAACAATTTATTTGAATTTATAATCCCATTGAGACATCTCTTCTTCTACATTTCTCAAGTGTTACATTATAATTTGTCAGAGAGTTTCAAACATTACAAGGAAAAGAAGTGCAGAACCAAACTGAAAAGGAAAATATTAGCTCGTCCAACTTTTACTTTGTTGAACATTCAACATAAACTTGGAGTGTTATTTAAACAAAATATTGCAATAAAAAAACAAACAAAAAAACAGGAGACAACAACAACAAACAGAAAAAGAAGCAGGAGAACTGAAGAAGAAAAACTGAAATGAAACTGTGTTCAAACAGTAATGGCATCATGGATATGAGAGGATATAAGAAAGCATATCTGCAAGTGAATGCGGATAATGACAAACGGCTAAATGCGATTTACTACATGATGAAGACGGCAACGGCAACAGCAGTGTTGCAGTTTAGGATGAGCTTTGCATGGGGATCCTTAAATTATTTCTTTTTTATGCTTTCAATGAAATAAAAATATGACTCCAAGACCAACTCAACATCAGTCTAAGCATCAGCAACAGCATCGTCACCATTATTTCAATTATTATTATCATCATCAGTATCTTCAGTATTATCATTATTATTATCATTGTTTTATTCAGCAGAAGCGGCAACATTATTTAACATCACATCACTCGGCTGCTGCTATCATCATGTAATTAAAAAGTGCACTCTTTTTGTAAAAACCAATCACATCATCATCATCATCACCATCACCATCACCATAACCATTAACGCTGCTGCTCATGGACAGACAGCCGGACTGGGAGTCAAGCGTACCGCCTGTTAGGCTAGCTAGCTAGCTGATGGCTGATGGGCAAAAAATATTCTATTCTTTGCAACATTTCGTAGAGAGAATATTAAATAATTCAAGACTTTTGAATAGTCGTCAACTCTGAATACTAAAATAGAACAGATCTTAGACATACACTCGCACAGAGGCAAAAAAACAAATGGAATTGTAGTTGAAACGTATACAGAGCAGAATTGCTTTCATGATGCCAAATATGATGAGAGCGTCCGTCATATTCAACAACGCAAAGAATTGTTTTAAATTTACTCAAGGGGATTTAAACGACAAATGAGGATATAAAATATTTATTAACAGACTATAAGATGATGATGCTGATGCTGCCTGCAATTAATTCTCGTATGGCATCGTTTACAGTAAAAACGAAACAAAAAAACCTCCTCTAAAGTTGACAACAATAACAACAAGTTGTTAAATTCTAACTAAAAACGTTTGTTTAGTTTAGTTTTATATGCTTCGGTATCTTGTGCTTTTCATCACAAGTTTTTCTGAAGATAAACTTGTCATTTGTAAAATTCTTTCAATCATAATGATCACATTATCTGCGAACCTTAGCAAAAGATGAAATAATTAAATAATTATTTTCCAACGAAATCTCATACCCTATCCTCATTCCTATCCCCATTCCTAGCCCTTTGAAACCAAAGAAAGGAAACGAAAAAAAAAAACAAAACAGGATATCATATCGAAACTTATATTCATATATGGCAATAGGCTTGACAACACATTGAGGCGCTATAAAGGCAACAGGCAAATGAACAAACATATTTTCATTCCCCATTTTGGTCAAGTGTTTTACAAGCCAGTTCTGTAGATGTGGGATTTTCCTTGTAATTTTATTGCATCTGATTTATGTAAATGCATTGCTTGATATGCATTAACTAGTTGGCATTGCCAATTATAATGAGACCACATGCAGATATCCATCTTATTTAACATTAAAATGCCATATTCGTTGTGGCAATATAACAAGTAAGCAAGCAACTTACAGGTGGTCAAGACCAATTACATTTTCAAACTATGTAATCAAGCAGGCATATTTTGAATTAATTTGACATTTTGCATGAGACCATAGAGCGCTGCAGTAATTAAGTTTTAAGCAAAATTTCCTATGAATTCGCCTTAATTGATTTCATTTGTTTTTAACTTACGATTCGATGAATGCGGTTCATATCAGAGATCAGCAATGAATCGTTTTTTCGCACCCATAAGCACTTAGGAAATTTTTAATATAAGTGAGTCAACAATATTGAAATTTAACTATGTACTCTGATTCATCATACTCACTACAACTTACCTTGATTTATAAGTACAGGTTGCAATGAGTATGCGTACAACGTTGACATCAAACTCATACCATTCGAAATATGTTTGATTCATAAGCCTACTCATTTAGATTCATAACTTTAGAAAAATACTTATAAAGGATTCGAGCGACTCGAATCATTCATCAAAATTTACAGTCTTAGTTGTTGTTGCATTTACAAAAAAAGAAAAAAGACAGATCAGCAAGCAGAACAAACACACAACCTTCTAGTGAGTATTTTAGTGTTCGTACGCGATTCATACTTATTTTGTGCTTCGTATATATGTTGAATTATGAAGAGTCGAAATCACCAACATCACACGTGTTGTTAAGTATGAATGTGATGAGTACTTTAAACTTTGAATATGAGTAGAGGTTCCATGTTATTAATAATAAGTATGAATGCGTATAAGTAAGTATAAGAAATTATGAGAATGATTCGATTCTACTCATCTTTTTGAATAATCATTGCTGATCTCTAGTGCTTGCTTTACTGCATGCCATGCAGTTTTTTCTTTATTTTCATTCAGAAATATGATGAGTTTACTGACTGTAGGGATAAGAATTTTATTTGTAACCAAGCAACGCTTAGTTCTAAGATTTAGTATGACAAGCAGAGGTTGCAGAACTGATTGAAATTACTTAAGTTTTTTTCGTAACTTAGCCTTCTGAAAATATTTTCTTTTTGTTTTGACAGTTGGATGCAATTTTCATTGTGGATACTTATACCCGGTTTCTGTAAGACGATTAGTTTCAGATCAATGTTTGATATAGAAAAACACTAAATTGTTTTAGTATTTTTCATACAAACACACGTTCATCTGAAACCATTTGGCTTACAAAAGTAGGACGTTAGGCTGATTATTTGCGGAGATTCCTTCAAAAATTTTTGCCTAAAGTTTCAATTTCAGTATCCTGACCAGTATCCTTATCTCTTACTTATCTAACTGGCCATTACAACCCTTTAGTCAGGTATACAACCTCGCTTTTCACAGCACCCATGTTGTGTGTATTAATTTTACTCATCAGTGCTAAGATCCCGCTAAAATTTAATATCGACCCTAAACAACATATTTGAGAAGCTTTTCCATGGCTATTATTTACTCTCAGAGTTTTTGCCAGAAGACAGTTAAGACAAGATTGCCGAAAGAATTATTTCTATTGTACTATGTGTCACAGCTGAGGTTTGAACCCACAAGCTCTCGTCTAATAAGTCAACACACTACTTAGTTTTTTTTTCTTCCATTCTAGTTAAACGAAGAAGTATTTTCCGACAGCCAGACTGTCATATAATATATCGATTTTATGGAGGTATGGCAACGTAGCATTTTGAAATGAGATTATGCTTCATTTCAGATAATTTAGGAATCGAAACGAATCATTTTTCAGGAAAATTAGTCCATCATTCGATGCAGGAAGTAAACCACATTTGTTATTCTATGTACAGGATTTAAAAGCTCGGTCAGTTTATAAAGGTATGTGTTTCAGGAATGCGAATGAAGAGCTTAAATTGCAGATGACCTAGCCCATCATTTGATGTCTGTCTCAACAACAGCCTCGGTGTAGGAAGTAAAAAGGATTTGAAAGACAAACAATTGGGGTTTCTCCTGAAATATATTTCACAAAAACAAAAATTTCTACAATTCATCTGCCACAAACCATCCTCTTATCATTTATTTACACTATTACAGTGTCATTGCAGAAGCCGTAGTATAGTAAGCAAGCCGTGTTGGCTTATTAGAATTGAGGCCATGGTTTAAACCTCGGGACAGACATTTCGAACAAAGCAGAATTTGACTTCGTCTTAACAGATTTATGGCAAAAGCTCTGAGAGTAAATAAAATTGCCTTGAAAAGTTTCTCAAAATTCTTTCTTTCGGAGTCGACTTCAAAACTGTAGCCCCCCCCCCACTCGTGCATAAAATTAACACACACAACATGATTGGTATGAGAAACTAGGTCGCGATCCTGACTGAAGGGTTGTAATGACCAATTATGTATGTATGTATGTTGTAACTTCAGATTTGATTTATAATTTGAAGAGATTTTGCTTGACTTTTAAGCGTTAATTGAAGATATCGAAAGTAATTCACAATTTGAGAAATGACAACGACATGATTAAATAGAAACAATTGCCCAGAGGCCCATAAAATTTATTAAATTTCCAAATTGTTTGATGTACCCACCTATTGAACACAAAATCAGCATGCAAACCGATAACTTAGGCATTCAAGCTGAATTTTCAATTCAAGTGTTTTGAATGCTTTTGCAAATGATTTTCAATGGGCATGCATGCCAAAAGAGATCGAAGTAATCGAAAAAGTAGTAGAGGAGTTGGTTGGCATTTTTTTTCCCATATTATCGCGACTGTGGATTTCTATTTTTGTTTTTGCATGTGAAATGCATATTTGAAGTGTGTATTATCGTTGTTGTTGCTGCATATGATTATGATTTGCATATGATTTACTTAAAAATAACTAACAAAAGCCAACCAAATCCATCAGACATACATACATACATACGTACACTTTACATGCGATTTTATTTTTTTTGCCATCTTGAGCAAAGAAGGCAGGCTGGCTTGGCTCATAAAACGCAATCTATTTGCATTTATTTGAACGTTTGTATCAGTTTGACTTCTATTCAGTTGAGCAGGCAGAATGCGTACGTCAGTATGTATAAATGTATGTAAAAATATCATGGTTATGTACGTACATACATATTAAGTATGCAAAGTATAATCTTTACAAATGATTTTCTGCATATTTGCAGGTTCGTTTCATTTCGTTTGTATGTATGTATGTAATGTACATATATATTGTATATTCATAATATGCACTCAAACAATAGTGCATATTCTTCTTACGGCTGAATGAGTGTATGAGTGTGTCTGCTTAAGTATGTACTTGAAAAACGTAATTGCATTTTTAATGCATTTTATGATGCGATGCCATGCATTGCAATGCAATGCGATGTGTTATGTGATGTAATATTGCAACATTTATTGTTTTAGTCAATATCGGGTTTTTTTCTGCTTCTCTATTTTTTTTCTGTTGTATTTCTACTTGTATATACTCATTATAGATTTTTTTTGATACCCTACAATTTCATATTGCCTTGAAGAGCATGACTCATCGAGACATTATCAAGGCAAAGGCAGTTAAACATATGTACATATAACAGAAGCCCTTCTATTTTTTGTAACAAGCTTTTGAGAAATTCTGTTTACTTGATTGTGTTACACAAGTTAAAGTTAGAGAATTTGTCTTTATTAGAGGTTATATTGCCTGTTGTTTTTGGTATAGTTAAGCTGACAGGGAACATAGCCTGCTCTTCCACCCGAACAACATGGTCGAGCCAACGCAGCCGCTCATACCGCTCACTGTTGGATAGGATGCAGAACAGAGATCAGCAATGAATCATTTTTCGCTACTCATAAGCACTCATGAAATTTTGAATATAAGTGAGTCAAAAATTTTGAAATTTAACTATGTACTCTGATTCATTCATACTCACTACAACGGTGATTTATAAGTACAGGTTGCAATGAGTATGCGTGCAACGTTGACGTCAAACTCATACCATTCGAAATATGTTTGATTCATAAGCATACTCATTTAGATTCATAACTTTAGAAAAATACTTATAAAATGTACTTATAAAATGATTCAAGTGACTCGAATCGTTCATCAAAATTTACTGTCTTAGTTGTTGTTGTTGCATTTACAACAAAAGAAAAAAGACACATAAGCAAAAAAGACAGAGCAGAAAGCAGAGTGAACGCATAACCATTTAGTAAGTATTTTAGTATTCGTACGCGATTCATATTTATTTTCTGATTCATGTACGTGTTGTTAAGTATGAATATGATGAGTACTTCAAACTTTGAATATGAGTACAGGTTCCATGATATTAAAATAAGTATGAATGTGTATACATACATACATAACATACATAATTGGTCATTACAACCCTTCAGTCAAGATTACTACCTAGTTTTTCACACCACTTATGTTGTGTGTGTTAATTTAAAGTCGACTACGAACGACAGATTTTTGAGAAAATTTTCATTGCAATTTTTATCTACTCTCAGAGTTTTTCCCAGAAATCTGCTAAGAGGAAATCGGCGAAGAAATCCTTTTTGTATTTTGTTTTGATGTCTGGCCTGGGGTTTGAACCCTGGCTTTTCGTCTAATAAGCCAACACACTACCTACTAGACTACGGTGGCTTCAATGAATGCGTATAAGTAACAGAAATTATGAGTATAATTCGTTTCTACTCATCTTTTTTAACTACTCATTGCTGATATTTGATTCAGATACAAGTTGGGTCCGTTATTAATCAAACAACGCTTAGTTTTGCTTTGTTTTCGTGAATTCTATCAAGCGTATCGATAGAATCCTTTAAGCTCTGAACTGCGATTATTTGTAAGCAGATACTAGAATGGAAATTTACAGGTCATAGAAAGGCTTTAGTTCTCTTGCTATGACGCATAGAGTACAGAGATCTTGATCTTGAATTTGTACCAGTTAATCAAACTCTTTTGATATTTGCCATTTTTCCAAGACGATTACAAATGATCCAATTCTAGACACACTCAGTAACAGTTATCATGTTTTGATATGCTTCGAGATGTACATACAATATTCAAACCAAGCTTACTCTCAGGCTATCATTCGTTGAAGCATACAATGCTATTGGCTGGTATTGTCATCAAATATTTTGAATATTATCCGGACCAACACACTACCTACTACTTTAGGATACTTCGACTCCCTAATGTTACGACCAACTACAACGGGAAGATCTTGATTAATGAAAGTGACACAAATTAAACAAATTAAAAAGAAAGGAACGATGGGTCTGCTATGTTCCCTAAAGGAAGGAAAGGGAATTATAAGCATCAGGTTATGCTCTCCTAATTTTATTTTCTATTCCTATTATTTCTTAACAAAGCTATGTTAGTTTTAAATAGATTTTTCTCTCTGTATGTTTCAATATATTGTTTCAAGATATTTGCATTTCAAAAACCTCTCAGCAAACTATGCCTAGAGAGAAAACACCGCTTTTTACATTGAATGGAACTTGACTCATTAACAAGCAGGACATGCTGCTGAGAAATCGCTTAAGAATAAATCAAATCTAATTAAATAAACGATTTCCATAACAAATTCAAGAACCTGTTTCCATTAAAAATTTATTTTTTTTAAGTAACAAAATAAAAGATTCGAATGGAAATTGTTGACTGATGGAATTGAAAAAACAATTTTGATTTTCGAAATAAAAAGAGAATTAAAAAAAAGGGACACAATTAAATAATTAGCATAAGAAAAGAAAGCGTGTGAGTTAAAGCAGGGAAAAGAAAAGTATTCTTGAAGTAATAACAATCGATGGAACACAATTGAGTTAAGGAAACCATAAACGTGGGAACTATGCTTTATAAGGACAAAAAAAAAACAATTTCTGGGATTTCTTCGTTTTGAAAATGTCACAAAATTGGATAGAGTGCAGGCAGCTTTTCTAGACAATATTGTTTGAATGAGTCACTCATTCACAACAGTTGTCATATCCTTACAAATCCTTTTTATAGATAAAGAGCAGAAGAAAAAAATTCAAAAATTTTAATATCAACCAAAAGGTGATTCCTGTAACCCTTTTATATTCTTACATTTATTTTCAAAAAATAGTCCTTTTGAACAATTGTGCTCTTTTTTTTAATTTCTAGATACAAAAACAAAACAAAAAACTATTTTGTCATCATCCCAGTATACAGCAGCCACCGCACAGTAACAGCAGCATCCTTTAGAAAAATATTAATTTGCATACGCGTCCTATTTGATGTATGAATGTACGCGTCTTTTCCTGCTTCAATTTCACTGAACGTTTTTGAAAATGTTCAAATCTTATGCCCTTCACTTACAAATATGTACGTAGTATTAACCCTTTTCCTTCACCTTTTTTTTTTTTTTTGAAAACATTATTTCAAATTGAATTTTTTTTTTCGTTTTAAGTTTAGAAATTGCGTTAGTTTTTCCCATCAAAATTATTTCAAATTCATTTCATAAATTTTATTGTGGATGTTTTATTTTTAACGGAAATTTTACCTGATTTTGATTCAGTATTTTTGTTTTGTTTTTCCAAGAGTACAGATGCCATTTTCAGTACAAATGTTTTCTTTTTTTATTTTCTTTTATAATAATTTCATATCGTTATTATTATTTTTTTATTGGAAAAAAATCCTTAAAACTGGTTTATTTTCTTTGTATATCCTGACAGGATTATGTCAATTCATACAAATGTTACAATTTTTGTTCAGACTTCAATGAAATTACATTGTAAATTTAAGGATCATATTACGTACTTAAAAACAAATAAACTACAAACTACAAATTTTATAGATCTGGACAAGTCACTGATGTGGAAATTTCTATTCTTATATTTCCTTACAAATAATCGCAATTGTAGGTAAGATTCAAAGCTTAAAGGATTCTATTGCTACGCTTGATAGAATTCACCAAAACAAAACAAAACAAAGCGTTGTTTGATTAATAACGGACCCAACTTGTATCTGAACCAGAGATCAGCAATTAGTATTTAAAAAGATGAGTAGAATCGAATTATACTCATAATTTCTGATACTTGTACGCATTCATACTTATTTTGATGTCATGGAACCTGTACTCATATTCAAAGTTTGAAGTACTCATGATATTTATACTTAACGACATGTATGATGTTGTCGATTTCGACTCTCCATAACTCATCACATACACGAAGCACAAAATAATTATGATTCGTGTACGAACACTAAAATAATGGGTGATTTTTTTAAGAGCTATAGGGAAATTTTTCAAAAAAAAACACATATAATTCAGAAAAATGCATGAAATATTTATTTGAATCGATAGTACGATCCATATAATTTAATGTTTGAAGATTATTTCATGCAAATGTTGACCGCAACTGCGCCCCAAATGGTCCATCCGCTTAGTCCAATTTTGGCATACTCTTTCCAACATTTCGGCCGGTATCTCACGAACAAATGCTTCAATGTTGTCTTCCAATGCGTTAATAGAAGCGGGCTTGTCTGTATAGACATTAGCTTTAACATAGCCCCACAAAAAATAGTCTAAAGGCGTTAAATAGCACGATCTAGGCGACCAATTGAACGGTCCCGAACGTGAAATAAAATGTTTACCGAACTCGCCTCTCAATAAGTCCATTGTTACGCATGTTGTGTGGCATGTGGCACCATCTTGGTGAAACCACATGTCATGCAAGTCAAGCGCTTGCATTTTGGGCAAAAAAAAGTTGGATATCATCTGACGGTAGCGCTCACCATTCACAGTTACATTACGATTCGCAGCATCTTCGAAGAAGTACGGTCCAATGATGCCACCAGCCCATAAACCGCACCAAACTGTGACTTTTTCTGGATGCATTGGTAGCTTTTGCAATGCTTCCGGCTGGTCTTCACTCCAAAATCGACAATTCTGCTTATTTACGTATCCATTGAGCCAAAAATGAACTTCGTCGCTGAACACAATTTTTCGATAAAGAAGTGGATCTTCGGCCAACTTTCCAAGAGCCCATTCACCAAAAATTCTGCGTTGCGGTAGGTCGTTCGGCTTCAATTCTTGCACCAGCTGTATTTTGAAAGGCTTCACACCTAATTCCACGTTGTTGAGTAACAGAGGCCCAATTGCTGCGAACGGCGGCGAATCGATAATTGATGGTCATCATTAACACTGGCCGATACAGCTGCGATATTTTCTTCAGTTTGTACTCTACGTAACCGTGTTGGTTGTTTAATGTCCAACAATGTAAATTTGGTGCGAAGTTTAATCACAATAGCCCGAAAAGCCGCTTCATTGGGTCGATTAAACTGACCATAAAATGGAAGAAGCGCGCGATGAACTTTCTTAACAGAGCACGCATGTTGATAATAAAATTCAATGATTTGCAAGCGTTGTTCGTTTGTAAGACGATTCATGGTTAAATTATAGACGAAACTGAAGATGTTTGACAGTGAAACAAAACACGAAACGTGCGTGAGCTGTTTAAACCAGTGTTGCCAAAAAGATAATAGCTAAAAAATCACCCTTTACTTACTAGAAGTTTGTGTGTTTGCTCTGTTTGCTGCTCTGTCTTTATTGCTAATGTGTCTTTTTCTTCTTTATGAATTTAAATGGGTAGGCTTATGAATCAAACATATTTCGAATGGTATGAGTTTGATGACAATGTTGTACGCATACTCATTGCGACCTGTACTTATAAATCAACGTTGTAGTGAGTATGAATGAAACAGAGTAAATAGTTAAATTTCAATATTGTTGACTCATTTATATTCAAAATTTCATGAGTGCTTATGAGTAGCAAAAAAACGATTCATGCTGATCTGTGCTACCTACTAGGCTACGGTGATTTCACAGATGAATCTATCAAGCTTTCTATTTTATGTAAGAAAGATCTGTTATATATGATATAGAAATTTTGATCAGTTGTTATGCTTTTAATACTCATGACCACTCGAATGCCAATGGTAAGCAGAGCAGCCTTTTTGAAAAAAGTTCTTCTCAAATCAAGAATAAAATTTCCAAACCATCGTTAAGGTTGTTAATTAAAAGTTTTCAAATTAAAATTAAAAAATAACTTTGACTAGTCGTTGCTTTTGTTTTTATGATTAAAAACAAAAAGACGACCGACAACAAAGAAGAGCAAGAGAAAAAATAATAATAATCAATGATTTTCAACGATAAAGTTTCATTCGGAATTCACATACCAATTGAATCCATTTAACAATGGTCCATCCAGCCAGCCATCTATATGTATGTATGTATGCTTTTGGTTAAAAAGAAGGTGAGAGAATAAGTTATTTTTTCCTCCGAACAAGGCAAAAGCAAAAGTTTTGCTTCAATCAATAATTGTTTGTAGTGCTATTTGTGAAATATTTTCGTGCTTTACATTGCATAGATTCTTAATTAAAAGAAGAAAAAAATGAGAAGAGTACAAAACAACAAAGCGGATATGGAGAGAGAAAGCGAGAGAGAAAAAGAAAAGAAGAAATTGAAAATCTTGTTGGCAAATCATTCATATGTCAGTTGGTGTAGAAGTGTCTCTGTCTTGTTTAAAAGATTTAAGAAATAAAATGACAAATAAAAATTGAAAAAAATATTCCAAGTAAACGATAACCAACAGACCTCTTCCCCCCCATTCTCATTATAAGGGTATAGCCTTACAACAGTCTCCGTAGTTTCGTTCTGGTTCTTGTATTCAGCGTTCTTGCAGCCATCGTTCGTTCGTTCGTTCGTCGTTAATGTAATTTCCATAAAAAACATTTTGTTACTTATTTATCTTAATTAAAATAAATTTACATTTTTCTAATTTAAAACAAATGCAAAGAAAAAAAAACATCAAATACACACACAGATACACACACGTATTTATATATATATACGTATTTATATATATGTATGTATACAAACTTGCACTTAGCATTGTAAGGACACTTTTCTTACTGGCTTTTGCATTTGTTTGTAGTTGTGTTGTGTTGTGTTTGGAGTGGTGGGGGGGGGGGGCATTTCCACAAAGCAGGACATGTCAGCCACTTGGAGTTTAACGCCACATTAAAAGCCAAGAGTAACGTAGCGGGGCATTAAGGGAGTTTAAGAGGTCGCTGAGGTTTGTTCATCATTCGCTTTTCGTCGAGCTCTAGAGCTCTCTACTAAAAGGACATAATTTTTAAACATGGAATTGGAAAATAAATAGAAATTAAAAATAAAAATAAAATGACAATCAAAGTGAGCGTAACAGGGGGGAAAACAAAGAAACAAGGAAGAAAAGAAAAAGAAAAGCAAAAAAAGGAAAGCGAATCACATTTCTTTTTAGCCATGGCTTGTTTAGTTTGAGTAGATCTCATTAGCAATTCGAAGCAGCAGAAGAAGACACTGAGGCAGAGACAGAGAGAGAGAATGTTTTCCATTTAAAGTTTTTTCATTTCTTTAGATTTTTTTTCTTTTTAATTTTTTCCTTCCACCGGAATAATGCATAAAAGTCACGAAAATGCGCAAAAAAAAATTCAAAAAAAAAATTGAAATAAAATTAAACAAAACAATTGGATCCTGTAACACGACTCCATATGGCCCTACTTAATGTTGGGTCAAGATACATACTTCCTATGGAAAGTAACGAGCCTACATGATGGCTTAAATGTATGTCAGGACCAGAGATCAGCAATGAGTATTGAAAAAGATGAGTAGAATTGAATCATAGTCATAATTTCTGATACTCTGATACGCATTCATACTTATTTTCATAACATGGAACCTCTACTCATATTCAAAGTTTGAAGTACTCATCATATTCATACTTAAGCAACACGTATGATGTTGTTGATTTCGACTTTTCATAACTCAACATATACACCAAGCAAAAAATAAGTATTAATCACGTACGAACACTAAAGTACTTACTAGTGACTTCGAGTCACTCGAATCACTTATAAGTACATACATGCATACATACATAATTGGTCATTACAACCCTTCAGTCAGGATTACGACCTAGTTTCTCACACCACTTATGTTGTGTGTGTTAATTTTATATATGAGTGGTGGGACATACAGTTTAAAGTCGACTCCGAACGACAGATTTTTGAGAAACTTTTCATGGCATCTTTTATTTACTCTCAGAGTTTTTGCCAGAAATCTGCTGAGAGGAAGTCGCCGAAGAAATACTTTTTGTATTTTGTTTTGATGTCTGGCCTGGGGCTCGAACCCTGGCTTTACGTCTAATAAGCCAACACACTACCTTCTAGACTACAGCGACATCTTTATAAGTATTTTTCTAAAGTTCTGAATTTAAATGAGTAGGCTTATGAATCAAACATATTTCGGATGGTATGAGTTTGATGCCAACGTTGTACTCATACTCATTGCAAACTGTACTTATAAATCAACATTGTAGTGAGTATGAATGAATCAGAGTACATAGTTATATTTCAATATTTTTGACTCACTTATATTCAAAATTTCATGAGTGCTTATGAGTACCGAAAAAACGATTCATTGCTGATCTTTGGTCAGAATCCTTAGTTGGCTTCTTGGGCTCCTCTCGTTTAAACTACCTACCTAGACCAACTTAATTCTACATACTTATAACGTAACTATACCATGAAAGCAGTTGTTTTACAAAGAAAATTATGGGTCCAAATTTTTTCGTAAGCACTCACTCCTTAAATGGTTTTACCTTCCAATTTAAGGTTTAAGTTTGGATTTTTTAGTGAAAGTTATCCTGGTAGCTAAATGAGGTCAAAAACAATTTCAAATCAAAAATACATCAGGTCCAGACTTTAAATTCGTGTTTAGAACCAATTTTTTTGAGGCGCTACAAAATGTAGCGCAAACCCAATATACTGCCACAACCTACAGTGGCACAGGGTATAAAATTAACGACGAAAAAAACAGAATGAAGAGAATGTTATTAAAAGCCGATGAGAGCAAATAATGAAACAGAAATTGTTTTTATGTCACAAGAAAGGAAATTTAAAGAAAATCCCTATAAATTGGAAAGAAAATCATGTACACGAATATTTTTTTTTTAGAATTCTAAAAGAAAACAAAACAAAAAAAGGGAAGAAATTATAAAAATAATAAAATAAACAAAATACACGAACAGAAAACTCTTAAAATTGATCTTCAGTAGATTGTTGTAGTATAATGAGTATGACAAGTTAGATTTAAATTGATATCAAATCAATGGCAATGTCGCCTGGCGTTTTCCATGGACAAGACCATTAGGTAGGTAGGTAGCAGTGGCTGTCCCCTCGATAGAGTCATGAGCGGACACACAGGGTCCATTGTGATACCACAGTTCCTCAATTCCCCTATTCCAGGAACAATTCGGAGCTTCCGATGAAGCGACTCAGGCTGCCAATATCCATACATGACAGTTCATCCATATACTCCATGTAGTAGGCACCCAGGTACCTCTTTCTCCTCCGACTAAGTGCCGGACATTTGCACAATAGGTGAAGAATAGTCTCATCTTTCTCTTCATCTCCACAGCTTCTGCAGAAATCATTTGCAAGGTGTCTAAGACCAATACGCCTCGCATGCGCTCCTATAATGCCGAATAGATACCAATTCCAACGGCTGCTTCCAGTTTGGAGCCATCGGTGTAAATTTTTGCGGAGTCCCTTGTGAGGTTCACTGAACCACTCCTCCAGTCCTCCCTTTTCGGAATGGATGTCCCAAAGTTCATTGAGAAGTCATATCGCGGTGCCATGTAATCATTGCTTCCGACAATATCAACTCTCCCAGTACCTTTGTATGGCCAAGGCCCGATGCATGCCATTGTCCAGTAGCCCAGAGACGCCTGCTAACCTTTGCCGCCACGCTCCTGCAGTAGAGGTCAAGCGGCAGATGGTATAAGATTATCTCCAGAGCGATCGTAGGAGTAGTGGACAAGACCATTAGAAGATAAACTTATTAGGCCCCTACTACCAGACTTAAGTGAGTGTACGTGACAAGTAGTCGCCTTAGTCAAGTAGGTAGTGTGTAGGCTTACTAGACGTAAAGCCACGGTTTAAACCCCAGATCAGATATCAAAACGAAATATGAAAAAATATTTCTTAGGCGTCGTCCTGGCAGCAGATTTCTGGCAAAAACTCTGAGAGTAAAATAAAATTGTAACGAAAAGTTTCTCAAAAATCTGTCATTTGGAGTCGACTTTAAACTATAGGTCCCGCCACTCATGTATAAAATTAACGTACACAACATAAGTGGTGTGATTGTATTAATTGCAAACAATGAATTTCTTCTTTCCGAGCTCATCATATTTTTGGCATTGAAAAAATTTTGAATTTTTTCAACATAATGTCGCATATCACAAGTTTTTCTCCGTGTATAGTTATTGTTCGTTAATAAGAAAAGAAAATTAAACCAATACAAAACCATAAATAAATACAAATGCAAATACCATACACTGACACAAGTCAAAGTAATGGAATTTTTTTCCTGCTTATTTTTTCCCTCAAAATGATGAAGAAGAAATAGAAGCGAAAAAGAAAAATTATACACGAGCAGAGGACCTTAAATCAGGACTGACTGGCTACACAAAAGGCAGGAGTGAGAGAAAGAAAAAAAAAAGCAGTAGCCGAGTACGAGAGAAAAAGTCCATTTAAAACGAATGTAACGAAAACAACATGGTTGCTAACGATATAGTATGGAAGCAATGAAAGCAAAAGGACGAATTGAAAACAAATTGAAAAAAAAACAAAAAAAAAATAGAAATTACAAGGACCAGAGCATAAAAATTATTATATTTTAGTTACAAATACATGCACGACACGTTTACAATATAAAAATACAATGAAAATAAAAATAAAAAAATAACGAATAAAAAAATATATATGCGTGTATACGTGTAACGTTCTTCGTATATAAACAAATACAAGTGTATGAGAGACACACAGAGAGAGAGAGAGAGAGAGAGAGTATTCCGATACGGGATATGCAAAATAATAATAAACACACACATACATACTTACATAAATACACTCTGGTATAGAAGCACAGACAGATTTACATAGAATGGAAGCAAAAAGCCAGGGATTCCATAATTGTTTTGGCTTTGAGCAATGAATCGTTTTTCGTTACTCATAAGCACTCATGAAATTTTGAATATAAAAGAGAGTCAACAATATTGAAATTTAACTATGTACTCTGATTCATTCGTACTCACTACAACGTAGATTTATAAGAACAGGTTGCAATGAGTATGCATACAACGTTGACATCAAACTCATACCATTCGAAGTATGTTTGATTCATAAGCCTACTCATTTAGATTCATAACTTTAGAAAAATACTTATAACACTTATAAATGATTCGAGTGACTCGAGTGACTCGGATAATTCATCAAAATTTACAGTCTTAGTTGTTGCATTTACAACAAAAGGAAAGACACATAAGAAAGCAGAGCAAACACTTAACCTTCTAGTGAGTATTTTAGCGTTCGTACGCAACTCATACTTATTTTGTGCTTCGTGTATATGTTGAGTTATGGAGAGTCGAAATCAACTGCAACAACATACGTGTTGTTAAGTATGAGTATGATGAGTATGTACTTCAAAATTTGAATATGAGTAGAGGTTCCATGATATTAAAATAAGTATGAATGCGTATAAGTATCAGAAATTATGAGTATGATTCGATTATACTCATCTGTTTGAATACTCATTGCAGATCTCTGATGCAAACATAAATTGGCACTTTTTTTTGTATATTTCGAGCGATATACGGACGATATCTAGACGAGTATTACTTTTCAAATGCATTAACGTTAGGAGTCCTTTGAAATAGCAACACCAAAAAGTCTAATGGCATTAAATCGTTTGATCTCGTTGACCAATTGAAATCGACAATACGTGAAATTACTTTTTCTGCATAATTCTCATGGAATAAAGCCGAGGCCTTTTGCATTGTATTGCTTATGGAACCATGCAGTTAAACCACATACTGTGCAAATCATAATATTCAATTGCGGGTCAAAAAGAGTCATATATCAAACGGGCAAAGCGCTGGGAATGACTTTTTAAGAAAATACGGTCTAAAATCACCTCCAGAGAATAATGTGTAACTGAAAATTTTTTCGAATGTCCGAATGCACTATGGTGCTACAATTTTTCTTATTCGTGAGAAAAACTGGACTTCATCGTTGAAGTAAACTTTGTTTGAAAACCCAGCATTGAAAACCTGTTGCTCTAGTACCAAATCTGCAATATTTACGACGCTCTTAATGGCCAAACGACTTTGTATGGGTTGGACTTTATATGTATGGAGGTGACTTAGGTTTCGGTTTGGGTTAGAAAACGTGTACTTGTCATTTGAGACAGGTATAGTACTCGGAGTCGCCGTAGGCTAGTATGTAGTGTGTGGGCTTATTAGACGTAAAGCCAGGGTTCGAGCCCCAGGCCAGACATCAAAACAAAATACAAAAAGCATTTCTGCGACGACTTCCTCTCAGCAGATTTCTGGCAAAAATTCTGAGATTAAATAAAATTGTCATGAAAAGTTTCTCAAAAATCTGTCGTTCGGAGTCGACTTTAATCTGTAGGTCCCTCTACTCATGTATACAATTAACATACACAACATAAGTGGTGTGAGAAAGTAGGTCGTAATCCTGACTGAAGGGTTGTAATAATCAATTTTGTATGTATGTTATGTATAGTACCCGGAGGTCCAGTTGACCCATTTTACAACGTCCTAAAGGATAGATGATAATAGGAGAGATAGGGGAAACGGTGATGAAGTAGAAAAGGGAGAATAAGGAAGCAGAGCAATTACACAGACTAACAAAACACACAAGTGAGCGCGAATACACTATTGAAGCCTTAGCACTTCCCAACCAGCTCAAACTAAATGTATGGAATGTATGGAGAGCCTTTATGTCGGCTCTCGAAACAGAATTCAAACCCTCAAAGAAGCCCCTGCCAAGGATCTTCAACCTGTAGTTGACTTAATGAAGCGTAAAATAAATTCTGGGATGTCGCCTTAGTCTAGTGTAGGTAGTATGTTGGCTTATTAAATGTGAGGCCACGGTTCAAAACCCGGGTCAGACGTCTCGATCAAATCGAAATACGAAAAAATATTTCATCGGCGACTCTGAGTGTAAATAAAAATTGCCTTGAAAGTTTCTTAATGAAACTTATCCACATATGGAGAAAATTAACACAAACAACATACGGGGTGTGAGAAGCTAGGTCGTTATCCTGACTGAAGGGTTGTAATGACCAATTACGTATGTTTGCAAAATAAATTGTGGTTAAGCGTCATACTTTTTTTAGTAGAAGTGATATTTTCGGCAGTGTGAACGTTGTGATAACACACGATCCTGTCCTCTTTCTTTATCCACTTTCTCTTGGCAATCTTTCCAATTTCTTGCACCGTAGGTTAACTACTCAAGTTTGAACGAGCGGAAGAGAGTGTGGGAGGCTAAAAACGTGCACGGAAAGGTAGTAAATGCCGACGACGTCAGAAAGCGAACCATACAACAATGGCAAGAGGAATGGAGCACTGAGACGAGTGGTATATGGACGGCAAAACTTCTCCCAGATATTACCCGCTGGATGGAAAGGAAATTTGGCGAAGTTAACTACTATCTGACGCAAAAAAGTACCTATTTAGAATGGGGAAGATGGCACAACCAAATTGCATCTATGATGATGCGTCGATTGATGATGCGGAACACACTTTCTTTTATTGTGAGAGATGGAGACTGCAAAGAAGGAGTCTTGAGGCCAAAGTCGGCGTCTGTACTGTCGAGTACTTCTGCGATGTAATTCTGAACAGTGAGGAGAATTGGAATAGTATAGTCAGATACGCGGAAGACTTACTCAAATATAAAAATTGACTTGGATGAGAGAAGTAGAATGGACGTTTAAACACCTTCTCGGGATTCGTTACGCAATCCGGACGCGGATATGGATATGAATGGGGCCAAATGGCCAGACGGACTCCACTTTGAGGTAATACCACAGTAGTTCCAGAGTGGTCATAAGGAGTCCAAAAGAGGAGGGGGGGATTTAGTGGGTGAGAGCCCCACACACTAGGGATAGTGACAACTACCCCTATGGTGCGGTTAGGTACATTTACTCCTCCTCAGCGTAAAACAAAACTTAACTTTGAATTGATATACGTTTGTTTTCCAGTTTGGGTAACACTGTCCTAAATATGAGCCTACAAATCGAACAGTATGAGGGTGTTTACATTTTGCATAGAACGATTTCATTCTTCTTCTTTTTTTCTCTTGTAATTTTTATATTTATATGTACTATTTATGTACATAAAAATGTACATTATATCGTAGTACATACATACATACATATATTTAAATGAGAGTGAGTCAGTCATAAGTATAATGGCAAAGCAAAAATAAAACAGAAAAAAACGGAAAAAAATTTTCTATAAAAATGGGGAAAAAAATTTTGTACTCGTAAATGCAAAGAGGGAATATGCTGAATAAGCAGCATAAATGTATAGCCAGTGCGGGGTACGTAGTGTTTTTTATATTCATTCTTTTGCTTTTGCCTGATTTCAAGCTTCTTTTTTTTGTTGTTTCTTTTAATGGGCAGGAGGTATGCCTGGTTTTTATATTCCCATTATTGTTTGCTGGAAGCCCTCAGCGTCAATGGACCAAAATAATATGGGGTGGTGGTGATGTTGATGATGGCAATGGTGATGGTGGTTGATTGTGAAATTAAGAATGAAAAGAAGAAAAAAAAAACGTACTCATGTTTTGTGGGTTGCAGTTTTTAAATGCGAAATACAAAATACGTTGCTTCGTTCGTTGTTTCATACAAGACCAGCGTTTTTATTTTCATTTAAGTGGTCTTTCATTTCATATTTAGCAAAAGCAGGGTTGTAACGTAGAGGTGGGGGTGGTAGCGTCATCATCAACAACATCAATGTGGTCCTCATCACTTATTTCAAGGAACTCATACCCTTCCCCCCCGCCCTGTGGAAATCATGATGAACTTGATGACTGCTAATGGGACACAACGGTGCTGTTTGTAAAACTTATTGTTTGGGTGAGTGGGAGTAAGAGTGCGAGTGAATGTTTATAAAGGTAATGTGATGCAGGGTAGTAGGTGGCCCTGGTGGTTGCTTTTCTGTTTTTCCATTGCTAGTACTAGGCTTGCTAGCTAGCACTTGGTATCTCGTATCTACATTACAATACAACTCTGGTTTCTAGCTGCCATTATGATTTTATAAAAGCCATTTCAGTTTGGATTTTTTTCTTCTTCTTCTGCTCCTCAACTTTCTTTTTTCCCTCTTTTCTCTCTCTCTCTCTGCGTTAATTTTTTCTTTTTGTGTCTCAACAAATCGTGAATTTTTATAATAAGCAGTGTTTTATTGTTATTGTTGTTATTATTTGTTAAATATTCCAAATACGTATGATTGTTAATAATATACAGTCGCCTAATAAAAACAGTGGATTACCTGACATTTTTAAATTCTACACTACAACCTCTTCTTTTGTTTATGATGCCATTTTATAAGGCTTTCACTGTCTTTTCAGAGCGTATATAACTGTGAGTGAATGTTGCCGTATTGAAGCTTTATTAAATGATTTTTATTTCACTTTTTTTTATTCATTCTGCCTGCTTTTGTTTGTATTTTATTTCGATTTTTAGTATTTCATTAAGCATTTGTTTTTTATTGCATTAAAGTTATTGAAACGTAATAATGCAAAGTTGTATCCTGTATAATTCTATTGTTTTCTATCTGCTCCATTCCATTCCCAAAGCATTCCATTCATACATTTACTCTCTACCCACCCACCTACCTACCTTAAGCCATCCATCTGCTCATTAATTTAATGTTAAACTTTATACATGATTGTGTCTCTATCATTAGTAAAGGAAAAATAAAATCAAAACATAATTAAGTTTAACCTTTAAAAGGATCCCATTTGTAAGATAAAATAATATAATCGAAGGAAACATTTGTTACAGTAATGAACACATGAAAAATATAAAGCTCTTGAAGACAGTTCTCTAACAAAGAAAAAAATATGTACATATGTACGGCTGAAAATTACAATAGAATTCACAATTCAGTTGACATAAAAATTTTGGGTTCTTATCAGCAATGAGTATTCAAAAAGATGAGTAGAATCGAATCACATTCATAACTTCTGATACTATACGCATTCATACTTATTTTAATATCATACTAATTCTACTCATATTTTATGTTTGAAGTTAGGTTAGGTTAGGTTAGTGTGGTAGCTTCATACCAAAAACTCACTTGAGCACGCATAGCGGCCCTTTGTGACGCCACAGGTGAACGCAGTTCCTGTACTGACCAAGTTCCCCCGAACCCAGGAGGGGGAGATCGGTCGGCGCAAGATCTGCATATCCAAAGCACGACTACCACGCGCTGCAAAACCAGCCAGAAGGTTTGATAAACGAGGCTATATCCTTGACATCAATGAACGATAGCTCCGTCAAGCTGACAAGGGTCGGAGAGCCAAATAACGCAAGCGATGGGCATTGGCAAAGAAAGTGGATAACAGTCTCGTCCTCCTCAGCGGATCTGCACCCACGCCAGAAGTCATTAAATGGGAGCCTCATTCTCTCCACGTGTCTCCCCATAACACAGTGACCTGTAAGCATGGCCACTGTGATTGAGATGATGCCGCGACCAAGTCCAAGTAACTGGTTGGTACGCCTTCTATCCATCCGAGGCCAGGTGAGTCTAGCGGTAGAGCAGGACTCCTCGTCGATAAGGTGAAGGTTGGCGTCTCGGAAAAATTTTCGCGCGATGGCCAGTTTGATCGAGGTAAGTGGCATTCCTAAGTCGATTTAACAGGATTCCGGGAGTAGTGCTCTAGCTCTGGCTAGCTCGTCGGCTCTGAAGTTTCCCGGAATGTCACAGTGTCCGGGTACCCAGACAAGTGTGACACTGAAGCGCCCAGAAGTACTCATCATACTTACACTTAACAACACGTATGATGTTGTTGATATCGACTCTGCAGAACTCAACATATACACGAAGCACAAAATAAGTATGAGTTGCGTACGAACGCTAAAATACTCACTAGAAGGTTAAGTGTTTGCTCTGCTTTCTTATGTGTCTTTCCTTTTGTTGTAAATGCAACAACTAAGACTGTAAATTTTGATGAATTATCCGAGTCACTCGAGTCACTCGAATCATTTATAAGTGTTATAAGTATTTTTCTAAAGTTATGAATCTAAAGGAGTAGGCTTATGAATCAAATATATTTTGAATGGTATGAGTTTGATGTTAACGTTGTACGCATAATCATTGCAACCTGTACTTATAAATCAACGTTGTAATGAGTACGAATGAATCAGAGTACATAGTTAAATTTCATTATTGTTTGACTTATATTCAAAATTTCATGAGTGCTTATGAGTAGCGAAAAAAATGATGCATTGCTGACCTCGTACATAATTTTCTTTCCGGCAATTTTAGTGTCTGAGATGTACTACGTATGGAAGGTCTGCGTACGGATCCATTCTTCATATCTCTACAATTTTGATTTGTCTGGGCCTTAATTTGTCACAAATCATACGAAACAAAGAAGTTTGATCTGTAAATTAAGTTATAACAACCTCATACATACATAATGGGTCATTACAACCCTTTAGTCAGTATTACGACCTAGCTTCTCAAACCTCTTTTGCTGTAAGTGTTAATTTTATATGTGAGTGCTGAGACCTACAGTTTAAAGTCGACTCCGAACGACAGATTTTTGAGAAAGTTTTCATTGCAATTTTTATTTACTTTCACAGTTTTTGTCAGAAATCTGCTGAGAGGAAGTCACCAAAGAAATATTTTTCGTATTTCATTTTAATGGAGATGTTTGACCTGGGGTACAAATTCAATCATTCACTCTTTAAGGGTTAATCCGTGGCATTATTTTTTTTCTAATATTTTTATTGCAGTTGTTGTTGTTGTTGTTGGAAAAAAATTATAAATTCTATTATTATTGCATTTGGAGTGAATCTGACAAAACAGTCAACAAACGTTTTCGTAAATACTTGCAATGGCTTAAGTCTGTAATGCACTCGAAATGCAAAATAAAAAAATTAAATAGAAATTGTAATCGTAATGATATTTTTAATACATGACTGGATTATTGAATTGAAGAAATATAGAATAAAAAATAAATATAAAGAAGGTTTCTTTTCTATTTTTCGTTGCAATTTTTTAATTAACCTCTAAGCGATTAGTTGCGACTCTAGCCGTGGGTAGACATTGTATCAGCAATATTTTATTAATGATTTAATGCAATGCATCACATTACAAAAATATAAAAAAATAAGGAATACAATGATTATATTTAGTGTATACAGATTACTTTGTAAGCCCTTAAATAAAATTACAAGGTTATGACAAAAGAAATGGAATTGGAAATATGCGACAAATTGTGTTTAAATTTAATATGACCTCTTTTGGTCCTGTTTTTAGACGAAATATACTTTTAGAAATAGTCGCCGTAGTCTAGAAGGCAGTATGTTGGCTTTTAGACGTGAGTCCAGGGTTCAAACCACAGCTCTGACATCTCGAACAAAACGAAAAATGAAAAATATATTTTCTCGGCGACAAAAACTCTGAGAAAAATTAGAATTGTCTTGATAAGTTTCTCAAAAATTTCGCCGTAGTCTAGTAGGTAGTGTGTTGGCTTATTAGACGCAAAGCCAGGGTTCGAGCCGCAGGCTAGACATCAAAGACAAAATACGACAAGTATTTTTCGGCGTTTTCCTCTCAGCAGATTTCTGGTAAAAACTCTGAGAGTAAATAAAATTGCCACGGAGTCGACTTTAAACTGTAGGTCCCACCACTCATGTATAAAATTAACACGCTCAACATAAGTGGTGTGAGAAACTAGGATGTAATTGACAAGTACGCGTCCTCTAACCTACGTCCTAACCTTCACAAAAATTTGTCGTTCGAAGTTAACTTTAAACTGTATGTCCCGCCACTCATGCATAAAATTAACACACCCGACTTGAGTGGTGTGAGAAGCTAGGCCGTAATCCTGACTGAAGGGTTCTAATGATCAATTATGTATGTATGTATGATGCCATGGAACTTACTAAACTAGTGCTCGAACTATTCGGACAATAGATTTATTTTTTAAAAACACCGGACTTATAAAATAGATTATGTGCTTGCTTATCTGAAAACTGTATCTGCTTACATCCATGCACTGATCCTTCCCAAATCAAATAAGCGCAGTACCATCCATACACAAGGAACATATCGACGCCTCCGTTCTATAACATTCTAAATCGAAAAAGTGTATTTTGAGTTATGAGCTCTCAAAGTTTTCACGCAACATACGACCATGTGTGTATTCTAAGAAGCTTTTTCCCTATAACTTCGGAACGGATCGGCACATCTTAACCAAATTTTGACAGAATTTATGTTAGAGAACGTAGAATTTAAGAATACAAGGACATTAAAAACGTTCTAAGTACACTTAGAATGTTATAAAATGGAGGCGTCGATATGTACAGTGAGCGTCAAGAGGAATCACCAAGCTCAACTTTTACCACTTAAGGAGAGTGCCCGAAAAAATTTCACAATATTTGGAAAATGTTTGTAATTTTTTTTCTGTTTAAATTATAGAAACTGGCAATGAAACAATTTTAAAATAAAAATAACGGTAATTTAATAATGTAGTCATTAAACATTCCCCTTTTAAAAACATTCATCAGACTGTTTACTCTGCCATATAAAAGGCAAGGCAAAGTAGGCGACTGAGTGAGTGAAGTTCAGTCAGTCTTGTGTGAAGAGAGTAATCGTGGTGTGATGATCTCCGTTACAAAGATCTGTCTAGTAATTGTTATTGAATAACAAAAAATGGCAATTGTTGTTGTTTACATCAAGTTGCGAACACTAGCACACAAAATTGTGCAAATAATAAAGAATTTTAATTAAAACTGAACACAAATTTATTCTTATTTTATTTGCAATCTACGAACTTATATTTTAAACGTTTTTAAAAGGCACAAACGTAACAATATATTTCAATCCTTGTAATATTTTATTCATGTAAAATGTATTTTAATTGCAACTTAGAAAATAATTCACATGCGAAGTATTAATTTTTTTTATTTCTTGTTTTTTTAATTTACAAAACGTTCTGTAATAAAATAAAATACGTAACCGTACAATTCTGATGTGAAATAATAATTACCTTTGAAATTATCGTTTATTATTCCGCTTCGCTTCCACCTACAATAAGCAGTAAAAAAAAAAAGGAATTCTTCTGCTTCTTTCTTGCCCAGCATAAATGGCATTTTATTTAGTTGGCCATTCATGGAATCCCTGTTAAGTGCCCACGTACCATTACATCCATAAGCCACCATCCATCCATTCATTATTTTTTGGTATTTTTCCGCTCAATTTGTGCCCGTGGCAAAATTATCTATTTTGGACAAAAGCGCACCACCATCAGATGAGACAAAAATTGAGAAAAAAAAATAAAGAAAAAAGGAAAATGAAAATGAAATATTTTTTTATAAAGAATAATAATTATGATTAGTTTTCATTCACTTGAGCCAAACAATAAAGCAAATGTTAAGAAAATTAAATAAAGTTGCGACGTTTTAGTTTTTTATTATCGCTCGTAGTATAAGAAAAAAATACTTTTTCAATTACTTTAATGATGATGTCTAAATAAGGAGGACGAACAGACAGAAAAAAATTATGAAGAAACTTTTTTAAAGAAAACCAAA
This sequence comes from Sarcophaga carnaria, assembly GCA_958299815.1. Lineage (NCBI taxonomy): Eukaryota > Metazoa > Arthropoda > Insecta > Diptera > Sarcophagidae > Sarcophaga > Sarcophaga carnaria. Next base: position 7,980,047 of record OY283151.1, on the reverse strand, counting down.
AAAATTGAAAAGAAGTCTTCTCTACAAACTATTTCAGTTTGGGTTTAAAGAAAATTCTTAAAAGTTAGATTTTAATTTCGAATATTTAATTACGAATATTAAAAATTAATCAACAAATGCAATGACCTCTGCACTACAACATTTAATTCGTTTGATTATTGCAAGAAAACTGATCAGATATTTATATTACAACAGGACTTGCGCTTAATTCTTTTTATATTCCCTTTACCTATTGTTACATTTTTACCTTTTAAAAACGTTTAGAATATAAAATCGTAGATTGCAAATAAAATAAAAATAATTTTGTGTTTAGTTTTAATCAAATTTCTCACAATTCTGTGTTCCACTGTTCACAACTTGATGTAAACAGCAACAACTGCCTTGTTTTGTTATTTCTCTGTTTGTACCCTTTGCATAAACAATAACAATTACTAGTCAATTTTGACGAACAATAAATTTATGTTTAGTTTTAATTAAAATTCTTTATTATTCGCACAATTCTGTGTGCCACTGTTCACAACTTGATGTAAACAACAGCAATTGCTTTGTTTGCTATTTCTCTGGTTACATCCTTTGCATAAACAATAACAATTACTAGACAATTATTCGACAAATCTTTGTAGCGGACATCCTCAAACGCACCACGTCTTCACACAAGAACTGACTGAACTTTTACTTACTCAGTCGCCTGCTTTGCTTTGCCTTTTATATGGCAAAGTAAAAGTCTGATGAATGTTTTAAAGGTGAATGTTCATGACTTCGCCTTCTCGAAATCTCTATAAATAAAAACATCGTTGTTTACATTTATTCTTGTAGTGTTGTTTGTAGATTTTTGTTTACTTGTTTACCATTTTTTATGCTGCTGTTCGTTGTTATATTAAGTAGTGGGATAACTTGTAAACAGGTTTGTTTACAACATTGTTTTGTTTTTATAGCTTTTGTTTATAATTTTAATAATAAGCGATGTAAAAGCAAAACACCAGTGTCTTGATTTTTTTTTCACATGAAAGTTAATAGCAAACGCCATTACGCTCTTGTCTCGAACTGTCTGATTATCGCCTTTATTTGCTTTAATTAAGAGAAATTGATTTCCCAGGTGGTGCAGTATACCTCTTAAATCCAGGACTTTCAATTCCAATTCGTCCTGTTCAGAGGAAAGTCATTGAGCAGTGTTCATCGTTCGTAGTAGTCGTTTGGTCAGCGGCGTTAAAGAAAATATAAGCTTTCCAACGTAAAAACCACACCATATAACCACATTAAGCATATGTAATCGTTCTTTATGTGTTATACGCTGGATTTCGATACCTCAGAAGCGGTATTCGACTTACTTACGTCTCCATAGAAATGGAAATGAGTCTCATCATTTGTGATAATTTCAAGTTATCACAAAGTATTCTTTCTTGTAGTCGTGATTCCGCGTTGGTAGGCAGGTTGGAGTGGTAGATTTGATACCAAAAGCTCACTTGAGCACGCATAGCGGTCCGTTGTGACCCCACAGGTGAATGCATTCTCTGTACTGACCAAGTTCCAGAATAAGTTGGTCAGCGCAAGGGCTGTACATTTAAAGCACGACTACCCCATGCTGGAAAACCAGTCTGAAAGTTTGATAAACGAAGCTCTATTCTTGATTTCAATGGATTATAGCTTCGTCAAGATGACAAGGATTGTAGAGCCAAATAACCTATATCTGCACCTCACAAGAGATGGGCATTGACAAAGAAAGTGTCTGCCTTCCTCATCGGATTTACACCCACGGCTGTAGTCGTTAAATAAGAGCTGTATTTTCTCCGCGTTTCTTCCCACAACACAATGACCTGTAAGCATGGCCACTGTGATCGAGATGACGTTACGATCAAGTCCGAGTAACTGGTTGGTGCGCCTTATATCCATCGAGGGCCAAGTGAGCCAAGCGGTGGAGCAGGACACCTCATTGACCCAGGACAGGTTGGCGTCTCGAAAGAATTTCCGAGCAACGGCCAACTTGACCGAGAGGTCAGTGGCATCCCCAAGTAGATTGAAGAGGATTAAGGAAGTAATTTGAGAGGAGTTCTTGTTGTTTCTTCTGTTCTTGGAGAGCAACTAAGCGCCGTACAGTAGTACGGTTACTGCCAACTTTTCGTCTTTTCGGTATATTTTTTTTATTGCTTTGTGCCTTCTAAAGGAAAACAAGAAAATTTAAAAGCACTCTGACGTTTCAACCGTCAGCGATTATTTTTAAAATTCTTACTTTTAGAGTGTCAAAATTGTTAACTGCAAACAATACCTGTGATAAGAATTAAAATATTTTCATTTCATTTAACTTTTCCTGCTGAAATACTTTTTAAATGCTTTATAATGAACAGAAATTAAAACATGTTGCCGTCGGACATATACCACAATACCATGTCAACAAAATACAATGTCAAGTTAATTGAAAGAGAATTACAGAAGTAAATGCGGATATATGTAGTCAAATAGAACTGGAAAAGGTTATAGCACAACTTTTTTGATGTGAACTTCACTTTAAAGCTTTGGCAGTTTTTGTTCAATATCCTCAAAATTTTACCACACGGTAGAAAGTTTCATAAACCTCAAGATAGATTAAATTAAATTATAAGCCGTTTAATTAAAGGGTTTTCTGCAAATCAGAATTCTATGAGTTCTTAAGTTGAATTCTACGTAGACTTAATGCTAATTGTGATCTTCATAAATTCATAATGGTCCAACTTTGACTGGATTCTACGCAAGTAAGTTTATTTCGTCCTTTAGGGAGAGATGTAAAGTCTGATAGAGATCATCTGTTTGCTCCTCAAAAGAGGAGTGACAATTTCAAGCCTGAATTCGTTTGAATTAGCTTACAACAGTACATATATATTCCCGTATCGAGAACTCCTACAGGGATAACTCTTTCTTATCTTGTTATATCAGCTAGAAACGCCTTGTTTTCTTGGACTTGTACACGCATTATCTAGACATTTAATTGGTATCAGAATTTCTTTCACTGTTGCGATTCCACCCACTATTAAAACCATAGCAACGGCTGCCGTGTATATACTGCAGTCACTTGGTTCATCACAGCGTCTGACGTCGTGTTATTTATTGGTCCACAGTATTGTCTGTAGTGTCAACGTTCAGTTTCGCGTACGATGACCCAGCATGGTCAGTCGTGAAGTCGTCAAAAGTTGCAAGGCGTGGTACAGGTGCGTCGTCGTACACTGGTTAATAATACTACAAGAATATTGTCGTTGTAAAATGCAACTGATTGAAAAGGATTTCATATTTTCATTCATTTCATTTATGATGTCCCTTAGTTGGTTTAGACTATTCTCGAAGTATGATCTTTACGGTGTTTTTGCTAAGTTTTAAAGCGGGTTCAGGTATCACGTAGACAACAGAATAACCTCAATAAATAGTTTATAGGATTTGACTTGACAATAGCTTCTACGCCTTGAAGTCGCCGTAGTCTAGTAGGTAGTGTGTTGGCTTATTAGACGTGAGGCCTCGGTTAAAACCCCAGGTCAGGCACCTCTATCTAAGCGAAATATGAAAAAATATTTCTTCGGCGACTTCCTCTCAGCAGATTTCTGGCAAAAACTCTGAAAGTAAAACAAAAATTGCCATGAAAAGTTTCTCAAACAATCTGTCGTTCGGAGTCGACTTTAAACTGTAGGTCCCGCTATTCATGACACTTAGACAATATTGGAACTCAAATAAACAGAACTTAAGGTTTGAGTAGACAAACCCATTGGTGTCACTTTCGTGACATTTAATCTCATTGCCTAATTCGCAAGCGATTAGTTTTCCAGCTTTTCTGATGGTAGCCAGTTAAAGATGGTAGCCTTAGTCTAGTAAGTAGAGTGTTGGCCTATTAGACGATAGTCCGGTTGTTCGACCCTTGCCTAAGACAAAAAAGCAAAAAAAAAAAAAAAATACATAAAATTGCTATAAAAAGTTTCTTAAAAATCTGTCGTTCGGAGTCGACTGTAAACTGTAGGTACCGCCACTCATGTATAAAATTAACGCACACAACATAAGTGGTATGGGAAACTAGGTCGTAATCCTGACTGAAGGGTAGTAATGACCAATTATGTATGTATGTATAGCTTATACATTTCTATGCTTTCGAGGCATATATACCCTGTTTCCATAAGACGTAAAGTTTCAGACGAAACATAAATGTGTATTTTTCGATACAGACAAACGTTTGTCTGAAACCATTTCTTACAGAAACAGGCCCTTGTCTTACAGACGATTGGTTTTCGGCCTTATCTGATGGTAACCAGTTAAAGATGGTGAATAGTGTTCCATGTGAACTAAGAATACACGTTCATAACATACATAATTGGTCATTACAATCCTTCAGTCAGGATTATAACCTAGTTTCTCACACCACCTATGTTGTGTGCATTAATTTTTATACATGAGCGGTGGGACCTATAGTTTAAAGTCGACCCAGAACGACAGATTTTTTGAGAAACTTTTTATGGCAATTTTTTATTTAACCTGACAGTTTTTCCCAGAAATCTGCTGAGAGGAAGTCGCCGAAGAAATTTTTTTTCACATTTTCTTTTTGATATCTGTGATGAGGTTTGAACCGTGGTCTCAATTCTAATAAGCCAACACAATACCTACTAGACTACGGCTACTTCGTTGAACTAAGAATACTTGTTATTATATCCGCCACCATTTCATTCCTCCTTTAGGGAGAACGAATGTCTACGTGTATGGGCTATGTGATGTTACGACTATTGAAGGAGGGATTTGAATGAGAAAGAAGAATAGTTGGTGCAACACTTGCTGTGCAAATGTCCGGTTCTACGTAAAACTAAACAAGGTACCTCCTAAGCGACTTGTTTCCAAGAAGGATTTGTTGGAAGTACTGGTGGGTTTTTAAAGCGATTGTTAAGAATATACATGAAACTGTTTGGAAGTTAGATTTTCTGTTTCATAAGGCTTTCAAGTGAAATTGTTAAATTCCAGACAACCCGTATAAGAGATACCCAAACTAATGCTCCTTATTTTGGAACTTTACTATCAACAGCTACGGCCATTAGGACAACATTAGACCACCAATATCGATAGTGACTCCGTTTGAAATTTAAGAAATTGAATGGGGAAAGTTTTTCAGAATCATGCAAAATTAATAGACTCCCTTTTATTATGCCCTTCAATAACTAAATTGACAAAATTTATTTAAAAAAAAAACTTTTTTTCCTGATGTTAATTAAAAAAGTTTGTTATTCTTCGCAACACTGTGTATATAATTGAATTTAAAATGAATTAAATTTTATAAATTAATTGGTTATTTCATATTAAAATGAAAATATTAAATTTTAATGAGATAAACAAACCCCTCTTCTGGCCAATAGAATACATTTTATATGGATTTACATGTAAAAATCCTACCACGAAACGAAAAAAAAAAGGAAAGCAAAGGAAAATTGCCCAATATTTGAATATCTGCCAATTTCATTAATCAATCGCCACCGAAAACAACAAAAAAAAAAGCCACTCAATTTGCCTGCAATGCCTAGTGAATGCAGAAATCCACTCTTTTTTATAATTTCATTAAAAAGCAGAAATCGAAAGAGAGAGAGAGTGAGCGTAAGAGAGCATATTTCTGCAAAGTTTCTGTAGTTCTTTATGCTATGTTTTTCTCCTCTCTCTGCTCAAAAGAGTATTTCACTCTTACACAGGTTGTTCTCCTTTTTTCAAGGGGAACAAAAGAGTGAAATGTTTCACTCACACAGTGTCTTCTTTATAAAGAGTGGTTTTATACAATCTGCACAGGAGTTATACTGTAGCCCCTATGCTATGTTTTAACGCCGCTATTGAACGCTTGGTGTCTGCGGTGTCTTAACAATATAACACTCTTAAGAAGGGTTATGATCCTGGCTGAAATGAATTTTAAAAAGGATATCTGGAACAGTTTTGTTCAAAGAAATTTTTTCTATGATTTTTATAACAGTTTTCTTTCGTTGTATAACAAATAATAAATAAATATACTCTCTTCAGTTTTCGAAGAGACTACTTTTAAAATGAAGAGAAGGACCAGAGGCTGAATATTTTTGAAATTGTTTGGCAATTGAATTTTTGTTAGAAAAATTGAAAATCTAGTCATGCTAAGAACCCTTATGCTCATGTCATTCAGGATTTTTCAATTCCCACCACTAGAGATGTCAAATGCGGTTTTTTTAATTTAAAACTAGTTTATCAAATCGAAAACAGGCATGAATGTGATGCCCTTTTTGGTAATATCGTAGTTGTTTGCATTTGAAAACGGTTATCCATTCAGACAGATGTTGTTGACAGGTTACGACAATGTTTCTTAAGAAAAGCTTCATCTAGAATGGACGCTGTCTTAGGTTGGTAATGAAAAGAAGGTTCTGTATAGACATTGTGCTGCAGGAAAGAATCTGTAAAAAAGTTAAACGTTGGATTTCAGACGTGTTACTGAAGAACCTTTAACTAACAAATGCATCGAAAACTTTTATTGTTGTTACGTTTTTACCTTTTCAACACGTTTAAAATATGAGCTCGTAGATTGCAAATAAAATAAAAATAAATTTGTGTTTAGATTTAATTAAAATTCTTTATTATTCGCACAATACTGTGTGCCACTGTTCACAACTTGATGTAAACAACAACAATTGTTTTTCTTTGTTATTCCTCTGTTTATACCCTTTGCATAAACAATAACAATTACTAGGCAATTATTCGTCAAATCTTTGTAACGGAAATCTTCAAACCACGATTACTCTCTTCAAACGCACCACTCCTTCACACAAGACTGCCTGAACTTCACTCACCCAGTCGCCTGCTTTGCCTTGCCTTTTTTATGGCAAAGTAAACAGTCTGATGAATGTTCTTAAAGGCGAATGTTCATGACTTCGCCTTCTCGAAATCTCTATAAAAGTAAACATCATTGTTTCATTATTGCTGTTTGTGGATTTTTGTTTACTTGTTTCTAATTTTTTTATGCTGCTGTTTGTTGTTATATTAAGCAGTACGATAATTTGTAAACAGGTTTGTTTACTGCATTTTTTTGTTTTTGTAGCTTTTGTTTATAAAGTTAATGTTAAGCGATGTAAAAGCAAAACACCAGTAACTAGATTTTTTCATTTTCGTAACATTGTCCATCTTGAGTCATTATCATCATAATTTGTCATTACAAACCTTCAGTCAGGATTACGACCTAGCTTCTCACACCACTTATGTTCTTTATACATGATCGAACGATAGATTTTTGAGAAACTTTTCATGGCAGTTCTCTCTCAGAGTTTTTGCCAGAAATCTGCTGAGAGGAAATCGCCGCAAAAATATTTTTTTCATATTTTCGTTTTGATATCTGAGCTGGAGTTTGAACCGTGACCTTATGTCTAATAATCCAACACCCTACCTGCTAGACTACGGCGGCTTCACATTCTATCTAGAGTACCACATTTAATTACGGCTTCTGGTTGGCATCCCTCAAGCATTCCGAGAGTCTAATGAAGGCGTGAGTTTTTCTCCAATCGCCGTTGGCTAAACATATTTTGTCACTGGGTGCCTGGTAATCTAGTGGCTAGTGTGCTAGACTATTAGCGTGAGGGTCGTGGGTTCGATTCCACCCAGAGACTCTGGTCTGTGACACTACACCGAGCATATGGTCAAGTTACTACGGTCGTATATAATTAGAGTATCATTTGTAATTGTATTGTAATTAATAAATAAATAATATTTTGTCACTAAATTTTGGGTGTCCCGGAATTCTACTTCTCAGGTTTCCAAGTGCCGGACAATGACATAGAAGATGTCCTATAGTTTCCTCTTCTTCCACATCGTTACAGTTTCTTCAGAAGTCATTATAAGGTATTCCCAGTCTCTTGGCTTGAACACCCAGAGGCCAGTGTCCTGTTGTCACTGCTATGAGATTGCTTAGATTGAATCCTTCATAGTCGGGTTCATAAATGCAGTTGATATGAAGTACAGGAGGTGGCTAATAAATGTGCTCGAGTTGTATGAATGTTTATTTGATTCTTGGAAGTGAACTGGATACCAATATTTCCCTGATTGCAGAGTCATGCCTGACTGACAAGATATCGAGTCTAGTAGGACTTAAAAATATTGGCGTTCACTTTGACTTGGGTATGTTGCAATTGTTTGATGTTGTTTTTTGGATTTACCATGTCAGATGAATGCATGGGATTTATAGGTAATGACTACAGTAAATATAAGACCTGACATTTAAATTTCATGTGGCATAGAATTTTGAAAATAAAAAGAAAAAATAAAAAAATCCGGAAAATATAATTGCGCCGCCAAAGAGACGGTCTTGATAGCGTAAATGGTCTTGAAACAAATAAAAAAACTGTTCACATGAAAAGCGAATAAAAACAGATAAACGATTGCACATGATAATGATAAGCTCAAGTGAATATGACTTCGCTTCAAAGGATATACAGAACGGACAGTAAATATTTGCCATATGCAAAGAAAATGCTCAAAAAGCGAAAATGAAATGTTACTGACAATATACATACTTTTCCTTAAATTTTTTTCTTATTTCTGTTCCTGTTCTTCTTTTCTTGCTTTGTTGGAGTATAAATGGACTCAAGAGTTTGGAGACTGAGTCCATATCCAATGCTGTTTATACGGTTTCATGGCAGATCTTATTCATTTGATTAAAAGCAACAAGGCTTGGTTGGCAAAAAGAAAAAAAAAACTGGAAAAAGCTTCAAGTTTGACTGAAAACATACAAAAATTCTTGGCTTTCTTATGAGATTTTTTTTGATTTTTTCGTTTCTTTACTTGGGGGGTTGTTATTGTCCTTCTTTTATTTGTCTTAATAGAGGAAAACGGCAAAAAAAAGAAAAAAAGGAGTCTTCTATTTGAAAATAAGCAAAAATCTGTTTCCTCTTAATGTATGACAAAAGCAGTTGTGTACGTTGCATTTTACATGTCCTTTCAAATGTGTTTCCTTTTTTTTTCGTTTTTTTTTTGAAAACAGTGGTTAGACATGGATTTGTAGAAATATTTTTAAAATGTACGAGATTTTTTATTTAAATTCTAAAATACTGACCATAATGGCGACAGTAGTGGACGCCAAGCGCCAGTAATAGTGGCCAGAAGCTTAGGTTAGAAAGGTAGGTTAGGCTAGGTTAGGTTAGAGGACATCAATTAAGGCAAGTACATTACCCGGAGGTCGAATTGACCCATTGTACGATGTCCTAGTTTCTCACACCACTTATGTTGTGTGTGTTAATTTTATACATGAGTGGTGGGACTTACATTTTAAAGTCGATTCCGAACGACAGATTTTTGAGAAACTTTTCATGGCAATTTTGTTTTACTTTCAGATTTTTTGACAGAAATCTGCTGAGAGGATGTCGCCGAAGAAATACTTTTTGTATTTGGTCTTGATGTCTGGCCTGGGGCTCGAACCCTGGCTTCACGTCTAATAAGCCAACACACTACCTACTAGACTGTGGCGACTTCAATGGAAGGTAAATAAGTAGAGTTAGCTAGCAACCAAAGAAGTTGGAGTACACTGAGGTCTACAGTTATCCATTTCCCCTAGCCCTAGAAACATTTGGACCTTCTGATGAAGGGACTTAGGCTCCCAGTGTCTATTATCGACCAAATCAATTGAACAGCTGAAGTGTTAGTTTTGATTACCAAAGTTCACTTGAGCACGGATAGCGGGTCGTTGTAGAAACCAGTTTCCTTTTCATTCTCGTTGCTATAGTTCCTCCAAAAGCAGGTTTTCAGTTCCTTCAGAAGTTATTTGTCATGTATACTTAGAGGTTCATGACTGCCAAAAATCGTATTGGAGTTCGTTGCGTTAGAACTAGGTACTCTGACAGTCGCCCAACTATCAGAAGGTATGCTAATAACGTCTTCAGAGATATTGTTATCTTTCATAATCCTTATCGCTGTCTGTATGGTTGACACATCCACATGAAAGACGCTGCAGTCAGTCAGGCGGACTTTTGAAGAGAGCTATCCTCCCAGCCCCGAAAAAATTAAATTGTCCGCATGGCATCTTAATACCATACATACATACATATATAATTGGTCATTCCAATCCTTCAGTCAGGATTACGTTCTATCTTCTCACATCACTTATGTTGTGTGTGTTAATTTTATACACGCGTGGCGGGACCTACAGATTTTTGAGAAACGTTTTCATGGCAATTTTATTTTACTCTGAGAGTTTTTGCCAAAAATCTTCTGAGAGGAAGTCGCCGAAGAAATATTTTTTCATATTTCGTTTAGTTGGAGATGTCTGACCTGGGGTTTGAACCGTGGCCTCACGTCTAATAAGCCAACACACAACCTCCCAGAAAACGACGGCTTCATCGTCCTGACTTAAAGTTTAGAAATGCTTTAAAGAGTGTTGTACTCCATTCAACTGATTTTTCAATGATTGGCCTCAGACTGTTTCGATCTGCCAGTTTCTTACGCAGGAACGCACTTACTTTTCCATTTAGGATACTCAACAACATTACCCTCTACCATCTTCAAGTGTCCTCAGCTTATTTTACCCAACTCTGGTGCTATATTATCCGATATCCAAGGAAGAGTGTTTCAAAGAAAACATGTTTCAAGGAGGTTAAAAGGCCGCATGGCCACCACTGTCGCAATACACCACCGCACGGTGTGGGGGATTATAAAATTGTGTTCCAAATATTAAAACCAACATGTTGTGTAATTTTTTTTTTAAATGGCAACAACAATTGTTGTTGGCCATAACCACTGTAATTTATAAATAAATTATGACTATATAAGAGCGCGTGAATGTGTGTGTGTGTGTGTGTATAATACAAAAAAACCAACAGCAATTACAACAATGATAGCACAGTAATAATAATGATATTGAAGACAACATAAGAATGAAAAGAGAAAAATAAACAACAACAGCAACAACAACAATAACCAACACAACACAATAAGAAGAGTAACACAAGAGTTTGTACGAGGCTTAAACAAAAAGGATGTGTCATTGTTTAACGAACAAGTGCATGAAATACGTATGTATACCTACCCAATAGCCATGTGTGTGTGTGTGTGTGTGTGTGAGTGGTGAATGTTTGAACAATTTTAAAGAGGGTGTATATTACACACATGCATATGCAAGTAAATGTGTGTACGAGCAAAAAAATAAAAAAAGCGACTGTATGTGCAATTTCTTCAAGTGTCACTGGGCGATGTTGACGATGACGATGACGATGATGATGATGTTGATGATGTTGATGAAGGGTATTGTATGGTGGTTTCTACTGCAGTACTCATATGGTTGTGTATCAAACTATAAATGAGTCACACAGAATATACAAAGTGTTGTCATATGTTGAGTATGAGTGTCGAGTGCGAGTGCGTGTATATGTTTTGTGTTATTTGTATAGGCTTCTGGTATTGCCTTCTACATGGAGAAGGAGGAGTTGTGCTTAAGTGGTTGCAGACGTTTATTGTTGTTTACTTGTTATTATTTTTTTCTTCATACTTTTTCTCTTATTTTTTGCACTTCTTTTCATTTCATTTTTTTTCTTTCTTCTCTCTTTTAAGCTTTTTTATTTTTTTTCTTCTCTTTTACTAACTGCTGCCGTTTCTTAATATTATTGTTGCGATTCTCTTTTTTGTTGTTCTTGTGAGGCTTTGTACTCGTTTTAATGGTTTATTTGTTGGGCTTTCATAAATGCATTCACTCAAGTCATATAAGAAATGCGGTGTTAATTTGAATATGGCAACATTTAACATTTTATTCTTGTCTTTAAATTGTTGACGTGAAATGTGGGTTTATATTTGAAAATATTATAAAGAGGGTATCGATAAAGGAATATTAAATAAATTTGTCCCGAGGGGAGTTGGTACTAGTTAATAGGACCAACTACAGCAGCGAAAAACTAGATTAATTAAACTGATTAATTAAAACGGAAAAACTGACTGTGACGTCATTTGTCACAGTTATGTATATGCTCTTTGAAGGAATTAAAGGCATAAAAAAGATTTTCCATTGCTGTATTGAAACCAACAAATAGACGGTGAGTTAGTTGCAGGAGAAAGAAAAATAATTACTTACATTTTAGTTAGGATTAAAACCTAGATTCTCACACCACCGATGTTGTGTTTGTTAAATTTATTTGTGAGCGGGTTGACCAGAGTTAAAAATCAGCTCCGAAGGACAGATTTTTAAGAAGCTTTTCATGGCAATTCCATTTGTTCTCAGAGTTCTTGCCTGAAGACTGCCGAGACGATGTCACCGAACAAATATTTCTTTCCATATTTCGTTTTGTTCGATATCTAGGCTAGCGTTTGAACCACTACCTCACGTCTAATAAGCCAACACACTACATCCGGCGACGGAAACGAAAAACTGATTAAGAATATGAACGTGCTTTATCTCATTCCTAAGCTTTCGGAAATTTCGTAATTGCCTCCCGAAAAGTGAGTTTCAGAATAAGGGAAAGAGGGAAAAGTGTTGCCTACAATGAGGCCTTTGCTACCAACAATGGAACGTCTAAATAATCAGTATAAGATTGTAGGTAGGTTTGTATTCTATTTGCCGACTGCGTTTAGTTACAGAAGTTTGGCTGGACCACACATAATTTTCTGAAGCATGGTTTTATTGATTTTTTGAAATAATTTTGAGGCAAATTTGTGCTGCAATAGCATGATTTATTTTGTTGTCGTATTGCTTCCTCTAGGGAATGTTTGATCCACGAATAGAATTGATTGTGGTATCACAATGGGCGTAAATGATGGCCTAAGTGGTATCTCCTCTTTTATGAGAATCCGCCTTACCTACCTAGCCGTAACCTCAGGTTAGAGGAGGACGTGTACTTGTCAATTAAGACAAGTACAGTACCCGGAGGTCGAATTGACCCATTGTACCAGCCGTAACCTCAACTTGTTAGAGAATAAATCTACAAGTGAGAAAGTTCCCAAAGCAAACAACAATAATTTTTATGACTACAGGAATACAGGAATAATATAAAAGTCAAGGCACAGCAGGCGAGTGAGTTAGTGAAGTTCAGTCAGTCTTATGTAAAGACGCGATGCGTTTGAAGAGAGTAATCGTGGTTTGAAGATCTCCGTTACAAAGATTTGACGAACAATTGTCTAGTAATTGTTATTGTTTATACAAAGGGTGTAAACAAAGGAATAGCATACAAAGCAATTGTTGTTGTTTACATCAAGTTGTGAACCGTGGCACACATAATTAAGCGAATAATAAAGAATTTTAATTAAAATTAAACACACATTTATTTTTATTTTATTTGCAATCTATGAGCTCATATTTTAAACGGTTTTAAATGATAAAAACGTAACAATATTGAGAAAATCATCAAAGAAATATGAATTCTTACTCAAACGTATTACAGTGTTAATCCTAGAAAGCCACCCTAGAAATAAAATTACGATGAGCTTGTTATTCCTGGGGATGATGAAGATAAGAACTGGCTTTATGGATAAAAATAAACCATAAGTAAGTGCCTACTATTGCTATGTATATGCTGTATTGTGTGGTATTAGAAGATGATACATGCCATTCATCTGCACTTAACATTTACTGGCTTACATGTGTAACAATATCTTAAAATGTATATGTATGTATCCCCCCCAAAGCTATTTGCATTCACATTTCATTGTCTGGAATTCCTTTTTATCTCTGATAATGACTTTTTCCAGAAAGAAACAAATTTTTTTTTCTTATTTTTTTCGTTCAAGCATTTCTACAATATTTTCTATTTTATGTAGCAGGTGCCTTAAATTGCATTTGAAATTGTTTTTAAAATTCTAAAACACTAGCAGTGTTTGTAACAACTCATATATGGTATGTTTGCCTCTCTAACTACTTAATCAAACATCCGGTTTTTGTCTATTTTCTGTTCAAGGTTTTACTATGTATTTCATGCCTTGCAATGCACCATCCTTCTAAAAACTCTTGTCAAAACATCCATTGATGCAGTGTTCACAAACATTCATTCATTCATTTACTCGTAGACATTTGGAATCATTTGCTGCTTTATTGTCGTTTTGCATCTGGCATTTGGCTGAATGAATTCCTTTGTTTACGCATTTTGTCTTTTCTATGCACAACCCTTGACAGAGGAGCGCTTTATGGGTAGCCCGGTAGATACAGGAACAGGTCTTGAAATGAAAAAATAAAAAATTGAATTTCTATTGCAATTATGGGATCACTCACATACAGCTTAAGGGTCATTGTATCATTTCAAGGTTTCAATTTCTAAGTAGGAATTACAGAGAAAATGCAACCAACTTTTTGCTAATGAGCGTTTGTGTTATTGGCGCAACAAACAAACAAACAAACAAATTTGCTGGAAGCATGAAAAGAAGTTCATTTTTAAATACAGGATGCTTTCTTTATGCGAAGGAAGAAAGAATGAAGGAAGGAAGGATGTTTTGCTTTCCATTTCACGTGTACACCATTTCAAAATGATGCACAATATGGAGCAAGTAATTAAACATTTCGTTTCGAATCTCTACAACCAAATATAGAAGACTTGAGTGAAGGCTTATATTAACGGGTGCTAATTATAACCGTTACACTAACATTATGTATCTCAGACTAAAGACATCAGGTTAAATGTGGTTAAATTCAATGACAATGCGAAACAATGGCTGTGCAACCAGCAAATCAGTCAGTAGCAGATGCAATGTCACTCAACATTACCTTAATCAGTAAATAGCAGCACCAGCACCATCACCAAAAACCAAAAAAAAAAAATTCAAACTGACATCAGACATTCAGCCTCAACACATAGTTTGTCAACTGAATCCACATAATTTTTGTTTGGTTTTTTGTTTTCTTTGTGTTTTTATTTATTTAAAGAAACCATAACGGTATTATTTTTATGGTCAACAAAGTATTTAAACAGAAACTGCCATTTTGGCCAAAAAAGGCCATAAGAACCTACTACTGACAGTCTTAATACAAAACAAATAAGTTTGCACGACAAACAGAAAAATTTAAAATAAGTTTCCTCTTCTTCTTCTTTAAATTTCAAAATTAAGGTGACCATCCAAGTGCAATATGTTATACTTTTAGGTAAGGTTAGATGGTCAGCCAACACAGTGACTGCAATACGCATGAGACATCTCGAAAGAAATAAGTTGGCTTGAAATTTTACTGTTGTATGGCTGGATAGGCTCATTGCTTAAGCTGAGCATGACCGGAAAATTAAAAAGGATTTCTTACTCTCCGGCAACAACTGAATAATAAATTATCCAGATTATTGTAGCACTTTTCAGTCTGAAATAATGACTATTAAAATTGTCTCCATGGGAATTTGGTATCAGAGCATATTGTTTGGTAATCTACGCATATTTAATCGACAGTAAAACGGCCATTAGATCCCTAGAGAGTTTGTACATCACATCTACGATTGTCCAAGAAAGCCGGGTGTCTCTGGAGGAGATAGCAAGACATTCGACAATTTTGGTTCCTGGACATGGGACATCGACGTCGCAGGTAACAGCAAGGTCGACGCACTTGCTTAAGCACGCACCACGAAAAATTCAATTGAATTCCCACATCAGTTTGGCGCTCCTCTGCACAGAGGCAAGCAAATGACCACACAAAAACTCCATTCATTGGCAAGGGTAAGATGGGTTAATGAATCCACTTATGGAGACACCAGAACCTAACAAGATTCCATCTAAAGAACCTCATAACAGCGATGTTCACGCCAGGAGACTGGGAATACATCATAATGACTTCTGCAGAAGCTGCAATGACAAAGAGGAAGATGAGATGTCAGAACATATTTTCTCTTAATGTCCGGCGCTTAGGAACCTCAGAAGACGAATTCTTAGACACCCAGAATTTAGCGACAAATCGTGTCTAGCCAATGGCGATTTGAGGAAAGTTTAAATCTTCATAAGACTCTCGGGATGGAAGAGAGGTGGCAACCAGGAGCTATAATTGTATGGCGGACTAGGTAATATCACTGTTACAACTGGAACTTGTAGGAACCAAGTAAGTTGCGTTCATTCAGGCAATTGCCAGTTTAACCTAATCTAACCTGACGTAACTTAAACTATTCTCTGAACCTCTCAGATACTCTTTGAATTTGTCGCCAACTAATGCGCCATTTTCTGCTTAAGGAATAAAGGAAAGGTTTCTAAGAGCCTATCCGAGACCTATTTCTAACAACACGTCCAGTGAACAGTAAATGATCCCGTTGTTTATCAGCGTAGTTGGTCAATCATCACTATTTTCATTCTCTCTATATTTCTAAAATCTCTGATGGAAATAATGGGTGATTTTTTAAGAGCTATAGGAAAAATTTTCAAAAAAAAAAAAACACATAAAATTCAGCAAAATGCATGAAATCTTTATTTGAATCGATAGTACGGTCCATATAATTTAACGTTTAAAGATTATTTCATGCAAATGTTGACCGCGACTGCGCCTCAAATGGTCCATCCGCTTAGTTCAATTTTGGCATACTCTTTCCAACATTTCGGCCGGCATCTCACGAATAAATGCATCAATGTTATCTTCCAATGCGTCAATTGAAGCTGGCTTGTCTGTATAGACATGAGCTTTAACATAGCCCCACAAAAAATAGCCTAAAAGCGTTAAATCACACGATCTAGGCGGCCAATTGACCGGTCCCGAACGTGATATAAAATTTTCACCGAACTCGCCTCTCAATAAGTCCATTGTTACGCGTGCTGTGTGGCATGTGGCACCGTCTTGTTGAAACCACATGTCATGCAAGTCAAGCTCTTGCATTTTGGGCAACAAAAAGTTGGATATCATCTCACGTTAGCGCTCAACATTCACAGTTACGTTACGATTCTCAGTATATTTGAAGAAGTACGGTCCAATGATGCCACCAGCCTATAAACCGCACCGAACTCTGACTTTTTCTGGATGCATTGGTAGCTTTTGCAATGCTTCTGGCTGATCTTCACTCCAAAATCGACAATTCTGCTTATTTGCGTATCCATTGAGCCAAAAATGAGTGTTGCTCTATGCTTTCATAATATTTAGAGTTTTGAAGCTGTCGTCAGTAAAATGATCAGTAAGTGCTTGTATTATTCTTTATGCAGCTAGTCGATCCACGAGGGATGAGGTTTGAACCAGAGGTCAGCAATGAATCGTTTTTTCGCTACTCATAAGCACTCATGAAATTTTGAATATAAATGAAATTGAAATTTATACTATTGAAATTTAACTATGTACTTTAATTCATTCATACTCAGTACACAGCGTTGATTTATAAGTACAGGTTGGAATGAGTATGCGTACAACGTTGACATCAAACTCATACCATTCGAAATATGTTTGATTCATAAGCCTACTCATTCAGATTCATAACTTACTCATAAAATACTCATAAATGATTCGAGTGACTCGATCCAAATCATATACATAAACAAAAAGACAAAACAGCAAGCAGAGCAAACACACAACCATCTAGTGAGTATTTCAACAACATCATACGTGTTGTTAAGTATAAGTATGATGAGTACTTCAAACTTGGAATATAAGTAGAGGTTCAATGATATTAAAATAAGTATGAATGCGTATAAGTATTAGAAATTATGTGTATGATTCGATTCTACTCATTTTTTTTTCGAATACTCATTGCTGATCTCTGGTTTGAACTCATTGGACTACTTCGACCACTGTATTGCAATTACAGACAATAGTGGTCCTACTTAATTGCTTATTATTAACACCAGCTCACCTGGTCACCTTTTACCAGTTTTTAATAATAAACAAGCGCATGAAGCAAAAAACAGAAACAGAAACAAAAAACAATCTGTGATATATGTCACACGCTTCAAAATCTTAAATGCACAAATATCCGAATGTGGGTAAAATGATATTTTTTTTTCCATACCCGTATTAAGTACTCGGCTGTGGCTATTGTTTTGTGTTGAAATGAATGTTGCTGGCAGGTTGCTGGTTGGTTGCTTGGTTGATCATTTTATTCATTTTATGTTCTTTTTGTTGTTCTCGTTCTTATTTTTATTTGTTTTTATATTTGTCTGTCTGTCTGTCTGTCTGCTGCCAGTCTGTCTGCAACTTACGTCCGTCTGTAACTATTTAATGCGAAAATCTGTCTCCTTGTTTTGAAACAATGTTGCATTGAATTGGTGGCACATGGTTTTTTTAGCTTCTATAAGAGACGAACATAAAAAAATAAACAAAAAGAATTGAAAATATTTTAAACTTGATACCACAAGACAGAATATTGAAACAAATAAGAAATAAACAAACGATACAACACGACTGTGTGATGTGCTTTATCACCAACATGTATTGAGAATGATAATAGTTTTGTATGATTGTCAGAAGTGATTAGAAAGTGATAAACATTCTACAACACAGATTAAAAGCCACCGAAAGGTTGAAGAGGTCAAGTTTCAAATGTTTCATCATATTGTTACAAAAATGAAAGATTCCAGATACTGGTGTCTTGCTTTTAAAGTTATAAACAAAAGCTACAATAACAAAAACAATGAACTTGTTTACAAATTAACGCACTGCGTAATATAACAACAAACACCAGCATAAAAAAATGATAAACAAGTAAACAAAAATACAACAACAAACACCAGCATAAAAAATGATAAACAAGTAAACAAAAATACAACAACAAACATAGTAAAAATAAATGTAAACAAAATACACAAGCAACAATAATGAAACAACGGTGTTTACCTTTATAGAGATCTCGAGAAGGCGAAGCCACGAACATTCGTCAGACTGTTTACTCTGCCATATAAAAGGCAAGGCAAAAGAGGCAACTGAGTAAGTACAAGTTCAGTCAGTTTTGTGTGAAAACGCGTTGCGTTTGAAGAGAGTAATCGTGGTTTGAAGATCTCCATTACAAAGATTTGACGAACAATTGTCTAGTAATTGTTATTGTTTATGCAAAGGGAGTAAACAAAGGAATAGCAAACAAAGCAATTGTTGTTGTTTACATCAAGTTGTGAACCATGGCACACATAATTAAGCGAATAATAAAGAATTTTAATTGAAATTAAACGCAAATTTATTTTTATTTTATTTGCAATCTACAGGCTCATATTTTAAACGTTTTTAAAAGATAAAAACGTAACAATATTGAGGTATGCACTTGTTTTACTCAAGTGTTTGATCATACCTACTATAGAGTACAGAAAATATTAGCAATAATAACATACGTAATGATGAGGGTAGAAACAATTTTAAAATCTTCTTTTAGTTCTTTTAGTTTTTTGTTTTTTTTTTTCGTAATTGTTTTAACAAATTCAGTTTCTCAAGTTTCTATTGTTGAAGATTCTGTTCAAAATAACTACCATACCACACATGGCTCTGTCACTTAAACAAACAAACTTGATAATATTCGATTGAGCAACAGTACTTGATTAACAAAAAAAAAAAAAAAGAAAACAGAAACGTTAATAAACCTTTAATAATGGCATTCAAGGACTTTAAATTAAAATCTGTTATTAACGGAATCTTAGGAGGCAACAGTTAAGCAGAAAAACCGTTTATGGCGACAAGAATTTGAAGAACTGCAGACTGTAATTGAAGATTGTGTGAAGTATCAGATGCTCAAAATATTTTATCATTTCAAAGCATTCATTTAAGGGTTTTTATTTTATTTTATAACTCGAGATTAATTTACGTTGCCAGTTGAGAACATGTTAACAGCACTTAACAGAGATGGAAAGATATACTTGACTAAATTTAATGAAACTCGGCTTGAGAATACCTAGATAAGGCTTCTGTTGTGATGACTTCTATAAACTATTTACTTAGAGCATCTTGTCTCGTTCTCGATATAAATCTACATTCACAAGAAGTATTGCTACTGCTTTTGATACGTTCTTCTCGATTGTTTCAAAACGTTTTTTATTTTCAGGCCAAGTTTGTCAAGAAATGCGGTTTTCTCACGTTGGAAATTGTATTACAGTCTTTGTTTAATCTCACGTCTTGGGATAAAGCTTTCTAAATGTTGCTGGTGAGATAGGACGGCCTCCCCATGCCACTACTACATACATAGTTGGTCATTATAAGCCTTTAGTCAGGATTACGACCTAGTTTCTCACAGCACTTATGTTGTGTGTGTTAATTTTATACGTGAGTGGCCGAATGATAGATTTTTGAGAAACTTTTCATGGCAGTTCTCTCAAAGTTTTTGCCATAAATCTGCGGAGAGGAAGTCGCCGCAGAAACTTTTTTTCATATTTTCGTTTTGATGTCTGATCTGGGGTTTTAATCGTCCAATAAGCCAACACACTACCTATCAGACTATGGCGCCTTCAATTCCATCTAGAGTACCACATTTAATTACAGCTTCTAGTTGGCATCCTTCAACCATTCCGAGAGGCTAATGATGGCGTGAGTTTTTCTCCAATTGCCGTTGGCTAGACATGCTTTGTCACTAAGTTCTAGGTGTCTAAGAATTCTACTTCTCAGGTTTCCAAGAGCCGGACAATGATATAAAAAATGTTCTGTAGTTTCCTCTTCTTTCTCGTCGTTGCAGTTTCTACAGAAGTCATTATAAGGTATTCCTAGTCTACTGTGTTGAACTCCCAGAGGCCAGTGTCCTGTCGTCACTGCTATGAGATTGCTTAGATTGAATCCTGCATAGTCCGGTTCATAAATGAAGTTGATGTGAAGTACAGGAGGTGGTTAACAAAAGTACTAGAATTATATGAATGTTTATTTGACTTTTGGAAGTGAAATGGATACCAATATTTCCCTAATTGTAGATTCAGGTATGACTGACAAGATATCGAAATTTGTAGAACTTAAAAATATTGGGGTTCTCCTTGACTTGGGCACGATACAACAGCTGGGGTTTTTTGTTTATTTTGGATTTACCAAGCCAGATGTATGCGTGGGATTTATCGGTAATGACAACAGTATACATAAGAACTGCTGGCACTGAAGCTGACATTTAAATTTCATGTGGTAGAGAATTTTGAAAATAAAAAGAAAAAAAAAAAATCCGGAAATTATAATTGCACCGCCAAAGAGACGGTTTGATAGCGTAAATGGTCTTGAAACAATAAAAAAGAACTGTTCACATGAAAAGCGAATAAAAACAGATGAACGATTACACATAATAATGATAAGCTCAAGTGAATATGACTCCGCTTCAAAGGATATACAGAACGGACAGTAAATATTTGCCATATGCCATATGCCACCATCTATATTATGTGCGTTAATTTTTTTTCATAAGTGGCAGGACTTACAGTTTAAAGTCGACTCCGAAGGACAGATTTTTTGGGAAACTTTTTCAAAACAATTTTATTTATTCTCAGAGTTTTTGCCAGAAATCTGCTGAGAGGAAGTTACCGCTGAATTTTTTTCCCATATTTAGTTTTGTAGAATATGTCTGACTTGGGGTTTGAATCGAGGCCTCACGTCTAATAAGTCAACACTCTATACGTTACACTACGGAGATACTGCTGGCAATGGAAAAGAGTTCACTACGACAACTGAAACAGAAGGCCTTGTCTCGAAGTTAACGCTCGGCATGTGAGAATCCAGAAGTTTTTCATTTATTAGGACTGGAATTGGAATGGGAGCCAATAGGATCGAGAATTGGCATAAGAACCAACTAATATTTGACGCAAACATATCTATGTGCCAAGATCTTTGGACAAGATAGACTTCTGTCAGGATTGCAGCCTAGTCGGGATTGCAACCTAGCTTCTCACACCACTTATTTTGTGTGTGTGTTAATATTATACATGAGTAGCGGGACCTACAGCTTAAAGTCGACTCCGAAAAATAATTTTTGAAAAAGTTTTCATGGCAATTTTGTTTTACTTTCAGATTTTTTGCCAGAAATCTGATGAGAGGAAGTTGACGAACATATTTTTTTCCGGTTGAAAAGGAATTCATTACCACGACTAAAACAGAAGTCCATGGTTTTAAGTTAATGGTCGGCATTTGAGAGTATAGAAGTTTTTTATATCTTGGGACTTAAAATAAACGGCTGCAGGGAACCAGTAACAAATACAATAAAATCAATAGAATTGAAAATTTTCCTTAGAATCGACTAATATTTGTCACGTATGCCAAGATCTTTGGGCAAGATTGACTTCTGTTTGGGCCAATACTGTATAAAATCAGGAGCTGATGTCAAACAAAATGTAACTGCTGCAGTTCGGTGATATGGTAACCAGCGTTACAGTCTTTTCTTTCCCCCACATAGTATCATGTAATTGCACTTATGTATATAAGTGTGTAATTATAATGAAAATGTTTCATTTTGTTAAATAAATAAACACTGAATGCCTTCCATCAAACTTACAAAATCTAACACTGAATTATTTTATAGAATCCTGAGCATCTTTTTTTGCAAATTAAAATAAAACTCCTGTACATTTTTTACCTTTCAAATTTGCTTTTATTTTCTGATATGCCATTGAAATTGCAATAGAGACTTCAATAATAAAAAGGTAATGCGAGAGAGATAGCGAGAGAAAGAGCAGAAAGGAAAATATTAAGAGGAGTAGCAAAAAGAAGAAGCAAAAAAGAAAGTGTATAAAAGAAAAACAAAAGTTGAAATAGAACAACCAGAGTTCTGTGGTTGTTATTTTATGCCATAGAAGTGCATCTTATACAATCAACGAACCAGTACCAGTACCAGTCAAACCAACCATATTCATACCAATTGTACGAGTTAGTCAGTCAGCCAGCCAACCAACCAACCAACCAAACTCTCCATTCATCCATTTGTTCAGCCATTATATTCAGTCATTCAGTCATCCTGGTATTTCTAAAGAAAAACACACACTCGCATTAAAAAAAAATACGTAGAAAAAAAATGAAGAGAATTAAAGAAAAATGAAAAGAAAAGGAGAGAAACAATTGGAGGAGAAGGGGAAAATTTATGCTTCAGAAAATTTTCACTTGCCTTGCAAATTCTTTAATTCAATGGCACCCTACTTTAGGGGAAATATTTTTAGGGGGTTTAAGTTTGGTTTAAAACGATACCATGAGGAAAGGGTTTAGGCAGTGGTTTTAAAAGTTTACTTTTTATACAATTTAAAATTATTTTAAAAAGCAAATATGCACTGCCATTTAGAATAATATTAACGCATTCTAAATACAGATGATTATCTTTAATCATGATTCTCGAGAAAGTTTGATCATAAATTTGATCAAAAATGTAATAACATTAACGTGTTCTAAAAATAGAATATATTTAACCATGGTTCTTGAGCAAGTTTGATGATAAATTTAATCAAAAATGTAATAATATTAACATGTGCCAAATACACAGGGTGTTTAACCATGGTTCTAGAGAAAGTTTGATGATAAATTTGATCAAAAATGTAATAAAATTAACATCTACCAAAAACACAGGGTATTTAACCATGGTTCTTGAGAAAGTTTGATGATAAATTTGATCAAAAATGTAATAACATTGACATGTACCAAATGCACAGGTCTTTAACCATGGTTCTTGAGAAAGTTTGATCATAAATTTGATCAAAAATGTAATAACATTAACACGTGCCAAATACACAAGGTATTTAACCATGTTTCTTGAGAAAGTTTGATGATAAATTTAATCAAAAACGTAATAACATTAAGGCGTCCTAGTCGTTTGGTCATAAATTTGATTTAAAATGTAATACTTTTTGCGTATATTTGATACGAGCTTTACTAAACTGAAACCCAGAAATTTTCTGAGTCTTTAACCATGATTCTAGAGAAAGTTTGACCATAAATTTGATCAAAAATGTTATAACGTTAACGTGTCTTAGTCATTTGGTCATAAATTTCATTAATAATGTAAAACTTTTTTCGTATATTTCATACGGGCTTTACTAAACCGAAAAACAGAAATTTTCTGGGTCTTTAACCATGATTCTAGAGAAAGTTTGACCATAAATATGATCAAAAATGTAATAACATTAACATGTACCAAATACGCAGGGTATTTAACCATGGTTCTTGAGGAAGTTTGATCATAAGTTTGATCAAAAATGTAATAACATTAACGTGTCCTAGTCATTTGGTCACAAATTTGATTAAAAATGTAACTTTTTATTCGTATATTTGATACGGGCTTTACTAAACCGAAACTCAGAAAGCTTCTGGGTTTTCAAAGAGAAAACAGATCTAGTTGAAGTTTGACGATATGGTAAGTGCATCAATACTTCCCAGTCAAACTCTTTCACTTTCTGTCGGGTTATAAAAGATGTGTTGGGTATGACGCTGTTACAATGACCCCAGTAGCTTTTCTGTTGATAGAATGTGGCTTGTTTGATGGAATTAATTATTTCAGTCTCATTAGTCGCCGTAGTCTAGTAGGTAGTGTTGCCTTATTAGACGTAAGGCCACGATTCAAACCCCAGGTCAGACATCAAAACGAAATATGAAAAATATTTCCTCTCAACAGATTTCTGACAAAAACTCTGATAGCAAATAAAATTGCCATGAAAAGTTTCTCAAAAACGTCGTTCGGAATCGACGTTAAACTGTAGGCCCCGCCACTCATATAAAAAATTAACACACACAACATAATTGGTGTGAGAAACTAGGTCCATATTCCTGACAGAAATGTTGTTATGACCAATTATGTATGTGTAGTTGTTGCTTGTAGAGATCAGAATCAAATGCTTGACTAATTTGAAGTAGCTTATAATGAATAATTCCCTACCATTCTCACTAGACACGCAATATTATCTTACCTAGTGTCTATACTAGAATTTTACAGAATCTGTGAATCTTCTTGCTTTGTTAATGAACTGCTTGGCACATTATTGTCGTCTGTGATCCAACTTTAATCATCCGCATCTTCAATTTCGCTTCAAAGTTGGTTCTATTCAGTTACGATTTGATGTTGAATATTCCCTTACTTACTACTCATAATCCTGACTAAAGGGTTGTAATGGACAATTAAGTAAGTAAGTTTCTATTTAATTTAATCATTACAACTCCCAAGTCAGGATTAGAACCTAGTTCCTCACACCACCGGTGTTGTGTATTTTAATTTCTTCCATTACTGCCGGACCTACAGTTTAATGTCGACACCAAAAATTTTTCATCACAATTTTATTTTACTTTTTCAGTTTCTGCCAGAAGACTGCTGAGAGGATGTTGCCTCGAAGAAATATTTTTTCTTATTTGGTTTCTCATTTGAGATGTCAGAGCTGGGGTTTTAAACCACAGGCTCGCGTCTGATAAACCAACACCCTCTCTACTAGACTACGGCGGCTTGGTATTGGATAGCAAATAGAATTTCGATCCATTCGATTCCAGTTAACTCCTGCATATAATTAAAAAAGAATGATCATTTGTTAAAATGGGAGCACCAATGTGATATTATAATGCTGATACAAATAGACATCTTCTGACCAGAGATCAGCAATGAATATTCAAAAAGATGAGTAGAATCGAATCATACTCATAATTTCTGATACTTATACGAATTCATATTTATTTTAATATCATGGAATCTCTACTCATATTCCAAGTTTGAAGTACTCATCATATTCATACTTAGCAACACGTATGATGCTGTTGATTTCGAGGTTCCATAACATATACGTGAAGCACAAAATAAGAGTTGGGTACGAACACTAAAATACTTACTAGAAGGTTGTGTATTGCTCTGCTTGCTGCTCTGTCGTTTTCCTTATGTATCTTTTTTCTTTTGTTGTAAATGCAGCTAAGACTATAAATTTTGATAAATGATTCGAGAGATTCGAAAGACTCGACTCATTTGTAGGTTAGGTTAGAGAACGTGTACTTGTCAATTAAGACAAGTACACTACCCTGAGGTCGAATTGACCCATTGTACAACATCCTAGTTTCTCACTCCACTTATGTTGTGTGTGTTAATTTTATACATGGATGGTGGGACCTACAGTTTAAAGTCGACTCCGAACGACAGATTTTTGAGAAACTTTTTTCATGGCAATTTTATTTACTCTCAGAGTTTTTGCCAGAAATCTGCTGAGAGGAAGTCGCCGAAGAAATACTTTTTGTATTTTGTCTTGATGTCTAGACTGGGGCTCGAACCCTGGCTTTACGTCTAATAAGCCAACACACTACCTACTAGACTACGGCGACTTCAAAAAAATCATTTGTAAGTATTTTTCTAAAGTTATGAATCTGAATGAGTAGGCTTATGAATCAAACATATTTCAAATGGTATGAGTTTGATGCCAATGTTGTACGCATACTAGTTGCAACATGTACTTATAAATCAACGTTGTAGTGAGTACGAATGAATTATAGTACATAGTTAAATTTTAATATTGTTGACTCATTTATATTCAAAATTTTATGAGTACTGATGAGTAGTGAAAAAACGATTCTTTGCTGATCTCTCCTACTGACATTCAAAATATCACTTTACCTCTTTGTATCAATAATATTCGCGTATAATTTTTCGCATGGAAATAAAATCAAAATACCTAACCAAAGTCTATGAAATCGCAAAAATTAAAGATGAGAATAAAAAATGTAAACAAAATATTAAAAAAAATCTTAATTTTCATGGTGGTTCTGAATGGATTTTCAGTTTAATTGCAAAATATTTCAATCTTCAACACCAACAACCACCGCTAACAATATGTAAGAAGAGAGGAGAGGAGAGTTCATTATCAATCTCATCATAAATGCTTTCATCATTTCGTACGTACCCTCATATCCATTCACATCCATTCAACTATCAGGCCACATTTTAAACACCAGCTCACCAATGCAATGCGTTTTTTTTTGTTTTGCTTTTTGCACTTGCAAACATCGTCATACAATTTGCAAAAGTATTTCCTATTTTGCCTTGGTATTCATTTCCTTTTACCATATTTATCCACTTTTATTTTTGCATTTTTTCTTCATTTTTTCATTCTTTTTTTTCACCATTTTTGCAACAGAAAATTGCATAAAGCTTGGCTGTAATTAAAAAACAGTAACTGAAATCCTCTTTCGTGGAATTGTAGCAACGGCGGAAGGCGTAATTATTTCCACTGAGTTTATGGTAACAATGAAAATATTTGTCGGTCGGTAAGAAACAATAAAAACATACAGCGTGTTTCGATTTAAATGCTTGAAAAATATTTTTTTATGAGAAATATTTCGTTTTTTTTATTTATTTTTATATGGAAAAAATATGAAGAGAAAAATTCTTTGAAAATAAAAAAATACTCTTTTATATTGAAGGTATCAGGCAGATAATGTCAATCAAACTGAAAGTAAAAATGTTAACAATTAAAAAAACAAAAAATTGCTATTGAATACGCGTAAATATATTCCTATGATGATCTTCTGTATCATGGGTTAAGCTACCAACAGCAGCAGAACCATAGGGCTATCGGACCTAAAGAGGCCAGATATTAAAAAAAATTCCAGAAATTTCAGTTTGAGAGACAAATTTTAGAATTTACTTCTTGTCAATGTTGAAAAATTCAGTACTTTAGTACTTTTCTCAGTACTTTTTCATTTCAAAAGTACCAAGGCACACCCCGCTACACTTTTAGTACTTTATTATTGTTACATATTTTATGTCTTGAGCTTTTCATCTATTAATACATTAGCAAACATGTTCAACGTAAAGCTAAAGGTAGAATTAGGCTTTAGCCCCGGTTGGCCAAACGTCCACGGAACGTACATTCGTTGTTAGAACACGAAAAACAATGAAAACGCTTGCCGAATCGTAATGTAATTTCGGTAATCATTTGCATTGCTCTTCATATGCTAAAAACGAATGTCTGTTACATTACGTTTCATCGACGTTTGACTAAATGGGGCTTTTACGTTTTGTTACTTTCCGAATCAGCTGTTTAGTCTTGCATGTGAGCAACACGATTATGTCGCTAAATAAATAGTCTAGTAGGTAGAGTGAGGGCTTATTAGACGTAAGCCCACGGTTCAAACCCCATGTGAGACATCTCCATCTAAACAAAATCTGAAAAAATATTTTTCCGGCGACTTTCTTCTGGCAAAAACTCTGAGAGTAATAAAATTGCCATGATAAAGTTTCTCATAAATTTGTCGTTCGGAGTGGATTTTAAATAGTAAATCCCGCCACTCATGTATAAAATTAACACACACAACATAAGTGGTGTGAGAAGTTAGCTCGTAATACTGATTGAAGGGTTATAATGACCAATATGTATGTATATATGTATTTTTTTACAAAAGTACCATTTGATGCAAAAAAGTACTTTTTCAGTTATAATTCAGTACTATTTCAAAATTTCAATTTTGCAACACTGCTTCTTCTACATAGATATGGGCAATGTTATGGCACGATTCTCACAGAGAAATTCGACTCAAGACTTTATTAATGTAACTATAAGAGATCAGCAATGAATCGTTTTTTCGCTACTCATAAGCACTCATGAAATTTTAAATATAAGTGCGGTAACAATATTGAAATTTAACTATGTACTCTGATTCATTCATACTCACTACAACGTTGATTTATAAGTACAGGTTGCAATGAGTAAGCGTACAACGTTGACATCAAACTCATACCATTCGAAATATGTTTGATTCATAAGCCTACTCATTTAGATTCATAACTTTAGAAAAATACTTATATCAGCTATCCCTCGATTTACGTCGCAGTTGGTTCCTAAAATAGGCGACGTAAATCGAATGACGACACAAATTGAAGTTAGAGGGAGCAACAAATTTGACGACGTAAATCGAAACAACGTTAATCGAGGCGACGTAAATCGAAGGATTACTGTAATATGTACTTATAATTGATTCGAGTGGCTCGAATCATTCTTAAAAATTTATAGTTTTAGTTGTTGTTGCATTTACATAAAAAGAAAAAATCCAAAAAGACAGAGCAGCAAGCAGAACAAACATACAACCTTCTATTGAGTCTTTTAGTGATCGTACGCAAATCATACTTATTTTGTGCTTCGTGTATATGTTGTGTTATGAAGAGTCGAAATCAACCGCAACATCATACGTGTTGTTAAGTATGAATATAATGAGTACTTCTAATTTTGAATATGCGTACAGGTTAAATAAGATTAAAATAAGTATGAATGCATATAAGTATCAGAAATTATGAGTATGATTCGATTCTACTCATCTGTTTTGAAGACTCATTGCTGATATGTGGTTGGACCCAAGGCCATAAAAAGAAATTTTCTAATGCTGAGTAGGGTGCTTAATTTTTCTAATTTAATTTGAAATTCTAAAATAAAATTTTTAATTGCTATTCTGTTTCCTTTAAAGCTTTAATGTAGCATTTTCCATTTAAGTGAAATTGATTAATAATATATTGCGTTACTTCAATGGATTGCATGACTTAAAGGCAAAAGTTTTAGTTTTTTTCCTGGTTTTTTTTCATGTGAACGAAATATTTAAAATTCCATTTTATGGGAACCATTAAAACATGTAAAATATCATTTTGTCCTGT
Organism: Sarcophaga carnaria; assembly: GCA_958299815.1. Lineage (NCBI taxonomy): Eukaryota > Metazoa > Arthropoda > Insecta > Diptera > Sarcophagidae > Sarcophaga > Sarcophaga carnaria. Next base: position 7,950,693 of record OY283151.1, on the reverse strand, counting down.
TTATGACAGTTGTTTATAATTTTTAATAACGCAAAATTAACATGAAACCGTTTTTTTCACTTCGTTCGTTCGTTCGCCACAACAGTAACCGTTTTCTTGCTGTTTATGTCCTGAAACGCCTTAGAAGGCGATCAAAATGCAACAAATTGTTATGGAGTATCTGCTGCTTCTCTTCACACAACTTAACTTGACTTGACTTGACTTGACTCGACTGGACTCGTTTCGTATGGAGAACACGCGACAATGACAAATCATAACGTTAAAGTTAAAGTTAAAGCTGAAACTGAAACTCAAACCTAAAATTATGCAGAAACATCCTCATCATCATCAAGAATAACATAATAGCCTTCAGCAAATTATGAGTATTTTCCATTCCATACTCTACACTGATGCCAGCCTCTTTAAAACAACAAAAACAAAAAAGACAGAAAAAAAGTGACCATGATTTATCACCTCATAATTATGTATGCCTTCCTTCTGTTTAAACAGTTTCTCTCCATTATTCTCTCTCCTCCTCTTCTTTCTCTTTTTTAGTCTTTCTCAGGCGGCAGAGGAACTGTTTCATTTCGAAAACGTTGCGCATTTTCACTTTTTTTTCGATTTTTTTAATTTCAATCTTTGGCCAACGATATGTTAACCGTCATTTATCGTTTTTTTTTTGTCTTTGCTTTGTGTGTCATCGTTTGCTCGCATTTGTTTTTTGAGGGTATAAAATCGATGTTTATGCAGTTACAGCAATCAGGCGCCAATGTGGATTAATTTGCATTATTTTTCCCCTCCTCTTCTTTTTATTTTGTTCAAAATTTCTTTGGCATTTTACGAGCATTTCGTTTCCTTTCCTTTCTGTTCATACGGTGGTGCTGCATATTTTGTAATTCGTGACTTTTTGGTTTTGAAAATATTTTATGAGGTTTTCTTTCTGTTTTCGGGGTTTTTGGTTATCGAATAAAAAGTGCGCTAAGAAATGTTATAAAATTCGTATGAAATATTTTATTTGATGAAATTAAAACATTAGTAAAAAGGGTGTGAATAATTTAGGGAAACAAAAAAATTATTTTTTGGAAAAATTGTTTTTGTAAACAACGATGAGGGTTCATTAATGGTCAATAATTTCTTGTCGAATTTTTCAACAAAATTGTCAAATTTTGGGGCAGCAATAAAATTGGCTTAAAATAATTACAATTTAAATTAACAATTTGCAATGAATGCAAGGCATACGGTCTAGAGATCAGCAATGAGTATTCAAAAAGATAAGTAGAATCGAATCATACTCATAATTTCTGATACTTTACGTATTCATTCTTATTTTGATATCGTGGGACCTCTACTCATATTCAAAGTTTGACATACTCATATTACTTCATACTTAACAACACGTATGATGTTGCTGTTGATTTCGACTCTCCATAACTCAACATATACACGAAACACAAAATAAGTATGAATCGCGTACGAACACTAAAATACTTACTAGAAGGTTGTTGTGTGTTTGCTCTGCTGGCTGCTCTGTCCTGTTTGCTTATGTGCCTTTTTTTTTGTAAATGCAACAACAACAACTAAGACCGTAAATTTTGATGGATGATTCCAGTCACTATTATAAGTATTTTTCTAAAGTTATGAATCTAAATGAGTAGGCTTATCAATCATACATATTTCGAATGGTATGAGTTTGATGCCAATGTTGTACGCACAGTTATTGCAGCCTGTACTTATAAATCAACGTTGTAGTGAGTATGAATGAATCAGAGTACGTAGTTAAATTTCGATATTGTTGACTCACTTATATTCAAAATTTCATGAGAGCTTATGAGTAGTAAAAAACGATTCATTGCTGATCTTTGATACGGTGGCTGCCTTCCAAAATGTTAGTTGCTTTGTGTTTGAACAAAGTATCGTGTTTCATAATGCCGCTGTACAAAATATATACACTTTATTCTATTTCAAAACGTCGTCAATGTGTATTTTTAACGCAGTCAAAAGGCAATCAGGCATCGGATTTCTAGTTGATGCATTGTTTGGATACTTTGCATATCTACATAGTTTATGTGCAGTACTAGAACTGCATACAAACTTTGTATTGATATATTTTGGAAGACAGCCGGTCATAACAACCCTTTAGTCAGCCTTACGAGCTAGTTTCTCATATTAAACATGTTGTGTGTGTTAAATTTTATCCAAGAGTGGCAGGACCTGCAGTTTTGAGTGGGCTCAGAATGGCAAATTTTTTTGAAGAACTTTTCATTACAATTTTTATTTACTCTCCGAGTTTTTGCCAGAAGTCTACTGAGGGGAAGTCGCTGAAGAAACATTTTTTCATATTAATTTTGTCCATCCTTCTATCGTATTGGAAGGAATGCCGATAGACTTGATAATCCTTTTAATAGTTTAATAGCAGGAGCTAAGGTTCTGAAATTGTCGTAGTGTGTTGGCTTATTAGACGTAAGGTGGTGGTTTAAATCCCCAGGCTAGACATTTCGAACGAAACGAAATTGAAAATAAAAATATTTCTTCTGCGACGTAATGTGAACTGTTTTGCACATTACTCAAGCACAGGAAAGGACTTAGACATCTAGTGTCTATTGTCGACAAATCAATTAAACTCAAAGTGAAATACGTTATCCTCGTCGCTATAGTCCCTGCAGAAGTCGTTTGCCATGTATACGTACCGCTACGCTATATCACTTAGAGGCTCATGACTGCCATAAATCGTATTGGAGTTCGTTGCGTTAGAACTAAGTACTCTGACAGACGCCCAATTATCAGAAGGTATGCTAATAACGCCTGCAGAGATATTGCCATCTTTTATAGTGCTTATCGCTGCCTGTATTGTTAATACAATCGCATGAAAGACGTTGCAGTCATCAGGTAGCCTTAAGAATTGACATACGGCGAGCGTCCAAAGAAACTGTACCCTAAGGATAAAATTCGAACAATCACCAAACTAAACTTTTATCACTTAAGGAGAGTGCCCGAAAAAATTTGGCAATATTTCGAAATTTTTTTTAATTTTTTTTTGTTTCAATTTTAAAAATCTGGCAATGAAACAATTTTTAAATAAAAATAACGGTAATTTATTAATGCACTGTCACTTTTGACACTCACTGTATGTAGGTATATTTATATAATGTATTACTAGGCAACGCAAACAAGAACTAAATGCTAAGAGAGAAGCTTTTTTCCTTTTTTTTTGTTTTTGAAAGACAATTTATCGTTGAGTATTAGCTTTGATCCATCATTTGTACTGACACCACATATGCTGGCCACTAATTATATGGGAATTTCAATTAAATTGAAGCTCTTTTGACTGTCTTTCGCTTTAACTCTTTGAATTTAAGTTCATGGTGGCCATTGTTTATAAATTCATCCATAATAGCTTGGCATGGCATACTTTTCATATTTTTGTGGAGAATTTTTCTTGGCTTTAAGGGAATAACGTCTTGTCTGGTGGTTGGCCGCATGTAATTAGTTACGCTCCGATGTCCAACACAGTAAATACGTACATATCTGTTGGTTGGCTAAGAAACCTACAAACAGAAACTTAAAAGGCACACATACATACATACATTACTATTGGAAATGAAATGAAAAGAAAGATGACCGAATACGAGGGTATGGCCTTAAAACAGGTCATCATTGTATTGCATTTTATTGCAATTGTTGTTGCCAACAAGTGCTGTATAAATATTAATGGATAAATATGATTTTATGTTGTCGTTGTTGTTGTTGTTATTGTTTTACATAAAATTATTGGCTTGAAATATTTGATCATAAGAAATGCCAAATATTTGCAGCCAAGTTTGAAAGCCTTTTTGATTAATTACAGTAAAATTTACTGCCATTCTTATGATGCTTTTCTTACCTCCTAATTTCGGTTTTTTTTTGTTTTATTTTGTTTTGTTTTATAAACTGTTCTGTCCTCGTCTTTTTTGCTTGAAGCATGCTCTGAGTGTATGTAGCAAAGTATTTTTGTTGGTTTCTTAGCTTAGCTTTGTGCGGTAGTGGCAACAATCCAAACCTAAATAGTCAAAGTAATATTGGCAAACTTTTATATTTTTTTTGCTAGGCCATCCATTACCATATATATGGTGGCTTAAATACATAAATACATGTTATTTGATATGTTTTGTTGAACATTTTAATTTCATATTCATTAATACAATGCCTTAGGCTGTCCACTATAAATTCAATTTGTTTTTATCATTTCATATATCAAATATACGGCAATGCCTATAACAGCTACCTGTGGCGTCACAACGGGCTGCTGTGCGTGCTCAAGTTAGCTTTTGGTATCAAAGCTACCACTAGAACCTACCTATAACAGCATTCACTTATAAGCCTCCACGAGTCTTTTATTTTTGACGATTACGGTTTGGGAGTAAATACCGGGAAAATATGAGAATACTTTTCACCAGAAAGTTCAAAATGGTAAAATATTCGACCATTGCCGTTGGTCTTACTGTTCAGGAGTACTTCTTTGAGTTTGTTTTGAATAAGAAAGCCCAGTCTATTCCTGGGATAACAGATCAAAGACTTCCACAGCAGCGGTCAGATTTATTTTGACCAATGTTTGGTGGAACTGATCTCAACGAAGATCATTTTACTTCTCTATCTGCGCTTCGGCGCGATTACTCGAGTATTCTGTCAAAAGTTGGCTTTAAATGACTGTGATTTCTTAGCAAGCTTCAAGCCTACCATTTCATTTAAGTGCGGACAGGAAAATGTTGCAAGGCAACTCGCCAAAAACAGGTCTTTTTAAATGGCTCGAAGTTATATTAAGCTGTACAGTAATCATTCGATTTACGTCACCTCGATTAACGTTTTTCGATTTACGTCGTCAGTCAACTGCGACGTATATCGAGGGATTACTGTAACTTTTTTATGTTCCTTGTTAAAATACTAAGTAGTATGAGCAATATGAAATTCGATTTATGTCGTTTCGATTTACGTGACCTTAAAAAGTAAAAGTTGAGCTTGGTGATTGTTAAACTTTTTTCCTTAAAGTACAGTTTCTTTTGACACTTACTGTATGTCCAGGGTTAGATAAGGACGCACAATATATCAAAAGAGCCATCTATAGAGTTTGCATACTAGAAAATCATTCGAGATGGATTAGTTTTGGTTATATGACCTATGACTGCAATAGGAGTTGTTGAGATGAGAATGAAGAGGAAAGAGAAAACGCCATGTAGGCAAAGGTTAAGCATTTCTATGAAGTAGAAGGAAGTGTGCAATTGATCTCACTGATCTGTCGAGGATATTGGCAAACTAAATGGCTTTATCTGAAGCTTAAGATAGTTTCAGGGTTACCGGAAAGAAATCTGTTTGGTATTACAATAGGCCACCTGGTGAGATATGCTGGTTTAACGCCTGCAGACTATATACACAGGGCCATAAAAGTATACATACGGTTAACAAATGTCAGAGATTTTTTAACCAATCCGTTTTCGTTGAAAATCTTTATAATTTTCTGACAACTTTCCTCGATTTTAAGACGGTCTTTTGTATTGGTACAAAAATTTGTGAAATTTGGTAATCGTATGTGTACTTTTGTGGCCCAGCACAGGCCCACAAAAGTTAAAAAATTTCTGAAATTTGTTAACCGTATGTATACTTTTGTGGCTGAGTGTACATTGGAGGGGTGTCTCTGTTAGGAAAGGATTTTGAAATTGCCGATATAGAGCCACGATAATCGAATTAATTAATAGGCATGTTAATGACGATACTATACTTTCGATATAGTCAAGGAATTGATGTGTCTTGGCTCCGCCGGTACCACCAAAAGTGATGTCAGTCTGGAGATCAAGCAAAGGACACTTTTGCTAACAAGTGTTACTACGGTCTCAATAGGCAATTGAGTAGCAGGGACCTTTCTCGTACGCCAAAACTAATACTCTAGAAGTTGCTTGTCTTCCCCATGCTTCTTTATAATGCAGAGGCATGGACACTTTTAAGCACTGATGCAGCAGCCTTGAGAGTAATCGAGAGAAAAGTCCTACGTAATATCTTCGATCCAGTGCGAGTTGGTGATGATTTCCGCATCCAAACCAACCGTGAGCTGTATGAGCTCCTAAACGACATAGACATTGTGTAGCGTATTAAAATCCAGCGGCTGCGCTGGCTCGGCCATGTCGTTTGAATGGAGGAGAATGCTCTGGCAAGACGGGTATTTGATGCAGGGACCTGGGAAATCGGCGAAGAGGACAACCTTGTTTGCATTGGAAGGACCAAATCGAGGAAGCCCTGTCATCGATTGGTGTGACCAACTGGCGTAGGCGTGCAAGAAGGAGAAGTATGTGTTAAGGCAGTTCGAAATTAAGTAAGTCAGTTAATGAACACAATAAATTTAAATTCATTTGCATAATTGCAAACTTAAACCGAAATCGAACTATAAACCTCTTATATGGTATGTTTAAAATTTAAGAAATCCTTTTATAACCTCTATATGTACATACATGTGTAAGTACAATGAATGTAATTAAACCATAATATACTCCCATATGATACTATAACAGCGTCGTCAGTTGAATTCATTGCAAATTCTTACCACAATCCATTGCTATACGAGTCATTTAAACGAAGTACATATACAAGTTTGTTTGCATGTTTGTAGCAGATGTCGCCGGTAATATGCGCCGCCATATTTTTCATAATAATTTTTGTAAATTTGTTTTTTCATATTTAATATGAAAATGTTTTCAGTAAATAGTATAACTGTTGTTGTTGTTGTTGTTGATATTGTTGTTCATAAGCCGTTTATTGTCGTGGTAGACATTGTGTTATAAAACTGTTGTTTTCCGTTAGTTTTGTTATTGTTCTGTTGGCATTTATGCAGTTGGCAACAAATTCATAGACAAAGTTTTCAATAACTTACCATTTTGTATACACATTCACATTCACATTCCCATTCTCATATTCGCATTCGCATTCCCGTTCTCATTTTTATATTCTTTTTTATTTTTATTGTTGTTCGTTTCTTTTGTTGTACTTTTTCGTTCGCTTACTTACTTACTTGAATGGTTGTCTGGCTGGCTGGCTAGCTATGTAGCTGTCTCTCGCTGTATGTTTGGCAAGAATCTTAAAGAAAAGTTTTCCGGGAATAAAAATTACTTTGAGACACTTAACATATTAACTTAAACAAAAACTGCATTCCGTATTACTGGTCCGGGTACTCATACTCGTACTGGCTGTACAATAGTTTGTTCGCAATATTTCTATGGCATTCAATTGTAACTTTTATTACTTCAAGTTTGAAAGTTTAAAGGTCATGACAATATTGTCGCTTTATTTAAAGTGAAAATATTGGCATCCTTTTTTTTGTTTTAAAATTTTAAAAATTTTTCATTTGTGATTTAAAAGTAAAAATATGTGGGAAAATATACGGAAACCATGGAAAATGAAGCTTAAAATAACTTTGATATGGGCTTGAGCGGATAGCGGTTGCTTATTGGTTCATCACAGGCAAGATTTAGCTGACATTGCAAACATGAAACTGTGGAATAGAGATCAGCAATGAATCGCTTTTTCGCTACTCATAAGTACTCATGAAATTTTGAGTAAGAGTGAGTCAACAGCATTTAAATCCAACTACTCTGATTCATCAAAATTTACAGTCTTAGTTGTTGTTGCATTTACAACAAAAGAAAAAAGACACATAAGCAAAATAAACAGAGCAGCAACACAATCTTCTAGTAAGTATTTTAGTGTTTGTATGCGAATCATACTTATTTTGTCATTCATGTATACGATGAGTCATGAGAGTCGAAATCAATAAAATCATGTGTATTGTTAAGTATGAGTACCATGAGTATTTCAAACTTTGAATATGGGTAGTATGAGCATGACATTAAAATAAGTATGAATGCGTTTTTGAATACTCATTGCTGACCTCTGATGGAAACGATTCTACCTACAACAACATCAGAATAGAGCAACTGAGAATGCGTTAGCAGTTGAAAATTGTAAACAGTTACAACCTAATCAACAGTTCTCAATGACAGATAATGCAATGCTATAAATACAATAAACGCAATGCAGCAAAAACAGCTATCTTTCAAATATATGTACAAATAAACACATGCTTGTTTATGTAGATGATCAGTTTAAAGGCAACGCAACAAATAAATTCTTGTTGTTAAATTGCTGCATTTGCTGCGTTATGCTTATTGTGTTTATAAAGGGTTCGCCAAACAACTTTTTTTTTTGAAAATGCTTTAAAAAAAAACTACTGAATATTTTCTCAAATTTTTTTTTTATTTGAAAGTACAATCCTTCCGGTTAATAATGGAAAATAATTTCGTTCAAATGGCTGCCTCGGCTGGCCATGCAGTAGCCTACACGATCGGTCCAATTTGAAAGCACATTATCGATTGTGTGCAGCTGTATTTCACGACACGTAGCGCCGTCCTGTTGCCAATATCCTTCTCTTCAATTTTTGTGAACAAAAATTCGTTCAACATGGCCCGATAACGACCGCCATTGACTGTAACGGCCACTCCTTGCTCATTTTCGAAGAAAAATGGCCCGATTATGCCACTGGACCAAAATTCGCACCAAACAGTGACTCGTTTTGGGTGCGTCGGCTTTTCAATGTATGCGTGCGGGTTTTATGTGCCCCAAATGTGACAATTTTGCTTGTTTACATACCCGCCAAGATCAAAATGAGCTTCATCTGAAAAGATGATTTTTTTTTTGCCAAAATCGGCATCTTCTGGTGTAAACTACTGCATGGCCAGCCGAGGCAGCCATTTGAATGAAATTATTTTCCATTATTAACCGGAAGGATTGTACTTTCAAATAAAAAAGAAATTTGAGAAAATATTGAGTATTTTTTTTTAAAGCATTTTCAAAAAAAAAGTTATTTGGCGGGCCCTTTAGCATGACAGTGCTAAACAAATATAAAATTGCTGCGTTGCGCTTATTGTGTTTATAGCACGATAGTGTCTAAACAAGTGTCAGAACAAATACTGGCTATAGTGCAACCACAGAGATAATCTTGGATATCAGACTACTCTTGGAAACTCATTATTCAAAGGAGTAAAAATAAATTCCTGCAGTAGTCTAGTAGGTAGTGTGTTGGCTTATTAGACGTAAGGCCACGAAAATATGAAAAAAATATTTTTCGTTGATTTCCTCTCAACAATCTTCTGAAAAAAAAACTCTGCCATCAAATAAAATTAGCATGAAAAGTTTCTCAAAGAATCTGTCGTTCGGAGTCGACAAAGTAAACTGTAGGTCCCGCCACTCAGGTATAAAATGAACGCAAATGGATGTATGGATGAGAGAGAATCCGATGGAAATATGTTAGTTCCATGATTCTGAGGTAAAGTAATGAACGTAGTGAAGGCTTATGACCAAGTTTATTAGTAAGAACAAAAGCAATGCAGTTGCTAAAGTAGGCACCATTAAATTTCAATTGAATTCTTACATGAGATTGGCGCTGCTCTGTAGAGGAGCGAAAAAACTCCATTCAATGGCAAAGGTCAGACGGGTCCTCTTATAGAGATACCAGAGAGATCTGGCCCAATAAGAAGATATGTATGTAGAGCAGAATTTGCATTGAATCCTCCAAGATTCCATCTAAGGGACCTCATGCCAGTTATAAGAGGTTACTGGTCTCTGAGTGTCCATGCCAGGTTACCGGGAATATCTCATAATCATTTCTGCAGAAGTTGGAAAGACGAAGGGGAGGACACCACATAACATCTATTCTGTCATGGTTTGGCGCTTGGGAACCTAAGAAGAAGAATTCATGCACACCCAGAATTTAGTGACAAAAAGGGGTTTAGCTGAAGATGACTTGAGAAAAATCATAAGACTCCCGGTATTGTGAAGAGATGCCACCCAGGAGTTATAATTATGACGAAAAAGGTATAATCGGTGTTACAACTAGCCCTAGTAGGACTCAAGTAAGTTGTGCCCAGAAGTTTATTGGTAAAAGATTGCCGCGCCTAGCGAATAATACAGCAAACATATTGTCACGTGTTTACCTTTTTAAAAAGGTTTAAATATGAGTTCGTTAATTGCAAACAAAGTAAAAACAAATATATGTTTAATTTCAGTTAAATTCTCTTTATTCTTTACACTACTTTTGTGTGCCACCGTATACAACTTAACGATACAACAATAATTTGCTTGTACACTATTCTATTTCACACTTCTGTCCGCGTTAACACTAACAACTGTTCGTTAGATCTTCTCTGCTTAAAACCTTTTAGCAAGCACACACATATGTACAACGAACCTGGTTGCGCCTGGTACCAACAACAACATGTATGTGACAAAAAGGGATGCACAACTTAAGCAAGGTACACAAACAATAATGTACTAGCAATATAACTCTCGAGAAGGCGAGAACACGAACCTTCCACTTCCAGAATGTTCGTTAGACTGGTTGTGTCGGACTATAAAAGGGCTGGACAAAGCAGGCAGCAGTCAGTTATAATTCAGTCAGCCTTGTGTGAAGTTGCGTGTGAACAAAACAAGTCGTGGTTGTAAAGTGAATAATTGTGTGAACTAGTAAAAAGAATAAACAGATTATTATTGCTGTATCGTTAAGTTGTATACGGTGGCACACAAAAGTAGTGTAAAGAATAAAGAGAATTTAACTGAAATTAAACATATATTTGTTTTTAATTTGTTTGCAATTAACGAACTCATATTTAAACGTTTTTAAAAAGGTAAAAACGTAACAATATTATACACGTCCTACAGCTGTTTACTAATCGTATCATACAGTTGAGGACATAAATAGTTAGGTATGTATGTTCTTAGAAGATACACTTTTTGCTGAATTCCCTTCACCTTTCATTTGCCATTTAATGTCAAGAAAACAAGTTGAATTCAACGTTAAATGGATGGAATTGTAAATTGTGTTTATTTGCAATTCAATTCTGTAATTGATACTTCCGCTGCTAACTGTTCATCATACTGTACTAATTATGATATGTTGCAAGAATAGTAACACAAAGGAAACACCTCCTCTCCTATAAACCAAATGTCAAATATCTATTGTTTACTCATATAGAAATTGCCATCGTCCTAATGATTAGTGTCAATACAGCCCTAAAATTCAAGCAATCAATACAACCAGTTTACTAGTCTACCTTTACTTGTCTAACCCTCGTATCATATTTGATTAGAGTGTCAATAGGAAAGACAATAATTTGCAGCAGCATTAAAACTGGCAATAATTTTGACAAGTTCATGCAAAAAAACTGAACGAAACGACACGATATGCGTAAACAAACAAAGGCGATAAATAAGCTAAACAAACATGGCATGAATGCATGAATGTACTCGTACCCTACAAAGGATCAAACAATTGTACGAAAAATGTTAATAAAAGTATTAACGATGAAAGAGGTCGAGGAGAACAAAAGGTAACACAATGAAATTGAAATGATGAATGCGAATGAATGTGAGAAATCCTATTGATTACCAATAAAAACTATAATTATCCCCTAAACCAATACCAACCATATTAATGAGGGAATGGAATGAATGAATTGAATGAATGGATGGCTTGACTTTAACAGAAGGATCATCATAATCATCAACAACATCGGTGTCGTTGTCATTGTCATTGTCCTTATCGGTAGCAGTAACAAACGTTACACGGATAGCAGACAAGAGGTTGCAATTAAGAAAACATTACAAATGATAAAAAAAAACAAACTATGCAAGGGATGTTACACGGCTCTACCATACAGTGAAATACGGAATTGAAAGTCATTGACAAAAATTAATTCATTCGGTAGAGAAGCAATTCTTTTTTTCTACGTTTAAAGGTCAATTAAGGAATTACAAAATACACTGTGAGAATTGAATATAGTTACGTGTTACGTTGCTAAAACGTTTAAAATATGAGCTTTAGTTTTAATTAAAAGTTTTAATTAAAATTCTTTATTATTTGCAAAATTCTGTGTTCCACTGTTCACAACTTGATGTATACAACAATAATGCTTTGTTTGTTATTCCTCTGTTTACACCCTTTGCATAAACAATAACAATTACTAGGCAATTATTTGACAGATCTTTGTAACGGAGATCTTCAAACCATGATTACTCTCTTCAAACACACCGCGTCTTCACACAAAACTGATTGATCTTTGCCTTACGATTCTCCTCCATGGATTTATTATCGATGATAAAGAATAGAATGTTTCCGAATGCTTATGATTTGGATTGAAATCTTTCGTAAAAGTGGCTGTCAACCCAACAGGATAGACACACTTCAGTTAAGTATGGCTTATTGCAATAACATACAGTTTTATGTCACCCAGCTCTGGTGACTAGTCATACTCCAATGTTTATCCTCTACAGATCAGTGATATTAAGAGTGAAATCTTTAATAGAATATCGAAATTTTGTATTTGTTACTAAGTTAATGGAAAAGGTTTGACTTCAAGAATGAAATCATTTCACAAACATTCCTTGACTTCTTAACGTCCCTAAAATATTGGACGTTTTCCGCCTACCTTCTCCGCTTGGTCTTCAAGGCATTGACTTCCACTCTTATTGGCTCGTCACTCGTTGATGCCTGAAGTAATTTTGTAGCTCCTTTACATTCTTTGTAACAGAGATCTTCCAACCACAATTACTCTCTTCGAACGCTCAGCGTCTTCACTAAAGACTGGCTGAACTTCACTAACTCAATCGTCTGCTTTGCCTTCCCTTTTATATGGCAGAGTAAACAGTATGATTAATGTTCTTGAAGGCGAATGTAAACATCATTGTTTCATTGTTGTTGTTTGTGTATTTTGTTTATATCTATCCTTGTGGTGTCTGTTGGTATATTTTTGTTTACTTATTTAACATTTTTTGTATGCTGGTGTTTGTTGTTATATTAAGCAGTACGATAATAAGTTTGTTTACTGCATTGTTCTGTCTTTGTAGCTTTTGTTGAACGTTAAACGATGTAGAAGCAGAACACCAGTGTCTAGATTTTTCCATTTTCGTAACAATACGTTACAGAAATAGAATTCGGTAGCACAGAATATCAAATGATGATATACGCATACATATATAACGACAGTAAAGCGGTCATTAGATTCCTAAAGAGTGTGTAACCACATAAAGAAAGTCGGTTGTCTCTGGAGAAGACAGCGAGAAGATATTCGACGTTTACCCTCATTTCGGTTTTTAAACATGGCACACCTATATCGAAGGTAACAACAAGGTAGACGCACTATCTTAAGCAGGGCACCACGGAAAATTTAAATGAATTCTTAAATGAGTTTGGCGCTACTCTTTAGAAGGGCGAAAAAAACTCCATTCATTGGCAAAGCTAAGATGGAGACATCAAACACATCTCGGCTGATATGGATATATGCAGAACAGAATTTGCATTGAATCTATCAAGATTCCATTTAAAGGACCTCATGGCAGTTATAAGAGGACACTGGTCTCTGAGTGTTCACGCCAGGTTACTGGGAATATCTCATAATGACTTCTGCAGAAGCTGGAAAGACGAAAAGAAGAAGACCACATAACATCTTTTCTGTCATGGTTTGGCGCTTGGGAATCTGAAAAGAAGAATTCTTGGACACCCAGAATTTAGTGACAAAACGTGTCTAGCCAAAGATGATTTGAGAAACATCCACAAATTCATAAGGCTCTCGGGATGGTGAGCAGATGCTAGCCAGGAGTTATAATTATGACGGAAGAGATGATATCGGTGTTACAACGAGCTCTTATAGGACTCAAGTGCCCAGAACCTAACCTATAGAAATAAAAATAGAAATCGCTGTATTCTAGTAGGTAGTGTGTTGGCTTATTAGATGTAAGGCCACGGTTCAAGCCCCAGGTCAGACAACTCAAACAAAACGAAATATGAAAAAAATTTCTTCGGCAACTTCATCTCAACAGATTTCTGGCAAAAACTCTGAGTGTAAATAAAATTGCCATGAAAAGTTTCTCCAAAAAAAAAAATCTGTCGTTCGGAGTCAACTTAATACTGTAGGTCCCGCTATCCATGAATAAAATTAACGCACACAGCGTAAGTGGTCGTGAGAAGCTCGGTCGAAATCCTGACTGAAGGGTTGTAATGACCAATTATGTATGTATGTCTGTATGTCTATCAAGATTCCATCTAAGTGACCTCATGGCAGTTATAAGAGAACACTGAGTATTCATGCCAGATTACTGGGAAGAACTCATAACGACTTCTGCAGAAGCTGCAAAGGTGAAGAGGAGGAGACCACAGAACATCTTCTCTATCCGGCGCTTGGGATCCTAAGAAGAAGAATTCGTGGATGACACATTCATTCACACATTCTTGAGACTCTCGGGATAGTTAAGAAATGCCAGCCAGGAGTTATAATTATGACGGAAGAGGTAATATTGGTGTTAAATAGGTCCTTATAGGACTCAAATAAGCTGTGCCCAGTGATGTGACTGCCAGATTGTCATAGATTTGATTGTTTTCAAATATTAAAAAACATATTGCTTTTAAAACAATCAAACTTCTTTATCTGCTAACCTCTATTGTAAAATATCTCGCCGCCATAGACTTCTTGAAATTGAGACTGAACGTAACCAATACGAAGTATTTGGTAACCAGCAGATGTCAAAAAAACTTGTGAAATCCTTAAAACTCATTTAATTTGAAATGAACAAGATTTGTTCCTGCAGATTATGCAGATCACACATGCAAACTGTTTCATGGTCTCATCAATTTCGATTTTTCACACACCCTGTTTTGAATAATTTTTCCCTTCATAATGGGCCTCAATCAACTCATTTGCATGGCTTTACATAAATCCATCGTTTCTCGTTTTTGTGTTAAAGACTTCAGAAGAAAGGGTTGAACATTAAATGTTATCACATCACATTGCATCCTTATCGCAAAGTGTGTGAAATTTTTTCTGTTTTATCTCTTCAAAATTCCATTAAAGTGCAGCGTAGAGTATTAAAACTTATATGCATGGGAATTTGTCCTGCGAGTAGTCTGTAGTACTTTACAGATTTTAGTATTCAAATAATTGTACCCGTATTTAAATGTTTTAAGGGTTAAAATATTCAAAGTCAGAATTTCATGTTAAAAATTCGTGGTGGATAATAAATTCGGGAGTTTATGAAATGAGAAAAAATATTTCTCCTGCGACTTACTCTCAGGAGTCATCAGGCAAAAACTCCGAGTGTAAAATAAAATTGCCAAGAAAAGCTTCTCAAGAAATTTGTCATTCGGTATCGACTTTAATTTGTAGGTTCAACCACTCATTGATAAAATTAACACACGCAACTTGGCTGCTTCTAGTCCTTACTAAAGAGTGATCAGTTATGTAAAGTAGGCAAGTAAAGTGGAAAAGACCCATAAAAAACAAGTCTACAAACACCATTTTTTTGTCGTCTATAAGGCAGCCTTCGGTAGCCCCATTATGGATCGTGTTTTTGCCGCAATATCTGAGCTCGGTATATCTACGAAGCTGATAAGGCTATGCAGAATGACGTTGAGCAATTCCTGTAGCACCGTCAAGGTATGAATGGACCTCTTGATACCGAGCGAGGTTTCAGACAAAGCGCGAAGCCTTATCAACTTCGTCATGGATAGTGTTCAGCGGAAGGCGGGATGTTACTCAATGTTACTATTTTTCAAAAAAGCTTCCAATTGCTTGCGTACGCTGGCGACATTGACATCATAGGGCATATCAAGCGAGATGTTGCTGCTGTCTTTAGGGCTATTGAACGGAAGTCTACTAAGATGGTTGTGGCAGTAAATGAGGGCAAAACAAAGTATATGGTAGAGACAGGTAGAGCAGTGCGACGTATTGGATCTCAGATAACGGCCGGAATTTATTTATCTTGGCTCCGCCGTTATCACCAAAAATGATGTCAGTTTAGAGATCAAGCACAGGATCATTCTTGCCAACAGGTGCTACTATAGTCTCAATAGGCAATTGAGTAGCAGAGAACTCTCTCGTACGACAAAATCAATACTCGACAAGACGCTCATCCTCCAAGTGCTTCTTTAGAATGCAGAGGCATGGTCTCTATTAAGCAGTGATGCAGCAGCCTTGAGAGTATTCGAGAGAAAAGTCCTACGTAAGATCATCGGTCCAGTGCGAGTTGGTGTTGATTTTCCCATTCGATCCAGCAGTGAGCTGTATGAGCTCTTCAACGAAATAGACGTTGGGCAGCGTATTAACATCCATGGCTCGGCCTTGCCATTCGAATGGAGGAGGATGCTCCTGCGAGATGGGTATTTGATGCGGGGATCTGCGGAAGTCGGCGAAGAGGACGGCCATGTTTGCGTTGGAAGGACCGAATTGAGGACGACGAGCTGCAGTAGACGCGAAAGAAACAGAGGCGCCTGGAAGGATGTGTTAAGGCTGGCCGAAATCCGTTAATCGGGTTGTTAATGGCCAATTAAATAAGTAAGTATGTAAGTAAAGTAAATACATTTACTGCATCCTGTAATGTAATTAAAGTAGCTTAAAATCCTTTTGTTTGTATTGTAAAGTCCACCCATATTTTTGACTACATTTTTAAAAACAAATGTTTTTGTCTCATAAAACTTTTTAACCCACATTCAATGACCTTTGCCTGTTCATTAACTCGAAAAGGACTTTAATCAACTAAGTTGTCACATGGTATACAGGCAGATTCAAGAAAAAAAGTATCAAAACTCAGCATCACTTTCAACCCAGTTTTTTGGGGTTTCCCCCTTACATCTGTTGTAACTGACTAATGAGTGAAAGGGGGGGGGGAAGTATGAAAACATAAATTTACACTATTGTTGTTGTTGTTGTTACGGCTACAATGACATTTAAAACAACAACTACAAATATCTGTAGTACATTTTATAAAAACAAAAACAAGGACATTTTTACTCAAATCCTTTTGAAATTCAATGAGTACGAGAGTAAGTATTTGAAACCATTTGCTGCATGCAGCAGCAGGCAAAAGTTAAGCAACAACCAGTTAAACTTTTTAACTTTAACTTTGACATTGAAAATTATAAATTTTCACACAATGAAAGTCAAACAATAGAAGAGAATGACAAAAAAAAAGAAAGGAGGTTGGCGGGTAAAAGTTTAAGAAACTTTTCATCCCCTTCAGCCGAACAGAAATCGAGTTGATTTTGTAGAAGGGTTGAGTGGGTGTTCTCAAAACAAAAATCGCAATTAGAAATGTTGCTCACACTCACTCTTACTCTTACTTTCTTGCTCTTTCCCATTGCCTCTGTGTTAGTATAGTTGTTGGTGTAGAATACAATGCAGAAATAATAATATTTGTGTGCGTGTTAGTTTTTCTGATATCCTGTTATTTTAAGCTCCATTATAATTCTCTTTTATTCTCTCAAAACTCAAAAATTATGGAGTGTTTTTGTGGTAAAAACAGAGAGAGAGAGAGAGAGACATTTTGCGTATGTTGTTAACAAAACTGGAATTTTGTTATGGTATTGAACTATAACTGAAAGAGTACTTTTTTGCATCAAATGGTACTTTTGTAAACAAATAAATACATATGTACATAAATGTGTCATTATAACCCTTCAATCAGAATTATGACCTAGCTTCTCACGCCACTTATTTTGGGTGAATTAATATTACACATGAGTGGCGGGACCTACAGTTTGAAGTCGACTCTGAATGATAGATTTTTGATAAACTTTTTCATGGCAATTTTATTTACTCTCAGAGTTTTTGCCAGAAGGAGGTCGCCAAAGAAATATTTTTTTTCATTTTTCGTTTTGTAGAAAATGTCTGAAATGGGGTTTGAACCGTGGGCTCACGTCTAGTAAGTCAGCATACTACCTACTAGACGATATAAAGGGTCCGCCAAATAACTTTTTTTTTTGAAAATGCTTTAAAAAAAATTCTCAATATTTTCTCAAATTTCTTTATTTATTTGAAAGTACAATCCCTCCGGTTAATAATGGAAAATAATTTCATTCAAATGGCTGCCTCGGCTGGCCATGTAGTAGCCTACACGATCGGTCCAATTTTTAAGCACATTATCGATTGTGTGCAGCTGTATTTCACCAATGGCTTCACGAATATTGTCCTTTAAAGCGTCAATTGTCTCTGGCTTGTCGGCGTAACACTTATCTTTGACGGCACCCCACAAATAATAGTCCAACGGTGTCAAATCGCAGCTCCGAGGTGGCCAAACGACATCAGCTCTGCAGCTGATAATGCGATCTTCAAAAACATCGAATGTAGCTTCGGCTGTGTGGCACGTAGCGCCGTCCTGTTGAAACCAAATGTTGCCAATATCCTCCTCTTCAATTTTTGTGAACAATAATTCGTTCAACATGGCCCGATAACGATCGCCATTGACTGTAACGGCCACTCCTTGCTCATTTTCGAAGAAAAATGGCCCAACTATGCCTCTGGACCAAAATCCGCACCAAACAGTGACTCGTTTTGGGTGCGTTGGCTTTTCAATGTATGCGTGCGGGTTTTCTGTGCCCGAAATGCGACAATTTTGCTTGTTTACATACCCGCCAAGATCAAAATGAGCTTCATCTGAAAAGATGATTTTTTTTGCCAAAATCGGTATCTTCTGGTAGGCTACTGCACGGCCAGCCGAGGCAGCCATTTGAATGAAATTATTTTCCATTACTAACCGGAAGGATTGTACTTTCAAATAAAAAAAGAAATTTGAGAAAATATTCAGTAGCTTTTTTTTTAAAGCATTTAAAAAAAAAATTATTTGGCGGACCCTTTATTTATTTATATTTAATACACATACGGCACGGAACAGAAAAACTCACGACGAATTCATGTTCCTCACATGTAAGACAAGAACATCTGATGCGGAACGTAACAAAATGTAAAAGCCCCGTTTAGTCAAACGTTAATGGAACGTAATCTAACATGCGTGCGTTTTTAGCATATGAAAAGCAAGGCAAATGCTTACCGATATTACATTACGATTTGGCAAGCGTTTTCATTGCTTTTCGTATTCCAAAAATGAACTTATGTTTCGTTTGTACGTTTGGCTAACCGGACCTAAAGCCTAATTCTACCTTTAGCATTACGTTGAACATGTTTGCTAATGCATTAATAGTTGAAAAGTGCAGGACATAAAATAAGTAATAATAAAAAAGTACTTAAAGAGTAGCGGGGAGTGCCGTAGTACTTTTGAAATGAAAAAGTACTGAAAAAAGTACAAAAGTACTGAATTTTCAACTATTTGCTATTAAGAAAAATTATAAGCTAAGGAGAGAGAGAGGGAGAGAGAGAGAGAGTGAGAGAGCGATTGAGTTGATTTCTTAATGAATCAGAGATTGTTTAACCTTTTTCCTTCAATACTCATTTGTTTGCTTGGAATGTATTTACTAAAAGAGTAGCGGGGGGTGCCGTGGTACTTTTGAAATGAAAAGACCTGAAAAAAGTACAAAAGAACAGAATTTTTCAACACTGCTATTTACTCTTAACAAAAATTATAAGCTAAGGAGAGAGAGAGGGAGAGAGAGAGAGTGAGAGAGTGAGGGAGTTGATTTCTTAATGAATCCGAGTTTGTTTAACCTTTTTCCTTCAATACTTTTTTGTTTGCTTGGATTGTATTTAATGAGACTTTCTTCACTGTTTGGGGTAAATACATCGTAACTGACCTACAACAAGTTTAAAATTTTTTTCTTTTTATTTTTTCAAATTGGTTTTTCACTTCCTTTATTTGTTGTTTTTCTTGTTTTCCACCCCCCATTCCTGTGTTAATGTTGTTGGCCACAATTGTAACGGCGTGATAATTATATTGAGTTCTCCCTCCCTTGTCTTAATTAGATTGTTGTCTTAAATGCCAGTTAGACGCTGGTTTTTTCTTTTCTTTCGTTTTGCACTTTATGGCCATTTAGACTTATTTTAACACAATTTTCTGTTCTTTTTTTGTTGTTGTTTGTGGCATGAATCGACGACGACGGGCCTTTTTCTTTTTTCCGTTTTTTTTTCACCGAACCTTCGTTAAATTCTCAGTCATAACTTTGTGAAGAAGTAAAAGTAAAAAGTAAAAATTTCATTAGCATTTTAATGACCTTAACAAGTCTACTTGCTGATGGCTATGGCGTTAGCATTGAACAAGACGTTGTTGAACAATTTTTCGTGGCGGTTTCATTTGTTTGTTTATTTCGCAGAGGTCAAGGCCAACGGAAACATAATGAAATTAATTAGTGCGTGGCAAGGACATCATGAGAAAAAAAAGAAGAGAAAATGGGAAACAATTTTAATGGGGCAGGAGAAGGGAGACTGAAATTAAATTGTGGAAAATTAAAGGCAACTTAAAACTTTAAATAAACATGTACTTAAGGAAATAAGAAATTGCAAGTCATTGAAATAAATACAACTGAAATGATAGTACGGAAGTATCCTTATCCTAAGTCTTAATGAGCATTTGATGTGTATGTTTAAACTAAACATGTTTGATAAACAATTTTATGACAATTTAGGAAAAAATAGTTCAGGCCGCCTAAAAAGCTTGGCTCGTTGGAGACCTATTAGATACGATGATAATGCCGGTTATTTGTAGCAAGCTGACAGAGGTGGATTACCACCCAAGGAAGTCGAATAGCCACACTTAGGCCATATATGGCCCATTGTGAAACCACAGTTTTCCTATTATCAACTGGTTCTGGAACCATTCTGAGTTTTCGATGAAGCGTCTCAAGCTGCCAATGTCACCACTTGACAGTTCCTCTATGGCATCCATGTAGTCAGCATCCGGATGACTTTTTCTCCTTTGACATATTGGCGGGTACGCTCCCTGTAGGTGAAGAACAGTTTCATCCTCTGACTCAGCTCTGCAGCTTCTACGGAAATCTTTGGCAAGGCGCCATGGACCAATGCAATGTCCCTTCACGACAGTCAGAACCAAACTAAGCGTGCTTCTTTGGAGTTTTAACAGTCTTACTGAACGCCCTCTATCCTCTAGATTTTCTGTGCGATTTTGCTTGTGTCCGAAGCCGCTCATTTGTGATTAACGGAATCGATGACAGAATCTCAAAGGTTGACAATTCGTCGGAGAGCTCGATGGTTTTGGCACGCCTAGCTAGTTTATCCGCTCTGCAGTTCCCTGGAATATCGTTATGTCCAGATACATAAATAATTGGTCATTACAACCCTTTAGTCAGGATTACGACCTAATTAATGTTAATTTTATACATGAGTGGCAGCATCTACAGCTTAAAGTCGATTACGAACGACAAATTTTTGAGAAAGTTTTCATGGAAATTTTATTTTCTCTCAGAGTTCTTCCCAGAAATCTGATGAGAGGAAATTGCCGAAGAAATATTTTTAATGTTTTCATTTTGATATTTTCCCTAGTTTTTGAACCGTGGCCTCATGTCTAATAAGCCAACATACAACCTACTAGACTACGGCAACTTCACTACTTAGGCTAAATAGTGAAACCTCATTTTTCCCATTATCCCCTAGTTCTGGAACCACTAGGAGCTTCTGAAGAAGCGTCTCAGGCTGACATTTCCTCCAGGTCATCCATGTAGTAGCCGGATTTTTTTTTCTTCTTTGACATAGTGCCGGACAAGCTCCCTGTAGCGGAGAAACCGTTTCATTCTCTTCCTCATCTCTGCAGCTTCTACAGAATTTATTTGCAAGGTGCTGTGCCCACAATACAATGTCCAGTCATGACCCCGACAATCATAATGCGAGTGTTTTTTGGATTTCAGCCCCCACATCCAGCTTTTGCCAGAATTTCTATGCTGTTCTGCGAGTGTCTGAAGCCAGCCATTGGCGGTTGAAGGAATGAATGATCACATGTTCAATTATAAGCCTTCAGGTCCCCAGAGGGATTACTCAAGTCAAGAATTCGTCGGAGAGCTCAATGGTTTTGTACGCTTTAAGCTTCAAGCCCATCTAGCTTTTGCCAGAATTTCTACGCTGTCCGAAGCCAGCCATTTGCGGTTGAAGGAATGAATGATTACGTGGTCAATTATAAGCCTCCAGGTCCCCAGAGGGATTCCTAGAGTCAAGAACTCATCGGATAGCTCAATGGCTTTGCACGCTTCAGGCCATCCATCTAGCTTTTGCCAGAATTTCTGCCCTGTTCTGCTCGTATCCGAAGCCAGCCATTTGCGATTGACGAAGATGACCGCATTGTCAATTACATGCTTACACGTCCCCGGAGGAATTCCTGAAGTCAAGAATTCGTCAGAGTGCTCAATGGTTTTGTACGCTTCAAGCCGTCCTTCTAGCTTTTGCCAGAATTTCTACGCTGTTCTGTTCGCGTCCGAAGCCAGCTAATTGCGATTGACGAAAGCGATGACCGCATTGTCAATTACAAGCTTACACGTCCCCGGAGGGATTCCTAAAATCGAGAATTCGTAGGAGAGCTCAATGTTTTTGCATGCTTCTTTGGAGTTTAGGCCCTCCATCCAGCTTTTGCCAGAATTTCTACGCTGTTCTGCAAGTGTCCGAAGCCAGCCATTTGTGGTTGAAGGAATGAATGATCACATGGTCAATCATAACCTTTGCTTATAAGGGATTAGCAAAGTAGAGAAATCATCAGAGAGCTCGATGGTTTTGTACGCTCTGCAGTTGTCTGGAATATCATTGTGTCCTCTCGACATTTGTATGCCGTCCTATAGTTCTTTACGTTGGAATTCAGTGCTCTAATTGCTGCCTGACTATCAGATAGTATGGTAATATACCGTCTGGAAATTGTTGCGTCCCCAATACTCTTAAACGCAGCGTATATTGCCGACACTTCCGGCACTTGCCTTACGACCTGGGCTATTTTGATCGATTCCGACAAAATTCCGCCAACAACGTCTGCGTTCAATTAGGATCTTTCGTTGAGAATTACACGGAGTCCTTTACGAGGTGCGCAGCTACAGTTACCACAATTAATTTATGAACAAAAAAACTTTAAATTTTTAAATTGTTTACGTTGGCAATAATTTAAGTTTTTTTGTTGTTGTTGTACTCATTTTATAGCATTAAAATGTAATAAAATTTACTTGCAACCTACACATTACATATATACATACATACATACATACACATACCTAGACAATGTTGCAATACAAATACAATTTTTACAACATTACCCATTGCATTACAATGTGTTGCGGCTTGATTGCAAGATGGCTGGCTACAGTGTATGCTTGTACCAGGGCTTGTTAATGCGATGACAATTACAGTGAAATCTATATATAACGAATGCATTTAATAGTTCTTATAAGACAGTTCAACTTCATTTATTTCACAGTATCTGATGCAGTAAGTAAGATTGTGTGTGTGTTTTGTTGCTTGATATTGACAGTTATTGCTGGGGTTTATATGTTTATACATGGACACATAGAGATGCATCTTCCCTGTTTTCTTTACTACATACCACTTGGATTCTTTTACTGTCTTTTCTTTTTTTGCTTTTTTAGTTTTCTTTCATTCTCTATTGGTTTTTCCTACGTTGCGATACGGTAGTATGGATGGTATGGCATTCAGTTGTAGCGATGACTCTGGCAAAAACATAGTTTTACGTGTTGTATCATGAAAGTCAGTCGTCTATAAATTATATCCGTTCCAAATTGAAATTCGCGTTAAAATGTAGTTACATTTTATGTAGACTTTCCCCCCTTTCCCTGGCAACGTTCTACTCTGCTTATTCAATAAGATGCTGGCCCTGGTTCTTGGCTTGTGTTGAAAACAACAGACTTCTGCTTACAATACATGAAGAAACAAACATATACACGGCAATAATGCCGTGGTTGCAGAGATGGCGCTGTTTATGATAATGTGGCCATAAGAATAAATTTTTATTTATCGTTTACTATACGGTTGTGTAGGTGTTTGGTAAACATAAAATCGTTTATAAAAGAAAGAAAATGTTACGATATGATATGAAAATATTTGAAAATATTGCCTCAGAAATTAGGAAAATTGGAATTTAAGATTGGAGATGCGATAGAAAAGTAAGAGATTTTTAAATTCATCTAGTAGGTAATATATTTAATGGATATGATGAATATATGGCGCCATAAAATACTATATAGCGTGATAATAAATTCCTAATAGAACTGAGATTAAAAACGATACAATTTTTTAAAATCCTTATCGATTTCTTTGAATTCTTTGGGATCAGAGGAATAATATTCGAATACAAAAAACAATTTAATTGAACATCTAAGCTTGAGAAAAGTAGAGATAAACTCTCACAGAATGTCAAGAGCTAGAACGTTTTTGATTAAGGAAAACCAGAGGGTATGGTGTTCGTAATCCGCTTATGGTTATGCTATCTTCAATATTGTTACGTTTTTACCTTTGAAAAACGTTTAAAATATAAGCTCGTAGTTTGCAAATAAAATAAAAATAAATTTGTGTTTAGTTTTAATTAAAATTCTTTATTATTCGCATAATTCTGCGTGACGCTGTTCACAACTTGATGTATACAACAACAATTGCCTTTTTTTGGTTACTCCTCTGTTTATACCCTTTGCATAAACAATAACAATTACTAGACAATTATTCGACAGATCTTTGTAACGCAGATCTTCAAACCACGATTACTTTCTTCAAACACACCGCATCTTCACACAAGACTGACTGAACCTCACTCACTCAGTCGCCTGCGTGACTAAGTGACGTGAGACCAATCAAACAGCCACTCCTGACTGATGACTACTTCCTAGCTAACTACGGTATTAATTTTCATGTAAGATACGTCCTGTATCCCTGAAACAATGGTCAACAAAAGCCGCATGAAATGAATCGTAAAGTTTGTGACGTAAAGAATGGTGAACTGCTCTCAAAACATATGGCCGAGCGTTGCTGTTTTGATGTATTCCGGGTTCATGTCATCACTCATGTTATTTTGAGTGTTTTTTTTTTGGTCAAAAATCTCTTCGACCCTATTATGTATGTAATAATGATAACCTGACTCGATTTAACAAGCTTATAACAGATGTGATCATCCTGATCCCAGCAAATACCGAGTTTGACTTACACAAACGAATTCTTATGCTTGAAGTTGTCTAATAGAACCCCATTAATGTATCCAGTTATGACTCAGAAGTCAGCCGAGTCTAGTAAGTAGTGTATTGGCTTCTTAGATATGAGGCCTCGGTTCAAATTCCAGGTCAGACATTTCTAACAAAAACAAAATACATACGAAAAAATATTTCTTCGGTGACTTCTCAGTAATCTTCTGACAAAAACTCTGAGAGTAAATAAAATTGCCGTGAACAAGTTTCCCAAAAACATGTCATACTGAATCGACTTTAAACTGTAGGTGCCGCCACTCATGTATAAAAATTAATACACACAACATAAGCGGTGTGTGAAGCTAGGTCGTAATCCCGACTGAAGGGTTGTAATGACCAA
The DNA here is from genome assembly GCA_958299815.1 of Sarcophaga carnaria. Taxonomy (NCBI): domain Eukaryota; kingdom Metazoa; phylum Arthropoda; class Insecta; order Diptera; family Sarcophagidae; genus Sarcophaga; species Sarcophaga carnaria. The sequence goes on along the minus strand of OY283151.1, from coordinate 7,925,416 downwards.
TTATGTATGTATGTATGATAATGATTACCTAAATTGATTTAACCGGCTTTTAACAGATGTGGCCTTCCTGATTTCATTAAATATCGAGCACTTTCGTAAACGATTTCTTACGCTCCGATTTGCTAAGGTTCGATGCAAAACTAATTTCTTTTATATTGTTGCTTGTAAAGGTTTTCTTAATGAATCAGTGATTATTTTCTCAACTTCTTCTTGAGTTTGAAAGCAGCCTTTATAGGACAATGCCACCAGTTTTTCCTGGAAACTAAAACTTTTTTGAAGAACAAAAACATTCCATTGTAGGAGTTTGTTTGGGTTAAAGCTCTGATATGAACACAATTGAAAATGTTTGGAAGTTGAAGTAGAGGAAAGTGTCTAAGTGTGTGACTCCAAACAAAACACAACTCAAGGAAGACATCATTTATATGAGAAATCTTCATCTTGAAAACAAGAAGACCATACAGTCTTAAAGCTGAAGCAGCTACAGTGAGCATCAAAAGAAACTGTACATTATGAATTAAATTCTAACAATCACCACACTCAAATTTTACCACTTGAGGAGAATGCCAGAAAAAATTTGACAATATTTCGAAATTTTTTGCAATTTTTTTGTTTCAATTTTAAAAACTGGCAATAAAACAATTTTAAAATAAAAATAGCGGTAATTTATTAATGTATATTTATTTTTGATATACAGTTTCTTTTGATGCTCACTGTATATGTGGCTCAACAAAATATTAATATTTTATTGAATGAATTTAAATGTTTTTCAAGCTTAATAAATACATATTTTTCTCTATGCTAAGCTGGATAATTCATATTTCACCTTGAATGTTACAGTGTGTATAATAATTTGTACGGCAACTGTAAAATTAAAAATATTCCACAAATTCTGTTAAAGATTAAGGTTGCCATAGATTATTACTTGATAGGCTATAAAATTAATTTAAAAACAACGTAAAACATGTTTACATTTGTATACAAATTCGCTTTAATCGTAAGCACATACGAGTATACAGATTTTCTATTCACATTCCTCTATATTTCCATGAAAGGAAATTTTTTAACAATTTCTTTCCACTTAAATTTCCATTGAGAATACAAAAAAACGACTCAAATTGGAAAAAAAATAATTTTTTCCAAAAGTGTTTTCACCTCAGGGCCATTAAAAAGGACACACGTTTAATCCAACAACAGTAACAACAGCAACAACAAGGGCATAAAATAAATAAAAAAAATTGTTACTCTGGAAAGAAATTGAAAAAATTTGGTTTGAAATCCAAAAATTCAAGAGAAAATATAAAAGAATTTGAAGGAAAAAACAAAAACCATACACGAGAGAGAGAGAGAGAGAAAAAGTCTTGTTACGAAAACAACAACAATACAATGCAATAACGAAACGATAGCATATGACGATGATGACGATGAGAATGTTTACTCAACGAAATACAATAAACTTAAGAATGCCATTGTCTGGCGAATGTGCTCAGAAAAATCAATACGAGCACATGTTTGTTATTCTCTTCATACATAGCATGCACGCAGAGAAATTTGGCTGCATGTTTACATATTCTCGTACATAAACCCATACATGTGAAAGTATAGTAGAGTAAAAATAAAAAAATTACTCATACGCCATAGTGATTCGCTCTCTAGTACGTAAAATATCTTCGCATGTTAGGCGTTTATACGCAGGACATGAATAAAATCCATTTTAAGTAATAATAATAACAACAACAACAACAACAGCAATAATTTAATTTAAGTTTAACATACTGACTCATGTGCGTATACATACATACATATTTATGTATATTTTATGCCTATAGGTTTTCTGTTATTCTCGCATAAGTATGCGGATTTTTAAGCAAAGCATGCTTATACGGCTTTTGTTGTTTGCACTACAGAAAGTTAAAAGAATGCTTTCGTTGGGAAAGAAATTTTTTTAAAATTATTCGCGTTTTTGTATAAAGTAAAGCTTGTTTATAATGGATACTTTTACAAATGAAGTGAACAGATTTAAAAGAAGAATGTTAAATCTATGAATTAAAATTAATTATTTTAATGCTATAAACACATTAGATGCAGCGTTTGCGGACGGCAATCTGTCTAAAAGGGAGTACATGGGTGTATATGTAAATGATTATTTCAAAGCCACCGTAGTCTAGTAGGTAGTGCGTTGGCTTATTAGACGTAAAGCCAGGGTTCGAGCCCCAGGCCAGACATCAAAACAAAATACAAAAAGAATTTCTTCGGCGACTTCCTCTCAGCAGATTTCTGGCAAAAACGCTGAGAGTAAATAAAATTGCCATGAAAAGTTTCTCAAAAATCTGTCGTTCGGAGTCGATTTTAAACTGTAGGTCCCGCCACTCATGTATAAAATTAACACACACAACATCAGTGGTGTGAGAAACTAGGTTGTAATCCTGTCTGAAGGGTTGTAATGACCAATTATATATGTATGTATTTCAAAGCCGGTGCGTCAACAAACGTCGATGCTGCTGCTAAGCCCTTAGGTTAGTTTCTATTTTTGCTCGCGGCAGTGAGAGATTTAGTGGTTACAGCGAGAGATTTTGTGCTGCCAATGTGGGGATTAAATTTATGTATGTACTTGCAGCGCTACTTTCTATTTTTGCTTGCGGCAATAAGAGAATTGGTGCTTACTGTGAGTAGTTTTGTGCTGGCAATGAGAGTATTAGTGCTGTCAATGCAATAACAAGCATGAAATTGAGGTTTTGAAAACGTGATACACACAATACAACTATTAAAAAGGAGAGCAAATATTTTAGTTAAAGACTTCATACTTTTAATACTCTGCTTTGCTTTTTTCAACCTCCGCCTGTACGCACTTTGTGTGTGCTTTGTAGCGCAAGCTCTTATTAAGATATCCACTGTGTGAGTTTAGAAAATAATTGTCTGTGTTACCTTATTTTTCCTACTGATTTCTGTTTTAGCCATTTTATATTTTATTTAAAACATCCAGCTCCTTCTCTCTCCTCATACTCATAGTTATAGTGAGTTGAGCTGTTATTTTTTTTTGCTTTGAATTTTAGTTGGGGTTTCTTTTGTTAAGAATTTGTTTTTTTTTGTTGTTCTTTATTTTGTTGGTTCCCCATTTTATTTCAAATATCTTCTTGTTTATTTCGCATTCTTTTCAATTTTATTTTTGTTGGTTTATAGCCAATGTAGGTAGAGTTGCTTATTTTCAAAAGAATTCAAATTTTATATTCAAAATTGACTCGTTATTATGCACGTCTTTTGGGAGAAATTGCAGTGTTCCCATTTGAAGATCATGTCCCCAATTCCTAGCATCAAGTTGGACTAGATGTTCCTGTTGATCAAATATATTTGGAGATATGAAATGAAGGGAACAGTCTCTGGTTTTCATCTCAAACTTTCTGTTGGACAGGGACAGATATTGAATCTTATTAAACAGAATTCGATGTCATTATCCATTATATTTCCCGTGTATTCAAAGTTATCAGAGTTTTGGCAACCCTTTACAAGACCTTCTGTTCAAACATTCATTTTGTTTAGTGGCTGAGCATTGTTGCTGAAAATGAAGTTTCCCAAAAAAGGCATTTCACTTCATGTTAATTTCGTTTTTATTCTTTAGCTGAAGTTTTGCTTTAGAAAAACTTATTTTCAAGTAAAATTGAGTATCCAAAACACACAATATAATGTAGACAAATGCAAACCAATTTTAGGAATTTCGTTAAAATAAACTTACTAAACGAAATTAGTTTTTTTCTCATATGGGGTGTGGTGAGGTCTGATGCAAAAAATATCATGACTTTCAAAAAATATTTTTTAATTACAGTGAACTAGAGGTTCCATCTGTGTGGTACATTTATAAGGAAAACTAAAAGAATTCTTTTTTTTTAATTTGTAAAGAAATTTCCTATCGTATCGGTGACTTCCAAATTTTGTTAGATGATAACGGCCATCTTGTTGAAGCTACATCCGCCAAATTACATGCATAATTGGCCATTACAACCCATCAGTCAGGATTACGATCTAGTTTCTCACATCACTTATGTTGTGTGAGTTAATTTTTTTATAAAGGGTGTTTTTTTTTATAGAGGTATAGAACTTTAAGTTGCAATAAAACAACGATGGATTATTCGATTGACATGAATTTTATTTATCCGAAAGATAATCTTGTGGCATTACATTTTAAATATGATTTCTGGCATATGACCGCCACGGCTGGCGCGGATGTAGTCCAATCTGGACGTCCAATTTTCGATGACTTTTTCCAACATTTGTGGCCGTATATCGGCAATAATACGGCGAATGTTGTCTTCCAAATGGTCAAGCGTTTGTGGCTTTACCGCATAGACCAATGACTTTACATAGTCCCACAGAAAGTAGTCTAGCGGTGTTAAATCACAAGATCTTGGAGGCCAATTCACAGGTCCAAAACGTGAAATTAGGCGGTCACCAAACGTGTCTTTCAATAAATCTATTGTGGCACGAGCTGTGTGACATGTTGCGCCGTCTTGTTGAAACCACATCTTCTGGACATCATGGTTATTCAATTCAGGAATGAAAAAGTTAGTAATCATGGCTCTATACCGATCACCATTGACTGTAACGCTCTGGCCACCATCGTTTTTGAAAAAGTACGGACCAATGATTCCACCAGCCCATAAAGCGCACCAAACAGTCAGTTTTTCTGCGGCAGTTTTGTTTGTTGACGTAGCCATTCAACCAGAAGTGCGCTTCATCGCTAAACAAAATTCGCTTATGAAAATCGGGAACAACGGTAATCTCGTTTTGGGCCCATTCGACGAATCTACGCCTTACTTGATGATCGTTTGGCTTCAAATCTTGCACGAGTTGGATTTTGTAAGCACGCAAACCAAGATCCTTCCGCAAAATCTTCCATAAAGTGGATGGACACAGATTAAATTCCTGTGCTCGATGGCGGATGGACTCATTCGGGTCTTCCTCAATGCTACACTCTACAGCAGCAATAGCTTCTTCTGTACGCAGCGTACAGCGTCTCTGGGGATGCGAGTTATCAATAAGAGTAAACGTGGTGCGAAAACGTTCCATGGTTAATCGAATTAACTGCTCTGATGGACGATTTTGTCGACGATAAAATGAACGTAGTGCGCGATACGTTTTCCGCACAGAACCATTATTTTCGAAATAAAATTGCACTATTTGCAAGCGTTGTTCAGACGTGAGTCTATTCATGATGAATTGCCAAACCAAACTGAGAATAAATCACTTGACAGCTGTTAAATCGGTGGCCATCATGAAAAGTAATGCCAACTTAAAGTTCTATACCTCTATAAAAAACACCCTTTACATGAGTTACGGAACCTACAGTTAAAAGTCTACTCCGAACGACAGATGTTTTTGAGAAAGTTTTCAAGGCAATCTGATTTTTCCTACCCTCAGCGTTTTTACCAGAAAACTGCTGAGAAGCATTCCCCGAAGAAGGATTTCGTTTTGTTCGCGAAGTCTGACCTGTGGTTTGAATCCTGGCCGTGCAAGTAACAATCCAACATACTACCTACTTGACACATAGACTACGACGACTTCGGTCAAATTAGTGGCCATTTTGTCAGATTGCTCTGTCAAATCATTATTCATTACAATTTTTTTTTATCAAAATAAGCCTTCTGTTCAAGCACCGTTTTCATCGAAAAATCATATTCACCGGTAAGGTCTAGTTCTGGATGAATTGGCAGATGAACAAAACAAATTGCGTACATATGGATCACCTCAACCCACATGAGATCCAAAAGCATCAAATGCATTCCGAAAAGGTTATTGTTTCACGATTGGACTTTAGGCTGACAACGTCATCAGTCCATATGTGTTTAAGAATGAATTTAGACAGGGCATTACTGTAAAGGTCAAGCTCTATACTTTTTTTTTGTCCGCAGTTGTATATGAACACAGTCTACAATGGTCCTTAAAGCCAACATAACATATTACTTAATTGGTCATTACAATTCTTCAGTCAGGATTACGATCTAATTCCTCTCACCACCCATGTTGCTTGTCTTAATTTTATCTATGAAAGGCGGAATTTACAGTTTAAAGTCGACTCCGAACGACAAATTGTTGAGAAACTTTTCATGGCAATTTTATTCTACTCTCAGAGTTTTTGTCAAAACACTGTTGAGAGGCAGTCCCCATAGGAATATTTCTTTCATATTTCGTTATGTTCGAGATGTCTGACTTGGGGTTTGAACCGTGGCCTTACGTCTAATAGGTAGCCAACTCCCTACGTACTTGACTAAGACGACTTCAACATAACATGTACCAAATTTGGCGTTATTTATGCACCAGAGTCAGAGAAAATCGGACATTTTAGATACAGTCCACCCAGAACAGCCATGTTAGACATTTTAAGCAATTTTAGATGCTCGAAATGCGTGTGTCATTGATTGAACTACAACCTCATGTCTAACAAGCCTACTAGACTAGGCGCCAGAATTATAGAAAACTAGACATAGAATAGACGTGGTAGATGTTTTTTATATTATATTTTAACCAATTTTAGGTGGCAAGTTTATATGACAACACAATAGTCAATACAATAATGATTAAAACCAATTATGATACACTGTTAACCACTGCTAACATTACAAGGATCATTTAATTTTTACTTATTGCAGTTAATATCGATGGAAACCAGGTTTACTTCAACTTATCCAAACGACCGAACAAGTGTAAATGTAAAACGGTTACATTTCTTAAACCAAACTGCAACGAAGCATGCCATGTCAGAGTTGGAAATACATTCGGAACAATTTTTGTATTCAAAGAAAAATTACGTACTTCGTACATAACATTCGCCTTCAGGGGACATTCAACAGGCATATTGCCTTTTCTATTGATTTCCTCGAAAATGAAACGTAGTAACAAATGCTTCTGGGCGGTATTTAATGATTCACAATAATCCATTGTCATGTTTAGATAGGACACGTTGCGACGTGACCATATATCGCCAACAAGTGAGAAACGCCACATGAAATTCTTTTTTAAGTCTTCACTAACCATGAAACGCATATTCATCATTAGTTGGCCTTGGCCATTGGGAACCATAAAACACTCGATATGTGTTACGATTCTCTTGTTGACATCATCACATCGAAAACCCGTAAAATACACACGGTGCTGTTGAGTAAGAAGAATGAAAGGATTACAAAATTTATTTAAAGGATTTTAAGGATTTCCCATAATATATGTATGTATGTATTTACCCTGTTAGAGGCGAAATCGTATTGTGCCAAAGCAATAAGTAGAATTATGAACCCGAAGTATGACTTCATTCTTTCAAGATATTTCCAGGAATATTTGAAAAAATTTTTACTTTCGAAATTTACAGCAATTTGGCTCATTAAAAACCATTTATTGGCGATTAGTTTTAAATTAAAAACAAATTTTTCTTTCTATAATTTAATAGAGAAACAATTCGATTTCTAATGTTTCTCTGTTTATCTTCTCATACGATAAGTGTGTTAATTTTGATTTTTTTTAAATTAATTTTACAATTAAAAAGCAATTACAACTGAAATCGTTTTGTAAATGAAAATTCCTAATTCCCTTTTCTAATAAAGTTATTAAATGCTTTGAATTTGAATTTTCTTCCTTCTTTTGCCCCAACAAAGGCCTTCAAACTAAATTATTCGAATGGCAGGCCAGTCACAATTACTACGTTGTATTGATGCAACACACTTGCACTGGTATTGGCAAAATCTTGTCATTTGGAAACGAGAACATTTTAATTTTTAATAATATAAGTCCACCTGTGGAACGTGGTCAATGAAATGCCGGAAGTCCATCGTAATGACACTATTTTTGACACAAGTGTAGAGCTGCTTGCATTCACACCCAAAGGGAGAACCAAGCGAGATGTTACTACCGCCTTTAGTGCTATTGAACGGGAATGAAACAAAATCGTAAAAGCGTAAATGAGGTAAACGAGGGTAACAAGAAGTACCAATGTTACCAATAAGTAGGAACATGCGGCATATTAAATCCCAGCTTAAAGCCGCCTTTCGTTGTTATCAGTGAATTCATTTCTCTTGGCTCCGCCGTTACCAGCACAAATAATAACAGTCTGAAAATCTGAAGCGTAGAATCGCTCTTGCCAACAAGTCTCAATAGACCGCAATGGTCTCATTGGTCTGAGTAATAGCAACCTCTCGTAGGTCAAAATGTATAGTCAACAAGTTGCTCATACTCTCCGTGAAGCATGGACACTATTAAGCACCAATGTAGCAGCCTTGGGAGTATTGGAGAGAAAAGTCCTACGCAAGATTTACGGTCCCGTGCGAGTTGGCGATGATTTCCGCATTCGCTTCAATAATAGGCTGTATATGCTCTTCAACGACATGAACATTGTACAACGTGGACTTTTCGTTCGATTGGAACAGGATGTTCGATTGTTATGACAAACTGGCAAGAAGCAGTGGTGCCTGAAAGGATATGTTACAGCACACCGCAATTCTATAACCGAGTTTTTAAGTAAGTAAGTAGTTACATACATACATATGTACATAATTGGCCATTACAAGCTTTCAGTTCACTTATGTTGTGTACATTAATTTTATAAATAAGTGGCCGTACCTACAGCATAAAGTCGACTCCTAACGACAGATTTTTTCCAGAAACTTTTCATGGCAAATTTTATTGTACTCTCAGAATTTATGCCAAAAGTCGCCGAAGAAATATTTGTTCATATTTCGTTATGCTTGAGATGCGTGAGCCAGGACTAGACTTGGCGCCAGAGTTATAGAAAACTGGACATAGGATAGTCGTGGTAGATATATTTTACATATTTTAAACAATTTTAGATGACAAATTTACATGACAACTCAATAGTCAACACAGTAATGATTACAACCAATTCTGATACACTGTTAACCTCTGCTAATATTACAAAGATTATTTTATTGCAGTTAATATTGATGGAAAAAGAGTTTATTTCTATTTATCCCAACGACCGAACAAGTGTACATGTAAAAAGGTTAAATTTCTTAAACCAAACTGCAATGAAGCGTGCCATGTCAGAGTTGGAAGTACATTCGGAACAATTTTTGTATTCAAAGAAAAATTACGTACTTCGTACATAACATTTGCCTTCAGGGGACATTCTACAGGCATATTGCCTTTTCTATTGATTTCCTCAAAAGCGAAACGTAGTAACAAATGCTTCTGGGCGGTATTTAAGGATTCGCAATAATCCATTGTCATATTAAGATAGGGCATGTTTCGACGTGACATTATATCGGTATTAAGTGAGAAACGCCACATGAAATCCTTTTTTAAATCTTCACTGAACATGAAACGCATATTCAGCATTAGCTGGCCTTGGCCATCGGGCACCATAAAACACTCGATATGTATTAAGATCCTCTTGTCGATATTCTCACATCGAAAACCAGTAAAATACACACGGTGCTGTTGAGTAAGAAGAATGAAAGGATTACAAATTTATTTAAAGGATATATATATCCTATATTATATTTACCCTTTTAGAGGCGAAATCGTATTGTGCCAAAGCAATAAGTAGAATTAGGTACCAGAAGTATGACTTCATTCTTTCAAGATATTTCCACTAATATTTGAAAAAATATTTACTTTCGCACTTTATAGCAATGTGGCTCATTAAAAACTATTTATTGACGATTAGTTTTAAATTTAAAAAATTAATTTATATTATTTTTAGAATTAATTTTATAATTAAAAAACAATTACAAGTGAATCTGAATTTCTGCTCTGAATTAGTTTTTCTAATTTCTTTTGCCGCAACAAAGGCCTTGAAACTAAATTATCAAAATGGCAGACAAGTCACAATTACTACGTTGTATTGATACAACACAGTAGCACTCACACGTATTAACAAAAACTGGTCGTTTAGAAACGAGGACATTTTAATCTTTAAATAATATAAGTCCACCCGTCCAACGTGTTCAATGAAATGCCGGAAGTCCATTCGTAATGACACTATTTTTGACACAAGTGTAGAGTTGCTTGCATTCACATCAAAGGACGAAGCAAGCGAGATGTTACTACTGCCTTTAATGCCATTGAACGAGAATGAATCAAGATGGATCTGGCAGTAAATGATGGCAAAATGAAGTATATGATGGCAACAAGTATATTAAATCGCAGCTTACGGCCGACTTTCGATGTTGTCAGTGACTTTATTTATTTTTGCTCCTCTGTTACTAGCAAAAAGAGTGTCAATTGGGAGATCAAGCGTAGGATCACTTTGCTAACAAGTGTTTATTATGGTCTCAATAGGGTAGTAGAGACCTCAACGAAACTTCTACTTAACAAGTTTCTGATCCTCTCCTTATTATTCCTTATCACGCAGAGGCATGGAAACTATTAAGCACCGATGTAGCATTGGAGAGAAAAGTCATACGCAAGATTTACGGTCAAGTGCGAGTTGGCGGTGATTTCCGTATTCGATCCAATAATGAGCTGTATATGCTCTTCAACGAAATGGACATTGTACAGCGTATTAACATTGAATGTCTGTGCTGGCATGGAACAGGATGTTCGATTGTTATGACAAACTGGCTAAAGCGAGCAAGAAGCAGAGCTGCCTGAAAGGATATGTTAAAGCACACCGCAATTCTATAACCAAGTGTTTCAGTAAGTAAGTAAGTAAGTAGTTACATACATACATCAAAGATCAGCAATGAATCGTTTTATCGCTACTCATAAGCACTCATGAAATTTTAAACACAAGTCAGTCAACAATATTGAAATTTAACTATGTACTCTGATTCATTCATACTCACTACAACGTGGTTTTATATATACAAGTTGCAATGAGTATGCGTACAACGTTGGCATCAAACTCATACCATTCGAAAAATGTTTGATTCATAAGGGTGTTTTTTATAGGGATATAGAATTTTAAGTTGCAATAAAACAACGATGGATTATTCGATTGACATGAATTTTATTTATCCGAAAGATAATCTTCTGTCATTACATTTTAAATATGATTTCTGGCATATGACTGCCACGGCTGGCGCGGATGTAGTCCAATCTGGACGTCCAATTTTCGATGACTTTTTCCAACATTTGTGGCCGTATATCGGCAATAATACGGCGAATGTTGTCTTCCAAATGGTCAAGCGTTTGTGGCTTTACCGCATAGACCAATGACTTTACATAGGCCAACAGAAAGTAGTCTAGCGGTGTTAAATCACAAGATCTTGGAGGCCAATTCACAATTCCAAAACGTGAAATTAGGCGGTCACGAAACGTGTCTTTCAATAAATCTATTGCGGCACGAGCTGTGTGACATGTTGCGCCGTCTTGTTGAAACCACATCTCCTAGACATCATGGTTATTCAATTCAGGAATGAAAAAGTTAGTAATCATGGCTCTATACCGATCACCATTGACTGTAACGTTCTGGCCACCATCGTTTTTGAAAAAGTACGAACCAATGATTCCACCAGCCCATAAAGCGCACCAAACAGTCAGTTTTTCTGGATGTAACGGTGTTTCCACATACACTTGAGGATTACCTTCACTTCAAATGCGGTAGTCAATAAGAGTAAACGTGGTGCGAAAACGTTCCATGGTTAATCGAATTAACTGCTCTGATGGACGATTTTGTCGACGATAAAATGGACGTAGTGCGCGATACGTTTTCCGCACAGAACCATTATTTTCGAAATAAAATTGCACAATTTGTAGGCGTTGTTCAGGCGTGAGTCTATTCATGATGAATTGCCAAACCAAACTGAGAATAAATCACTTGACAGCTGTTAAATCGGTCGCCATCTTGAAAAGTAATGCCAACTTAAAGTTCTATACCTCTGTAAAAACACACTTTATATATAATCCCTAAAGTAATAATTTTAGGAATTTTCCTTTATGCAGTATAGTATTTACCCTTTTGTTAGCATTGGTGAATGTTTGCAAGGGCATCAGTAGAATTATTAACCAAATATATGACTTCATCATACTAAGGAGGAGGAGATACGTTGTTAAATTGAAAAATATTTCGTTCTTGTATGCAATATGTTTGCTTAGTTACTGAAACTATTTTTAATAATTTCATTCCATTAAATATCAAGTACATACGTTCATTATTTTATTATCTTTTTTAAATCATTTTATTGTGAAAGCGGTATTAAATGCCCAAAAAAATTCCGTTTAATTAAAAACCATCATCATCACCGAAAATTATGATATTTTTCCATGATATTTTCTATTCCAGCAGTTGTGGCCGAACTTGTGAGTACCTTAACCAAACAATTTAACTGAAAAATTTACTTCTATTTAGCAAGTGACCTATCCGTTGTTTTGCTTTGCTTCAGAGCAGATATGTTAGCATTCACTTGCTGTGGGGATCTTTAGTCGACATAGTTAAATCAATCAGGCGGAGAGGCATGGACATAGGGTCACTGATGCACTGATGCAGCAACCTTAAGAGTATTCGAGTAAGATCTTCCGTCCAGTGCAAGTTGGCGATGATTTCCGCATACGATGCAACAGCGAGCTGCTTGAGCTCCTGAACGACATAAACGTTGTGCAGCATAATAACATTCAGCGGCCATGCTGGCTCAGCCATGTCGTTCGAATGGAGGAGGATGCTCCGCCAAGACGGGTATTTAATGCGGTGATCTGTGAAAGTCGGCGAAGAGGACGACCTTGTTTGTGTTGGAAGGACCAAATCGAGGAAGTCCTGTCATCGATTGGTGTGACCAAGACGCGCAAGAAGCAGAGACGACTGGAAGGATGTGTTACGGCAGGTCGAAAGTCGTTAATCGGGTAGATAATGGCCAATTAAATAAGTAAGTAAGTAAGATAAATCAATCCAGTGTTTAGGTCCGCTATGCTTTGCTTTTTGAGCATAGTTTCATTAGGTTTCTTTCAACGTACAGTGAGCTTCAAAAGAAACTGTACATTAAAAAAAAATTTGCATTAATAATTTACCCTTATTTTTATAATAAAATTGTTTCATTGAAAGTTTTTAAAATTGAAAAAAAATTACAAAAAAATTTCGAAATATTGTCGAATTTTTTTTGCCACTCTCCTTAAGAAGTAAAAGTTGAGTTTGGTGATTGTTAAAATTTTTTCTATAATGTACAGTTACTTTTGAAGCTCATTGTGTATCACATAGGACACAATGGATTTACAAGTGCTTGAACTGGTCTGAATATTTCTTCATTAGCACGCTAGAGAGCTACCAGAAGTATTCACTTTCCGCTAGTGTTGTATGTTGTATACAAATCTCCCAACAACGACTTGTTACGAGTCTGAACCAGAGATCAACAATGAATTGTTTGTTCGCTACTCATAAGCACTCATGAAATTTTGAATAGAAGTGAGACAACAATATTGAAATTTAACTATGTATTCTGATTCATTCATACTCACTACAACGTTGATTTATAAGTACAGGTTGCAATGGAGTATGAATACAACCTTGACATCAAACTCATACCATTCGAAATATGTTTGATTTATAAGCCTACTCGTTTAGATTCATAAATTTAGAAAAATTCTTTTAAATGATTCGAGTGTCACGAATCATTCATCAAAATTTCCTGTCGTAGTTATTGTTGCATTTACAACAAAAGAAAAAAGTACACATAAGCAAAAAAGGCAGAGCAGCAGAGCAAGCAGAGCAAACACACAACCTTCTAGTGAGTATTTTAGTGTTCGTATGCTATTCATACTTATTTTGTGCTTCGTGTATATATTGAGTTATGGAGAGTCGACATCAACAACATCATACGTGTTGTTAAGTATGAATAAGATGAGTTCGTCAAACTTTGAATATGAGTAGAGGTTCCATGATATTAAAATAAGTATGAATGCGTATCAGAGTATCAGAAATTATGAGAATGATTCGATTCTATTCACCTTTTGGAATACACATTGCATGTGTGGTGTATGTATGCCATTTATACAGTTTGTTATCTGATAAAATTCAGCTATAACAAGGGATCCAAAGGACAAAAATGATAAAAAAAAGTGCAACGATTTCTCTCCTATCTTCACTATGACACAATGTCATGGTTTACTGAGACTTTTAATTTTTCAATGACTTCCATTGCAATTACTTTAATAACAACGAATCAAACCAAAAGCAATACAATTTATTGAACATTAAAAAGTAATTAAAAACTGTTTTAATGCAAAAATTGCATTTTCAGTCATTGCTAATTAATGTATCATACCACGTAACAAAGTTCAACACATAAAATTTTCAAAATATTCGTAATATTTCTCAGAACATCTTGTCGCAATGAAGACCTATCTTTTGTTAATAATTCTATTAATTGCTTTGCAAAAGTGTAGTTACTCTTCGGAAAAGGTAAATATACTAACGAATATCCTTCACCAGAGTCCTTTTAACCATTAATTTTGATACTTAGCAGCAGCATCGTATGTATTTCTCCGGTTGCAATTGCACAAACTATGACAAGAAAATTTTAAAACATTTGGAATGTTTCCTGATGCCCGATAACAATGGCCAACAAATGGTGAATGTGCGTTTAATGTTGAGCCAGGACATAGCAAAGGATTTGAAATGGCTGATCACAATAATTACGGAAATAAATCGACGTAACATTACCTATTTAAATACGACACTCGATTATTGTAAATCATCATTTACGGGCCAAACACATTTCATGCACGGCATTATATTTGAGGAGATCAATCGTAAAGGTAATATCCCCGTAGAATGTCCATTTAAGGCAAATGTTATGTACGAAGTACATAATTATACCATCCATCCCAAATATGTTTCGAATTTTTTTCCAAGCCTTAAATGGGCGGCACTGATTACAATTTTTTATAAAAATAAAAGGATTCTTGTTCTACAGTTCTTCGGTGGTTTGGATAAATTGAAATGAATTGAAAATTGAGTGTGAAATGAAAGTAATAATGTTTTTATATTAAGGAAATAAATAAAGACAAGCAAATAAAATACTTCAATATTACTTAATTATTTAAATGGCCAATAAACGTATAAACGGATTTCGGCCTGCCTTAACACATCCTTCCAGGCGCCTCTGATTCTTGCGCACCTACGCCAGTTGGTCACATCAATACATGACTGGGCTTCGTCGATCTGGTACTTCCAACGCAAATAAGGTCGTATTCTTCGCCGACTTCCGCAGATCCCTGCATCAGATACCTGTCTTGCCGGAGTATCCTCCTCCATTCGAACGACTTGGCCGAACCATCGTAGCCGCTAGATGTTAATACGCTGCACAACGTCCATGTCGTTGAGGAGCTCATACAGTACACTGTTGGATCAAATGCGGAAATCATCGCCAAATATAACACAGAAATTATTGAAAAACAAATATATTGTTACGTTTTAACCTTTTAGAAACGTTTAAAATATGAGCTCGTAGATTGCAAACAAAATAAAAATAAAGTTGTGTTCAATTTCAATTAAAATTCTTTATTATTCACAAAATACTGTGTGCCACTGTTCACAACTTAATGTAAACAACAGCAATTGGTTTTCTTTATTATTTCTCTGTTTATACCTTTTGCATAAACAATAACAATTACTAGACAATTTTTTGACAGAACTTTGTAACGGAGATCTTCAAACTACGATTATTCTCTTCCACTACGTCTTCACACAAGACTGACTGAACTTCACTGACCCCCACTCGTCTTTTTTGCCTTGCCTCTTATATGGCAGGGCAAACAGTCTGGTGAATATTCTTGAAGGTGAATGTTTGTGGCTTCGTCTTCCCGAAATCTGTATTAATGTAAACATTGTTGAAGTCGCCGTAGTCTAGTGGGCAGTGTGTTGGCTTTTTAGACGTAAAGCCAGGGTTCGAGCCCCCCAGGCCAGATATCAAAACAAGAATACAAAAAATATTTCTTCGGCGACCTCCTTTCAGCAGATTTCTGTCAAAAACTCTGAGAGTAAATAAAATTGCCATGAAAAAGTCTCTCAAAAATCTGTCGTTCGGAGTCGACTTTAAACTGTAGGTCCCACCACTCATGTATAAAATTAACACACACAACATAAGTGGTGTGAGAAACTAGGACGTTGTACAATGGGTCAATTCGACCTCCGGGTACTGTACTTGTCTTAATTGACAAGTACACGTCCTCTAACCTAACCTAACCTAACCTAAACATTGTTGTTTCATTATTGTTGTGTGTGTATTTTGTTTACATTTATTCTTGTAATGTTTATTGTTGTACTTTTGTATACTTGTTTACCATTTTTTATGCTCATGTTTGTTGTTGTATTATTGTTTACTTGTTTACCATTTTTTATGTTGGTGTTTGTTGTCGTATTTTTGTTTACTTGTTTCCCAATTTAATGTTAAG
This sequence comes from Sarcophaga carnaria, assembly GCA_958299815.1. Taxonomy (NCBI): domain Eukaryota; kingdom Metazoa; phylum Arthropoda; class Insecta; order Diptera; family Sarcophagidae; genus Sarcophaga; species Sarcophaga carnaria. The sequence continues at coordinate 7,909,096 of OY283151.1, read as the reverse complement.
CGATATAAAAGCAAAAAACCAGTGTCTATATTTCTTGTCTACGTAACAATATAAGCATTAGTAGGAAGAAAGTCTACAGACACTGGTGTATACAGACTTTTGTCTTTGAGTGTAGAGTGTATGTAGAGTGTAGCCCTGTCGGAAGACCCTTTATACTAAAAGTAAATATAAATAAAACAAAAAAATTACGCTTCAAGTATAATTGCTGGATGATTTATAATTTGTATGCCAACAGAAAACATTCCGAACTGAATATTGTCTTCAGTACAGCAGCTTTTCTTCGATGCCCACTAACAATCTGTCATGCATCATGCATGGTCGTCGTTTATCATAATCATCATAAAATTTTGACATTTCTTAAGGTGTCTGCCATACCAGTTATTTTCATCACCTGATCGAGGATAATTAGAGGCAAAAATTTATTACAATTTTATTCAATGCTTCCGGTGATTGGGCATTATTTCATTAACAACCGTGGGCAGAAATGTTATAAAATTTGTTGCCGTTTTTTTTTTTGTTTATAAAGGACAAAATAAAAAGAATTTTCTTTTTTTGGTTTTATTTAAATTTAATGAAGCGAAAAACAGATGTTTTAAAATCCATAATTGTAGCACACATATTGAAAATGATAAATAAAAATAAAATTTTTGAAAATGAAAATGAATTAATTGTTGAATAATTTATTGCCAATGTATTGTTTATAAAATATTTTTAATGATCACAGTAATATTGAAGTGTGTCTTTTAGTTAAATTGTATTATCTTCGTGACATTAACGCCTTTTTACCAAGAGGAACTAATTTCCACTATACTGTTACATTTTTACCTTTTAAAAACGTTTAAAATATGAGTTCGTAGATTGCAAATAAAATGAAAATAAATTTATGTTTATTTGCTACTCTTCACAACTTTATGTAAACAACAACAATTGCTTTGTTTATTATTCCTCTGTTTATACCCTTTGCATAAACAATAACAATTACTAGAAAATTATTCGTCAGATGTTTGTAACGGAGGTCTTCAAACCACGATTACTCTCTTCAAACGTACCGCGTCTTCAAACAAGATGGACTGAACTTTACTAACTCCGGTCGCTTGCTTTGCCTTGCCTTGTATATGTCAGAGTAAACAGTCTGATGCATGTTCTTTAAGGCGAATGTTCATGACTTCGCCTTTTCGAAATCTCTATAAATGTAGACATCGTCGTTGTTTACTCTGTCAACACAATGAAAACTATAACCCTAGAAGTATAACCAAATTTTTTCTTGCACTCTCCCATGTTTCTGTAACCACTTTTATTCATAATTTAATTGGAGATTATAAATGCATTTCCTATATCATTTGATTTTATCCACACGTCCAAATGCTAGCATAGTAAACACCTTTTTATTGCCCAAATAAAACTTGGCCGAAGATGTCCATTTTAAGGATGGAATAAAAGTTAAGGCATACTTGTGATCGATTGTAATGTTAAGCATTTCGTACATTACATTCGCCCTGGTCGGACATTTTAGGTGAATATTGCTACGACGTAAAATTTCAGCCGAATACAAACGTATTATGAAATGACTTGAAGGAGAACCGAATGCTTCGCAAACATCCAATTTAGCATTTATGTACGTATCATTTCGTCCATTGATTTCGACAATAAGTTGATAATTTGCAAAGAAATCTTTTACAATCACTTGACTTAATTTAAAGCGCACATTCAACATTAGCTGGTTATGAGCATCGGGCAACATGAAGCACTCTACAAAGGGCAAGATCTTCTTGTCAAAGTTTTCACACTGAACGCCAGTGAAATAGACACGATGCTATAAAGAAAAAGGGAAAGGCTTAGCAACTATTTTATAGATTTTTTCAATATATTTACCCTCTTGGCAGCAAAACAAAGTTCTCCCAGAGCAATAAGTAAAATAATTCCTAAATAATATGACTTCATGATGTCAAGTTATTTTGGAAAATATCTGGAAAAATTTCATGTGTTCTAAACAATGTTTGAAATGCTTTTCATTAGAAAGCAATTAAACTGTTCAGCCAATGGAATAAAGTTTTATCGTAAATAAATCATTTCAATATCATGAATTCATTTGTGTATTAATTTCATAATTAAAAAGTGATTAATAGACCGTGCCATACTATTTTGTTGGTCACATTGATAAAGTATTCATTAAAATCCAATTGCCAAAATTTTCATTCTTTTATAATTTTAATACATACCAGAGATCAGTAATGAGTATACAAAAAGATGAGTAGAATCGAATCATACTCATAATTTCTGATACTCTGATACGCATTCATACTTATTTTGATATCATTGAACCTCTACTCATATTCAAAGTTTGAAGTACTCATCATATTTATACTTAAAAACACATATGATGTTGCGGTTGATTTCGATTCTCCATAACTCAACATTTACACGGAAGCACAAATAAGTATGATTCGCGTACGAACACTAAAATACTCACTAGAAGGTTGTGTGTTTCCTCTGCTTGCTGTTCTGTCTTTTTTGTTTATGTGCCTTTTTTGTCACTCGAATCATTTATACGTACATAAAGGGTGTTTTTTTATAGAGGTATAGAACTTTAAGTTGGCATTACTTTTCAAGATGGCGACCGATTTAACAGCTGTCAAGTGATTTATTCTCAGTTTGGTTTGGCAATTCATCATGAATAGACTCACGCCTGAACAACGCATGCAAATAGTGCAATTTTATTTCGGAAAACGTATCGCGCACTACGTTCATTTTATCGTCGACAAAATCGTCCATCAGAGCAGTTAATTCGATTAACCATGGAACGTTTTCGTACCACGTTTACTCTTATTGATAACTTGCATCCCCAGAGACGCTACACGGTGCTTACAGAAGAAGCTATTGCTGCTGTAGAGCGTAGCATTGAGGAAGACCCGAATGAGTCCGTCCGCCATCGAGCACAGGAATTGGATCTGTGTCCATCCACTTTATGGAAGATTTTGCGGAAGGATCTTGGTTTGCGTGCTTACAAAATCCAACTCGTGCAAGATTTGAAGCCAAACGATCATCAAGTAAGGCGTAGATTTGTCGAATGGGCCCAAAACGAGATTACCGTTGTTCCCGATTTTCATAAGCGAATTTTGTTTAGCGATGAAGCGCACTTCTGGTTGAATGGCTACGTCAACAAACAAAACTGCCGCATTTGGAGTGAAGGTAATCCTCAAGTGTATGTGGAAACACCGTTACATCCAGAAAAACTGACTGTTTGGTGCGCTTTATGGGCTGGTGGAATCATTGGTCCGTACTTTTTCAAAAACGATGGTGGCCAGAATGTTACAGTCAATGGTGATCGGTATAGAGCCATGATTACTAACTTTTTCATTCCTGAATTGAATAACCATGATGTCTAGGAGATGTGGTTTCAACAAGACGGCGCAACATGTCACACAGCTCGTGCCACAATAGATTTATTGAAAGACACGTTTGGTGACCGCCTAATTTCACGTTTTGGACCTGTGAATTGGCCTCCAAGATCTTGTGATTTAACACCGCTAGACTACTTTCTGTGGGGCTATGTAAAGTCATTGGCCTATGCGGTAAAGCCACAAACGCTTGACCATTTGGAAGACAACATTCGCCGTATTATTGCCGATATACGGCCACAAATGTTGGAAAAAGTCATCGAAAATTGGACGTCCAGATTGGACTACATCCGCGCCAGCTGTGGCGGCCGTATGCCAGAAATCATATTTAAAATGTAAGGCCACAAGATTATCTTTCGGATAAATAAAATTCATGTCAATCGAATAATCCATCGTTGTTTTATTGCAACTTAAAGTTCTATACCTCTATAAAAAACACCCTTTATTATCAGTATTTTTCTAAAGTTATGAATCTAAATGTGTAGGCTTATGAATCAAACATATTTTGAATGGTATGAGTTTGATATGAACGTTGTATGCATACTCATTGCAACCTGTTCTAATAAATCCACATTGTAGTGAGTATGAATGAATCAGAGTACATAGTTAAATTTCAATATTGTTGACTCACTTATATTCAAAATTTCATGAGTGCTTATGAGTAGTGAAAAAACGATTCATTGTTGATCTTTTTTGTAGAAATTAAAGAACTTTTTTAAAAGAGCACCAACAAGCTTTATTAGTAACTTAGCTGGGATTATATTCATATTTTCAATTATCATTTCATTTTATCCACATGACCGCATGTTTCCAAATGTAAAATTCTTTTATTTTCGTAATAAAATTTTGCCAAGGACGTCCACTTGACAGACGGAAAAAAACTTAAAGCATATTGGCTATCGATGCTAAAATTACGAATTTCATACATAACATTCGCCTTTAAAGGACAGTTAATATGAACGTTACTTTTGCGTTGAATTTCATGAAAAATCTTACGTAATATAAACTGATTTTGAGCCGATTCTAAAGCATCGCAATAATCTAGTTTCAAGTTTAAGTACGTAAAATTTCGTCGATTCATTTCGGCACCAAGTGAAAAATTCAAAGTGACATCTTTTGCAAGCTCTTGGCTGAATTGAAGGCGAACATTCAACATTAGCTGGTTGAGGTCATTGGGCAACATGAAACACTCTATAAACGGTAATAACTTCTTATCAAAGTTTTCACACTCAACGCCAGTGAAATAGACACGATGCTGTAAAGAAAAATGGAAAAGTGTTGTAACTATCTTATGGATTTTCAGCATATTTACCATTTTAGAAGCGCAATAAAATTTCTCCACCGAAATAAGTAGAATAACGATCAGATAATGTGACTGCATGATGCCAATATATTTGCAGAAATAATTTGAATAATTTGATGTGTTCTAAACAATGTTTGCAAAGTTTTTCATTGGATAGCAATTAAACTGTTCGATCAATGGAACAAAGTTTAATTGTAAACAAATAAATTCTTTTTAATTAATATTTTTTAATTTAATTTAATTGGTGAATTAATTTTATTATTAAAAAGTGATTAAGAGAGTGACTCTGGTCCGAGGTACATATATTATTTTATGGGTCAGATTCGGAATGTATTCCATTAAAATTCAATTACTGAAAACAGTTGCAAGATAATCTTTAAATTTATTTTTTTTTTTTTATTAATTTATTCATACGAGTGGTCGTCATAGTATATGGTTGTATATGGCGTACAGTGTAGGCTTTGTAGATGAAACCTCAATCAATTAATTCTAGATATTAGAAATCAAAAAACATTAGAACGTTGTGATTATCCACTAAGTGAATATCATTTAACAACAAATAGTACTTTCGTACTTGACATTCGACGTTCGACTTCGTTTACATATTCAATAGTTTCATATCAGAGATCAGCACTGAGTATTCAAAAAGATGAGTAGAATCGAATCATACTCATAATTTCTGATACTCTGATACGCATTCATACTTATTTGAATATCATGGAACTCCTACTCATATTCAAAGTCTGAAGGGCTCATTATATTCATACTTCATACAACATGTATGATGTTGTTGATTACGACTCTTCATACGCGAACATATACAACATATACACGAGTCACAAAATAAGTATGAATCGCGTACGAACATTAGAATACCTTCTAGAAGGTTGTGTGTTTGCTCTGCTTGTTGCTCTGCTGCTCCTTTTTTGCTTATGTGTCTTTTTTCTTTTGTTGTAAATGCAACAACAACTAAGACTGTACATTTTGATGAATGATTCGAGTCACTCGATTTATTTATAAGTACATATTATAAGTGTTTTTCTTGAAGTTATGAATCTAAATGAGTAGGCTTATGAATCAAACATATTTCGAATGGTATGAGTTCGATGTCAACGTTGTATGCATACTCATTGCAACCTGTACTTATAAATCAACGTTGTAGTGAGTACGAATGAATCAGAGTACATAGTTAAATTTCAATATTGTTGACTCACTTATGTTCAAAATTTCATGAGTGCTTATGAGTAGCGAAAAAACGATTCATTGCTGATCTCTTGTATAGAAATTAAAGAACTGGAATTGAAGAACTTTTTTTTTTAAAGAAAACCAACAATTTTTATTAATAATTTAGTTGGGATTATATTCATATTTTCAATTATCATTTAATTTTATCCACACGACCGAATGTTTGCAACAGTAAAAGCTTTTTATTTTCGTAATAAAACATCAAACTGGACCACCACTTGACAGACGGTAAAAAACTTAAAGCATATTTGTTATCGATGCTATAATTACGAATTTCGTACATTGTATTCACTTTTGTCGGACATTCAAAATGGATATTACATTTGCGTTGAATTTCATGTATAAACTTACGTAATATAAAGTGATTTAGAGCCGATCCTAAAGCTTCGCAAAAATCAAGTTTCACGTTTAAGTATGTAGACTTTCGTCCATTAATTTCGAGAATAAGTGAAAAATTCAAATTGAAATCTTTTGCGAACTCTTGACTTAATTTAAAGCGAACGGTCAACATTAGCTGGTTGAGGTCATCGGGCAACATGAAACACTCTATAAACGGTAATAACTTCTTATCAAAGTTTTCACACTCAACGCCAGTGAAATAGACACGATGCTGTAAAGGAAAATGGAAAAGTTTTGTAACTACCTTATGGATTTTCAGTATATTTACCCCCTTAGAAGCACAAGAAATTCTTTGCACAGAGATAAGTAGAATAACGATCAGATAATGTGACTTCATTATGTCGTGGTACTTACGGAAATGTTTTGAATAATTTGTTGTGTTCTAAATAACGTTCGCAATGCCTTTCATTAGAAAACAATTAAACTGTTCAGCCTATAAAACATATTTTCTAATTCAAATTAATTAATTTGTGCATTAATTTTGTTATTAAAAATCAATTAGAAGAGAGACATAAGTAGAAATATTTCATTTAAATTCAATTATTGAAATTTGTTGTAAAATAATCTCCAAATTTTTTTTTATTAATTTATTCGTACGTTTGGTTGTCATAGTATATGGTAGTGTATGGGGTACTGTGTAGGCTTTATAGATGACAGCATTTTGTTGAAACCTCAATCAATTAATTCTAGATATAAGGGATCAAAAAACATTAGAACGTTGTGAATTTAATATCAAATAATACTTTCGTACTTGACATTCGACGTTTAACTTAGTTTACATATTCAATGGTTTCCTAGCAGAGATCATTAATGAGTATTGAAAAAGATAAGGAGAAACGAATCATACTCATATTTTCTGATACTTATACGCATTCATACTTATTTAAATATCATGGAGCCTCTACTCATATTCAACGTTTAAAGTACTCATCATATTCATACTTAACAACACGTATGATGTTGATTTCGACTCTCCCTAACTCAACATGTACTCGTACACGAATCACAAAATAAGTATGATTCGCTTACGAACACTAAAATACTCACTAGAGGGTTGTGTATTTGCTCTGCTTGCTGCTCTGTCGTTTGTTGCTTATGTGCGGTTTTTCTTTTGCTGTAAATGCAAATAAAACGAAGACTTTAAATTTTGATGGATAATTCTAGACACTCGAATCATTTATAAGGACATATTATAAGTACATATTCTTCTAAGGTTATGAATCTAAATGGGTAGAGGCTTATGAATCAAACATATTTCGAATGGTATGAGTTTGATGTGAACGTTGTACGCATACTCATTGCAACCTGTTCTAATAAATCCACATTGTAGTGAGTATGAATGAATTGGAGAACATAGTTAAATTTAAATATTGTTGACTAACTTGTGTATTCAAAATTTCATGAGTGCTTATGAGTAGCGAAAAAACGCTTCATTGCTGATCTCTGTTTCATATTTTTTGTGCAACAATTTAAATTTTTCTTAACGAAAGACTGGATGACATTTATTTCTACTTTATTCCCTTCAATTTGCCTGTTATAGGGTAATTATCAGGTGAGTTGAATGTTGAATATATTTAATAAATAATTTTAAATACGAAATTTTACGACTACAACATGTACGTGAACATGTAAATGCTGGAATATAATTTCATAAAATCATCTTTAACTCGATCATCATCTACTGACGTGGTATTCTCACTACGTCTAAGTATATATTGATGTCAGCTTTCGCAGAGCTCATCATCGCCGGGCATCAGACACAAAAAAGTTGTACGTACAACAACCACTGACAGTTGAAATTAAAAATTTAAAATTGTCTGAAGGCGTTTTCGCAGTTATTCCTTTAAACACATTCGATGGATACTCAAATTACTCGCCGTATGTATGCAAAGCAACATCATCTCATCAAAACGTTATTATTTCGCCGCTTATTTTACATTTTTTTCTGTTTTTTTTTCTTTGCACAACATTTCAGTTGTTATTTTTATTTTTTTTTCTGAAGACAACAGGCAAAAATGGAGAGACAATGTGAATGCAAAAATTCATTTAAGGCCGCAGTTGTATTACAAAACCCACATGAAATATTTGTGTATATGACATGCACGACATGTATAGGCTTTAGGGCTGTAAAAGGATATTTTGTAGCAATTTTTAAAGTTTTATTTTTTTTTTATATTCATCTTTGGCAGTTACAAGCAGGTGATAAAATGTAAATTAATTACAGGATTAGCAAAATGACAATACAAGTGTCATTTAGTTGTTGCAACAACCTGTAATAACAATTTTATAAGAGTGTATGCTGCTTTTTACTCCATAACGAAATGGTTTTCAAAAATAAATTAAAAAATTCTGAAACTAGTTTTGCTTTTATGGCCCTAAATCAGATGAGCTAAACAAACAAACATACATATTTTTTGATAAAGCATTCATAGAATAAAGAAAAGAATTCTTAACAATTTTAGTTAAGTGGATCTTACATGATTGCTTGTTTATTAGTTAAGTTAGGATGGGTTTGGATAATCTGGCAACCGCCTATCCGGGGGTCCTGTAAGGTCTCCTTGTAACACAACTATTACACATTGCGTCATGTAATTATAGCTGCTGGTTGATATGAATTCTTCTCAATTCACCTTTGACTAGACACGTTTTGTCACCAAGTTCTTGGTGTCTAGGAATTCTTCCTCTTTGGTTGCCAAGCGCCAAGCAATTACAGAAAAATTAAACCAACAAAATCCTGCAATTTCTTGCAATTTCCTTAAAAAAAAAATAAATTTTCAAAACTCTAAAATTTCGTCCTTAAAAGTGGAATAAAATTAAAAAAAAATTTGAAAAAAATTCCAGAAAATTCTGTAAAATTCAGCAGATTCTGATAAACATTTCTAAATAACCCCTAAAAAAGTTATCAAAAGTGAGAACAGTTAAAAACAAAAAAAAAAACAATTCTTTCATGATTATCTTCCCTGGTTTAAGATAAACTAAAAACGATTTAAAAATTGAAACCAAAAAAAGCACCTCAAAAGTGCGATTTTGTTAACATTGTTAAAAAATAAAATCATGCAGGTTTAAACAATTCAAATTTGAAAAAAAACAGCTGAAAATAAAGAGGAAAAGAGCAAAAGAGAGCTTAAAAAGGCAGTCTTTGAAAGCAAAAAATTAAGTTAAGCTACAGAAACCCACTCAAAAACAATCTGTAGACAGCTGGCAATATTAAAAATCAAACTGAACACAAACTATATGCTGTAAATATTGGAAAAAATTAAAAAATCTGATAACTAAGCAGAGATTTCAAAATATTGAGCCACATTGTGCCTTAAAGAGCAATTCTAGGCCAAATTGAGCCGCATTGAGCCTTATTGAACAACATTAAAGACATTACAGGCCAAATTGAGTCACATTGAGCCACATTGAGCCACATTGAGTCACATTGAGCAACTTTGAGTTTATTTCAAAATATATTGAACTTTATTGAGCCTTCTTTTAGCGACTTTAAGTCTCTTTTAAGTGATATTGAGCCATATTGAGCCTTAAGAAATTTCTTTCAAGGCCTTCAACAGTATTAAAAAGCTTTTAAAACACGTTCAAATATAATATCTATCAAAACTTTTGAATAATTAAAAGTATTGAGCGAAACAACTGCTCATAAATTGAAAGGACTCTTCAAGAAATCTTCTTCAAACACAAAACTAATTAAGATTTTTAAAATTCTGTGTAAAAATTATTTAAAAAGCTACTGAAAAAGTTCTTTAAAGTTGGTTCCGGACTTTATAATTTAACCAGTAAAGTAATCCCGGAATTTCATTAAAAATTTCTTTTCTTCTTCGTGATTGCAGCTTCTGCAGAAGTAATTATGAGATATGCCCAGTCTCTGACATGAACACCCAGAGGCGGGTAGGTGTCCTTTTATCACTGCTATGAGGTTCTTTAGATGGAATCTTGATAAGTTCAATGCAAATTCTGTTCTACATGTATACATATCGGATCAGATCTGTCTGGTGTCTCTACAAGTGGATTCATTAACCCATCTACCCATTGAATGGAGATTTTGTGAGACAATTTATTTGTCTCTCTGTAGAAGAGCACCAATCTTATATAGGAATTCAATTGAAGTTATTGTGGTGCATGCTTTAACAAGTCCGTCGGAGTTGTTTTAATTGCGATGCCCTCATGTCCAAGAACCCAAATGAGGATAAATGTCGAAAGTCCCGCTATACCTTCTTGGACAATCTCGGACAATGTGCTGTACACATACATACATACATAATTGGTCATTACCAGTCAGGATTATGGACCTAGTTTTTCACACCACTTATGTTGTGTGTGTTAATTTTATACATGAGTGGTCAGTCGACTTCGAACGATTGATTTTTTTGAGAAACTTTTCATGGCAAATTTACTCAATTTACTCTCAGAGTTTTTGGCAGAAATCTGCTGAGAGGAAGTCGCCGAAGATATATTTTTTCATATTTTTGCTGGAGATGTCTGACCTGGGATTTGAACCGTGGCCTCACTATTACGTGGCCCATTTTCTATCCGTAAATGTGCGTATATCACCATACGATATCATCCAAAAATGTATTCATCTTGTCACTTGGATCATTTGAATCCAATGCACCAAACTGCCAAATTTTTTTTCTTCGCAGTCCTAAGTCTTTGTTTATTTTCAAGCAATTTAGAAGAGGGTGAAAAGTAAAGCTTCTATTAAACTATTTTGTTTTGGGTGATCTTACTTACATAACTGGTAATTACAATCCTTTAGCCAGGATCGCAACCTCGCTTTTTACAACACCTATATTGAGTGTGTTAATTTTATTTAAATGCAATTAAAATTAATTTTAAAATAAAAAATAAATTCCAATGTTTAATTGTCTTAATTGCAGTGGTCGCAAATTTAAATTTTCATTACCACTTTGCTTTCATTACAGTTTTAGCTCCCTTAAAATGAAACAAAATTAATTGAATAATAATAGGACAGCAGTTTCCATTTAATATGTAAACAATTGAACGTGAATTCTGAACATAAAAAAGTTCTTAAAACAACACCATCACATACAGACGCTTACATATCGAATTGAGACACTGTTCCGCCACTGTTATAGCCCAGTAATCGACGATGCTTTTTTAATCATTATTATTAAACAACAAAGTAATTATTAATCCTGCATTCCTTTTCATTTCATTTCATTTCATTTTATTTTTTATTACATACGGCTACCTATCACCATAATCATTGACCATAAACTTAATGATCATACTACGTGCAGTGCATACAACGGCCCACATAATGTTCACTTTTATAATCAGGCAATGGCCAGCAGCGCAGGAAGAAGAGAAAACATATTGAGGCAGTCCCATTAATCGAACAACAGCAGCACCAGCACCAGCAGTTTACCTGCCTGTTTGGCTGCCCCAGCGACTTGACTAAACGTATGAAAAACGTAACTGACTGACTGACTAATTATTGGGTCTTAAAATATATTTTTAAGGGTCATGTTATTGCATGTTTTCATAATTATGGGTTTCACTGGATGACACCAATCGGCAATTGGGTCTCGCTACGTTTCGATTCGTCTTTTTCTTTTTTTTTTTTGCTTTTTTCTTCTTGATGGTTTTTATTAAAGAAATGAAGGGAAAAAAAAACAAACTAAAATGCCTTGTTGTTGGGCACTAGTTGGTAGTTAATGCGCTAAAAATGTGCAACATCTTGTACTCATAAGTTGGAAAGGAAAGCTAAAACTTGAGTAACATTTTCAAGTTGAGCACATTCAGAATAATAATAATACGTTGTTAAATAAGAAAAATTCTTTAAAATTGTTTACGAAATATTTTAAAATAACTAGACATTTGTATGGTCAGAGATCAGCAATGAATCGGTTTTTAAGTACTCATGAAATTTTGAATATAAATGAGTCAACAATATTGAAATTTAACTATGCAGTCTGATGCATTCATACTCACTACAACGTTGATTTATAAGTACAGGTTGCGTACAACGTTGACATCAAACTCATACCATTCGAAATATGTTTGATTCATAAGCCTACTCATTTAGATTCTCAACTTCAGAAAAATATTTATAATCATTCATCAAAATTTACGGTCTTAGTTGTTGTTGCATTTACAAAAAAAAAAGACACATAAGCAGACAGACCAGACAGAGCAGCAAGCAGAGCAAGCACACAACCTTCTAGTGAGTATTTTAGTGTTCGTATGTGAATCATTTCTGATTTTGTGCTTCGTGTATAGGTTGAGTATATGGAGTGTGTATGGAGAGTCGAAATCAACAGCATCATACATGTTGTTAAGTATGAATATGATGACTACTTCAGACTTTGAGAATGATTAGAAGTTCCATGATATTAAAATAAATATGAGTATGATTCGATTCTATTCATCTCTTTGAATACTCATTGCTAATCTCTGGTGTGTCTGTATAACCCCATTGTGCAAAAATATTTTTAAATTATCCTGCCAAAATCCTTTTACCCTTGTTCACGTAAACTTAATTAAAAATTCTAAGATTGAAGGAACAAGAGCCCTTTGTTGCATGCAAGATTTCCATCATTCCTCGGTTATTTGTTTAAGCTTTTAGAAACACGTATGGGAAGAAATGAAGTCTTAGCTTTGACTAGATTAACGTGATTAAAGCTCAACATCAATATGACATGTTGTTTAGAGATTTTTGAAAGACCTTTGGAGAAGTGATTTTGTCAACAAATGGTTGACCAATGGCCCCTGAATCCATAAGTAGCAACGAGAATAGGGAATGACTGTTATTGTAAACCTACTTTTCGGGAATCGATAATGGTAACAGGAACTAATGGTAAAAATTTTAGACATATTGCGCGTCATATCCGTGCCTGGGAGAGGATTAAATGAGCATTAAAGGCATTTCTAAACTTAAAAAACTACGGAAAAGAATGGAATTTTTCCTGAAAATATATCCGACCTCGGTCTAAAGTACATACCTACTAATATCCTAGTGATACAGGGTATTCCAAAAATGAAGAAAAAGAACAGAACATATCGTTCCGGTTGATAACATTTAAGAAATCTACGGAGAAGTCGCCTTTGTCTAGTAGGTAGTGTGTTGGCTTGTTAGACATGAGGCCTTGATTCAAACCCTAGGTCATATATTTTCAAAAAAAAAAAAAATTTCAATATTTTTTCAACGGCTTGCTCTCAGAAGATTACCATGAAAAGTTTCTTAAAAATTTTTCGTCGGGATTCGACTATAAACTGTACGTTTCACGCCTCATACATAATCTTAATCCTGACTAAAGGGTTGTAATGACTAACATGTATTCGAGGCAGGTAGATGCACGGGTTTAGTTCTTGTTGATATAGTGGATAGAGATGTAATCGTGAAATCCATTTACAAGGAAGAAATGTTAATGCAAATATATTTAATGCCTGGCTGAGATGATCTTACGGCTAAAGAAAGTAGAATATTTGACATGGAAGCTCATATAAAGAATATTTTACAAAGGGCCAAGCATACCATAATGAGACATAGAGGGCTTAGAGGAAATTCTTGGGGATGTAACTAACAAGAGGGGGGGCTTATTGTAAATTTTGATTCGCAAGAAATTTTATTTGAATCTTATGTTGTAAGGCCTTATGTTTTGAAAATTTCTCTTTCGATTCCAAATACATAATAAGCTCTCTGTATTGTGTCTAGTCTAGTAGGTAAAGTGTTGGCTTATTAGACATTAAGCCACGATCCAAACCCCAGATCTGAGATCAAAATGATTGTAAGAAAAAATATTTCTTTGGCGACTTTCTCTCAGCAGATTTTTAAAAAATCTGTCATTCGCATTCGACATTAAACTGTTGGTTCCGCTATACATGTGTAAAAATTAACACACAACGTAAGTGGTGTAAGAGGCGAGGTTGTAATCCTGATTGAAGGGTTTTAATGACCGATTCTGTATGCGTATTGTACCTATAGAGTCACTGGTCGCTGGTTAGGACGAACAAACTTGATAAGCAGCTCAGGTGGAGTTGTATAAAACACAGAGACCGGCGTGCCATTATCATAACAATGATTGGGGTTAAGTGCTCTGCAAATGCTTAGGAATACAAATGTTGCAGAGACTGAGATTATGGTCGTAGAAAACTTGGTTGAACATGAGATCTTTTAGAGGACATTATGATCTGATGGAAGCTGAAAACGGGATTTTTGGAAATACTTTGCAGAGAGACGAAGTAAAAAAATGAATAAAGGAAGTTAGGGGCCAAAGATTTTTTTGGTATACTAATGAGTCGAAAAATCGGGCTTGTGCGGGTCCAGAATAAAAAATTCAGAAACCGTACGCTATGGGAGATGGTATTTGCCTAGCGGACGTATTGGAAGGTGGTCCAGACGGCGAGCCGAAATGCACTTAATGCTCATTTAATTCTCTCCCGGGTATAGATATGACTCGCAACGTGTCTATTATTTTTGCCACTAGTTCCTGTTATCATTACCGATTCCCGGAAAGTACGTTTACAATAACAGTCATACCCTATTCTCGTTGCTACTTATGGATTCAGAGGCCATTGTTCAACCATCTGTTGACAAAATCACTTCTCCAGAGGCCTTTCCAAAATCTCTAGACATGCTCTACCATACTCTAAGCAAAACTGTAAGCATTGAGAGCATACTACCAACATGTATTGCCTCAAATTACTTTAACTTAACCAAAGAAATTCCCTCGTATTTATTAGAAATTCATGAACAATTTTGTAAAAAGAAAAATTAAAAATTCTGTATAAAAATAATCAAAATTTTATTTCAAAACAAGAAACTGGTCAGCAAGCCTTGCAAGTATAGGCCGCTAGAGAGTGTGTAAACACTGTCAGGTTAATTGTTTATGGGGATGACAATCATTCGAATAAAGGAGAGGAGGACAGGTTGTTGGCTGGTTGCTTTAGTTTCAATTTTAATTGCCACTTGGAGACAATTACATCAAGTTGTGCAAACATTGTAAAATTTATGTTGTGTTGTATGCCGTGGTGACCATAACACGCATTCACTCCCCATTTTGGTTTAACAATTATTTATTACTCCCATCTCTGCATCATCTTTATTGCTATATCCTGCCAAACATATACTCTCCCTCTCTCTCTCTCTCTCTCTCTCTCTTTATTTATTTTTTATTTTTTGAAGACAGAAAAAAAAAATGAACAGAAAACGTAAGAAATACATTACAACGACTGTTTTTCTTACTTCATTCAAGTGCTTCTTGTATTTTTGTACATACTTTCGTTTCAAGAGTGTTTTTCCCATTCCATCGTATTGTGTGTTCCTATTAAAAATTATTTATAATTTCACAGCTTTTTTTTGCAGCGATCTACCGTAGATTTAATAACATTGTGGGTGAATTGAGAATGAACTTTGTTTAGAAAATAAAGAATTAATCTTGTTTTCGCAGCATTAGAGAACACGGTTAAAGATATCAGACAGTGAGAACTCAAAAACCTCCATCTTTTTATGGCAAGAGCAGGGCACTGATACATGAGTCTTTTCGCCTGCCACAGACCCACAGCTCTTGCGTAAGGCATTTGTCGAAATGCCAACTCTTTCGGCATGCCTACCAAAGGGGCAGTGACTCATAAGAATTTCCATAGTGCGATGGATGGCCATGCGACTTAATAACACAAGTGTCCATATGTTTTCAGCAGGGACAACTAATATTTCACGTACCAATCCGCCGCCTTGTAAAACGTATAATCGCCGTGGTCTGGTAGGTATTAGACATAAAGCCAAGGTTCAAACCCCAGATCAGACATCAAAACGAAAATATGCAAAAATATTTCTCAAAAATCTGTCGTTCGGAGTCGACTATAAACTGTATGTCACGCTACTCATGTATAAAATTAATACACACAACATAAGTGGTGCGAGAAACAGTCTCATGAATATTCTTGAAGGCGAATGTTTGTGACTTCGCCTTCTCGAGATCTCTATAAATGTAAACATTGTTGTTTGTGTATTTTGTTTACCTTTATTCTCGTAGCGTTTGTTGTTGTATTTTTGTTTACTTGTTTACCATTTTTTATGCTGGTTTTTGTTGTTGTATTTTTGTTTATAATTTTAATGTTACGCGATGTAAACGAAAAACACTAGTATCTAGATTCTTCATTTTCGAACAATATTTTAAATTCATTTTAAATTAGCCCTCGTTAAAATATAACAATTTACTGAAAATTTTTTTCTTTCAACTACAATTGTCATCTGCACTCATTGTGTTGGCACTCTGTCATCAACAAGATTTCCAAGGAACAGAAAAAAAATCTTAAAAATAAATAAACAGCATAAGACAGGACGAAACAGGATACTTGTAGTGCCATACCACACACACACAGAAAACATAGTCCACCTTGTGCAGCTCCATGGGGATGCACTTTGCTACCGAATGGCCCGTGTAGTAAATTAAAAATGTTCCCATTTCTCTTTTTCTCTCTCTCTCTCCTTCCTTTCCTTCCTTTTTTTGTTTTGTTTTTCTACGCAATGTGGTGGTACTTCTGTTGTGTTGTTTCATAATTTGAAGATAATTTTTCAAGTGGCGTGCAAAAAAACAGAAAAAAAATGAGTAAAAAAATCACAATAAATAATAAAAGAAAGCAAAATAAATAAACATTAAGAATGAAGGAAGGCAAAAGAAAAAAAAAGAAAAATCGGAAAAAAAAACACAAACATAGTCCTTGTCATTAACAAGAGAATGAACGGATGATTGTCCCGTGGACTGTGTCTTACAGGTTTAATTCAACCATAAAATATTATTGTAATCTTAACCATGGTTTGTTTCGTTCTTCTTCTTCTTTTGTATCCATTAAATACAGTAAAAACATCCCGCTATTTTACTATTATAAGCAGATTTTTATTTCTAAATTTTTTTTTTGTTTTTTTTGTTTCATAACAAATATTATAAATGTTCTCTCATTATGTTGAGTGGAGGAGAGTAAGAGTGCAAATAAATTTTTATTTTAATCTTTAAGCGTCTTTAAGTGTATGGATTATATAGTCTGGTTATACTGGAATATACAATTCGTACCAGAGATCAGCAATAAGTATTCAAAAAGATGAGTAAAATCGAATCATACTCATAATTTCTGGTATTTATACGCATTCATACTTATTTTAATAACATGGAACCTCAACTCATATTCAAAGTTTGACGAACTCATCATATTCATACTTAACAACACGTATGATGTTGCGGTTGATTTCAACTCTCCATAACTCAACATATACACGAATCACAAAATAAGTATGATTCGCGTACGAACACTAAAATACTTACTAGAAGGATGTGTGTTTGTTCTGCTTGCTGCTCTGTCTTTTTTGCTCAGGTGTCTTTTTTATTTTTTTGTAAATGCAACAACAACTAAGACTGTAAATTTTAATGAATGATTCGAGTCACTCGAAGCATTTATAAGTATTATAAGTATTTTTTGTAAAGTTATGAATCTAAATGAGTAGACGTATGAATCAAACATATTTCGAATGGTATGAGTTTGATGTCAACGTTGTATGCATACTCATTGCAACCTGTACTTATAAATCAATGTTGTAGTGAGTATGAATGAATCAGAGTACATAGTTAAATTTCAATATTGTTGACTCACTTATGTTCAAAATTTCATGAGTGGTTATGAGTAGAGAAAAAACGATTCATTGCTGATCTCTGATTCGAACAACGAAAAGTTTGATGATGACGTTGGATCAATAAACTCGTATATTTTTGATCGTGTCGCAGCCTTGACTTAAAAATGTGTGGACTGTGTAAGGTTCAATGAAAGTAAAAAAAGCTGTCCGAACTTATGAAACCCATCAAACATTTAGTTGTAGTGACATGAACTCCTCTTACTGATTTACTTACTTACTTATTTGGTCATTACAAACCTTTAGTGAGGACTACAAACTATCTCAACCTAGCTTCCACTCAAGTTGGGTGTGTTAATTTTATCCATAAGTAGTGGGACCTTCGGTAAATGTCAGCTCCGAACGATAGATTTTAGAAACTTTTCGTAGCAATTTTATTCACACAATTTTATACCAGAAACCTGGTGACAAGAAATCTCCGAAGAAATATTTTTTCACATTTCAGTTTGCTCAATATGCCTAAGATAAGGCATTCTTCTGACTTGCGTCTATAAGCCAAAATACTACCTACTAGACTATGACAACAGTATTTGACCAGGATAATACCTACATAACGTACATAATTGGTCATTACAACCCTTTAGTCAGGATTACGACCTAGATTCTCATACCATTTATGTTGTACGTGTAAATTTTATCCATGAGCCGCGGAACCTACAGTTTTAATTCGTTGCCGAACGACAGATTTTTTGAGAAACTTTTCGTGGCAATTTAATTTTTTTTAAAGAAATCTGCTAAGAGGAAGTAGCTGAAGAAATATTTTTTAATATTTCGTTTTGATGTAGATGTCTGACCTGAGATTTGAACCGAGGCCTCACTCTACCTGCTAGACTAAGGCGATGTCATTACAATACCTAACATCAAATTTAATACTTGGTTTGAGGTGAGATCCGACCCTGTAGCTTTATTTTAGAAGAATTTTAGAATTGTGTGAGCTATAAATAAAGGGGGGCACTTATAATATCAAAGCAGCCATGCCATCATGAACTCACAGAATTCTTGGACAGTATGTTTCGTATGAACACAGAATCTGCTGGATTAGCAAATTCGCTTTAAATTCAGTCTGATAGGCCTACATGGGTATGTTGCTTAAAGAGAAGAAACTAATGTTGGTGACATAATACGCAAGAAAGGTTGGACAGCTGAGATGCTTATAATAATGGAAGAACGAGTAAGATTTTCGGCGAAGAACAAGTATCACATTTTATTTTCCAAGACCTCACATAGTAAAATTGAAAAAAAAAAACAGTACAAGTACTGTTCAAAGGTACTAAAGACTCTGTGAAACAATTATGAAAAAGGGAAAGACAAGGGAGAATTGTTACTTAATTGGCCATTAACAATTCGATTAACGGATTTCGGTCTACGTTAACACATTCCTCCAGACGCCTGTGCTTCTAGCTTGCCTACACCAGTTGATCACACCAATCGATGATAGGGCTTCCTCGATCTGGTCTTTCCAACGTAAACAAGGTTGTCCTCTTCGCTGACTTCCGCAGATTCCCGCATCAAATACCCGTCTTGCCGGAGCATCCTCCTCCATTCGAACGACATGACTAAGCCAGCGCAGCCGCTGGTTATTAATACGCTGCACAATGAGCATGTCGTTGAGGTAGGCATACAGCTCACTGTTGGATCGGATGCGGAAATCATCGCCAATTCGCACTGGACCGAAGATCTTATGTAGGAGTTTTCTTTGGAATACTTTCAAGGCTATTGCATCAGTGCTTCATAGTGTCCATGCATATGCGGCTAAAGGCATTGCCTGATGATTTATGATTGTAATTCTAGACTCTTGCCTTTCTAGTCGCGTACCGTTTTTCAGGAAATCATAAAACTACATGATAGACTTGTTTCGTTCCCGCAATGAAAAAAATTTCTGTCAGATTAAAGAGAGGCACACTTCTTCATTCTCCTGATTAGAATTATGTCCAGCAAGTTCAATTATAATTTGGATCCGACTTCCAGACCTTCATTATTAAAGTTGCTATCTGTGGGAAGATTTTTTGTTTAGGAGGTGTTTGTAAAATAACGTAACGACTGTAGGGATGTAGCGAGAAAAATATTTAGACAGTGCTGCTCAACCCTGAAATAATCGTCCATGTACCAATTGTATCTCGTAACTGTATTCAAATAAAAATTTCATAATATTCGTATGTTTATTTGTGTGTTTGGATCTGCGTCCTTATATCACACGAACACTTTTACTTTTTCCTAAATACACAATAAATCGTGTATTTATTCAAGCAAAAATTTCACAAAATCATTACAGCAGTATTCCTACGACTCGTGTATGAGGCGTGCGTATGAGTGCACAAATACGTTTGTTGTTCTGCTTGATATTTGAATTTGATGCGCATAATTCTCTTCTCTTACTACTTTTGATGACTGTTAAGCTTCTGAAAGTATTCTTCTTATGAGTAGAAGATCCCCACTGTCTTATGCATGTTGCTTTGGAAAATCCCAATACATGTTGGAGAAAATTTCATTTTCTAATTCAAAAATTATGAAGAAAACGGGCAGCGGTTATACAGTGAGCGTCAAAAGAAACTGGAGACTTGGAAATACGCGAGTTAGTAATCAAAGGAGCACAAAAAATATTGTGACAGCCATGGTTCTCTGAATAAATCGTATCTTGCAGTGCTGAATTCATAGATTTCTAGGAGAGTAGCTATATACAGTGAGCATCAAATGCATGTGTACTTTAAAAAAAATATACATTAATAAAATACCGTTATTTTTAATTTTAAAATTGTTTCATTAACAGTTTTAAAATTGAAACAAAAAAAAAAATTACAAAAAATTTCAAAATAACGGGTGATTTTCTAGCTATTATCACTGGTTTAAACAGCTCACGCACGTTTTGTGTTTTGTTTCACTGTCAAACATCTTAAGTTTGGTCTATAATTTAACCATGAATCGTCTTACAAACGAACAACGCTTGCAAATCATTGAATTTTATTATCAAAATGCGTGCTCTGTTAAGAAAGTTCATCGCGCGCTTCTTCCATTTTATGGTCAGTTTAATCGACCCACTGAAGCGGCTGTTCGGGCTATTGTGACTAAATTTGGCACCAAATTTACATTGTTAGACATTAGACCACCAACACGCTTACGTAGAGTACGAACTGAAGAAAATATCGTAGCTGTATCGGTGTCAGTGTTAACGATGACCATCAATTATCGATTCGTCGCCGTTCGAAGCAATTGGGCCTCTGTTACTCAACAACGTGGAAAAGTTTGCAGAAGGATTTAGGTGTGAAGAATTTCAAAATACAGCTGGTGCAAGAATTGAAGCCGAACGACCTACCGCAACGCAGAATTTCTGGTGACTGGGCTCTTGGAAAGTTGGCCGAAGATCCATTTCTTTATCGAAAAATTGTGTTCAGCGGCGAAGCTCATTTTTGGCTCAATGGATACGTAAATAAGCAGAATTGTCGATTTTGGAGTGAAGATCAGCCGGAAGCATTGCAAAAGCTACCAATGCATCTAGAAAAAGTCACAGTTTGGTGCGGTTTATGGGCTGGTGGCATCATTGGACCGTAATTCTTCAAAGACGCTGCGAATCGTAACGTAACTGTGAATGGTGAGCGCTACCGTGAGATGATATCCAACTTTTTTTTTTTTTGCCCAAAATGCAAGAGCTTGACTTGCAGGACATGTGGTTTCAAAAAGACGGTGCCACATGCCACACAGCACGCGTAACAATGGACTTATAGACAGGCGAGATCGGTGAACATTTTATTTCACGTTCGGGACCGGTCAATTGGCCGCCTAGATCGTGCGATTTAACGTCTTTAGACTTTTTTTTTGGGGCTATGTTAAAGCTCATGTCTATACAGAGCTTTCAATTGACGCATTGGAAGACAACATTGAAGCATTTACTCGTGAAATACCGGCCGAAATGTTGGAAAGAGTATGCCAAAATTGGACTAAGCGGATGGACCATTTGAGGCGCAGTCGCGGTCAACATTTGCATGAAATAATCTTCAAACATTAAATTATATGGGCCGTACTATCGATTCAAATAAAGATTTCATGCATTTTTCTGAATTTTATGTGTTTTTTTTTTGAAAAATTTGCCTATAGCTCTTAAAAAATCACCCATTATTAGCAAATTTTTGCGTGCACTCTCCTTAAGTAGTAAAAGTTGAGATTGCTGATTGTTAGAATTGTATCTATAGTGTCCAGGGTTAGCTAAGAACGCACGGTATATCAAAAAAGCCATCACTGGAATTTACAAACTAGAAAACCACGGGAAGTATTAGTTTTGGTTATATGACCTATGACTGCCGTAGAAGTTGCTGAGATGAGTAAGAAGAGGAAACGGTTGTTCATCATGTGGGCAAATGTTGAACATTTTTATGGAGTAGAAGGAAGCGGGCAATTGATCTCACTGATCTGTCGAGGATATTGGCAAACTAAATGGCTTTATCTGAAGCTTAAGATAGTTTCAGGGTAAGGGGAAAAGTATCTCTTTGGTATTACAATGGACCATCTGCTGAGATAGTCTGGTTTAATGCCTATAAACTAGGCTCTTTAGAGGGGTGTTTCTGTTAAAAATGCTTTTGGAAATTGCCGATATAGAGCCATGACTATCAAGTTAATTAGTATTGTCAAATTTTTTCGGGTACTCTCCTCTCCTTAAGTGGTAAAAGTTAAGTTTGGTGATTGTTAGAAATTTATCCTTATTGTACAGTTTCTTTTGACGCTCACTGTAGCTATATGAGTGAGTAACAATACGACGGACTCGGGGAATATTTAAATTTTATTTAAAAATTTTGTAAATTTTTTTCCTTCGTTTACCATTTACGCTACGTTTACTCTTCGATGCTCACTGCACTCATCGTATTCCTCAGTTGGAATTCTCAACTGCTTTCGTTCTTTACAGTTCGTTCTCCGTTTTATTGTTATTTATTATAAATTCTAATAATTTTTATGCGCTTGGCTGATGAAAAAATATGAGATTTTGTCCTCTGTTGGTTCTCCCCCCCTTCTGGCTGTCCTTTAGCCTGCTTTACGCATAATTTTTTGTCATTTTCTATGACAAGCATCACTAACTAAAGCCCGCATTACGTTTTCTTTCTTTTCCTCTTGTTTGTGTATCTGTCTGGCAATCGCTGGGGTGCATAAAACAGTGGCGTGATAAATATTTAATGGCACATTACGAATGTTTCATCTCCAATGGTTTTCTCATTTGTTTTTTGCTACTTTCTTGCTTCCAAAGGACACATACTGTTCTAAAGTTGTGGCTGTATTGGCCACAAAATGTAATTGTTTTACATTTTCTAATCAACAGACATATTTTTTCTCATTGAATTTAATTTTTTTTTTTTTTTATTTTGGTGTTCATGACCATTGGCCTTTGGACGACAATAAAAAAAGGAAAAACCGGGGACAGTGTAAGTAAGTATATAAACGATTGTAATTTAAGACTATAATTTGATGATAATAAATTTTTAGTTCATTTGATTTTATCGATAACAATGGCGCTACAATATGGTCATGATTTTAAATCCTGGAATGTAATAAAAATTTCTTAAGTTGTGTTAATTTCAATGGCAGTCTACGAAAAAATGTATTGCATTTGGAATCTTGACACTAATAACTCAACCTCTTTTCTCTCACACGGTAAACAAATCCGAGGTTGTTGCACATTTTGTAATCTGCACGGTATAAAGGCAGAATTAACCGAACATCCATATTACGTAACGTCAATTACGTCTTTTCCTAGCATATTGTTATGTTTTTTCATTTTAAAAACGTTTAAAATATGAGCTCGTGCATTGCAAATAAAATAAAAATAAAATTGTGTTTAATTTTAATTAAAATTCTTTATTATTCGCACAATTCTATGTGCCACTGTTCACAACTTTATGTAAACAACAACAATTGCTTTTTTTGTTATTCCTCTCTTGATACCCTTTCGACAGGTCTTTGCAACGCAGATCTTCAAACCACGATTACTCTCCTCAAACACACCGCTTTTTCAGAAAAGACTGACTGAACTTAACTAACTCACTCGCCTGCTTTGCCTTGCCTTTTATATGGCAGAGTAAACAGTCTGATGAATGTTCTTGAAGGCTAATGTTCATGACTTCGACTTTTCGAAATCTCTATAAATGTAAACATCGTTGTTGTTTACATTTATTATTGTAGTCTTGTTTGTGTATTTTTGTTTACTTTTTTACCAACCGACAACTCTTAACGACAGATTTTTGAAAAACTAGGTCGTAATTCTGACTAAAGGGTTGTAATGTAAGGGGTGTAAAGTGAGGTTAGGGTTTTTATTCTGTTTCAAGACAAATTTTAGAACTCCTGATCGTTTTAAATCCCACTCTTATCCACTCTTACTTGATACCCTTGACTTCGCGTTTTCATTTATAAAATGAGCGACTTTATCGCTGATTTTCATGCGGATCTTAGCAAATCTCAAACCTTGTGAAGTGGTTAACAAACTTTCATTGGATTATTCGTTCCAGAGCATATGCCAAGTTTTTTTTTTTTTTTTTTTGGAGAGCCAATTGTCCACCTCTCCAGTGCTAAGGCTGGTCGCAGAGGCTTACACATTGGTCTAAAGAAACCAATAAGTAGTCAGACATTTCGTAATTGCCTTTATATTCATCGATTATGCAATATTTGTGAAAAAGACAGAACTGGACAGCCTCTTTCCCCGTTTATTTCCATTATTGCCGTTTAATTTATTCATTTGCCGTACAGAATTTTGCAAGTGCTGGTGTATAAAAGATTCTGCTAAGTTCACGCTAGAGATTAGCAATGTAACGTTTTTTCGCTACTCATAAGCGCTCATGTAATTTTCAATACAAGTGAGTCAACAATATTGAAATTTAACTATGTACTCTGATTCATTCATACTCACTACAAGGTTGATTTAGAAGTATAGGTTGCAATAAGTATGCTTACAACGTTGACATCAAACTCATACCATTCGAAATATGTTTGATTCATAAGCCTACTCATTTAAATTCATACTTTTAGAAAAATACTTGTAATACTTATAAATGATTCGATTACAGTCTTAGTTGTTGTTGCATTTACATCAAAGGAAAAGAGACACTTAAGCAAAAAAACAGTAGTCAGTATTTTAGTGTTCGTACGCGATTCAAATTTTGTGCTTCGTGTACATGTTGAGTTATGAGTATGTCAAACGTGTTGTTAGGTATGAATATGATAAGTACTTCAAACTTTGAATATGATTAGAGGTTCCATGATATTAAAATAAGTATGAATTACGCATTCAGTACGTATCAGTAAGTATCGGAAATTATGAGTAAGATTCGATTCTACTCATCTTTTTAAATACTCATTGCTAATCTCTGGTTCAGATGGTGTAAAACATGCTATTGTATTCAAATAGAGTGAAGGCCATTTATCATTATTTCATTAAAAATTGCGTTTTCGATTGCCGTTTAATAGCCAAATTGGCAGCCCAGCTTATATTAACTTTTCTTTCAATAACGACCTGGATTACCAAAATGTCTGCATCAGCCCACAACACGCAACTTGAAACAACAAGAATAAAATGAATTTAAATAGAAAATATCAACTGCACATCTATTTATTTAAATTATACAAAAAATGCTTCAAACAACAATTTTCTACGCCTTACTACGAGCAATCAGGCATTGCCCCTGTGGAAATGCGCATGAAAAATGCTGATGAGGCACACGTCATTTCCAACTGAGGCACATTTTGTGCTGTGTTTCAAAAATTTTATGCCGGAGTGGCAAAAAAAAAACAACAAAGGAACGAACCAGTAAGTAAACAACTACAGACACAACAATAACAACAATAATAGTCCTAAGACAGTCAAAATTTATTTACAATCAAAATGTCCTTCGTTTGAATGGAAAATTTTTAAATTTTTAAATAAAAAAATTTGCCCATGCACAGTATATTGTAGTTTAAGGAATTGGAAAAGTATAACATGTTTGAAGCGAATTCAATTCATTTTTACAGAAATTAAGGAGACTTGTTGCAAGTAATTGTTGATCATGAACAACTAACTTGAACCTGAGACGGCGAATGCAAAGATATGCGTGAATCACTTCACTATTGCAGGGGTTCGGCAGTTAAAACTAGAGTGACTGGACAATGTCACGGATTCAATTTTGGACACTCAAAGGTGTTGAAAGATTTTGGGATTTGGAAGTATTGATTACATAACAACGAACTATGATTTCTTACAACAAGTTAAAGACTTTCATTCCAGAAAGTAGTGTAATGCCCATCAGAAATGACTCTGTTCAGATTCACTGATGTTCACTGATGGTTCGAGACTAAATGGTGGTCGTGGTGGGTGGATTTAGTTTGGAATCAATGAGCATAGCTCGATCTAGAAGGCAACTAGATTATTGCAGTACATTTCAGGTGGAAGTGCTAGCAAAACAGGCTGCGGGGGTTGCAATTATCTCCAGGATTTAACCATTTAACCATTCTAGTAGTCTGCCTATTGCCAAAGTACTTGTGCTAACGTAACGAACTTCAGTACGGTTTATAGCATTCGTAGAATGAGATATTGAACTAACAATTGAAAATTCCCGCAATATGACGCGGTAAATCTGGCCAAAGCTGGATAGAAAGCGCAAGAAAAGTATTGTTACTGAAATTAAAAACCTTGTAACTGGTGTTTTGCTTTTGCATCGCTTAATGTTTAAATTATAAACAAAAACTACAAAAACAAAACAATGCAGCAAACAAACCTGTTTACAAATTATCGTACAGCGTAATACAACACTAGCATAAAAATGGTAAACAAGTAAACAAAAATATACCAACAACATTACAAGAATAAATGTAAACAAAATATACCAACAACATCTACAATAAATAATGGAAACAAAGATGTTTACATTTATGGAGATTTCGAAAAGGCGAAGTAATGAACATTCGTCTTCAAGAACATTCATAATACTGTTTACTCTGCCATATAAAAGGCAAGGCAAAGCAGGCGACCGGAGTTAGTAAAGTTCAGTCCGTCTTGTTTGAAGATGCGGTGTGTTTGAAGAGAGTAGTCGTGGTTTGAAGATCTGCGTTACAAAGATCTGTCGTATAATTGCTTAGTGATTGGTATTGTTTATGCAAAAGAGTGCAAAGAGGAATAACGAAAAAAGCAATTGTTGTTGTTTACATCAAGTTGTGAATAGTGGCACACAGAATAAAAAAAAATTTTAGTTAAAACTAAACACAAATTTATTTTTATTTTATTTGCAATCTAGGAGCTCTTATTTTAAACGTTTTTAAAAGGAAAAAACTTAACAACATATTATTAATGGACATTGCATTATTTGCAGTTATGCTGAGAATGAATAGATGAGTAAGAGCAGGAAACTATTCTACACCTACTGGAGATATTGCCAGCAGTATGTCGGAAGAGAAAAAGGCATCGTTCTTTTTGTAATGGACATTAGTAATCTAAGTCGCTTCATAAGAATAGTTCCGAGCCTAGGAGAAAACTTTTTAAATAAATGTGTGGGCCTTGTATGACCTATGTGTGTCTATGAAACCTCCCTGGGTGCCAGTCAAACATGTGTACATACATAATTCGTCATTACAACTCTTCAGCCAGGATTACGACGTAGCTCCTCGAACTACTTATGTTGTGCGTTTTAATTGTTATACATGAGTGGCGGTACCAACAGTTTAAAGTCGATTCCGAACATCAGATTTTTTGAGAAACTTTTCATAGCAATTTTTTATTTCACACTTAGAGGTTTTGCCAGAAATCTGCTGAGAGGAATTCGCCCAAGAAATACTTTTTTGTATTACGTTTTGATGTCTGACCTGGGGTTTGAATATTGGCTTTACGCCTAATAAGCCAACACACTATCAACTAGACTTGGATGCACGCCGGAGTGTTTAAATATCTTGTGGTTTAAAAAATTGGCAACCATTTTGTCACGTTTCAATGCAGAATGTTTCATTGTCTTCCACGAATTCCTTTCACATTAAGAAAGCTATTTGGAAGACGCTGCGCCATTGCTATTTTCCCTTATTAAATACGAAAGAAATATTCAGTAAACATAACATAGTACAGGCTAAGTGTACTCATATCGTTCAAAGCATTTCCACACATGTGCTCTCTCTCATATTTTCTATTCACTTGAGTACTCATTCGTTGCTTCTTAATAATAATTTCAATAACGTTTTTTCAGCTTTGTTTTCTTGTTGTTTTTGATTCTTTTTGTTCACAACATGGCTGGCTGACAGTCTTAACAACCATGTTGATTGTTATTTTCTGTACTATTTAGACCCCTGTTCACTGTTCACTGTTCTATCGGCTTTTTGGTTGTTTGTTTGCCTGCTTGTGTGTTTCTACTCCCATATGTATTCGCGCATGTGGCAAATTTAACGCCCTAAACTTACATGCACTGTAACTGAATGTGTTTCATGGTTTTGTTTTTGTACAATTCATTTTAATTTCATTGTCTTTTTTTGTTTTTTTCGTTCATATGGCCCGGTCTGGTATTATTTCATTTCTGTTCCATACATACGTTTATTAAGTTGTATGGCTTACCCCGCCATCAAAAAATCGAAACAAAAATATGAAAAAAAAGAAAAACTTGAGCGTTTTAATAATAAAAATTTCATTTTTGCAAAATGAAATTCCGCAATGGGAATGCAGTAAAACACCCACCCTTAAAATTATATTCGCAACCATTTTGCCATTCAAAATGCTGGGCTATGACTATGGACTACTGACAGTCAGTCAGTCAGTCTGTAAGGCAACCAAGCAATAAAGCCGCTTTGAAGGTGTTTGGCTTTCAATTATAGAGCGAATAGCAGTGTTTTGTTACGATTAAAAGTTCTGCAATTTAATTGTTTCATATCGTAAATGGCATAAATTTGCAATCGCTTATTACATAAATTAAAACCAAAAACAACAACACCAGAAACTAATTTACAAAATAATTTATAGTTTTATAAACAATTTAGGGCTTCAATTCTATACAATTTGCATATTTATTAATACAATAAAAATATTTTATTGTGTTCATTTTTTAATTTTTTTTATTGTTTTTATTTGTTTTTTGTTTTTTAATTATTTACTTGGCTTAGCACAGATAGAAAATCGCTTTAAGATTAAAGAAATCTAAAGTAAGGTTATGGGCGTAATGCCATAAACACAATAACTGCAGCGCGGCAGAGTGGCAATATTGCCATAGCAGGGAAAATAATCACTTCCATATATAGTGAGCGTCAAAAGAAATTGCACGCTATGGATACAATTTTTAAAATCATCAAACTCAACTTTTACCACTTAAGGAGAGTACCCGACAAAATTTGTTAATATTTCGAAATTCTTTATAATTTTTGTTTGTTTCAAAACTGGCAATGAAACAATTTTAAAATAAAAATAACGGAAATTTATTAACGTATATTTATTTTTCTTAAGGTACAGTTGCTTTTAACGCTCACTGTACATCCATGTATTCTCTTTTTAATAGACTGCTGCGTTTGAAGCGCTATGGCTATAGTGTTTATAACATGAGTTGTGTAGTATGGACACTCATCTTCCAGGAGGAATATATTTTTTTGCAAATTCGCTTGCTTTAGCACGAGAAAAATGTTCCTTTTGGAGAATCAGTTTTAATGCTTAAAGTTCGTAGAGTATATGCTATGTTATGTCTCCGGTAAAGTACTTATTTGACTGAGTTTGCACTCCCATTGTTGTTTGAGATTCATGATCAACAAGATCTTATACGTTTCCAAATAAGAAATTTCGGAAATTTGTTAATCGTATTTATACTTTTGTGGCTTTGTGTACATGGATACATACATAATTGGTCATTACAACCCTTTAGTCAGGATTACGACCTAGTTTCTCACAATACTTATGTTGCGTGTGTTATGTAATTTTATCCGACAGCTTAAAGTCGATTCCGAACAACAGATTTTTGAGAAACTTTTCCATGGCAACTTTCTATTTACTTTCAGAGTTTTTGTCAGAAATCTGCTGAGAGGAGGAAGTCACAGAAGAAATATTTTTCATATTTTCGTTTTGATGTCTGACTTGAGGTTTGAACCGTGGCCTCACGTCTAATAGGCCAACACACTACAGACAGACCAGACAGAGCAGCAAACAGAGCAAACACACAACCTTCTAATGAGTATTTTAGTTTTTGTACGCGATTCATACTTATTTTGTGCTTCGTGTAAATGTTGGAGAATCGAAATCAACCGCAACATCATACGTGTTGTTAAGTATGAATATGGTGAGTGCTTCAAACATCGAATATTGAGTAGAGGTTCCATGATATTAAAATAAGTAAGAATGTGTATAAGTATCAGAAATTATGAGTATGATTCGATTTTATTCATCGTTTTTGAATACTCATTGCTGATCTTTGTTACAAATTTATTTTGCATTTGCTTGTTAGCATTTGCTTATCGAATAAACAGAATTGTTTAGGAAAAAAATTTTAATTTTCATTAAAACGAACAGCAGCAGATTAGTTAAAAAATTGTCGTTTGTTTTTGTTGCCTTTGCGTTGTTATCATAATAAATCACGCACACTAGAACACTCAAACACTAACATATCCCTACACGCATATACTCAACAACATTTGCAACATATTTATTTTCATTTTCATTTAATATTTTATGGAAGGACACCAAAATACAGCCGCATACGTTCACCAGTTTAATACAAGATCAACAACAGCAACAAAAACAAAAACAATAGCAAATAACAATGTATAGCACCTTCGGAAAGGAAATATTTTATGATTTTGTTCGTTTTTACCATATTTGTTGTTGTTGTTGTATTCATATTTTCACAATATTTTTTAAATATTTTTCATCGTGCCGCATATATAATGTTCGTTCGTTTCTTTATTGATAGTCTCGGTTATTGTTACTATTTTTGTTGTTGTCGTTGTTGTTGTTGTTATTTTTTCTGTTTTACGGTGAGTGATTCTGTTTTTTTTAACGTTTTTATAGCCAACATTGTCTGCAGCAAATATATTTTCTTTTTTTTTTGTTGTTTTTCATATTCATTCGTCTGTCCATCGCTGTTTGTCTATAAATTTTTATTTTATTACGTTGATGACTCGCATGTTGGTTGTAGTTGGCAACAGCAACTATAAACCATGCAACAATATTTGTTAAAAAAAATTCATAGCAAACAGGCTTTGGGTAGGGCATAGAACTTTGGAACGCATTATTAAGATTTCTCGAGATGTTCTATACATTGCAAGTACTAACTCACGCTCTCCCCTGGGACATGCACAATAGTTTTAGAGAAATTATATGATTTTTTCATAAATATTTCCTTTCATTTTCCTTCCGAGCCAAAAAATTAGATGTCAGATTGTTAGATTTATAATCTCTTCAACAGTCGCCGTATTCTCGGTAGTGTGCTGGCTTATTAGACGTGATTCCTTGGTTCAAACCCCAGGTCAGACGTCCGCAACTAAACGAAATATATGAGATATCTGGCCAAAAATTCTGAGAGTAAATAAAACATTGCCACGACTTTAAACTGTAGATATTGCCATTCTTATGGTGTCAGAAACTAGGTCGTAATCATAACTAAAGGCTTGTATTGACCAATTATGCATATGAATATGTTTCACAAACTAAGTTATACAGCTGAAAACAAACTCTGAAGTTTGTTGAAGGGACGGTGTAAGTAATAGAACAGAAGCGAAATGGTTTGCACGTTTTTGATCTGCTAATTTTGCTGATAAAAGCGGACCTAAAATTTTACAACAAATTGCTAAAAAATGTCTGTGAAATACACGAAAAAAATTAGTGCAACTTGGTTGACTAATTGCTAAAAAGTCAATGACATCGTCCAACGCAACTGAAAAAGGCGGGCATCTAAACTGCGTGGTAGTTGCTAGAGAACTAGACATAAGTAACCACACTGTTATCGGTAAAAATTCGGACTTATGTATGTATTATGAGTTTCTAACGGTCAAACCATTGACTCTAATCTATATTCAAAACGATTAACAAGATTGAATTCAGTAATTCAATTGAAATATCTGGAATTTATGACAATGAGCGTGTTGTGGTCTGACATGACTACACCAGTTAACTTATATATTTGATGCCCCGTCAAAATCGGAGAAGGGTTTGATTGGTATATTTTTATGTACCTCCAGATTGTACTTTCTTTCGATTTTTGCAAAACTCTTTCTTAAGGGAAATTTAAATTCCTTAAGGCCTGCAAAACACAATTGAATCAGTTTTTCTCTCAGAAACTCAGTGTGAGAAACTAGGACGTTGTACAATGGGTCAATTCGACCTCCGGATACTGTACTTGTTTTAATTGACAAGTACACGTCCTCTAACCTAACCTAACTTAACCTTTTCTCTCAGAAAACTCGTCGTATCAGCGCTGATGGAGTGATGGATGGCTTTATCCTAAGAATTATGAAAGGCCTTTTATGTAGTGTGTTGGTTTATTAGACGATATTTATTTGATATTATATAACTTCGGTGAATTTTTCTCAGTAGTCTTTTGGTAAAAATTCTGGAAGTAAATAAATTTCACATGAAAAGCTTCTCAAAATCTGTCATTAGAAGTCAACTTTAAAGTGTAAGTTTCGCCACTCGTGCTTAAAATTAACACACACGACATGGGTGATGTTAGGAATCAGATCGTAGTCTTGACTAAAGGATTGTAAACTTTCAAAATTTCTAATGACAAACCAGCCAAAAGTTGAACAACAACAGAGAAGACGCTCGCTCTGTGGTACAGATTTCTTCCTTATTATTATAGATTCTAAGAAAACCCATGTGGTTTGGTACATTTTGCCATCCACACCGTAGATCCTAAAACAAGAAATAAGAATTTCAAAATTTCTAATGACAAAACAGCATTTGATCATCATTAATAACAATTTTAAAACGGCACAACAAACTATTGAAAAATGTGAAAGAGTTTTCAACAAAGAATTCCGTGATAATATTATTTTATTCAAATGCTTTGCAGTGTAAACACAATACTTCGTAATGCACATACTTTTTCCTTAAAAAGCAGACACACACACACACACAATACTTTGTGTAAAAAAAGCGTAAAATATTGCTGTTGCCGTTGCTGTAGTAAATCCATTGCATACCGACCGCGTACGTTTGTATGCAAATTAATTTTTTTCTTTTAATTTTTCCACTCTTTTTCTCTCTTTTATACTCTCCTGGCTCGATAGTGTTGTGGATGGATTTCCGTTGCTTATTGTTTTTTTTTTATAGCCTTTGAGGAAAAGAACTTCAGAGCCCTGTGGCTCATAATGGCTATCGGCATCAACGACGTCGAGTCCTGTGTTCGTTAATAGCAGCCGTGACTGTAGTAGTAGCAGTGGTGAAAACAGAAGAACAAAAAAACGAGGGAAATTATGAAAAAAAAATACAATAAAACGTGACCCGTTTTAAAGTAGAAAAATAAAAAATAACGCCTGTATTGTTGTTTTGTTTTGTTTTGTTTTGTTTTTCAATTTGCCTATTGCATCCTATGTTTGTTGTAAGTTGTTATCTTTTTTATTTCGTAGTGAAAAAAACAAATAAAAGTTCCGTGTGGCAAAATAAAGAGAATGCCGAGACAGCGAGCAGAATGATTAAAAAATTTATGTTTTTCCATTAGAACAGGAATATTTTTTGTTTTTAAATACGAAAAACATTCAAATTATTGAAATAGAGTGTTCAAATGCTTCTAGGGGATGTGATAATACTTTCTCTTACGTTTTGTAGTTGTTTGTGGTGTCATTTTAAATTGTTATTAATGATGATCAAATGCAGTTTTGTCATTAGAAATATTGAAAAAATTTTTATTTCTGGTAAATGGCATAAACAGGAAAAAATTCCATAGAAACTGTAAATATGGGAAAGAAATCTGTACCACAGAGAATCTCCTTTGTTGTAGTTCAGCACTTGGGCAACAGAGTTCAGCAATGAGTATTCAAACAGATGAGTAGAATCGAATCATACTCATAATTTCTGATACTTATATGCATTCATACTTATTTTAATATCATGGAACCTCTACTCATATTCAAAGTTTGAAGTACTCATCATATTCATACTTAACAACACGTATGATGTTGCTGTTGATTGCCACACCATAACTCAACATATACACGAATCAAAAACTAACTATGATTCGCGTACGACCACTAAAATACTCACTAGAAGATTGTGTTTGCTCTGCTTGCTGCTCTGTCGTTTTTGCTTATGTGTCTTTTTTCTTTTTTGTAATGCCTTACAACAACTGAGACTGTAAATTTTGATGGATGATTCGAGTCACTCGAATTATTTATAAGTATTTTTCTAAAGTTATGAATCTAAATAAGTAGACGTATGAATCAAACATATTTCGAATGGTATGAGTTTGATGTCAACGTTGTACGTTGCATACTCATTGCAACATGTACTTATAAATCAACGTTGTTGTGAGTATGAATGAATCAGAGTACATAGTTAAATTTTCAATATTGTTGACTCACATATATTCAAAATTTCATGATTGCTTATGAGTAGCGAAAAAACGATTCATTGCCGGTCTCTGTTGGGCAACCAAGACGCAAAATTTTTATGCAGCCTCTTTGACATCGATTTTATAATCGAATACTCTTACTCTGAGCTAATTTCAAATTAAAACAAAGAACATACTTATAATAACGACTGCAAGAATTATTTATTGTAACGGTTAATACATACATATTTGGTCATTGTCAGCCTTCAGCCAGGATTACGACCTAGCTTCTCATACCACTCATGTTGTGTGTGTTAATTTTATACATGATTGGCGGGACCTAGAATTTAAAGTCGACTCCGAACGACAGATTTTTGACACTTATTTTCATGGAAATTTAATTTACTCGCATAGTTACAAAATTCGACTACAGACCAATCGAGGCACTCAAAAAAATTGTGTTCCTTTTTTTACACTTCTACCTTGGCACTGCAGCAAGGTAAAATCTATGTATATTGAGTTATTTGGTCAGTACAACCTTTTAGTCAGGACGACAACTGAGCTTCTCACCCACTCATGTTGTGTGTGTTCAAAGTTGTCTCCAAACCACAGAATTTTGATAAGCTTTTCATGGAAATTTTTTTTACTCTCAGGGTTTTTGTCCGAAATCTGCTGAGAGGAAGTCGCCGAAGTTATATATTTCATATTTCGGTTTGTTCAAGATGTCTGGGCTGGAGTTTGACGCACTGCCCTACGTCTAATAAACCAACACATTGCCCACTAGACAACGGTGACTTTATTTGTGCATTCAAGATTTCAACTAAGAAATCTCATAGCAATGATAAAAGGATACTGAAGTCTGGATGTTTACGTCAGGAGACTGGAACTACCTCATAATGAGTTCTGCAAAAGCGGCAACGACCTAAGGAAACCTAAGAAGAGGAATTCTTGGACATCCAGTAGTTAGTGACAAATCGTGTCTAGTCAAAGATGATTTGAGAAAGATTCCAACCTTCATAAGACGCTTGCTATCGGCAGTATCGGTGTTACAACGAGATCTTATAGGATCCGAGTAAGCTGTGCCCTATGAGAAGGTTGCCGGTTTAACTGTACCTATTCGAGGTTCGCCAAATTGCTGATATTTGAACACAAGAGTTCAGCATTTTTATTTTATTTGCGGCGGCCTCATTTATGCAATATTAATGAAGATTGCATGAACGGAAACCAAGAGATGGCTTTACGCTTTCAACACACTTCGAAGGTAACGTTTTTCGGGACTAAACACCACCGTAAGGATTTTATATTCAAATTCTTTAAGCAAGTGATTGCTTTTAGCAGTAATCGGCGTTTTTAGTGCATCTTAGAACACAATTTTTGTACAAAATCTCCAACACTTTATATTTATCAAAGCAAAACAGAATTTTCGGAGAACTAAGCGAATCAAAAATCCTTCCTGTCGCAACGATTGCTAAATTGAAACTATTCGCATCACATTTTTTTTTATTTTTTCACGTACATATCCAGGCAAAGCTTACCTCAGCGCCACACATTTTCAAAATTTCTTCCCATCATCTTGTTTTTGTTCCTCAATTCATTATTTTCGCATTTAAATATTCCACAAAAAATGAAAACGGAAGTGTTTAAATATCTGTACGTCTAATTAAAATAACAATAAAACGCAAAACGCAAAACACAAAACGATGAGGATCATAAATGGGAAAGAAAAAAAGGACATTTGCTGTGGCATTATCATTCGTAAACGTTTTGTTTGCAATGACGAGATTTTAAGGATCTGTTCTCTGTATTGTCTTTGAAATATTTTACATATGAACGCTGCAAAGGAAGGAAATACTATTCTAAAGGGTTTAATTTGTTGTTGTTGTTTTTGTTGTTGTTATTCCTTCCTTCTTTGTTTTTTTGTCTAGTTTCATCAGCTTCATAATGGAAGTGAATTTCTTAAACAATTTTTAACATGACATGAAGACCCATGAAGCCACAAAAAAAACTGCTTGTTATTGTGTGTGTGTGAGTTTTTGAATATTTGATGATTAAAAAAGGATGTGACAGGATAAGAAAACAAATGTCCCGTTTAAGAGGTAAAAATTTCTTTCATTTGATTTTTTTTGTTTTGTTTTGTTTTCATATGCTAACGGGTGTTTGGAAAATAAAAGAGCAGCAGAGATGAAGAAATCGCGTGAGAAAATTTATGCTTAGAAAAGAAATTTTGAAATTGAAAGCAACAAAAGAAAATTATGCAAATTAAAGGATTTTTTTATTACTATTGATTAAAAAATTTAAAGGATGGGGGAAGTAGTATTGTAATAAAGGATATTTGTGTGAATGAGCCTTCTGAATTTATATCCTCATAGATATTATTGTTTGTAAAATCCTAAGATTTTCAGATTGAAGGAATTCAATCAAATACATTTTAGGTTCCAGAACCGTTTTGAGTTCATAAATGTGTTGACAAATAATTAGAAAACCCTTATGTATTACAAAACATGGAAACTTTCTTATTTGTAGACCAATAGCTTTTTCTCTCACCTATTGAACTTCTATTACAAAAACAACTGCGCTTAATTCAATTATAATTTCTAACACTAAATAGCCAGCTTAAATCGAATCATTCTGTTAAGGAAGAAAGTAATAAATACAGCAAAAATCACAATTTCACACTTCTGTACGTCTTACAACATACAAGCAGGACTCAGCAAATGGTGGAGGTATTTTTGCCTGAGGCAGAGGATTGAGAATATTATTTGCGTCTTTCAATTTGACTTAAAAAGTATAGAGTACAGAAGTCGCCGTAGTCTAGTAGGTAGTGTGTTGGCTTATTAGAAGCAAGGCCACGGTTCAAACCCCCCGGTTAGACATTTCCAAAAAAACGAATTATAAAAAATATTTCTTCGGCGAATTCCTCTCAGCAGATTTCTGGTAAAAAACTCTGAGTATGAAATAAAAATGACATGAAAAGTTAAAAAAAATCCGTCTTTAAACTGTACGTCCCACCACTCATGTATAAAATTAACACACACAACATTGGTCCTGTGAGCAGTTAAGTCGTAATCCTGATGACCAATTATGTATGTTATGTTATGTAAACCATGTCCATACCAGAGATCAGCAATGAATCGTTTTATCGCTACTCATAAGCACTCATGAAATTTTGAATATAAGTGAGTCAACAATATTGAAATTTAACTATGTACTCTGATTCATTCATACTCACTACAACGTTGATTTATAAGTACAGGTTGCAAGGAGTATGCGTATAACGTTGACATCAAACTCATACCATTCGAAATATGTTTGATTCATAAGCCTACTCATTTAGATTCATAACTTCAAGAAAATACTTATAATATGTACTTATAAGTGACTCAAGTGACTCGAATTAATTATTAAAATTTATAGTCTTAGTTGTTGCTGTATTTACAAAGAAAATAAAAAATAGCAAGCAGAGCAAAATCACAACCTTCTAGTGAGTATTTTAGTGTTCATACGGGATTTATACTTATTTTGTGCTTCGTGTATATGTTGAGTTATGCAGAGTCGAAATCAATAACATCATACGTGTTGTTAATTATGAATATGATGAGTACTTCACACTTTGAATATGAGTAGAGGAGGTTCCATGATGTTAAAATAAGTATGAATGCGTATAAGTATCAGAAATTATGAGTATGATTCGATTCTAATCATCTTTTTGAATACTTATTGTTGATCTCTGGTGTGTATGTATAAGCGACGCCAGTCAGATGGCATATATTTTATGAAGTATGCGTCATTGTCAAAAAGTACTAAAAATATATTAAATATTAACGAATATTATAGAATATGAAAAGCACGCTTTATCTTCGATTACATTACCATAACAAGGCGAGTTTCAGCATAAAATTCTCTTAGATGAAGACACTTATCAAGTTCCGGGAGTATTAAATTTATCCAACAACGAGAAATCTGTCTATAATAAAATGAGGTGGCTTTGTAGTGTTTAAAGTGAAGACTACAAACACTATCAATCCATATTCGATTCGGAGTGTTTTAATCGTTTTCCAAACCATCTGTGAAAAAGCTGCCTGGTCTCCTAGAGAGAACAAGGTTAACTACGAACATCAAGTACTACAGCAATTTACTTACTTACTTACTTAATTGGTCACTGCAAGCCTTTATTCAGAATTGCAACCTAGCTTCTCATATCATTTTTTTTTCGTGTTTTAATTTTATCTATGAATGTGGCGGGATCTACTGTTTACTATCAACCCCGAATGATAGATGTTAGTTTGATTCGTGGTTGGTTCGTTGAGAGTAGTATTGATCGCAATTCTTATTTTACCTTTTAAAAACGTTTCAATTATGAGCTCGTAGATTGTATATAAAATAAAAATAAATTTGTGTTTAGTTTAAATTAAAATTTTTTATCATTCGCACAATTCTGCGTGTCACTGTTCACAACTTGATGTAAACAACAACAATTGCTTTGTTTGTTATTTCTCTGTTTATACCCTTTGTATAAACAATAACAATTACTAGATAATTGTTTGACAGATCTTTGTAACGGAGATCTTCAAACTACGATTACTCTCTTCAAACACACCGCGTCTAAACACAAGACTGACTGAACTTTTGTTTATTTATTTATTTTTATTTTTAATTAAAGGCATCGATTCACATCTTGGTGTTACGATACAAATGATTTTTTCAATAAAACTTTATTATTTCAAGCATGCTGCCAATGTTTTATTCAATTATTGCAAATATTTTTGTCATTGTCTGTTATTTAAGAAATTGAATTGACAACAAATTCAATTACAATTCCATCCGATTATGCCATTTATGTACCTTAATAAAGAAAAACGTCACTTTGTTGTAACATTTTCAGCAAAACAATGAAAAAATCTTAACTCTACGGATTTTACAAACAAAAGTTAAAGTATGTATGTAAACCCATTAGTTACAAAACATCAACACCTTTTATTCACTTACCATACAGGACTTGTATTATTTTTCCTTTTCTGAACAATATTTTGAATATTCACACCTCTTTTGTAGCACGTAAACAGATTAAAAATGTTGCAAAAAAACTCAGCCACAGTGTGTGGCCGCCACAACAATTTTGCGAAAACAAAGAAAATAAGTGTGGAAGTGTGTATGCGATTTGCATAATTTCTATTTTCATTCAGTTCTTTTATTTTTTTTTTGTTTTTTTTGCAATCCCTAATCACCAAAAATTACAAAAGTTTTGAGAAAACAAACACAAAACAATAACAACAATAACAAACAGCACTACAAACTATTATTTTATGCAAATTGTTTACAACCTTTTTTTGTTATTGTTTTTGTTTTCTTTTTGAACATTTTCCATTGGGTTGTTGTTGTTTTTGTTGTCGGTAAATTGTTGAAATATTTTTTGCAAACATCTCATACCGAGCATATGCAGCCTGTTACCATGTCCTTGTGAAAGTAAAAAGTGAAAGTTTTTTTATATCCTCATAACCATGTAACCATACATACATACATTCACATAAAACTTATTCATTGTATTTACATTGTATTCACTCACATTCAATCATTGCTTTTGTTCAGTAATTCCCTTCCTTCATCACATTCATTCATTCATTTCTTTTGGTTTGCAAATAAAAATTAAGTTTTTTTTTTGCCCAACTGTTGCTAATT
Organism: Sarcophaga carnaria; assembly: GCA_958299815.1. NCBI lineage: Eukaryota > Metazoa > Arthropoda > Insecta > Diptera > Sarcophagidae > Sarcophaga > Sarcophaga carnaria. Next base: position 7,868,986 of record OY283151.1, on the reverse strand, counting down.
CGATTAGGGATTCGTTATTGACTCTGAGTGTCGTTATCCTGTTAATGAATGTAAAGGATTTTCCACACAAATACACTCACACTTACATACATATGTAGATACGTACACCCAGTTATTCACTCAATTCAATTATTTATTCATTCAGTTTTGCATGAATAACAAAATACCTGATTGTAGATTTAAAGTCCACACTTTATGATGTTTTTTAATGCAAAATTTATGCAAATCACTCGCACTGTTCGCACTTCATTTTCTGATTTATTTGTTTTTGTAAATCAAATTGTTTTTCCTGTGGAAAACAATAAATGTTGTGTTCAGAAATTGTTTTATTTGCATTGAAGTTTATAAACGAATTCATTATTTTCGTAATATTTTTGCATGAAAGGATTTCTTTTTTTAATTTTAATACTGGTAACACAGGGTCACACAAGAAAGCACAACTTTGATGAGCTCAGTGGATCCCAGAGATCAGCAATGAGTATACTCATAATTTCCGATACTTATACGCATTCATACTTATTTTAATATCTTGGAACCTCCTCTACTCATATTCAAAGTTTGAAATACTCATCATGTTTATACTTAACAACACGTATGACGTTGTTGATTACGACTCTCTCTCAACATATACACGAAGCACAAAATAAACATGAATCGCGTACGAACACTAAAATACTTACTAGAAGATTGTAATATGTTTGCTCTGCTTGCTGTTCTGTCTTTTTTTTGTTGTTGTAAATTCAACAACAACTAAGACTGTAAATTTTGATGAACGATTCTAGCCACTCAGTTTAATGTCGACTCCGAACAACAGATTTTTTGAGACACTTTTCATGGCAATACTATTTACTTTCAGAATTTTTGCTAGAAATCTGCTGAGAGGAAGTCGCCGATGAAATGTTTTCTCGCATTTCGTTTTGATGTCAGACCTGGGATTTGAACCGTGGCCTTACGTCTAATAAGGCAACACACTACCTACTTGACTACGCAGTCAATTAAATCAATTAAATTAAGTATTCTTGGCTAGTACTTTGAAAGAGTAGATTGAATGTGGAATTCTCTTGGATTTGTAGGGTGTAGCAAGAAAGTATCTTGCTCCGAATATTATATACATTGTAGAAGAGGAGAAAATAGTTGATTGCAAATAATATCTACAATTGCAAATAATAGTTACTCCGAGCTGAATAGCTTAAATCTTATGCTCGGTATAGTCTTACAGAAGAGAGCCTCTGGTAGGAATCAAAGATCAGCAATGAGTATTCAAAAGGAATCGTAGAATCGAATCATATTCATAATTTCTGATACTTATAAGCATTCATATTTATTTTAATATCATAGACCCCATCTACTCACATTCAGAGTTTGAAGTACTCATCATATTCATACATAACAACACGTATGATGTTGCGGTTGATTTCGACTCTCCATAACTCAACATCTACACGAAGCACAAAATAAGCATGAATCGCGTACGAACACTAAAATACTTACTAGGTTGTGTGTTTGCTCTGCTTGCTGCTCTGTCTTTTTTGCTTTTGTTGTAAATGCAACAACAACTAAGACTGCAAATTTTGATGAATGAATTCGAGTCACTCGAATCATTTATAAGTACATATTCTAAGTATTTTTCTGAAGTTATGAATCTAAATGAGTAGGCTTATGAATCGAACATATTTCGAATGGTATGAGTTTGATGTCAACGTTGTACGCATACTCATTGCAACCTGTACTTATCAATCAAGGTTTTAGTGAGTATGAATGAACCAGAGTGTGGTAAAATTTCAATATTGTTGACTCACTTATGTTCAAAATTTCATAAGTGCTTATGTAAGTAGCGAAAAATCGATTCATTGCTGATCTCTGGTGGGAAACGAACCCACTACAGTTACGCTAATTGAATGGCCTACTACCTTCTAGACTAACAGGGCACCATAACAAGAGGATCTCCTTATTTACTTGAAATTTGTAGTTTGAATAATGAATGTGTTAAAAAATAGCTCTTATGGAGCTGATGCCTCAAGGTCCAATAGCGGTTTGGAAAATTTGGTATCTTTTCAGTATTTGTGTCATAAGTACCACAACATTTTTTGATACATATTTAAAGTTCTAAAGCACTATATTGAAACACTAAATTATTGGACATAAACTGTTTTGCCGAAAAACGAAAAAATCTTCGATTTTTTAAGAAGAATTTCTTAAATCCGTCATGGTATAGCAGAAGAATACAATTTTCAATATTTAAACTACACACTTGCACGTGGCCATTTCTTTTCTTGCTTCTAAAATACGTGGAATTAGTACAGAGGGTTATAGGTATAACGAGTGAAATACGGTCATTTGACAAATTATTAAAAATTTTGTGTCTTTCAAGAAAACTACATCTCTACTCAATAATAAGAGAGTATTATTGTCCACTTCATTTGCCAACGGCTCTAGCTAGAAGCAAACTTCTCTCACTTGACTCAATATTTGACGATCGTCTAACGGATCCCTGGATTTATTTAACTTTCAGGCTTGTTTTTGAACTTAATTCGAAGGGCATCATGATTTAATGCGAAACGCAAATACTACTTGTCCTTACCGGTTAATATTGACTTCCCAGTTAACGCTGTATCCCTTTATGTATTATCAAATTTATTATATACATATATAGGATAAAATTCTAAGGATCTCCAAACTCAACTTTTACCACTTAAGGAGAGTGCACGAAAAAATTTCACATTTCGAAAATTTTTAAATTTTTTATTTTTGTTTCAATTTTAAAAACCTTGCAATGAAACAATTTCAAAATAAATATAACGATAATTTATTAATGTACAGTTTCTTTTGACACTCACCGTATGTATGTATGGTATGTTATAGCTGTAACTCACTGTTTATAAAATCTTGGTAGTTTTTACGTTTTGAATTTTATTTCGTTGTTTTTTTTTTTTTTTTGGTTTTTCTCCATAACAATTTCTATTTAAACGCCATTTAATGTGTTGCTTGGCGCTAAAAGCATTTTCATTTCATTTTCTTGCTGTTGCTGGTGTTGTTGGTGAAAATTGTGGAAAAATTAATAAAAAAAGAAGAAGGAACCAAATGCTGCTGTTTTGTTTCTGTTTTTGATTGTCTTCAATTGCAGATGGCTTCGAGGGCGTTTTGTTTAAATAACGACTTGTCTTACGACATTTTTAATATTTTTTTACTCGTTTTTTTTTCGTTTTTCGGTTGCTTTTATATTTAACGTTTTTTTTTTAAACTTTTACCCACACATTCTATTAAAGTAAGGCGAAGAAGAAGAATAAAATTCTATGAGTATATATTTTTTTCTGGTGATGTTTGAGAATTGAAGAAAAACAGAAGACCGACAAGAACATTTACAGAATCACTCACAGACTTATTTTATGGTTTTGAAAATGAAAAATTAATGTTGCCACACTTATCACAAATAGTAAAGGAACCCAAAAGAAATCCTTGTATTCAGAAAAAAAAAAAATTCTCTAAAAACTTGTCTAGTAGGCACCGTGTTGGCTTATTAAACGTGCGGTCATGCTTCAAACCCCACCACAGTCATCTCAATTAACACACACAACATGGCAGGCTCTTGGAGCTAAGCCGTAAGGCTAGTTTGAACGCTTGGAAGAAGAGGGCAGAATCATTTACCTTGAATCTAATGACAAGGAATTAGAAATGTTAAGAAGGTAGATTGAAGAAGAGGAGACCAACTAAAGGTCTCATTTTTGGCATACACCTTAGCCATCAAGCAGGCTTTAAGTGCGCTTAACATTAAGTGATACCAACTATACTTTCTAGAGGAAAGTATGCCCAACGATTGGAACCTCAGTGTCCTCTGTCCTGTCCTGAAAAAGGGAGACCCTACGATATGCGCCAACTACAGGGGAATAAGTCTTCTCCCTATCGTATATAAGGTTCTTACAGGCGTATTGTGTGAACGACTGAAGCCACTCGTCAAAACGCTGATTGGTCCTCATTAGTGCGGCTTTAGACCTGGCCAGTCCACCATCGACCAGTTCTTCACACTACGCCAAATCCTGGAAAAGACCCACGGACAACACACACACTACATCTTTTTGTCGACTATAAGGCAGCCTTCAATAGCCCCATAAGGGATCGTGTTTTTGCCACAATGTCTGCGTTCGGTATACCTGCGAAGCTGGTAAGGCTATGCAGAATGACGTTCAGCAGTTCCTGCAGCTCCGTCAATGTAGGAATGGACCTCTCTGAACCTTTTGATAGATTTGAGAGCGAGATGCTGCCTTTAGTACTATTGAGCGGGAGTCCACTAAGATGAGTATGACATGTAGAGACGTGCGGTGTATTGATTCATCGATACGGCCGAAACAGTCAAGGAATTTATTTATCTTGGCTCCGCCGTTACCACTAAAAAATGATGTCAGTCTGGAGATCAAGCGCAGGATCACTCTTGTCAACAGGTACTACTAGGCAAAACTAACACTCTACAAGACACTCATCCTACCCGTGCTTCTTTATGCCGCAGAGGCATGGACCCTATTAAGTATTGATGCAGCGACCTTGAGAGTGTTCAAGAGAAAAGTCCTAAGTAAGATCTTCGGTCCTGTGCTTGTTGATGGTTTCCGTATCCGATCCAACAGTGAGCTGTATGAGCTCCTCAAAGACATAGGCGTTGTACTGCGTATTAATATCCATACTTTCTGTAGGAAATTTGTATCTTTTACAAACCTACGATCGAATCAAGCGGGTATGATTTTTACTCGGAATTCACGACGGAATTCCGATAAGTACAGAATCTAGTCTGGAGACGTCCTCCTTCTGCGATCTGCGAGCGAACCAATGCACATGATATCGGTACAGGTAACTCTCGAGATCCTACAGCCTACAGATTCAAGAACACTTCAACTGCAATCCGCTCTTCCAAAGTAATAAATGAGAATGCCTATTTTAATTGACCCAATAGACGATATTACCTCAGTTATGTCTGGTATGCCGTTCCCCAAAACCATTGGGATCTCGAGCTTACAAATGTTGGGCCATGACATAAATAAGTTCGATTATATGATGATTTATGGATTTAATCTTTTCAAGTCATATATTGATTATGCCTGTAAACAGTGTTAGACCTTAGGGACATTTAAATAAACTTCTCTGAACTCAAAAATGTCCTGAACATTGTATTTGTGGTTATTATTTACATGTGGTATGGTTTTAGTATTGAATTTTAATGTCAATCTGTGTTTAAGTCTGGCAACACTATAGTTGTTGTTTTATAGCTTTGCTTAAATCGTACCGTTAATGATGGTGATGTTTATATTCACTATGGCCACCGAAAAATAAAAACAAATTTCAAGAGAGGACTGTTTTTTCTAACACACCCACATGCAAACACTCATTTATATACAGTGAGCGTCCAATAAAATTCTAACAATTACCAAACACAACTTTTACTGCTTAAGGAGAGTGGCCGGAAAAATTTGACAATATTTTGAAATTTTTTGTAATTTTTTTTCGTTGTTTTAATTTCAAAAACTGGCCATGAATAAATTTTAAAATAAAAATAACGGTAATTTATTAATGTATTTATTATCTCTTAATGTACAGTTTCTTTTGTTGCTCACTGTATATTTTTTTAATATTTCGTAAATAGGTATACGTAGTTGTTCCTAACACAGTGTGTATAAGTGAGTTTCCTTCTGGTTTTATGGCCATACATTTTGCTCGTTACCATGTTTATGTGTTTTCAGTTCCTTTTTTTTCTATTTTTTTATGATTTTTTTTCTCTCTTTGTTGCTTTCATAATTTCTCCTTATTGTACAATTAAATGTGATGCGAAATGAAACTGAGTGGGATGATGTTAAATGATGTCCACCATGTTGCGAACATGTTAATTTGTGTGTGTGTGCCTGTGTGTGTATGTGTTGTTGCTGTAGCTGAGGCATTATTGTAATTAGATGTAACGGATATTGTAATTGGTGTTAAATTGCTTGGTGACTACATGTTAATACTTATGGGCTCAGAAAACAGAAAACAACAAAAAAATACATTCTAATGTTCTTGCTCGCTGCTGTTCTTATTACTTATTATCTTTATTATTGTTGTTATTGCTGTTGTTGTTGTTGTTGGTTTTGTTTTATTATTTGATTTTCATAATTGTTTTGCTTCTACTGTTGTTTTCTTAAGTTCTTCGTCTTCTTCTTCATGTTCATGTTTATGTTTTCTTTACAGTTAATTTTTTTTCTTCTGTGGACTGTCGTCGTGGGTAATTGTGGGCAATATTACTTTGGTTTGTGTGTGTGTGTGTGTTTTGTTTTTTATAATTCTATGCCATGGCATTTTGTTTTTTTTTCTTTTCTTTTCCATTTTAATGGTTTCCTTAAGGTTTCTGTTTGATTTTCACTAACTGCTCAGTAATAATTAAATTAATATGGCCTGTAATAATAATTGTTTACAACACTTACACTTACACTTACACTTGCATATTAAATAAATACGCACTCAAATTGCCGTTTTTTTCTTGTCTTTACATTTAAAGCGTTTTTTAAATTTGAAGAAATTAAAATTCATAGGCATTTAAGGAGATGGCTTGCTTTAGAAGTGAAGTCAAGTGAAAATAAGCAAAAAAAGTAATGAATTTGAAAATTTTCAAATGTAATGAAAGAGAAATAAAAATCGTAGAAGATTATATTTTAGAAATAATTAAAATTGAGGTTTAAGGTTTAGTTTAAAGACATCAGTCATCAATGGCTTATAGACATTCCCCTGTAAGAAAATACATACATACCATACTTCGCCATTACAACCCTTCAGTCAGGATTACGACGTAGCTTCTCACACCACTTACTTGTTGTGTTCGTTAATTTAATTCATGAGTGGCGGGACTTACAGAATAAAGTCGACTCCGAACGGAAAATTTTTGAGAAACTTTTCATGGCAATTGTATTTCACACTCTGAGTTTTTGCCAGAAATCTGCTGAGAGGAAGTTGCCGAAGAATTATTTTTTCATATTTCCTATACATGGAGATTTATGATCTGGGGTTTGAACCGTGGCCTTACGGTCTAATAAGCTAACAAACACACTACCTACTAGCCTACGGCAACCATATACTTCAGGGAATATGTCGATTTCATTTTGGCTCAGTAAGGATTCGCATGTGGACACATTTTTATTATTTGTTTATGGTAATTGTGAAGATGGCTTTGAAAGTTAACGTTTGTACCCCCTTCAGAGGTATTGAACACTTTTCCGTCAAGGGAATCTTAGGATATAAAATTAGTTCTGCCTTTTGGCTGCAAAATATGGAATGTTGTACGCCCAGATATCAAGGCGTTACAGGTGTTTGTTAACGAGTACCTCCGTAGAATAAAGTGTAGCTCCAACAATGAACAGAAGTTGGGGAGAAATAAAATTTCGTGCCCAATAGAAATCAATTTGAATCGATACTAATAGGACAGATCCTAAGCACTCACTAACGAATGTTAATGAAATAAAATTTCTTTAAAAATCAATAAAAAAAGGCAGTCGTAGAGCCATCTGACAATAATCCTACACTGAAATCATGTTACGTGCATGCTACGTTCTCCTCCTATTTACTCCTCCAACAACTGGATTCAAATTCACGACAAACAATTACTCTTGCATTATTTCATTCTGTTTCAGGCTAGCTTCATAGTGTATTCAGACCAGAGATCAGCAATGAATCGTTTTTCGCTACTCATAAGCACTCATGGAATTTTGAATATAAGTGAGTCAACAATATTGAAATTTAACTCTGTACTCTGATTCATTCATACTCACTACAACGTTGATTTATAAGTACAGATTGCAATGAGTATGCGTACAATGTTGACATCAAACTCATACCATTCGAAATATGTTTGATTCATAAGCCTACTCTTTCAGATTCATAACTTTAGAAAAATACTTATAATATTCGAGTGACTCGAATCAGTCATCAAAATTTGTAGTCTTAGTTGTTGTTGCATTTACAACAAAAGAGAAAAGGTACAGAAGGAAAAAAGGACAGAGCAGCAAGCAGAGCAAATACACATCCTTTTAGTAAGTATTTTAGTGTTCGTATGCGAATCATACTTATTTTGTGCTTCGTGTATATGTTGAGTTATGGAGAGTCGATATCAATAAAGTGTTGTTAAGTATGAATATGATGAGTACTTCAAACTTTGAATATGAATAGAGGTTCCATGATACTAAAATAAGTATGAAAGCATCAGAAATTATGAGTATGATTCGGTTCTACGCATCTTGTTGAATACTAATTGCTGATCTGTGGTATGAATATGATGAGTCTTTAAAACTTTGAATATGAGTAGAGGTTCCATGATACTAAAATACGATTCGATTCTACTCATCTTTTTGAATACTCATTGCTGATCTCTGATACCTACTAAGCCCAGAGTTAAGAAATGTAATGAATTGATGTTAACTATGTTTATTATTAAAAATTGTGGGAGTTATTTATATCACAAGTATTTTCGATTTTATTTAGAATTTCTATTTCATTTCCATCAATTACTTAACACTGATGTTTTATGCTATGATGGCTGTTTGCCTCATGCCAAATTTATTAAAAGTTTCACTCACCTTTTGTAAGTTTTTTAAATTCATCACTTTATTGAAACATTTGCTTTAATTAATGCTTCATACCGCATTTGGAATAGTTTGATGACCTTTTTTTATTTTCTGGACCACAACCACATCAGTGAAGAGAAAATAAAAAACGAACAAAAGAAAAAAGAAAAGAACTTTTGATGCTGTTTTCAACGTCAAACAATAATTAATGCCAACAAGGAAAAAAACGCCTCAACGTTGTAAGGAACAAGAAAAGAGTTTTTCCTCTCCAATAAGCTTTTGTTTTAATTTTTGGTGTTTTTTTGTTGTTGTTCTTTTTTCTTTGGCATTAAACCCCAATACCTTTAACACAGTCTGTCTACCTGCCTGGGTGATGTTTTTTTTTTACGACGACGTGACTATTTAAAATTCATAACGTGTTCATTCGCTCAATTTCCTTTGATTTACAAAGTAATTACGAGAAAGAACACGAATCTGGTCAAAATGCTGCTTAACAAACACCAGCCAGTAGAAGAGGGGGCGAATGGAAGAAAATTTTTAAAGACAAGCAGACTTAATGGTGACCGAATTTGTTTTTGAGGGGTTCAAACACTGTGTAGATTGCCTTTGTTGAAGTTTTTCTTCAGTTTTTTTTTCTCTTCTTTTTGATTTTTTTATTCTTCTAAAGAATAATTAGCAATGAAAAGAACTTTGCCGCTGACTTGGGCTAAACAGGGCAAACAAGGATTTCAAAGATATCAGAATATTTTCCTTTGTATTTATTAAGTTGTAGAGGCTGGAAATAAGCCATAAATGATGGGAAAAAAACTAACGAAAATGTTGTATACAGTATTGTAGTCAAGATCTATTGGTTAAGACAACAGAAATTTTTAGGGCAGGAAATTTGAAAGAAACGTGTTGGTATCGTCTATTTATTGGTATTTCCCTACTTTATAATTGGAAATAAATTTCGGTAACCGTGGAACATGATGGAATATGATGACGTCACTGGCAAATGCAATATATTGTTACGAAAATGAAAAATCTAAATACAAATGTTTTGCTTTTACATGGTTTGACATTAAAATTACAAACAAAAGCAACAAAAACAAAACAATGCAATAAACAAACCTGTTTACAAACTATCGTACTGCTTAATATAACAACAAGCACCAGAATAAGAAAAATGGTAAACAAAAATATACCAACAACACTACAATATTAAATGTAAGCATCGATGTTTACATTTATAGAGATTTCGACAAGACGAAGTCATGAACATTTGCCTTCAAGAACCACAACCATTCAAGAACATTCATCAGACTGCTTACTTTGCCATATAAAAGGCAAGGAAAAGCAGGCCAATGAGTTGGTGAAGTTCAGTCAGTCTTGTATGAAGACGCGGTGTGTTTGAAGAGAGTAATCGTGGTTTGGAGATCTCTGTTGCAAACATCTGTCGAATAATTGTCTAGTAAATGTTATTGTTTAAGCAAAGGGTATAAAGAGAGAAATAACAAACAAACAAAATGAATGATGTTTATAAAGATTTCGACAAGGCGAAGTCACGAACATTCGCCTTCAAGAACATTCATCAGACTGATTACCATGCCATATAAAAGGCAAGGCAAAGCAGGCGAGTGAGTTAGTGAAGTTCATTCAGTCTTGTGTGAAGGCGCGGTGCGTTTGAAAAGAGTAATTGTGGTTTGAAGATCTCCGTTACAAAAGATCTGTCGAATAATTGGCTATTAATTATTATTGTTTATGCAAAGGGTGTAAACAGAGGAATAACAAACAAAGCAATTGTTGTTGTTTACATCAAGTTGTGAACAGTAGCACACAGAATTGTGCGAATAGTAAAGAATTTTAATTAAAATAAAAACAAATTTAATTTTATTTTATTTGCAATCTACCAGCTCATATTTTAAACGTTTTTAAAAGGTTAAAACGTAACAGTATCATAGCAGTTCTATTGCTTAAGACAACTGCGCTTTTTAAGGCACCCTTTAGTTTTGGTTCTCTCTTTAACAAAAATTTCCAAAGAAGCTCATTTAAAAGCAGGAAATTTGAAAGAAACGTGTTGATATCGTCTATTTATTGTTGCTTCATGACTTCAAAAATTTCCTTTAATAATTAGAAACAAATTTCCGTAACCATGCAACGTTATATTCAATATTTATTGCCTCATTTGGAGCAATATGATGACGTCACTGTCAAATACAATATATTGAACAGGATACGTGTATGTATACACGCCCTCTAGGCATGAGTAGTAGCATATCTATTCGAATTGTAAAGAGAGAGGGAGAGAGAGAGAAAGCAAATTATAATAAGAAAAGGAGGGAGAGAATGAGTCAGAGATCCTGGTTACCTGTGTGCTAACGTTCTTATTAAACGTTGAAATAGATTTCTCTTGTAATTTTCATTCATTATTTACGAAATTCTTTCTATTCTTCTAACTCACATAGGCTTATTACACGCACTTTCGTGTAAGTATGTGTGCGTAAGACTTTAACTTTCCATTTCGTTTTTCTACTCTACTGTTTCCCATTACTGTTGTTGTTGTTGTTGTTGTTTGTTATTGAATCCTTAAGGCCTCTAAATAGACTTCCAATATTTTATTTTATTTGAGGGTAAAATTTCTTCTTACAAAAAAAAAATTCCAAAAAAAAAAAATTATTCCAGTAAGGCACAGCCAGCTACCATACAAACAACAACTCAAATGGCATGTAAGTCCGTCATCAATGTTTCGTCTGTCCTGCCGCCTGTATGGCCTGGTGTAGTCAAAATATTTTCAAGAAATAAAAAATGAGGGTTTTATTTATGCCCTTAAAAAATTCCGGCTCTTTTCTGTTCTTGTTTTTTTTTGCCTTCAACTTCTTCTAGCCACACCTTTCAGGGGTGAGTAATTTTTTTTCATTTTTATTCCGTTTTTTTTCTTGTTTCTGTTTGTTTGACTCTCCGTTCCTTCTGTATCCTGTGAATGTGTATTGTTGCTGTTCAATTGTAATATTCTTGTTGTTGTTGCTGTTGTTTTTCCTAAACTTTTACTTTTATTTGATTGTTATGGAAAAAAGGCCGTTTTTTTTTCGTTATTTTTCTGTGAATATTTTTTTCCCTAATTTCGATTTATAATATGAGTTCGTTTAATACGAATACGAATACAATATATTGTATGTTATATGCTATTTGTTATACTCTACTGTAAGTATTTCAGACCAGAGGTCAGCAATGAGTACTCAAATTCATACGTATTTTAATATCATTGAACCTCTACTCATATTAAAAGTTTGAAGCACTAATCAGATATCAGCAAAAATCGTTTTTTTACTACTCATAAGTCTTCATGAAATTTTGAGTATGAGTGAGTCAACAGTATTGAAATCCAACTTCTCTGATTCATTCGTACTCAGTACAACGTTGATTTAAAAGTACAGGTAATAATGAGTATGAGTACAACGTTGACATCAAACTCATAACATTCGAAATATGTTTGATTCTTAAGCCTACTCATTTAGATTCATTACTTTAGAAAAATACTTGTACGCACCAATACTTATAAATGATTCGATTCGAACATCATGCGCGTTTTTAAGTATGAATTGATGAGTACTTCAAATTTCTATGATATTAAAAAAAGTGTTAATGCGTATAAGTATCAAAAATTATGAGTATCATTCGGTTCTACTCATCGTTTTGAATACTCATTGCTGACCTCTGGTACTCATCATATACATACTTAACAACACGTGTGATGTTGTTAACTTCGACTCTCCGTAACTCAACATATACACGAAGCACAAAATAAGTATGATTTGAGTACGACCACTAAAATACTTACTAGAAGATTGTGTGTTTGCTCTGCATGCTGCTCTGCTCTGTCTTTTTGCTTACGTGTTTTTTTCTTTTTTTGTAAATGCAACAACAACTAAGACTGCAAATTTTGATGAATGATTCGAGTCACTCGATTCATTTATAAGTACATATTATAAGTGTTTTTCTTGAAGTTATGAATCTAAATGAGTTGGCTTATGAATCAAACATATTTCGAATGGCATGAGTTGGATGTCAACGTTGTAACCTGTACTTATAAATCAACGTTGTTGTGAGTGCGAATGAATCAGAGTACATAGTTTCAATTTCAGTATTGTTGACACACTTGTATTCAAAATTCCATGAGTGCTTATGAGTAGCGAAAAACGATTCATTGCTGATCTCTAGTCTGAATACACTATGAAGTTAGGAAGAGAACATAGCATGAACATAACATGATTTCAGTGTAGGATTATTGTCAGATGGCTCTACGACTGCCTTTTTTTATTGATTTTTAAAGAAATTTTATTTCATTAACATTCGTTAGTGAGTGCTTATGATCTCTGCTATTAGTATCGATCCAAATTAATTTCTCTTGGTCAAGAAATTTTATTTTTCCCCAACTTCTGTCCATTGTTGAAGCTACACATTATTATATGGAGGCACTGGTTTATAAACACCTGTAACCCCTAGATATCTCGGCGTACAACATTCTATATTTTGCAGCCAAAAGGCTGAAATAATTTTATATTCTAAGATTCCCTTGACGGGAAAGTGTTCAGGACGTCTGAAGGGCGTCCAAACGTTGATTTTCAAAGTCATCTTTACAATTACCACCAAATTTCTTTAAAAAAATAATAAAAATGTGCCCACGTGTGATATAAATCGACATATTTCCTGAAGTATATGGTTGCTGTAGGCTAGCAGGTAGTGTGTTGGCTTATTAGACCGTAAGGCCACTGTTCAACCCCAGATCATACATCTCCAACTAAACGAAATGTGAGAAAATATTTCTTTGGCAACTTCCGCTCTGCAGATTTCTGGCAAATTCTCTGGAAGTAAATAACATGACCATGGAAAAGTTTTTCCAAAATCTGTCCTTCGAAAACGACTATAAACTGTAGGTCCCGCCACTCATGTATAAAATTAACACACACAACATAAGTGGTGTCAGACACTAGAATGTAATTCTTGCTGAAGAGCTGTAATGGCCAATTACGTATTATGTAATGGCAGATCTGTAATAGGCTTTCTGGACCAAGTGCATATTGTCATATAAAAGAGCGTGCATTAAGTCTACTTAGACCACGTTTCTATTTTCTCCTGAAAAATTTTTTTAATCTGTTTTCGTTGTGTTTTTTTGTTGTTTATTTCTTGTTGTTCAAACAGAGTTTGTTTTTTGGGGTGATTTCATCATTTATTTGATTTCTTTTGAAAAAAAACTTCTTTTTTTCCCGGAACTGTTTTTTTTTTTAATTCGTTTCATTTTTGGCCAACATTATTTTAATAATTTCTTTTTATCATAAACATATTTGTACAATACTTTTAAAAGAAAATCTCCCGATTTCTTTTCAAAAAAAAATGTCAAAAACTTCAAAAGAAAGAAAACAAATGTAAACGAACAGAGCCTCAGAATCGCAATCAACAAAAACGAAAAGCAAAACATAAAGAGAAAAAAACATGATGAAAAGAAAAGGAAAATATCAATAAAATGCATGAAAATGGGAAAATATTCGCATGAATGCGTTTAAAATATTTGAAAATATTTTGAACGGGACTTGTATGATAACGTTGATGATGATGATGATGAGGCTGATATTTGATTTGATTTTTTCTGTTTTTCTTTTATGTTGTGTTTTTATTCCTGTTGGCTGTGCATACAGTGATCGTCAAAAGAAATTGTACATTATGGACTCACCACTTAAGGAGAGTGCAGGAAAAAATTTCACAATATTTCGATATTTTCTTGTAATTTTTTTTTTGCTTCAATTTTAAAAACTGCCAATGAAACAATTTTAAAATGAAAATAACGGTAATTTATCAATGTATAGATTTTTTTAAACGAATAGTTTTTTTTGATGCTCACTGTACATATATTTTCTTTAGTTTTAGACTACAGTTCCATTTTACTGAAAAAAGAGACGAATAAAAAAGGCATCAACAGCGGATCTCCATATATAATCCTCAGTGATACTCAAATGCCAATTAAGTTAACAGCATCAAGGGGGCAGATGATCAAGAACTTTTCTAGAATGTAAGAAGGTGATGAAGAATTATTCCAGGCATGATATGTTACATATGAAATGAGTACCCAGTCATCAAGTTGTGATTGGACATGAGGAAGCGGATATTTAGGTTTTTAGGTTAGGTTAGGTCGGAGTGGTAGCTCTGATATCAAAAAAGCTCACTGGAGCACACATTGCGATAAGTTGTGACACAACAGGTGACCAAAATAAGGGAGAGGAAGAAGTTAGTCGGAAGTTGCCGTAGTCTAGTAGGTAGTGTGTTGGCTTATTAGACGTAAAGCCAGGGTTCGGGCCCCAGGCCAGACATCAAGACAAAATAAAAAAATTTTTCTTCGGCGACTTGCTCTCAGCAGATTTCTGGCAAAAAATCTGAGAGTAAATAAAATTGTCATACAAAAGTTTCTTAAAAATCTGTCGTTCGGAGTCTACTTTAAGCTATAGGTCCTACCGCTCATGTATAAAATTAACACACACAACGTAAGTGGTGTGAGAAACTAGGTCCACAATCCTGACTGAAGGGTTGTAATGACCAATTATGTATGTATGTATGTATGTATGTATGTATGTATGTAAAAAATTAGTCAGCGCAAGGACTGCACATCAAAAGTACGATTACCACACCCTGGAAAACCAGCCAGAAAGTTTGATAGTCGAAGCTATATCCTTGACATCAATAGATGATAGCTCCGTCAAACTGACAAGAAATGGAGAGCCAACCAATATCTTCATCTCGCAAAAGATGGGCTTTGACGAAGAAAGTGGATAACAGTCTCCTCTTCCTCAGCGGACCTGTATAGACGGCAGAAGTTGTTAAATGGGAGCCGCATCCTTTCTGCGCGTCTACCCATAACATAATGACCTGTAAGAATGGGCACTGTGATTGAGATGATGCCACGGCCTAGCCCAACTCACTCTGGGTACCAGAGTGAATCGAAGTATACTTAAGTCCACACATAGCAGCAAGATTGTTACCCAGGTGGGTTAACAATTTAGTGCGTTGAAAAATACCCCACAATTGTGGAATTGTGCGTCGGATTAGAGCCGTAGTGGATAATGAATGCACGACATGTACAGCAGATATTAAAACGATGGACTCTTTTTAGGTCACTGCTCGTCTATCGTAAACTCGAGAATCCAATATTTTAGTAAAGGCACTGTACTGGTAGATAGTAAAGACACTATGTAGTCAAGACACTATACGTCATTTCAGACAGGTGGACTGGAAGAGGCTAAGGCAGTTTGTAACTACAGTGAGCGTCAAGAGAAACTGTACACTACGGATAAAATTCTAACAAACATCAAACTCAACTTTTAGCACTTAAGGAGAGTGCAGGAGAAAATTTGGCAACCTTCAGAAATTTTTTTTGTAAATTTTTTTGTTTCAATTTTAAACACTAGCAATAAAACAATTTTAAAATTAAAAATAACGGTATTTTATTAATGTATTTTATATTCTATTCTGTATAGGCCTAGAATAGAAAGTTTCCCCTTCAAATATTATCCGTTTCCAAGAAATTCACCAGCATCATCAAGTAACTGTAAATGGCTTTGGTTAACTTTAAAGCCGTACTCATGGATAAAGGCATTACAGTGCCTATAGTAAGAGTCGTAGGCTTTTGAGATTTTCGTATCATTAAGAGAATCAATTTTTGCTCGGGAACAGATAATTCATACCATAAACAGCCACTGTAAATCACATCCAAAACTTCATTGTTCTGAAATGAAATGAAAAAATGGAATTAAAAAAATGAAATGCAAAGAAAAAAGAAGAATTTCGGATATCACCGATATTTCTACTAAATGCCCGAGGCCACAATAGGCATATAACATGGAGCTGCTGTATATCAAGTAAGCAAATGCAACGGGCCAACCGCCTATGATGATTGAAAACGAGGTACAACAAACATTAACCACTGCACTGGAAATCTCTACAAATATCACGCCATAATAGGCCTGTTCCACTTGCTTTACGAATCTGAAAAAAAAACAAAACAACAAAACAATCATTTCATTGCCTAACATCATGTCGCCATCCTTACTTATTATATTCCTGATGGCATTCCACAATATCCTTTAACATGGCCATTGTCTTTCGAGCATCATGAGTTTTCGCAGCCACTTCACTTAAATTTTCGCATTTAATTTTTAAAATATCCGTGAGCAGTGGTATGTGTAGAATGAATATGAAAAGATACATGTCCCCGGCAAAGTTGCCAAAGCCACCCAATATAATGAGAAACACATGAAATGTGTTATGCACCCAATAGCCATTGGGACTCATTGGATCAATGCCAGGCAACAAGAATTGCATGACCAATAATTTCTCACCAAATATTGAGCCATAGACCAGCGGATATGTAGTGAGCATAACCATCGTAAAAATATAAATTCCCAAGAACATTTTCAATAATTTCGTTGTTACGTCCGTGCGATATTTTAAAACTTTCCTATACTTCACGTCCACCTTCTCATACTCAATGTAAATATTCTCCAAAGTCTTACTCAATGCAATTATAATCAAACGGCTATGTATGCCATACAATAGTTTACTGTAACCCTAGATAACACACAGCATTAAATCGTTCCTGTACAAATCTTTATTATTAACGGTACTTACCTGTATAGCTGTACCTGTTAGGCTCAGCGATTGCAATATTACCTTCCAGTCCTTATCGATTACAACACCCACATACATGGTGTAAATGGTACAGGCAAAATACGCATTGATGGCTGTGATTACAGTCCATGTTATGATCGACATTTTATAATCGGGCCTTGTAATATCGGCACCACATATAGTCGCCATTATTTGTGTAATTTTCATAATTTTATGAAAACGATCCAATGAAGTCCCAGCCATGTTGTTGTGTTATTGCGCTTGCCAGGCAAAAGAGAATTTTTTCGTTCGAATGTTGTTTTCCGAATGGCATTGCTGGCAAGGGTTTTCTGTGTTTCATATCATTTTTTCCAATAGAAAGTGACCGCTACACGTTAAGAAAATTTTTGTTCTCTCAGACTTAAGAGAGATTTGTATGTTTTTGTTTAAAAGCTATGCATGAGAAAAAAGTCTACTCAAGTCGTGGCAGGCAACCACAAGTAGTAAACACGTGTGGAAAATCTAGTGTAGTAGGTGGTGTGTTGGCTATTAAGTTGTTTAGTAGGTAGTGTTTTGGCTTATTAGACATGAGACCGTGGTTTAAACCTCAGCCCAGGCATATTGTATTCAGCGAAATATGAAAAACAAATATCTTGCGGCAACCTGCTCCCAGCAGTCTTCTGGCATAAACTGTGAGGGTAAAATAAAATTGCGTCTTGTGTCTTGCGTCTTTTTATTGCAGGAGCACAGATGCATGAGATGAAAGACAGTCTCTACCTTCACCTCAGACCCACAGCTCATGTCTAAGTTCTTTATCGAAATGCCAACTCTTTCTGCATGCCTATCAAAAGGCAGTGGCCCGTAAGAATAGGCATTGTGCGATGGATGGCCATGCGACTTAATGACACAAGTGTCCATACGTTTTTAACAGAGATTAGTACCAACCCGCGTCCTCGTAAAACGAGCAATCGCCGTTGTCTAATAGGCAGTGTGTTGGCTTATTAGACGTAAGGCAACGGTTCAAACAAGCAAAACGAAATATGAAAAAAACATTTCTTCGGCGACTTCCTCTCGGGCACGAACCCTGGCTTTACGTCCAATAAGCCAACACACTACTTACTAGACTACGGCGACTTTTACGTACACCATACCATCTTTTGTTTTCTTATTCAAAAACATTCTAGCTGTTGACATTCAGTGAGCGTTTACCTCTGCTTTTCTCAAGCTTAGATGTTCAATTAAATTGTTTTTTGTATTCGAATATTATTCCCCTGATCACAAGAATTCAAAGAAATCGATTATATGAACACCCTTTTCCAAATACAAAGCCCTGTAGGAATTCAGGGTAATGGGGTGAGCTTCCACATCTCTGATGGTATCAAAAATATGTGAATAAAGGAGTCTGGAGAGTTTTACGCGGGAAGAAACGGACTATAGAGATTCAAAATAGATTCTGTGAAGAACTGCATCCTCAAGACAGTTGGAAAAACGTGGGGAAAACAAACTAAAATCAAAACATCAAATTTGAAATCATTGGAAGTCACCGTAGGTAGTTTGTAGCCTTACAAAACGATAGCCCGTCGTTGAACCCTAGCCCAGACAGCTCGAACAAAACGAAATACGAAAAATACAATGTAATCCTTAGTAAAAGGATAGCAATTACAATATTATTGTGCTATGCCACAGAAATTCAATTTTCACGAGATTGATTCCAAGCCAGAGATCAGCAATTAATTGTTTTTTCGCTACTCATAAGCACTCATGAAATTTTGAATATAAGTGAGTCAACAATATTGAAATTTAACTACGTATTCTGCTGCATTCCTACTCACTACAACGTTGATTTATAAGCACAGGTTGCAATGAGTATGCGTACAACGTTGACATCGAACTCATACCATTCGAAATATGTTTGATTCATAAGCCTACTCATTTGAGTGACTCGAATCGTTCTACAAAACTTACAGTCCTAGTTGTTGTTGCATTTACAACAAAAGATAAACGACAAATAAGCAAAAAACAACAGAGCAGCAAGCAGAGCAAAAACACAACCATTTGGTGAGTATTTTAGTGTTCGTACGCGATTCATACTTAATTTGTGCTTCGTGTATATGTTGAGTTATGGAGAGTCGAAATCAACCGCAACATCATACGTGTTGTAAAGTATGAATGAGTGAAGTATGATAAGTATTTCAAACCTTGAATATAAGTTGAGGTTCCGTGATATTAAAATAAGTGTGAATGCGTATAAGTATCAGAAATTATGAGTATAATTCGATTCTACTGAATACTCATTGCTGATCTCTTACTCACCGTCAGCAAAAATATGATAAAAATCCCACTATAATCGAAATTGTTTACTTCATGTGTTAAACAAATTCTTTTATTTCGTACAGTGCATACCGTAAGTATTTATTAATAGATTTCACACCGTCTACATTGTTTCACTATGGAGTAATTAAGTTTTTATGCCGTTAGAATGGCAAGTAAATTGTCTTCACAGGTAAATGAATCGTTTTCCTAAGCAATTGAAAATGTCAAGAATTTAATGAAGAATTACATTGAAATGCGAAGAAAACAGGCCATAATCCTAGCTAAACAAATCCAATGGCCAATAACGTATGTAAGTTTGTACGTATGCAAGTATATTTGACTGCAATTAAAAATTAAAATAATTTTGCACATGAAACACGTGCCGTTGAATACCATATGTATGTATGTATGTACGTATGGCAATTCATTAAAACTCTTTAAATTCTTTATTTATTTGCTTAACTACAATGCCTCTTCTCATCATCATCATCATGTTGAATTTTCATAATAATTTCCTAAAAATTCGGCTTTCACTACCAATCAAAATGAACTGATTTTTCTTTCTTTCTTTTTCTTTTTTTGTTTTGTTTAACGGCAGAAAGAACAGGATGAGAAAAAGGAAGGCTATGAGGATTTTTTATTTTATTTGTGATGTCAGAAACATGAGTGGAAACAAAAAAATTCAGTCAAGAAATGGCATGAATGGCGGTCATAATTTCCTTTTGCTTTCGTGGCTGTTTTTTGTACTTTTTTGGTTTTTTTCTAGAGTTTTGAAGATGAAATCCTGTCGTTGAAGAAGAAAATTACGTTTTTGAACAAAATTTAAATTATTCGTCGTCTATTTAATCAGATGAAGATTAAATTTTGTTTGTTGTCAGTTTTTTCTCTCTCTTTTCTTTGGATTTCAACCATTTTTATTTGTACAATCATCAGAGTATTACAATCAATTTTTGGTTGGTTTGTCCAAAAAGGTGGCAGGTATAAAGGGTAATGCAGAAGGGGGGATTAAATAAAAAACGGTTACCGCTCAGTATGGATAATTTTAACACGAACCTCATAGAAAGTTCAAGCAGTGACATATCTAGCTTCCTCCACCACCCATGAAGTCTAAGTTAATTTTATCCATGAAAGGCTAGATGTACAATTTAAAGTCGTCTCCGAACGATAGAATTTTTAGAAACTTTTCATGGTAATTTGTTTTACTCTCAGATTTTTTCACAGAAATCTGTTGAAAGAAAGTCTTGGAAGAAAATATTATTTTTATAATTCGTTTTGTTTCAGATGTTTGATGCTAACTGTAAGCCTCCGATTAACGCAAGTCATCGATAATGCAAGTAATCGATAGTGAAAGTTATGGATTAATGCAAGTTATGGATAAATGCAAGTAATCGATAAATACAAGTCGTGGATAAATGCAAGTAATCGATAAATTTAAGTCTTCGATAAATGCAAGTAATCGATAAATGCAGAAGTCGCCGTAGTCTAGTAGGTAGTGTATTGGCTTACTAGACGTAAAGCGTAAAGATTCGAGCCCCAGGTCAGACAACAAACCAAGAATACAAAACGTATTTCTTCGGCGACTTCCTCTCAGCAGATTTCTGGCAAAAACTCTGAGAGTGAATAAAATTGCCATGAAAAGTTTCTTAAAAACTGTCGTTCGGAGTCGACTTTAAAAATTGTAAGGCCCCACCACTTAAAAAAGTTAACGCACACAACATAAGTGGTGTGAGAAACTAGATCGTGATCCGGACTAAAGCGTTGTAATGACCAATTATGTATGTATCGATATATGTAACATACAATGTCGATAAATGTAAGTCTTCGATAAATGCAAGTCACCGATAAATGCAAATCATTAATAACACAAGTAATCGATAATGAAAGTCATCGATAAATGCAAGTCATGGATAAATGGAAGTCATCGATAAATGCAAGTCATTGATAATTGCAAGTAATCGATAATGGAAGCCATCGATAAATGCAAGTCATGGATAAATGCAGGTAATCGCTAAATGCAAGTCATGGATAATTGCGAGTAATCGATAATAAAAGTCATCGGTAAATTCAAGTCATGGATAAATGCAGTTAATCGATAAATGCGAGTAATTGACAAATGCAAGTCATTAACAAATGCAAGTCATTGGTAAATGCAAGTTATCGACATAATGGCAGACGCTTTGCAATATAATGATGGTTCTTGGCACTCAGGAGCACGGCTTTTTTAAGAAGTTTATTTAACATTCGCAATGCTACAGATGTCGACGTAGTTTAGTAGGTTTTGTGTAATAAGTCAACGCACTACCTACTAGACTACGGTGACATCTTGGATTTCCGTCTTGTTTTAATAGAAGAGGAACAGTAGGTTATACTTTTGAAAGGAGCTTAAATGCCTCTGAGCAAAGCATTTACGAAAACAAAGTTTCTTCAGACTGCCACCAGCTTTGTGGAAGCCAACTTGTATATGTAACATGTCATAGGCAAAAATAATGCTGTCTTCCTTTATCGTATAATACAATAAATAGATACCCTTATTGGTACACCCTTTATTTACCAAAAATACTTATTCCAACATACATACATATTTTTTTTTTTGGTAATATCGTCTGTGTATGGTGTACATGTTTGATATCCTTAAATGTCATATTGTTGAGTCTGTTGTTGCTGTTATTGCTTTGACTGTCATCATGGCTGATGAAGATGATGATGATGATGATGATGATGGCAAAGATGAAGAGAGTTTGTCATTTGTCTTGTGGAATATAAAATTAAAGGGAAATTCGATTTATATTAAAATCAACAAATAAAATAAAATAAAACTGAACTGAACTGAACTGTATTGAAAAAAAACAAGAAAAAAACCTGCACACAAAAAAAGACAAACGTAGTAAATCGAAAAAAATAAAATCAGAAACTCAAATCAGGCATATAAAATTATTTCTACCAAGTTTCACAGGCACATTTTTCTTTCTTTCTCTCTCTTTACTGCAGCAACCAATATAGAATTACGTTTAGTTTATAAGTTTTTGGTAGACGGGGGAGGAGGGCAAGGGCGAGGGCATGTAATCGACAATAAAATTGAAGATTGAATTCGAAAGAAAAATACGCAAAATTATATTTGATAAGCAGCCATATTGTTCAGTTAAGAGTTGCTAAGTTTTAAAAGAAATTCTTCAAATTCAAATTGAAAATTAAAAATTTTAAACAAATAATTTCCAAAGTGGCGGGCATGTACTCGTACGCTTAAATATTGAAAATTGTGTAGTTTTCCTTACAAATAGTAATATTTTGATTTTCCCAAGATATGGCAACACTAAAACATTTGTAGACATATTATCTGACGTATATTGTGTGTGAGTCTCCTTACATTTCATATTCCAAATGCCAACAGAAAACACAGTTATTGGCAAAAACGAACACAAACTTGTTGTTTCCGTCAGCCATAATTTTATTTAGAATACCTCATTACATTGACGGATTTAATAAATTTTCCAACAGAAAACTTCAAAATGGGAGAAGGATTTTCATTTCATGCCTTTAAAAAAGGAATAAGATTTGCTCAGAAGCTAAATACACTTTCAATTCTACTTTAATGTATGTAATGTATTGAAACTGCAGTATTTTTTTATTATTTAAAGCATTAATGGACTAGAAACGACTTTGGTTAATCCTGGCGATTATGCTTTCGGGCATAATTCCGAATGAATTATAACAACCTGCAGAATTTCGAGAGCTTTGTGTTCTATCCATGATAGCAGAAAGAATAAATCCATCTTAATGCGGAATTGTTTACTTGTTTTTGATGTGAAATCTATTGGCTTGGTCAAACCATAACTTAAAAAGACTATGAAATCATGGAAAAAATTGAGGAAGAGTGGGAAAAAAGCTCGTACCACATGCTAAGGAATCCTGCATTTGCTATCAAATAGTCAGGAAGCCTGTCAAGAAGTCTGGATACACAAAGAAGGTTGATATTTGGGTATCATATTAATTAAAATCTGAAGTCGCCATAATCTAGTAGGTAGTATGCTGACTTATTACATATGAGGCCACGGTTCAAACCCCAAGTAAGATAAAACTGTAGGTCCCGTCACTCATATATAAAATTAACACAAAGAACATAAGTGGTGTGAGAAGCTAGGTCGTAATCCTGACTGAAGGGTTGTAATGACCAAATATGTATGTATGTACGTATGTAAAGGGTCCGCCAAATAACTTTTTTTTTGAAAATGCTTTAAAACAAAAAACTACTGAATATTTTCTCAAATTTCTTTTTTTATTTGAAAGTACAATCCTTCCGATTAATAATGGAAAATAATTTCATTCAAATTATTGCCTCGGCTGGCCATGCAGTAGCCTACACCAGAAGATGTCGATTTTGGCAAAAAAAAAATCATCTTTTCAGATGAAATTCATTTTGATCTTGGCGGGTATGTAAACAAGCAAAATTGTCGCATTTGGGGCACAGAAAAGCCGCACGCATACATTGAAAAGCCGACGCACCCAAAACGAGTCACAATTTGGTGCGGATTTTGGTCCAGAGGCATAATTGGGCCATTTTTCTTCGAAAATGAGCAAGGAGTGGCCGTTACAGTCAATGGCGATCGTTATCGGGCCATGGTGAACAAATTTTTGTTCACAAAAATTGAAGAGGAGGATATTGGCAACATTTGGTTTCAACAGTACTGCGCTACGTGCCGCACAGCCGAAGCTACACTCGATGTTTTGCGCCCTGTTTTTGAAGATCGCATTATCAGCCGCAGAGCTGCTGTCGTTTGGCCACCTCGGAGCTGCGATTTGACACCGTTGGCCTACTATTTGTAGGGTGCCGTCAAAGATAAGTGTTACGCCGACAAGCCAGAGACAATTGACGCTGTAAAGGACAATATTCGTGAAGCCATTGGTGAAATACAGCTGCACACAATCGATAATGTGCTTAAAAATTGGACCGATCGTGTAGGCTACTGCATGGCCAGGCGAATGAAATTATTTTCCATTATTAACCGGAAGGATTGTACTTTCAAATAAAAAAAGAAATTTGAGAAAATATTCAGCAGTTTTTTTTAAAGCATTTTCAAAAAAAAAGTTATTTGGCGGACCGTTTATTAATTAAATATTAGAACGGAACACATTTCCATTTGCGGTGCACTACTAAAAGAGAATAAAATTGAAAATGTTTTGATTAAAATTAGTACGACAATAATGTGAAGAAGTCAGGAAGAGACTAAGCTATCAGTGACACCAAGATATTGTAATACTATGTGTCTGAAAGAATTTTTTCATTTTTCAACCTAGTCAAGGTCTCTTCAACCAGCCAATTGCTAAAAAAGTTGGTGCAATCATGGAAAAAGAATTGAGAAAGGTCGACTTTTAAACAGCGTTGATGTTGCTAAAGTACAAGGCATTCGTAATCAAACTGTTTTGCTAAAGGATTCGGCTTTAAGCATTATGGGCTTCTGTTGGCCAAACCATTGATTTTAACCTCTACTTACATAACGTACCTAATTGGTCATTATATTCCCTCCGTCAGGATATGACCTAAATTCTCACACCACTTATGTTGTGTGTGTTAATTTTATACGTCAGTGGCAGGACCTGCAGTTTAAAGTCGATTTCGAACGAAAATTTTTGAGAAACTTTTCATGGCAATTTTATTTACTCCAGAACTCTGAAGTCGCTGAAGAAATATTTTTTTATACTTTGTTTCGTTGCAGATGCATGGGCTGGGGTTTGAACCGTGGTCTCACGTCTAAGCCAATACACTACCTACCAAACTACGGCGACTTTATGATTCAAACCTCTGCTGTCAATAATTAATGCGATAGAGCTAAGCAATTCCCTTAAAATGATCAGAAAGTGATGAATTAAACAAACTTTTTTTCTATTCACTCTCCTCCGTTAACTTTTCTAGCTCCTTTCAAAAGAAGAAGCAAACTCATAATTATTAAACTTTTTATAGTTTTAGAGCACTTAGTTCCAACGTTCGTAAGTAAATATACAACTACTATACTATACTTTCAATACAAGGAATTTACATATTTTGGCTCCGCCTTTACTACGAAAAATTATGTTAGTCTGGAAATCAAGCGCAGGATCACTCTTGCCAACAGGTGCTACTAAGGTCTCAATAGGCAATTAAGTAGCAGAGACCACTCTCGTATGACAAAACTAATAATCCAGAAGTTACTCATCCTTCACGTGCTTCTTTATAGCGCAGAGGCATGGACACTATTAAGCACTGATGCAGCAGCCTTGAAAGTATTCGAGAGAAAAGTCCTACGTAAGATCTTCGGTCTAGTGCGAGTTGGCGATGATTTCCGTATTCCATCCAACCGTGATCTGTATGAGTTCTACAACGATATGAACGTTGTGCAGCGTATTAACATCCAGCGGCTGCGCTGGCTCGGCCATGTCGTTCGAATGGAGGAGGATGCTCCGGCGAGAAGGGTATTTGATGCGAGGATCTGCGGAAGTCGGCGAAGAGGACGACATTGTTTGCATTTGAAGGACTAGATTGAGGAAGCCCTGTCATCGATTGGTGTGACCAACTGGCATAGGCGCACAACGAGCAAAGGCATCTGGAAGGATGTGTTAAGGCAGGCCGAAATCCGTTAATCGGGTTGTTAATGGTCAGTTAAGTAGATAAGTTAGTTAAAACGTTCATTATGATGATGTACCTACATTGTACATAGAAAATCCATGAATAGAATAATTTGAAACGTAAGAAAAAATTGAAATTTGAAATTAAATGAACTGCTACTGCATATACAGACATATTTAAATAGATTTGTTTTGTTTATTTCTATTAGAAGGTGGATATTATCTTCACCTTTATGCTGGTATACATACGTATTATGCTGAATATAACACCTAGAGGCTCATGTATAAATATTTAAAAGAAAATTTTCTTTACTTGAGCCTGATAAATTTCATTGTCCTCTCTGTGTGACCACAACTCATTTAGGTTTCTTTAACAAAAAAAAAAAAAAATCAAGAAAAAATTCACTTAAACTTCCCGTAAAGTAAGTTTTTCAACCATAATTTATGACTTGGATTAGATTTTTTCTCCTTCTTTCTTTCTTTCTTTATTAATAAAAACCAACATAAACACTCCAATAAAAGTCTCCAACTCCCTTACGACAGTACTGTCCGTTCAGGCCTAAGCGAAGATGTATGGAAATATTGTTCAAGTGAGTGTGGCAACGTAAGGAATGATTGAATGGTGTGATGATGATTCATTGAAATATAATTCTGATAAATGTTTTCAACAATTACTATTATGAATACAACAACAACAACAACTACAGAAATAATTTTATTTCATAAACTTTAACTACACAATGCTAAAAAGAAAAAAGAAAAGAAAAAATATTTTCTTCTTTCTTTTTTTTAATTAGTTCACACAGCTTATGAATCTGCTACACAACACTGTGCAGTTCAGTGTTGAAAAATTCAGTACTTTTGTACTTTTTCTTTCAGTACCTTTTTATTATTACATATTTTATGTCTTCCGCTTTTCAACTATTAATGCATTGGCAACATACATACATAATTGGCCATTACAACCCTTCAGTCAGGATTACGACCTAGCTTCTCACACCACTTATGTTCATACATGAGTGGTGGGATACAGTTTAAATACAATTCCGAATGACGATTGTTTGAGAAACTTTTCATGGCAATTTTATTTCACTCTCAGAGTTTTTGCCAGAAATCTGCTGAGATTTGAGCCGCTGGATTTGAACCGCGGCCTTACGTCTAATAATCCAACACACTATCTACTTGACTACGGTGACTACAGGCGGTCTGGCCGTCTGGCGGTCTTGACATCTACTGGAGATAACTAATTAAGAATGGTAAAAGAACAGACACTCTGAGGGCGTTTTCTCAAGCTTCTTGATGCACCTTGTAGAACGTAGAAGCATAAGCAATATGTTCAATGCAATTTTAAAGGTAGAATGAGGCTTTAGGTCCGGTTTGCCAAACGTCCACGGAACGTACGTTCGCTTTTAGCATACGAAAAACAATGAAAACCCTTGTCGAACTGTAATGTAATTTCAGTGAGCATAGGCATTGCTCTTCATATGCTAAAACTGAACGTATGTTTCATTACATTCCCTCGACGTTTGACTAAACGGGGCTTTTACGTTATGTTACGTTCCGTATCAACTCTTTTAGTGCCGTATGTGTATCTTATATATAAAAATGAATGTGTGTTTATTTGTTTGTGGGTTAGCCGGCTAAACGGCTAGATCGATTTTCTTGAAATTTTAACAGTACCTTCCTGTATGTCTGGAAGGAACTATATTTCAAGTAGGCGAGGTGCCACGCCCACATACCAAATAAGTATTTAATATCGCATATCTCATAAATTGCAACAGCCAGAATCCTCAAATTTTGTATGGACGACTTTGACGTATATATGAACAAAATGGGGGGATAGTGGGCGTGTCACCCCCCATAGTCTACATATATAAAAATTAATGTTTGTTTGTGTGTACCTTATAGAATCGTAAACTATGCATTTGATCATGTTATGATCTTTAGCAAAGTTGTTGCGCATGAGCCGGGGAAGGTTTCTAAGTTGGTATGACCAATATCCGATAGGTGGTGCTATTGAAAATTACTCAGAATTAATTAAATCGTAAACTGTGCATTCTTTAACAAAGTTGTTGCTCATGAGTCGACGGAGATTGGTGCGATTAATTTCCGAGGGATGGTATCAATGAAAATTATTCAAAATGAATGACAAGCAATTGGTCGACCTATACCTCAAGCACAGAAGAAAAGAGCATTAGGAGCCTCAGAATCAGACAGGCATTGAGGCTGAAAGATCTTCGAGTATATGCCGCCGAGACCCGTTCGCTTGAACCACTTGAACAACGAGAAGTGAGATCGAATGCTTACTACTCAGGACCGTTATTCTGAATCTTCAGGACAACGGGAAACAAAATCAATAAAATGATTCAAAATAATTGGACATTTGTGTAACGTCTTTCCTTCAAATTTATTTTAGTTGGTGGCGCAGCAACACGCGCAGGGTACAGCTGGTTAAATATAAATAAATAAATAATCTAGTCGGTATTGTGAGAATTTAGGTCATAATCCGGATTGAAGGATTATAATGAACAATTATGCATGCATGTACTCGTATGTATCTTTTAAAAAAGTACCATTTGATTCCAAAAAAGTACTTTTTCAGTTACAGTTCAGTATCAAATTTAAAATTTCATTTCCGCAACACTGGTGCAGTTCATAAAACATGGCCACAATCTTTAATAATTTTGTGTGCTTTTTTCTTCTCTTTTTTTTGGTTTTTTTTGCCACTTTTTTCATTCATCAACAATGCCAACAACAACATAACTTATCCAGCTTTAAATTGATATTCTTCATTAGGGTAGTAACATTTCGTTTTTTTTTTCTTTTGTTTTTTTAAATCCCTCTGGGAGGCAGGGTATACGAGTAAAAGTAAAAAAAAACTTACACTCACAAAGGTTCCTCTGGCATGAACCAAACTTTTTTAGGCTTTTTTTATCCAACAAACCAAAAACAACAGCAACGAGAAGTTTTTCAAAATTATATTAAAAATTTATTTTTACGCTTGTGTGTGTGTGTGTCTATATGTAGAAAATCTTTTGTTTCTTACCGCAACAACAACAAAAAACAATTTTTTTTTCTTTTAAATCCTTCAGTAATAACAAAAAAAATGAGAGAGAGAGAACGAAATCCTTGTGATGAATTTGTATTTTTTTCTCATTTTTTCTTTCTTGTGCATCACTTTCAACATTTTTTGATTAATGATGCATTTAAAACAGACGTAGTTTTAAGCAGTTTTTTCTATAATTTTTTTTATTCACAGTTTTTTTTCTTTTTTTTTGTGATAAAAATGATTCCTTTTTTTCAATATTAAAATGTATACTGTGTACGTGTTAATCTTTTTCGTTTGTTTTTTAAGTGAATTAAAAACGAAAATGATGATTTTTCATTGTCAGCATGGATTAAAATCATGATTATAGTGTATGTACTCGTAGTATACTTTACCTTCCTTTTACTTCTCTTCTTTCTTCCATTTTCTATTTCAGTTTTACGTTTCATTTTTTTTAGTTTTATTTCAATATGTCTTTGGCTCTCAAATTTCAGAAGCACTATACATAAGCAAAAGTTTAATTGAAGTAATAGTACTACACACGGTTTACTAAGGTAAGAGAATAAAATCAGGCTCAATGTTATGTTCATGTAATTATTACTCTCTTACAGTAGGCTTAAAAAGAAACTGTACATTAAAAAATACATACATTAATAAACTACCGTTATTTTTATTCTAAAAATGTTTCATTGCTAGTTTTTAAAATTGAAGCAAAAAAAATTACAAAAAATTTTGAAACATTGTGAATTTTTTCTTGCACTCTCCTTAATTGGTAAAAGTTGAGTTTGGTGATTGTTAGAATTTTATCCTTAAGCTGGATTCACCCATTGTTTTTTATATGTAGTTTGACGTTTCTATTTTTGAGAGAGAGAGAGCGAAAGAGAGTAAGCTTGCTTCGGAACATTTTCAGCTTGAATTGGTTTAATTTTAATTTTTGTTCCGAAACAATTGAACTGTACTGCCAGCTACTTTAATCTTTTAAGTAAAGTTGAACTGAGCTGCCACATCATATTATATGTACATTTGTATGTATCTATTTATGTATGTAAATATAATATCCATTATTATCCATTTTTTTTTTTACTTCAACAATTTCAGATTTTTGTAAATTGTAAAACTAACACGCAACGTTTACAAAAATATTTCATATGGTAGCCTTGTTTTTACAGAACAATTGCTCGAAGTGGGTGAATCGTTTCGGAACAAAATCTCAAAAAACTGAATTTGTTCCGGAACAAGCATTTTGTTCCCAAAAAGAATGGGTGAATCCAGCTTTAGTGTATAGTGTCTCTCAATGCTCACTGTATATGTACATATGTATTCGAACTAACTGTAAAGTGTATTCATTTAAATATTCTAAGAACTTTATTGAAATCTTTAAAAAATATTTCATTTTCAATTGATATTCTACCACCTTCAAAGTAATCATTTTCCATCATCGCATACATACATAAGTGGTCATTACAACTCTTCAGCCAGGATCACGACAGAGTTTCTCATACCACCTATGTTGTGTTTTAAAGTTTAACGTCGACTCCGAACGACAGATTTTTGAGAAACTTTTCCATGACAGGTTTATTTTACTCTCAGAGATTTTGCCAGCTGCTGAGAGAAAGTCACCGCAGAAATACATGTACATACATACGTAATTGGCTTCAGTCAGGATTACGGCTTAGCTTCTCACACCATTCATGTTGGGTACGGTAATTTTACACGTGAGTGGCGGAACCCACAGTTTGAAGTCGACTCCGAATGATAGATTTTTTGAGAAACTTTTCATTTTACTTTACTCTCAGAGTTTTTGCCAGAAATCTGCGGAGAGAAAGTCGCCGAAGAAATAATTTTCTATATTTTCGTTTTGATGTCTGATCTGGAGTTTGAACCGTGACCTTACGTCTAATAAGCCAACACACTATCTACTAGAATACGGCGACTTCACTCAAAACACCTCCCGTTTTTTCAATTTGTTTGCTGTATACTGTGGATAAAAATCTTACAATCACCAAACTCAACTTTAACCGCTTAAGGAGAGTGTCCCAAAAATTTTGTCAATATTTCGAAATTTTTTGTAATTTTTGTTTGTTTCAGTTTTAAAAACTTGGCAATGTAATAATTTTAAAACAAAATTAACGGTAATTTATTAATGAATATTTTTTAAGGTACAGTTTCTTTTGAGTCTCACTGTATACCTCGGCAGGCATTTAAACAGTCGACAAGCTGAAAAAGCCAATATTGTGCGTATTTTTTAAATCAAATATGCTAAGTTTTGGACATTGTCTTCAATAGCCTTCCTTAGCATGAATGAAAATCCAACGCGAGCCGACAGATTTTTGAGAAACTTTTCATGGCTATATTATTTTATTCTCAGAATTTTTGGCAGAAATCTACTGATAGGAAGTAGCCGAAGAAATAATTTTTTATTTCGTTTTGTTGGAGATATCTGACCTGGAGTTTCAGCCATGGCCTCACGTCTAATAAGCCAACATATCGAAATATCGTCTGACGATTCTTCTTTGTTGGTGATTATGCTCCTCTTAATATTTACAAAAACAATCTGAAACATATATTTTCTGTATACTGCAGGACATAAACTGTGTGTGTGACATTGTTTTAATTTTCCGATCAATTATGGGGGATGTAATAAAATTTGCCTAGAGTTGGTATTGGAAGTCGTCGTAGTCTAGTAGGTAGTGTATTGGATAATTAGATGTAAAGCCAGGGTTCGAGCACCAGGCCAGACATCAAGACAAAATACAAAAAGTATTTCTTTCGCGACTTTCTCTTTGCAGATTTCTGGCAAAAACTCTGAGAGTAATTAAAATTGCCATGAAAAGTTTCTCAACAATCCGTCATTCGGAGTCGACTTAAAACTGTAGGTCCCACCACTCGTGTATAAAATTTACACAACATAAGTGGTATGAGAAACTAGGTCGTAATCCTGACTAAAGTGTTGTAATGACCAATTATTTGTGTAGAGTTGGTATTTGAGTTAGTATTTGTATAGTTTTTGTATTTGTAAAAAAACTTTTGTCCAAAAATCTATAAATTTCATTGGATTCAATAGAAAATTTTAAATTCAAATTTCTCATTCCCACAGTCATACATACCCTATCAGAAAACTTGCATGGCTTTGAATATCCAAGCACCTCGTTTTGTTTTTCTTTTCCATTTTTTTTTTGATGTTTTTATAAACTGATCGAATGTGAAATAAAATTTGTTTGATGCATTTCTCACGTTCAAGATGAAATGAAAATAACAGAAGAAACAAAATTTAAATGCATGGCATGTCCTTAAAAGCACGTTTGCTGGCATGTCATGTATGCATGTACATAAACCATATGAATGAGTATCATTTCTGTATCTCTCCGCATTCCTCTTATCTAAGACTTCTCTTCTGTGGCTCTCTTCAGATATCAAAAGAAATTCCGTTTTTGCATTTCTATATCAATTCATACACAAGTGTTGGTTGTTATCCTTTGACAATATTTTTTTAAGATACAGGACAACAACAACAACAACAGCCATGTCAACAGCAACGAAGAATATATAAATCCGTGTAAGAACAAGAGGAGGATACAATACAAAATATTTCCTTCCGTCTTGAATGAAAAACGAAAAATATGCTTTCGTTGAAAGGATTCTGTTCTTTAATAGGAGAACAAGCAGCCCGAGCAGCAATATTATGCATAACAAAAGCTTATAATGCTTAGGAAACAAAAAAAAAATCAGAATGAAACCAGGAAACATGACATAAGAAAGACATAAAGTTGTAAGGAAGAGAACAAAAAAGAAAACTCTGGTGTTAGAAAAACTTATTTTTCTTTACTTCAGCTACTGAAAAGCATTAAATGGGCGTCAAAATAAATGCTGTGCCTGAGAATATGTTTCTTTGTATAAGAAAAGCAACGAACAAAAACAAAATTTATCCTACAGCGTCAATCATATGCAAATTATTTCGATTTCTTCGGCGATATTCATATGCAAATGAGCCAAACAGCGAATCTTAATTTTAATTAGAATTATAATTGACACATACACACTCGCATACATACACACAGGCACAGACACATGCATAGGACACGAAAATAGGCCACACATATCCTAATGTCAACAATCATTCTTAAAGTGTTGCACTCGACGATTTACAAGGATTTTCTGGATTAATATTCTCCATTCAACTTTGTTTCTCTGGCCTTTAACAACAATTTTCCTTGAATAGCGCAGAAGAACGAAATTATTTTCAAATTAAATTTCATTTTTCCATAAAAACACTTCAAATACTGGCAGCGGGTAAATGATTGTCAAGCTGATTGTCAAGCTGATTGCGCCTTCAGTGGCTATTTACTGTTGTAATGAAACGGAAATGTACGTGACGTGCATGACAAGTAACATATTGTTGTAGTTGCTTGTAAAAAGGAAAACTTAGTTGCTTTTGTAACGAGAATCTGTTGTTGTTGTTGTCAAATGTTAAATGTTAGAATTGTTGTTTTTACTGTTATTGTATTCGATACTCTCTCTCTCTCTCTCTCTCTCTCTCTAACAAGGGTTAATTTATTCTTTCTAATCATTGGCAGTCCGTAATTCAGTATTCTTACCTTTTTTTTTTGTTGGTTTTTGGGTATGAAACCCAAGCATAATTTGCATTTAATTTTTATTTAATTTCCCTGCCGTTTATGTTTTTTTTTTTTAATAATTTTGTTTCTTTTCATCATCAAAACTTCTCTTCAACGTTTAGTGTTGCTAGCAGAAGCATCTTAACTGTGACAGAAGATACTTTTTCACTTTGATATCTGATTTGCATGAATTTTTTTTTTAATAAAAACTGAACATATTTATTTAAACTTTAAAATAGAATTTTAATATTTATTTACGTTACATTTAGAGTACAGTTACATTTTATTAGACAAATAGAACCTTTAATAGAACTTCGATAATAAAGGCATCAATGGCAAGATGGCGTCCTCAGTGATAAGTAGTAAAATGTCAATTAGGGCAATAGCGTCAAGTGATAGAGGATCAAGAACAATTCTAAGATGTATGAAAGCGATTAAGAATTTCTCCAGGCATGGCACTGTACATAAAGGGACCGCCAAATAACTTTTTTTTTTTGAAAATGCTTTCAAAAAAACTACTGAATATTTTCTCAAATTTCTTTTTTATTTGAAAGTACAATTCTTCCGGTTAATAATGGAAAATAATTTCATTCAAATGGCTGCCTCGGCTGGCCATGCAGTAGCCTACACCAGAAGATGCCGATTTTGGCAAAAAAAAAATCTTCCTTTCACAGCTCATTTCACAGAAGCTCATTTTGATCTTGGCGGGTATGTAAACAAGCCGACGCACCCAAAACGAGTCACTGTTTGGTGCGGATTTTGGTCCAGAGGCATAATTAGGCCATTTTTCTTCGAAAATGAGCAAGGAGTGGCCCGTTACAGTCAATGGCGACCGTTATCGGGCCATGTTGAACGAATTTTTGTTCACAAAAATTGAAGAGGAGGATATTGGCAACATTTGATTTCAACAGGACGGCACTACGTGCCACACAGCCGAAGCTACACTCGATGTTTTACGCCCTGTTTTCGAAGATCGCATTAACAGCCGCAGAGCTGATGTCGTTTGGCCACCTCGGAGCTGCGATTTGACACCGTTGGACTATTGTTTGTAGGGTGCCGTCAAAGATAAGTGTTACGCCGACAAGCCAGGGACAATTGACCGTTTAAAGGACAATATTCGTGAAGCCATTGGTGAAATACAGCGATAATGTGCTTAAAAATTGGACCGATCGTGTAGGCTACTGCATGGCCAGCCGAGGCAGCCATTTGAATGAATTTATTTTCCATTATTAACCGGAAGGATTGTACTTTCAAATAAAAAAAGAAATTTGAGAAAATATTCAGTAGTTTTTTTTTAAAGCATTTTCAAAGAAAAAAAAAAGTTATTTGGCGGACCCTTTATTATAAGCATTTTTCTAAGGTTATGAATCTGAACGAACCATTTATTAAATGGGTATTCAGTCGTCGAGGAGTGATCGGAAATGTCTAATAGAGATACAGTATTACATTCAACAAAACGAGGACTACTTTTGTGTCTTTACTCAGCCTTGTGAACTCGAAAATGCAATATTTTCGTAGACACTATGCTAGATATCTCAGAAGGGTGAACTGGAAGAGTAGAAGAAGCATAAAATTAAGAAGCTACGTTGTAATCCTGACTAAAAATTTACTCCACTGTCTCACGGTGTTTAATAAAAATCAATTAAACCCAGATCAACAAAAGGTTACGCATTTTCCATACTGTGCACGTGAAAAAGACATTGAAATGAGGACTAATGTTAGTTTTTTGATCAGCTTTCCAATATTTATGTAAAGGCACTATATTGGATATCTCAGAGGGTTGAACTGAAATAGACTAAAGCGGTTTGCAAATAACAACTATGTTTAGTATCTCTGGTAAGGTAAGGGCACAGCAAGCCTACTTGATGGCTTAAGTGAATGTCAATAGGCATGAGGCCCTTGATTAGTCTCTTCTTCTTTAACATACCTTCCGACCATATCTAACTTAACATGTAATCCTTTGTCATTGAATTCAACGTAAATGTTATATATTTAAAGGTATTAGGACCATCAACTCTTTGGTTGAGCTCCTCTTCATCGGTATACCTAACTTCCTACCTATAAAACAAAGAAAGTTTTTTTTAAGTCCTTGAGGGATGACAAACTAATTTTCTTGTACATGTAACTCTCTATACAAAAGTCTTTACCTTTAAAGAATTACTCTTTACCCATGTCATCAGACCAAATAGTGTGTACTCTCACTGTAAGCCTCCCCGGTTCACTTACTTATTTACTTAATTTGTCATTACAGTTCATTAGCCAGACTTACGATCTAGTTTCCTACATCACCCATGTTACGTGTTTTAAATTTGGCCATGAGTAGCGACATCTACAGTTTAAAGTCAATCCTGAACGTCTGATTTTTTAGAAATTCTTCATGGCAATTTTTATTTTACTCTCAGAGATTTTGCCAAAGGACTGTTGTTCAAGATGGCTGAGATTTGAACCACGACCTTACCTCTAATAAGTCAACACACTGCCCACTAGACTTCGACAACTACACCAAAGAGCCAACGCTTAGAATTGTCAGATGGGTTGAGAAGTTGTGTTTAAAGATCACTCTGTGTATGACTGACTAAACAGATGAGAAGCTTTGCCTTACTGGTTACATCCACTGGCATCTGAATCTTTACCTTACAGTAGTTTACGTACGTAATTGGTCATTACAACGCTTTAGTCAGGATTATGGACCTAGTTTCTCACACCACTTATGTTGTGTGTGTTAATTTTATACATGAGTGGTGGGACCTACAGTTTAAAGTCGACTCTGAACGACAGATTATTGAGACACTTTTTCATGGCAGTTTTACTTCACTGTCAGAATTTTTGTCAGAAGACTGAAGGTGCCTAAAGAAATATTTATTCATAATTCGTTTTGTTCAAGATGTCTGAGCTGGGGCTTGAACCACGGTGGTATGTTGACCCACTAGACTACGACAACTTCACCAAAGTCATTGCATGCAATTATAAAATGATTTGAGAAGAAATGTTTAAGGATCACTCCGAGTTTGACTAGTTAAACCAATGAGAAACTTTGCCTTACCAGTTACATCCACTGGCATCTGATTCTTTACCTTATAATAGTTTAAGTTACAATAGTTTACCTGCTTTATTTTTACCGACTATCGTCGCAACTTGTTCCCTAAGTGCAGTACTAAATTAACGTGAACATCGACAATCTTTACCACTAAATCTACCCACTAGGTTTTTAGATTTTTGGGTTAGAGGACGTGAACTTGCCATTGAGACAAGGAGGTCAAGTTGACCCATTGCACTATGTCCTAAAGGAGAGGGCATAATAGAGGAGATAGGGGAAAAGAAAGAAGTAGGAAACGATGAAATCTATCCACAAAATTAACATTTAATCTCATAAAAGAGAGTTACTTTACAACTCATTATCATTTGCCAAGAAATTCACCAGCATCATCATGTAACTGTAAATGTCTTTGGTTAACTGTAATGCAGTGCTCATGGATAAAGGCATTACGTGGCCAACTGTCAAATTTATGGGATTTTGTGATTTGCGCATAATCAGAAGTATCAATTTTTGTTCGGGCACCGATAGCTCATACCATAAACAATTGCCATAAATGACATTCACTACGTCGTCGTTCTGAAATTCAAATCAGAAAAATTTTATATTCAAGAGGAGAAGAAGTATTTTTAGGAGCTTACCGATATTTCCACTAAATGCCCAAGACATATATATATTACATTATATTACTTTATATTATCTTATATTATATTATATTATATTATATGCCAGTAGGCATATAGCATGACGCTGCTATAAACTAAATAGGCAAAGGCAGCTGGCCAACTGCGTATAACAATTGAAAACAAAGTGCAACAGATGCTTACAACAGAGGTAAAAATTTGTACGAATATTACACCATAATAGACGTCTTCAACTTGATTAATATATCTAAGGAGATAAAGATATCCCTGTACTCAAACATGCTTTGATAAATTCTTTGTCCACTTACTTGCAATAATTCTGATGCCATTCGACAATCTCCTTTAACATGGGCATTGTTTTTCGTCTGCCATGAGTCACCAAAGCCACCTGCTTTAGTTTTTTGCATTTAATTTTCAATAAATCCCTCAGTAACGGCAATTTCGGGTGGGATGCTACTTGTAATTGCCAAGCACGTAGAACTTTTTCAAAATCTGTAGTTCGAAGTCGACTTGTATAAAATTTCAGGCAGTCTTGTGTGAAGACTTAGTGTCTTTGAAGAAAATAATCTTGGTTTGAAGATCTCCGTTACAAATATCTGTCGAACAATTGTTATTGTTTACACGAAAGAGTGCAAAGAGGAATAACAAACAAAGCAATTGTTGTTGTTTACATCAAGTTGTGAACAGTGGCACGCAGAATTGTAAGAACAATAAAAAATTTTAATTAAAACGAAATACAAATTTATTTTTATTTTTATTTTTATTTGCAATCTACGAGCCTATATTTTCAATGTTTTTAAAAGGTAAGAACGTAACAATTGTTACTTCCTCTTTGCACTCTTTAGCGTAAACAATAAAAATTGAATGGGCAAAGAAGGTGAAAAGAAAATCATTCCTGTTGTCTGGTGTAATTATAAAATTAAATTGCTTTTCACCATGCATGACAGGCAAATGGCTCAACTTTAATAGAATAATTGTGCGAAAAACGATTATCTTGTCATTTGAAGGTTGTCAGTCGCAGATGATTTAATGAGTCTTGTGATGAGTTAATTAATGAAGACCATATACTACATGAGAATGTTGTTAACCACAGGGGTGGCATATAATACCTGTCACTCTAGTTAAGTTTTCTATTTTCTAAATAAATCCGCATTTAAACGAAGGTTTGGTTTCACTCGCATTTTAACAATCATGGCTAAGACTTGTTTCGATCGTTATAACAGGTTTATCAAAATCACCCGTTTGATGTCAGCAATTTGTGGAGCCGATGTTATTAATCCAAAATATAAAATGTCACCATTAACATGGCTTGTAATTGTAGCCATCAATGCCTTCTACTGTTGTACCATTTACACCATGTATGTGGGCCTGTTTATCGAAGGCGACTGGAAATTATTACTGCAGACGTTAAGCTTAGTGGGCAGTGCAGTGCAGGTAAGTAGCACATGCATACTCTTTAAAAATGCCAAAAAAAAACTTTTGTCTGCTGCCAGGGCTACAGCAAGCTGTTATCATGTCTTTATCGGCGCTTGATTATGATCAAAATGAACGCATACTTACGCAAGGTTTATAAAGAGCATCAGGAACTTGATAATGCCTATCGGCAGGTGCTCCAATATCGTATTGACTTGACTTCGAAAATCTTAAAAATGGTCTTATGGATGTACATTATGGGCGGCAGCATTATTGTTGTATTTCCCTTTATCTATGGCGCCCTCTATGGCCAGAAGTTGTTTGTCATGCAATTCCTATTGCCCGGCATAGATCCGAATACAGATACGGGTTATATATTGCATAACGGTTTCCATATTTTCCTGATTTGTTTGGGTGCCTTTGGCAACTTTGCTGGCGACATGTTCATTTTCATTTTCATTATAAACATACCCTTACTAAAGGATTTATTGAAAATTAAATGCGAAAAATTAAATCATGTGGCAGTGGTGACTCATGGCAGCCGAAAATCAATTCCCATGTTAAAGAAGATTGTCAAATGGCATCAGAATTATTGCAGGTAAGTGGACAAAGAATTTAGCAAGGCATGTTTGAGTACATGGTAATCTTTATCTCCTTAGGTATATTAACCAAGTTGAAGACGTCTATTATGGTGT
Source organism: Sarcophaga carnaria (assembly GCA_958299815.1). Lineage (NCBI taxonomy): Eukaryota > Metazoa > Arthropoda > Insecta > Diptera > Sarcophagidae > Sarcophaga > Sarcophaga carnaria. The sequence continues at coordinate 7,829,433 of OY283151.1, read as the reverse complement.
TATATTCGTACAAATTTTTACCTCCGTTGTAAGCATCTGTTGCACTTTGTTTTCAATTGTTATACGCAGTTGGCCAGCTGCCTTTGCCTATTTAGTTTATAGCAGCGTCATGCTATATGCCTACTGTGGTCTTGGGCATTTAGTGGAAATATCGGTAAGGTCCCAAAAATACCTCTTCTTCTCTTGAATATAAAATTTTTCAAATTTGAATTCCAGAACGACGACGTAGTAAATGTCATTTATGGCGATTGTTTATGGTATGAGCTATCGGTGCCCGAACAAAAATTGATACTTCTGATGATGCGCAAATCACAAAATCCCATAAATTTGACGGTTGGCCACGTAATGCCTTTATCCATGAGCACTGCATTACAGTTAACCAAAGCCATTTACAGTTACATGATGATGCTGGTGAATTTCTTGGCAAATGATGATCAAATTTAAAGGAAAGCTTGAACTGTCTTTTATAAGATTGAATGTTAATTTAGTGGATAGATTTTTCCCTTTCCTACTTCCCTCTCCTTTTTCCTATCTCCTCTATTATCCCTCTCCCTTAGAACGTAGTACAATAAGTCCACTTGACCTCCAATGGCAAGCACACGTCCTCTATATGCAGCCCTTGCGCTGACCAACTTCTTCCTCTTCCCTGATTTTGGTGGAACTTGGTCAGTACAGGGACTGCGTTCACCCGTGCCATCACAACGGGCCGCTATGCGTGCTCAAGTGAGCTTTGTGAAATCAGAGCTACCACTCAGACCTAACCTAACACGTCCTCTAACGTAAAAATCTAGAAACCTAGTGGATAGATTTAGTGGTAAAGATTTGCAATGTTCACATTAATTTAGTATTTGCACGTAAGAAAGGTGTTGCAATGATAGTGGGTAGAAATAAAGCATGTAAAATACTGTAAGTTAAAGAGTCAGATGTCAGTGGATGTAACTGGTAAGCAAAGCTTCTGATCGGTTTAACCAATCAAACTGAGAGTGATCCTTAAACACTTCTTCTCGAACCATCTTAGAATTGCATGCGTAGGCTCCCTGGTGAAGTTGTCGTAGTCTAGTATGTAATGTGCTGGCTTATCACACTTGAGTCCGTGGTTCAAGCCCCAGCTCAGACATCTCGAACAAAATGATTTGAAAACAAATATTTCTTTCGGTACCTTCAGTCTTCTGGCAAAAACTCTGGGAGTAAATAAAATTGTAATGAAAAGTTTCTCAAAAATCTGTCGTTCAGAGTCTACTTTAAACCTTTAGGTCCTGCCACTCATGTATAAAAATTAAAGCACACAACATATTTGATGTGAGAATTTAGGTCGTAATCCTGACTAAAGAGTTGTAATGACTAATTATGTATGAATGTATGTACGTGACTCTTTGGTGAAGTTGTCGTAGCCTAGGAGGAGTGTATAGGCTTATCAAACTCGAGTCCGTACTTCAGGAACAAATATTACTTTCGGCACCTTCAGTCTTCTGGCAAATGGCCTGATGGCTAAATAAATTTGATATGAAAAATGTCTCAAACATCTGTTGTTCGATAACGACTTTAATCTGTAGGTCCTACCCTTCCTGTAAGCAAATTAACACACACAATAGAAGTCGCCGTAGTCTAGTAGGTAGGTGTATTGGCTTATTAGATGTGAGGCTACGGTTCATACACCAGGTCAGAAGAAAAAGTATTTTTTCGGCGACTTCCTCTCAGCAGATTTCTGGTAAAAACTCTTCAAAGTAAATAAAATTACCACGAAAAGTTTCTCAAAAATCTGATGTTCGCAAAGGAATTTAAACTGTAGGTCCCGCCTTTCATGTATGAAAATTAACACACACAAGATCTGTGATATGGGAAGCTAGGTTGTAATCCTGACTAAAGCGTTGTAATTAACAATTAAGTTAAGTAAATAAAAATGTATTCCATTGTCCCACTATGTTTAATAAAAATCAATTAAAGCCAGATCAACAAGTTGCCCAATTATTATTCGGCTTACAAATACAAAAAAGTCACACGCATTTTCCCCTACTGTGTTGACAAGAGCAACGACCCCTAAAACTCAACTTAATTGCAAACAAATAAAAATTTGCAATTAAATGCATTCCTCTCTAAACGGCACAAAACACCCAATCTATGCTCAACACACACACACACATACAAAAGTTCAGCAATCAGGGGTGTTTCGTTAATTGATTTACTGGCATAAATTTAATTGGTTTTCTAACGTTGTATGGGTATCCCCTATTGTGTTGACTAATGATTAGCACTTATAGGATTTCATCAATAAATCCCATTCAATACAAATTATTTATTTTGTATGTCAGCATTTTTGTTATTGTTGTTGTTATTGTCAACACTAACTACACCACACCACAGTTACTCTCACTTTCTACTTTGCCAGTGTCGTGTATTGTTTTGCAAAATTTCTTTGTTAAAGAAAGAAGAGAAGCAATAAAGTACATTTGAAAAAGAGAGAAGGTATGGAATTGTCTCTGTATGTGTCGAAAGTTCAATAGAGGTGTTCGATTTTTGTTCATTTTGTTGCTGAAATTTATGAAAGAAAATCAATTTTTGAGGGATGTTTGTGTTTCTGTTGGTGTTGTTGTTTCATGTATCCTAGAGACAATAAATAGTCCCCTTCAGCAGAATACAAAAGAGAGACAGCGAGAGTTGTAATACGAAAGGTAAGAGAGCAAACATGCGTGAGTAAATAGAATTGTTTTCTTTTTGTTTTTGCAGGAGTCAAATCATTAAAATTGATTTGAAAATGATTGCGTGCGTGTATAAGTGTGTGTGTTTATTTTGCGAAATTGCATCGATTTGTCAACAACAATTGGGAAACTATGGGTTTTTGTTTACTTTTGTGTTTTCTTTCTTTCTTTCTTTTGTTGTTGTTTACAAATCTCTGTAACAACAATAATAACAACAACCAATAGTATGGCATTATTTTTATTGTCCTCCTTTGGTTTGTTTACAATTGTAATGAGGACAGAATAATTAACTTTAATTGTTATTTTATTTTGTCGAAGTTAATAAATAAACAAATTTTGTATTTAAATGAAGTGATTTAAATGAAGTGATTTAGAAGATTACTTAATGAAGAAAAGGTAATTTAAACCTAAGTAAAGATGGGCAATTAGAAGAACTAAGTGTCTCTGAAAGGAAAGATGTCCTTAAAGAGAGTTATATAAGATTACATACATACATAATTGGTCATTACAACCCTTCAGCTGGGATTACGAACTAGTTTATCTCACCAATTATGTTGTGTGTGTTAATTTTTCTACATGAATGCCGGGACCTACAGTTTGAAGTCGACTTTGAACGACAGATTTTTGAGAAACTTTTCATGGCACTTTTATTTTCTACTCTCAGAGCTTTTGTCAGAAATCTAGTAAGAGGAAGTCGCCGAAGAAATATTTTTTCATATTTCATTTTGTTCGAGATGTCTGACCTGGGGTTTGAACCCAGGGCTCAAGTCTAATAAGTCAACACACTACCTATTAGACTACTGCGAGATAAAATCAGTCTTACTGAGTTACTTACTTAATTGGCCATAACAACCCGTTTAAAGGATTTCGGCCTGCCGCAACAGGCGCCTCTGCTTCTTGCGCGCTTACGTCAGTTGGTCACACCAATCGATGACAAGGCATCCTCGACTTGGTCCTTCCAACGGATACAAGGTAGTCCTCTTCGCCGACTTCCGCAGATTCCCGCAACATATACCCGTCTCGCCGGAGCATTCTCCTCCATTCGAACGACATGGCAGAGCCAGCACAGCCGCTGGATGTTAATACGCTGCACAACGTCCATGTCGTTGAGGGGCTCATACTGCTCACTGTTGCATCGTATGCGGAAATCATCGCCAACTCGCACTGGACCGAAGATCTTACGTAGGACTTTTTTCTCGAATACTCTCAAGGCTGCTACATCAGTGCTTAATAGTATCCATGCCCCTGCATTATAAAGAAGCACTTGGTGCTTTATCTCCAGACTGACATTATTTTTGGTGCTAACGGCGGAGCCAAGATAAATAAATTCCTTGACTGTTTCAAAAGTATAGTTATCGGCCGTAATCTGAGAATCAAAACGCCGCACGTCTCTACTTGTCTATAACAATAATAACGCGTCCTAATCATCCAGTCTTTAGACCTGGACCAAGGAAAACTATGTGACATTTTCTCGGAGATGTCTTCACAATTTCTACATTTTCTCCGAATAGGCACCGATCGTCTAGTGACATGTTTGCACTGTTAGTACTTTGGAAAGACAGTTTCAGTATTATCACTTGCTCTTTGGCCTTACGAAAAGACAGATTCTCTGCTTGACGATAGCGAAGTAGGAGGGGAAAAGTATGCCCCAGAACTAGGTTAATATACTGTCGCTTACATTACTGAAACTCTTCATTTCATTTTTAAATTAGAGCACTAAGGCCGACACAAAAGCCCTGGTAGCAGTTTTACATCGATCCCTCAGCATGTCCTACATGTCCTAAAAAAACACTGACTCCCAGTAATCTAAATGCTGTGAAGCTGGGAAATAGCAGCCTCCACAAACGATTTGATCTTGAATGTGGCTGCACTACTACATACACATGCATATATAATTGGTCATTACAACCCTTAAGTCAGGGTTGCAATTTAATTTCTCAGAACTATAATCTGGAGAAATCTCACTTGTTCTCAGTACAATCTTTCAGGGAAGACCGTTTTAGCGTACACCAGACAATCAAGGTTTAGGGCAGCTATGACTGTACCAGGGACGGATGTCTTAAGATGCTATTTTGGTCATTGAAAGATTGCTACCAGAAGGCCAATGCTCATACGTTGATCGCACTTTGAGCCGAAAGAGATAAAATGTGATGAGTTATTGTGAGTAGGCGCTACAATGACGTTGGAAGCAGTATATAGTCCTGCGAACAGTATACACATATTATTCACAACATTACTCAGGTTTACGGCAGATTTTTAAATGAGACACCAAATTATATCTGTTGATGCCTTGCCTGAATAAATAGACTTGCAGGTATTAAAAATAATCTGGTCGCTGAAGCTCTAAACAGGCATCAAATTGACTGTCGATCCTTTTAGATGGCCGGTATTAAATGATTATTGATTACTATATACAGTGACCATCAAAAGAAACTGTACACTAAAGGCAAAATTCTAAGAAACATCAAACTCAACTTTTACCACTTAAAGAGAGTGCCCGAAAAAAATTCACAATATTTCGAAATTTTTTGTATTTTTTTTTTGTTTGTTTCAATTTTAAAAACTAGCAATTAAACAATTTAAAAATTAAAAATAACGGTAATTTATTAATGTAGAATTTTTTAATGTAGATTTTCTTTTGACGCTCACTGTATATGTGTGTAATAAATATGTTTGAGAGAAAAATTAGTCTTTCAAATTAGTAGATCGTGATGAAGTGTTCAATGTTCTATGTTACAGACAAATAGATCAAGTTTAATATTATTCAAGAATTTAGGACCTGCACAACAGATGGAAGGAAGATTCTTTGTCCTCTAGGCACATTACAGGGAGTTACGAGTCTCCCTTCTTTTTTGTATATGATATCTCTAAAAACCGAGGTTCAGATTTTATATAAGCTCGTGAGAATATTTGAATCTAAAATTTAACAAGTATTCTCTGCTTCCCACCTACTCTACTGATTACTTTTAAGAAATTTTCAATGACAGGCGCCTGCCTACTCCTCTAATAAATTTCTGATTTTTTTAAGATAATTTCGAATAAAAAGAAATTCTGAAAATAATTCCTTTATTTTTCTCTCGTTTATCTACAAAGATATTTTATTTTGCTGATGTTTTCTTTTTTTCCTCCTACTTTGTAACGAGACTTTTGGGAATTCGCATTGGATTTTTGCGTGGCAGAAACCAATTTCGAAATGCTTTTTTTCTTCGGCTGGCCATAAAAGTAATTGTTTTCCCATAATTTGAGGTGGAATAAAAACTTTTGCAAATAAATAATAATTTGTGAGAGAAATAAAAACGAAAACAAGAAAAAATTCCATTAAATTGAAAGAGATTTCCTGGAGGCTTTAAAATACTGTTACGTTCTTAAATTTTAAAAACTTTTAAAATATGAGATCGTAGAGTGTAAATAAAATAAAAATAATTTAGTTTTAATTAAAATTCTTTATTATTCGCACAATTCTGTGTGGCACTGTTTACAACTTGATGTAAACAACAACAATTGCTCTTGTTTGTTATTCCTTTGTTTATACCCCTTTGCATAAACAATAACAATTACTAGACAATTATTCGACAGATCTTTTGTAACGGAGATCTTCAAACCACGATTGTTCTCCTCAAACACATCGCGTCTTCACACAAGACTGACTGAACTGCACTCGCTCAGACGCCTGCTTTGGCTTGCTTTTTTATATGGCAGAGTAGGCAGTCTACTTAATGTTCTTGAAGGCAAACGGTAATGATTTCGCCTTCTTGAAATCTCTATAAATGTAAACATCGTTGTTTACATTTTCTATTGTAGTTTTGTTTGTGTATTTTTGTTTACATTTATTCTTGTAGTGTTGTTTGTGTATTTTTGTGTACTTGTTTACCATTCTTTTATGCTGGTGTTTGTTTTTATATTAAGCAGTACGATAATTTGTAAACAAGTTTGTTTACTGTATTGTTTTGTTTTTGTAGCTTTTGTTTATAATTTTAATGTTAAGCGATGTAAAAGCAAAACACCAGAATCTAAAGGGTCCGCCAAACAACTTTTTTTTTTGAAAATGCTTTAAAGAAAAAACTCCTGAATATTTTCTCAAATTTATTTTTTTTATTTGAATGTACAATCCTTCCGGTTAGTAATGGAAAGTAATTTCATTCAAATGGCTGCCTTGGCTGGCCAGGCAGTAGCCTACACCAGAAGATGCCGATTTTGGCAAAAAAAAAACATCTTTTCAGATGAAGCTCGTTTTGATCTTGGCGGGTATGTAAACAAGCAAAATTGTCGCATTTGGGGCACAGAAAACCCGCACGCATACATTGAAATGCCGACGCACCCAAAACGAGTCACTGTTTGGTGCGGATTTTGGTCCAGAGGCATAATTGGGCCATTTTTCTTCGAAAATGAGCAAGGAGTTGCCGTTACAGTCAATGGCGATCGTTATCGGGCCATGTTGAACGAAGTTTTGTTCCTCTTCAGTGGAGGATATTGCCAACATTTGGTTACAACAGGACGGCGCTACGTGCCACACAGCCGAAGCTACACTCGATGTTTTTCGCCCTGTTTTTGAAGATCGCAATATCAGCCGCAGAGCAGATGTCATTTGGCCACCACGGAGCTGCGATTTGACACAGTTGGACTCTTATTTATGGGGTGCCGTCAAAGATAAGTGTTACGCCGACAAGCCAGAGGCAATTGACGCCTTAAAGGACAATATTCGTGAAGCCATTGGTGAAATGCAGCTGCACACAATCGATAATGTGCTTAAAAATTGGACCGATGGTGTAAGCTACTGCATGGCTAGCCAAGGCAGCCATTTGAATGAAATTATTTTCCATTATTAACCGGAAGGATTGTACTTTCAAATAAAAAAAGGAATTTGAGAAAATATTCAGTATTTTTTTTAAAGCATTTTCAACAAAAAAAGTTATTTGCCGGACCCTTTAGATTTTCATTTTCATAACAATACTTTAATTTAAAAATTTTAAATTTTTATTTCATACATTTCATGGAGTTATTTTGCGTTCAAACCCCCCTGCTTAATGTTATCAATCCAATCGTACATTAATTACGTTCAAGGTAAGACCATATTAGCAGATAAAGATGAGTAAGAGAAAAATGGAGAAAGAAAGAAAAGTTAAGAAACTACGGTAAATGAGGCAATTTGTATGCAATTCGTTGTAACAACATTGTAAATCTTTTTTATTTTTATGAAAATCCTCTTCGCTTTTCTTTTCAGTTTCTTTTTTCTTTTTTTTTGTATTTTTAATTTCCATCTACAACTGTCTGATTGTCTACAATTAATCCCCGGGAATGTTTCAGCAACTCTACGCTCGGAAGTCGCTACGTTTCTCAATACTGCAATGAAAATAATGGAAAAAACAAAACCGTTATCAATATTTATGGACAGAAATTACAGTTTAATTGCTTTTCGAACTAAAAATAAAGAAAACCTTACAAAAAGAATGGAAAAAAGAATGGAAAAAAAGTTCCTGAAAAGAAGAAAAAAATATTCCAAGCTGAACTGTAACAATTTAAAGAAGATTAGTTGTGTGGCGCCAAAGTATGGCAAAATACATAAGGAAGGGGTGGAGGTAAATGACTTGCAACAGATTAAATCTATACACGCCCAAACAACAGCTAACAGGCAACCCAACCCAATCATTCCTTCTTCTCTAGGTGGTATAATTACAATGAACGAAGGTGTAGTAACCAAGAACAAAGAGTGGCCGTCTACTATTGATTGTGTAACAGGCAATAGCCAATATAAACTCTTAAAAGGTAATAAAGCACACTTCTCCACCCCTGCCTTACGCTTTGTTCTTGCCTTTATTGACTTTGAAAAAAAATCGTACAATTTGAATAAGATTAGCGTGTAAAATTAAGCCACAATAAGACCATATTGACAGGTATTTATGTATGCATAGAGATATTAATGAGAGAGTACATACACCGTCTTGCGGTAGTACTACTACTCCTCCTCCTTTAAGTGTTTAAAACACTACAACAATGGTGCCGGCATTAAAAGAAATTAAAATGAAATTTAAGTCTTAAGAAGCAATCTTAATAGCCCGGCTCTGCAAGGGCTTTGTAGCCTGGACATAAACACAAATACGCCCACGTTAAGATAAGGATTTTTGAATTCAACATTAATTTCGTTTCTATAACAAGAATAATTTACCACCCACCTGGTAACACCCCATAATTGGGAATTAAAAAAGATATTAAATCCATTGCATATGCAGAGTGAAATTTGGAAATTATTGAAGAATTTTGGTGAACAACAACAACAACAATAAAATCCTTGTAAAGGGTCCGCCAAATAACTTTTTTTGTTGAAAATGCTTTAAAAAAAAAACTACTGAATATTTTCTCAAATTTCTTTTTTTATTTGAAAGTACAATCCTTCCGGTTAATAATGGAAAATCATTTCATTCAAATGGCTGCCCCGGCTGGCCATGCAGTAGCCTACACGATCGGTCCAATTTTTAAGCACATTATCGCTGTATTTCACCAATGGCTTCACGAATATTGTCCTTTAAAGCGTCAATTGTCTCTGGCTTGTCGGCGTAACACATATCTTTGACGGCACCCCACAAATAATAGTCCAACGGTGTCAAATCGCAGCTACGAGGTGGCCAAACGACATCAGCTCTGCGGCTGATAATGCGATCTTCAAAAACAGGGCGCAAAACATCGAGTGTAGCTTCGGCTGTGTGGCACATAGCGCCGTCCTGTTAAAACCAAATGTTGCCAATATCCTCCTCTTCAATTTTTGTGAACAAAAATTCGTTCAACATTGCCCGATAATGATCGCCATTGACTGTAACGGCCACTCCTTGCTCATTTTCGAAGAAAAATGGCCCAATTATGCCTTTGGACCAAAATCCGCACCAAACAGTGATGCGTTTGCGACAATTTTGCTTGTTTACATACCCACCAAGATCAAAATGTGCTGAAAGGATGATTTTTTTGCCATTTTGTCATCTTCTGTAAGTCGATCGCAGGCCCACTTAGCGAAGCGAAAACGCATTGGATGGTCAATTGGCTGCAACTCCTGAACCAATTGGACTTTGTATGGCGTCATACCAAGGTCTTTATGCAAAATTCGTCTCAATGATGTCTCCGAAATGTTCAATTGTTGAGAACGACGGTTAATTGATGTTGACGGCGCTTCACGCACACTTGCTGCCACAGCAGCAATATTCTCGGGTGTACGCACTGTTTTTGGCTTTTCATGCTTTGGTTTATCGATGAGGATGCCAGTTTCTTTCACTTTTTTCACAAGATAACGAACATACGGAGCTGACGGTGCTTCTCTTCTTCTAAAATCCGTACGCAATTTTCGCACACATTCTGCAACATTACCATGATTTTCAAAGTAATGTCGCAATATTTCCCAGCGTTGTTCGTTCAGCGGAAGGATACAAAAACGTTAAATGGCGGACCCGATATTACTTACTTATTTTGGTCAAGATTACAACCTAGTTTCTCGTACCACTTATGTTGTGTGTGTTAGTTTTTAGCCATGAATGGCGGGACGTACAATTTAAAGTCGTTTCCGAACGACAGATTTTTTTGAGAAACTTTTCATGGCAATTTTTATTTACTCTCAGAATTTTTTTTGTCAGAACTAGATAATGTCTTCATCCACGAGTTAACCAAAGCCATTTACAGTTACAAGATGATGCTGGTGAATTTCTTGGCAATTAATGATCAGATTTAAAGGAAAGCTTTCTTTTATGAGATTGAATGTTAATTTAGTGGGCAGATTTTTCCTTTTCCTACTTTCTCCCTTTTTCTCTATCTCCTCTATTATCCCCTCTCCTTTAGGACGTAGTATAATGGGTCACAAAAAAATGTATATAAGAGGGGCGTCTAAATAAGCTTCCAATGCCTAATCGTCGTTGTTGATGTTATCGTCTATGGAGAGATGTTATATTCAAGGACTGATTGGATAATGATTTGGAAAGGATTGAAGCCTCATAATTTTTTCGGAGCCTTCTGATGAACAGTTTTTCGTCTTCAGTACTCAAGCAGTTCACATACATACATACATACATACAAAATTGGTCATTACAACCCCTCAGTCAGGATTACGACCTAGTTTCCCACACCACTTATGTTGTGTGCGTTAATTTTTATACATGAACGACGGGATCTACACTTTAAAGTCGACTCTGAACGACAGATTTTTTGAGAAACCTTTCATGGCAATTTTATTTACTCTCAGAGTTTTTGCCAGAAATCTGCTGAGAGGGCTCAAGCAGTTCAACTATTACAATATGAAATGATGACAGATGAATACGTTTGCTATTTCGTTGCTTTGAGAAACTGGAAATCCGTATCTGAGTAGTACCTCTTGTATAAATTGAAATACAAATTCATTAGATTTCATCAATGACTTCTTGATTATGAATCTTCAAAATTGAGGAATTGGTTCCAGCAGAATAGCTTTTTAACTTTCAAAATTTCGGATCAATATCTTAAAATAGTCAAATATGGTGATGATGTCAATATTGATGGTTGTCATTGCTAAATATCAACAACAAACACTTGATGAGATGTTATTGAGAAACGCGTTTGTGTCTTGACGTACATATATATTTTTCCATGACAACAGTCACTATTCCTCATACTCCCCCAATTGCCACCAATCACAAACTCATTCATTCGTTCTTTATTTGGCTGTAAACATTCGATTAGGGAAGGAAAAATAAACAACAACAGCAACAATAATAACAAAAACATGTTTTGAAAAGAAAAACTAAACAATCATTGAACAAATATCGATTCCATCCCTGATGTGTTATCATTAAGTGTTGTGGGTGTGTGTGTGTGTGCCTGTATGATACAAAATTTAAATTGCAAATATTATACATACATATGTATGTATGTGTGTGTGGGGAAGATACCATATTATTGGAAAAGTTAAATTATTGAAATTAGTTGCCTGTTGAGCATTTAATAAAAAAGCCTCTTTAATAGGAAAAAACGCCTGTTTATAGGCAATTTTTATTAGATTTCAAATTTTATTATTATGTGTTTGCGAGTGTATGTGTGTGTTGGTGTGTCTGTGTGGTTGTATATTTTTTATAACACATTTAACACAACATTTTTACCCTCGTTAAGTTATTTGTTGTTAATGTTAGTGTAGCATGGCTGACTGATCGATATCCTTAAAGTACAAAACAAAAACAAAAAATTGTGGATAGAAAAAACATGGGTTCTCTACTTATGCTGCTTATACCCACAACCACCCACAGTTTAATATTTTTTTTTCGCAACACACAGCAAAACATCCCTTAAGTGTACACCTTCACCCCCCGCTCTGTTGCTGGCTGACGCATTAAGCCTCTATCATACTCACACACGCAGTCAAACTTACGCTGGATTTCTATACCCCATGTTTACCTCTATGAGAACAGAGTAAAATTAAAACGAAAAAAAAAAATACAAGAAATAGCAACAACAACAACGGCAAAATCATGCTCAAAAACTTGCTCATCCGTAAGGAACCATTAAACTTGTTTTCTTTATTTCGTTTTTTTTTCTCTCTTCTCTGCTGTTTTTATTTATTTTTTTTCGAAAATCCATCATTGAAAAGCAAACTTTCATACAACAACCATGTTTGTTTCCATTTCGATTTAGTTGTTGTAATGCTATACTTGGTGTACTGTTGTTGTGCATGCCTGTTATTTTCTTTTTTTGCTTCTCTCTTTTTATATCATTTTCCATATTTTTTTAACGATTTGAATGCTTTTTTTCGTTGTAATTGTCTTTTTAGAGAGAGAAAGAGAGCGAGTGAGGGAGTAAATGTAAGGCTGGTGAGTGTATGGTAAACTTTAGCACCCCTCAACTGGCCTGGGTGGTGGTTATACTGCCAACAATAACGTGTGTGGGTATGTTTTGAGCATTGTTTTGTATATCATCGTTGTTGTTATTGTTAATCGTTGAGGTGAGTTAGAGAAGTCAACTCCAAATTTTTGTTTCTCTTTTCTTTTTCTGTTTTTTTCATATAAAACTTTAGCAAGAACAACAAACTCTATAGTATTGTTAAGGTAGCTGCACTAGTAGTGGTAGTGGTAGTGGTAGCCGTTGTACATATTATAAGTAGTGGCGCTACTCTCTAACTACAGCACTGTAAATTGTTCTCTCTAAGTATACGTTTGTGAATGTGTAGGAGATTTTTATCTTCTCATACACAATGCATAAGCCAGTGTGTTTGTGTGTATGTGTTTGTTTTTCCAAAGTTGTTATTGAGTTTTGTATGGGCTTTTAAGTATTTTTGATTACATTTTCTCCCCCATATTTACGATATAAAAAGTTATCAAAAACACGAGAAAAAAACCAGGAGAATAAATGCCTGAAAGAATATTTTTCTGTTTATAAAATCAGGTTGGTATGTACGTATGTATGTATGTATGTATGTTGTTAGTGGTAACAGTTGACTAGAGATTATTTGTTTGCTTTTTTTGCTGCTTTTTAATGAAAATATGAATTTATTGTGTTTTTCTTTTTCTTTTTTTTTGTTTTAAAGTTAAAGGTACGAATTTATTTATAAATTTAGAAAACAACCAGAATGGCAAAAACTCTGTTTCTATAGGCATTTTCATAGGAATTTGAAACAAAAACGCAATTCAATAATTTTTTTTGGCTTTTTTTTGACTCTGAAACAAAACGTAAATCGAATGGAATAAAATAAGTTTGGTGGGAAAAATATTTGAAATTATTTTTTATTAAAAAAACATAATAAGTTGGATTTTTAGAAAGGTACACACAGGTACTAGAAAATCAGCACACTTCTTCCTGCTTTAATCTGTTTAAAAAAGAGAAATAATTTGCATTTAAAATTCGTATGTTTCTAAATATACACATATACAGTGAGCCGGTACATTGAAGAAATATATGTACATTAATAAATTACCGTTATTTTTATTTTAAAATTGTTTCATTGCCAGTTTTTAAAATTGAAACCAAAAAAAAAATTTACCAAAAATTTCCAAAAATTTCGAAATATTTTTTCGTGCAATCTCCTTAAGTAGTAAAAGTTGAGTTTGGTGATTGTTAGAATTTTATCCTTAGTGTACAGTTTCTTTTGATGCTCACTGTACATATATATTAGCGTCCAGCTTGAATTAATTCATCGACATGCTTTTGGTCGCCGTATCGTATTGAAATTTTGTCTTTTTCTAAAACCCATAACATATAACATAATTGGCCAGCTAGTGCGTTAACTTATTAGCCATAAGGCCAGGGTTCAAACCATAGGCCAGACATTTAAACAAAATACAAAAAGAATTTCTTAGGCGACTTCCTCTCAGCAGATTTCTGGCAAAAACTCTGAAAGTAAATATAATTGCCATGAAAGTTTCTCAAAAATCAGGCGTTCGGAGTGGACTTTAAACTGTAGGTCCCGTTAGTCATGTATAAAATTAACACATACAACAAAAGTGCCATGAGAAGCTAGGTCATCATCCTGACTGAAGGGTTGTAATGAGCAATTTTATATACTATGTACTAGCAGATTGTACCCGGCGTTGCGCCGATAATGTAGTTTGTTAATTTTTTATAAAAATCAATTTAGAATTGTAAAAAATATTTTTAAATGTGATTTTCAATTGTTTTGTATTGAAATTCAAAACTTTAAAATGTTCTCATGGAAAGTTTAAAAAACAACATAATACCATAAAACTATTACAAAAAAATATTTTTTTCTCGTAATCAGTGCATTAACAGGCATCTTTTGGGAGGTATTTTTACAAAAAAGGTGGCCATGGGACACCCTATTGTATAAATTTTTCTTTAAATTTAAAAAAAATTATTATTGGGTCATTGTTGCATTAAAAATAACAATAAATAAAAAACCGGTTTATCGGTTTCGAAAGCGGTTTCTTAAAAAAATGCAATGTTTCAAATTAGTCGGATACCGGTTTAACAAACAACCCAGTTTTTTGAATACTCTAAGTCCTAAATATAAATGCACTCAATTTGCCCGTTTTTCGCCCCTTTCCGCCTGTTTGGACCCCTTTTGGCCCAACTTTATAAACAGATCACCTCCCCCACAATAGCTATTTGGGAAACTTAACCAAGCTAAATCGTAAAAAAATACCTTTAAAACAGATAAAATACAGCATTTATTCATAAAAGCACTAATTTTTCCCCATTTTTTTCTCCCTTTGTCCCATTTTTTCTCCCCTTTTCGTCAAAATTTTAAAAAGATTTATAGCCTATAACCTGCACCGAAAAAAGCTCGATCTATATCCCAAATTTCAAGAAAATCGGTCCAGGCGTTCAGGCGTGATTGGTTAACAAACAAACAAAAAAAACACAATTACAGAAAGATTTATAATATATATTAGGATGTATGAATGTTTATTTGAGAACCTTTTTGTAATGTGGTCAACAGTAATTACTGTTTGTTGAGATGATATTCTATTCAGTCCACAGCTTATAAACCTAAGCAACGTAGCATTTTTTCCAAATTTTAGAAATAAGAATTTACAATCCCTCTCCAAATAATTTATTCAGGAATCATTGCTTCCTCATTAATGACTCCTTGCAATCTGTATTTATAATTCAACGTTGTAGTGAGTATGAATGAATCAGACTACATAGTTAAATTTCAATATTCTTGGCTCACTTATATTCAAATTTTCATGAGTGCTTATGAGTAGCGAAAAAACGATTCATTGTTGATCTGTAGTACTGATCCACAAAGAAGGTGTAGAAAAGTTTTATTGCGTATTATTTCAAATAGCATTTGGTTGCTTGTAAAACTCTTTTCATATTTTTATGATACATTTTAATGATCTAATTTAAGCCTAGAATTTAAGTACTTCATAAGCCTACAACACCATGTATTCTTTACATGTTTCTTTCGTAATAGACTGTAAATGTAAAAAAAACAAACAATTGAGTTGAGAATTGTCGTGTCAGGTGCCATAAAGTCTCTTAATTATACACGAGGGAAGAAAACCCAGTAAAGTCTCTTCGCCTAACACATAATTAAAAAAGAGGAGAAGAAAATGAATTTAATTTTGTAGCCAATAAAATCGACGTTGAATTAATTGCAAAAATGTATACGAGATACATTGTTCATTACAATAATTATAAAAATTTTGCAAAGAGTGATACAACCAACAACAGGTTGCTTAAACACACTGTGTTCCTTTATTTTTATTTTTATTGTAGCCCAAGGGTGACCAATGGAATATTTAGCACCTTAAACATGACATGCGATCTGTGCCATCGAGACAAAATTATGAGCCATTTAATATTAATTTATGTTTATGGACAAAACATAAATAAATTTTGTGCGAAAGAAATAATTTTTTTTAAATTAAAATGCAATGCAATGAAATGCAATGGAAATGAAATGAAATGAATGAAGACTTTGCAAATAGATTATGGCCATAGTAAAATAGGTCGTTCATAGTGCGTTTAATTGTGTTTAAATTTATTTTCTACAATTTAATGTGAAAAAAAATTCATAAATTTATGCACTCGCATCTGCCACAGCCATTCAACATTTCGTGAATTAGAGAAACGTTTCATGTTTTGTTCACGCACTGGCCACAGGAGGTAGGCAGGCAGTCAGGCAGTTGTGGTGTGCTGTGGTGTGGTATGCTATGTTAGGCATACAAACTTATTTAACCATGGAATAACTCAGCATATATGTATGTATGTTGACTTGGCATGATAATGATGACGATGACGATGACGAAGACGATGACGACGAAGATGTTTCCCTTGGCAGCTGGTATTTTATGTTCTGTTTTTAATTACTCCAACATGGTCATGGAATTTGAGTTCCTTACCTAAACAATACATATACGTACATATGTATATGCCAACTAAATATGCGTTAATGAAATCAATTAAAATGTTTTTAGTTTTTTTCCTTTCTTTGTTTTATAACTTTTTTTATATAACAACAAATATTAATTATTAATGTGCATAAATTAAATAAAAAAGAACGAAACAAAAAAAAAATACAAATAAAATGGTCATTAAGTTCTAAGAAATCGTATAAAATTTGTAGAACATAATTGGCTCACATATTAGGCGCAACTATTGCATCAACTCCTTTGGAAGTGAAAACATTGAATATAAAAGACATCAAAGAAGGAAAAAAATCGTATAAAAAAATTCATTTCCATTTATAAGCTGAAGTTTTTTCTTTTATTTTCTCATGGTCCTTACCAGAGATCAGCAATGAATCGTTTTCTCGCTACTCATAAGCACTCATGAAATTTTTAATATAAGTGAGCCAACAATATTGAAATTTAACTATGTACTCTGATTCATTTATACTCACTACAACGTTAGTTTATAAGTACAAGTTGCAATGAGTATGCATACAACGTTGACATCAAACTCATACTCAAACATTCGAAACATGTTTGATTCATAAGCCTACTCATATAGATTCATAACTTTGGAAAAATACTTATAAATGATTCGTGTGTTACAGTCTTAGTTGTTGTTGCATTTACAACCAAAGAAAAAAGACACATAAGCAAAAAAGACAGAGCAGCAATCAGATCAAACACACAACCTTCTAGTAAGTATTTTAGTGTTCGTACGCGATTCATACTTATTTTGGGATTCGTGTATATGTTGAGTTATGGAGAGTCAAAATCATCCGCAACATCATACGTGTTGTTAAGTGTGAATATGATGAGTACTTCAAACTTTGAATATGAGTAGAGGAGGTTCCACGATATTAAAATAAGTATGAATGCGTATCAGAGTATCAGAAATTATGAGCATGATTCGATTCTACTCATCTTTTTTAATACTCATTGCTGAGCTCTGACTGGAATCCTCCCATTAAGACACATAAAGCTGGACATGCATTGTAATTAATGCCAATGCAATATACAACAATTTCTCAATTAAAGCTGTGATAATTTTATTGACAATTTCTATGAATACGAAGGACATTTTCCGCTGATAAATTATAGACTTGTTGGCACCATTAACCATACTATGATCGTGCTATGTGGGATTAATTTGCATTCGTAAAATAAACTCAAACCCGGTATTTGTATTATATTCTTAGGCCTCGTCTATTGCATGCAATTATAAAAAATAATTACAATCTTGGCTTAATAAAATCTATTTGAAAATATTGTGATTTCATATTCATGAGTAGAGATTCCATGATATTAAAGTAAGGATGAACGCGTATAAGTATCAGCAATTATGAGTATGATTCGATTATACTCATCTTTTGAATACTCATTATTGATCTCTGGTTCATAAGACATTTTTAACTTAGCATCCGTGTCAGGATAACATGATGAATACTCATTGCTGGTCTGTATTATCACTCCAAATAGTTCGACCAGAAGTAAGCGTTTGCAATCCTAAAAGTGAGAATTGCTTTAGCAACGTAAATCACACTAAATCAGTATGAATTTGATGAGTACGTCAAACTTTGAATATGAGTAGAGGTTCCCAGATATTAAAATAATTATGAATGTGTATAAGTATCAGAAATTATGAGTATGATTCGATTCTACTCATCTTTTTGAATACTTATTGTTGACCTCTGATCCCTACTAACAATCCTATGTAACCTTTAAGTCAGAATCTATGACAAATTAAAACTTACAAGTCTGGATACTGGATACTGAAGCTTCTATACTAACAAAATCTATTTTTTTTTTAATAATTCCAATCTTAATGAAACAGAAATGAGAAAATAAACTCAAATAATCACTGAAAATTAAGAGAATCCAACATATGCCATCTAAATGATTGGCAATCTCACTGACAATTTAAATAAATATTACAGACCTGAGGCATACAACATAAACAGGATACCAATGAAATAAGACAAAAAAAAAAGGAAAAAGGAAAAAGGATTTACTCAATAACAAACAAAATCCGACAAAAATAAACAACATTTGCTACCAAATGAAATTTGAAAACGAAAAAGAAAAAAAAGTGAAATTGAATGGATTTATTTTTGTTTATTTGAACGAATATCGCAGCTAATTTCCATACAGATGCACGGCACATTAATCTTTGTAAATAGATACACCCGTTACCCCGAGACAAACCCAAAGAAAACGCACACACACACGAAAACTATCCAACGACAATGATTCTCTACATTTTTTTTCTTGTTTTGTTTTTTTGATGGGAATTCAATCCCAAAAAAAAAAGGATTTTTTATATAAAAATTTGGCTGTCATAGAAAAAAAAACCAGGAAAAAAAATCATCCTTTAAAATAAATTTAAAACATATGCAAATTAGTTTTTTTTTTGTTCATCCTTGTTTCTCGTTTTCACTTCCACTTTTTTTTTTGTTTTGAAATCGGGACAAAAAAAAAGGATTTAATTTCTGTGTGTGTCTGTCTGTCTATCTCAGCGTTTTATTTTAAGGGTTGGGGGTCTTGTGTACGTGTGTTTAAATATAAATTCTGTAACTGATATCCGAAATGTGAGAAAATTCAAATAAATTTCTAATGATGATAAAAAAAAATAACAACAAAACCAAAAACAATAAATACGATCCCCTTTTATTGTTTAGAAATAAAAATATTAGAGACAGCATTAGAACATGTGTATTCTTGTTGTGTGTTTCGAAAGTGAATTCGAAAAGGTGTGTTAAAATAGTAAAAAAAAACCAAAGTTATGCTAACGTAGTGGTCTAGTAGGTAGTGTGTTGGCTTATTAGACGAAAAGCCAAGGTTCGAGCCCCAGGCCAGACATCAAAACAAAATACCAAAAGTATTTCTTCGGCGACTTCCTCTCAGCAGATTTCTGGAAAAAACTCTGAGAGTAAATAAAAATTGCCATGAAAAGTTTCTCAAAAAATCTGTCGTTCGGAGTCGACTTTAAACTGTAGGTCCCACCACTCATGTATAAAATGAACACACACAACATAAGTGGTGTGAGAAACTAGGTCGTAATCCTGACTGAAGGGTTGTAATGACCAATTATGTATGTGTATGCTAACGTATGCAATTAATATTCTGTTGTACAAGAGCATTTAAAAGAGTACGACCCAAAGCCGATTCCTATAAATAACACATTTTTTTGATACTGTTTTAGGAAGCATACGGCTTCCACAAAATATTTTTATCCTTTTACTCTTTTTTCCTTGTCTTGTTTCTGTTGCATTAAACAAGTTTCGGCAGCAAAGAAAGTAGTTTGTTGCCGTTTGCCGTTATCCATGGAGAAGGAATGCATTGCATTATTATATTGAACTCAATGACGGGATTCTTGCTCATTGAGTCCTATTCCCCATCCCCAGCAGAAGGCACCGAGTGATTTAGTATGATTTAAGTTGCTAATGGAATTCTCTCTTTTAGGATTTCAAACGCTCACTTCTTGTCGAACTATTTGGAGGGATAATACAGACCAGAGATCAGCAACGAGTACTCATCATGTTATCCTGACACGGATGCTAAGTAAAAAATGTCTTATGAACCAGAGATCAATAATGAGTATTCAAAAAGATGAGTAGAATCGAATCATACTCATAATTACTGATACTTATATGTACGTATTCACACTTATTTGAATATCATTGAACCTCTACTCAGATGCAATACTTAACAAAACGTATGTTGTCGTTGAGACAGTTGTATGGCTGAGAAAAAGTGTAAAAGAAAAAAAAAGAATCGTAAAAGAAAAATGCTTTCAAATCTAACTATATGCGAAATGTATGATTTACAGTTGCCAACAAAAGTAAAGCCTTTTTCCTATCAAAACAAAACAAAAGGACAAGGAAATGCATGATAACTTAGGAACGAATGCTTAAATATGGGTTGGTATCAGAGATCAGCAATGAGTATTCAAAAAGAAGGGTAGAATCGTATCACACTCATAATTTCTGATACTTATACGCATTCATACTTATTTTAATATCATGGCACCTCCTCTACTCATATTCAAAGTTTGAAATACTCAACATCACACGTGTTGATGTTGTTGTTTTCGACTCTCCATAACTTAATATACACACGAATCACAAAATAAGTATGAATCGCGTACGAACACTAAAGTACTCACTAGAAGGTTGTGTGTAAATTTTGATGAATGATTCGAGTCATAAATATTTTTCTAAAATTATGAGTCTAAATGAGTCGGCTTATGAATCAAACATATTTCGAATGGTATGAGTTTGATGTCAAAGTTGTGCGCATACCTATTGCAACCTGTACTTATAAATCAACGTTGTAGGGAGTATGAATAAATCAGAGTACATAGTTAAATTTCAATATTGTTGACTCACTTATATTCAAAATTTCATGAGTGCTTATGAGTAGCGAAAAAACGATTCATTGCTGATCTCTGATAAATACATAAAAATTGTTTTATTGTGCTTTCAACTTTTTTTTTAACCATAAAATTAATTTCGGGTATTCTAGAAAGTTTTTACAAATAAAAATAAAAGACTTTAAATTACAGCACAATTTGTTTTAATTCTAAATCAGCATATAATCTCTAAAATATTTTATTAGAATTCATTCATATTTTACGTTATGAAATGAATTCAAAAACGAATGGAAAAACGAAAAAAGGATTCCAACTGTTGTTGTCATATACCCATGCCAGTGCTACTGCTATGTACCTTGTTTTGCATGTTAAATGTAAAGAAAATATTCTCCATTCTTTGTTTTAAAAATCCATTAAATTTTGTGCTGCTGCATGTATTTCTATTCATCAGCCAGCTTTTTTGCCTCCTTCTCCTCCTCCTCCTGTTCGTTCGGTTGCAAATGAATGGTGCTGAAAAGAAAAACTCATTAAAGAAATGATATCAACAGTGGTACTTTAGGCATGAATAGTAAATGCATTCCAACAACAACAACAAAACAAAAAGTTTTATTGTTTTACTCTTGTTTAGTCTTGAAAAAATTGTTGAAAAAAAATATAAATTACAACAAAAATGAAAATAAAACAAAAATGAAACACTCAAAATGTTAAAAAAGGAAAATAAAAATAAATACTGAAACCAAGTCATTCGTTTTTATTCTGTACATTACAACATTTACACCAGGATACTTTACTTTACTTGCATATGTTAAGTATGCAGTGATGATTGAAATTATAGCAGTGATTGTAAATATATTGTTACGTTTTTACCTTTTAAAAACTTTTAAAATATGTATGAGCTCGTAGATTGCAAATAAAATAAAAATAAATTTGTGTTTAATTTTAATTAAAATTCTTTATTGTTCGCACAATTCTGTGTGCCCCTGTTCACAACTTGATGTACACAACAACAATTGCTTTTCTTTATTATTCCTCTGCTTAAACACTTTGCATAAATAATAACAATTACTATACAATTTTTTGACAGATCTTCGTAACGGAGATCATCAAACCACGATTACTCTCTCCAAACACACCGCGTCTTCATACAAGACTGATTGAATTTCACTAACTCAGTCACCTGCTTTGCCTTGCCTTTTATATGGCAGAGTAAACAGTCTGACGAATGTTCTTGAATACGAATGTTCGTGACTACGCCTTCTCGAAATGTCTATAAATGTAAACATTGTTGTTTACATTCATTATTATTGTTTGTGTAAATAAAATTGCAATGAAACATTCCTCAATTAAAATTGTAAGTCCCACCATTCATTGATCAAATTAACACGTATAATGTATGTAAGTCTTCAGATCTGCAGTCTACAAATCTGTTGCTTGAAGTCAAATGTAGATGGCAGATTCAGCCACTTATAGATAAAATTGGCGTATACAACATGTGCAAATATGAAATAACTGGGTACCACAATTATCCATAGAGCCTCTAAATGAATTCGTTAACCAAAGCAATCTAATCTACAAAAAAATTGTATTGTGGTATTGCCGTTCTAAAGATGGCGTCATAGTACATGTTCTATAGATCTAGGCACTGAATAAAAAAACTATGTATGCTCCCCGATTTCACTTGCATTCCCCTTAACTGTGCTGCACAAGCGTTGCATGTTTTCAAGGAGCTCGATAACAATAAGGACCGGATATTCCTGAATACAGAACATTTTCTCCGATAATTTCAAAATCTTTTGAAACTATTCTCTTCGCAGTGGAGGGCTTACTTAGCACTAGCACTACCTAGCACTAGTACATCGAACTGCAATCAGCTATGTTTTCAAGACAACAAGCCCTTGCCGACCTATGCGGTAACAAAAAGAAGTTCTTTGAAAATCAGTAAGAATAAGTCTAACGACTGACTAGCACATAAATATCAGGGATGAACTTCGCTATGAGGACATCTCCTTATCCCACTAGAGATAGTCTGCTCCTTATGTGAGGGCAGCAGAAAACGGAGAAATCTGACAATCTAGTCCGCCTTTATGCATTTTGGCCACAATTTGACCAACAGAAAACATATCATTTTACCATACAAAATTGTATCCTGGGAAAACATCCTCACTAAGGAAATCTGCATTGAAAAATCGGTATAAGTCCCTAGCAATTCCAAATATTTATACGTCTACAACCTACTTACCAAATTTCGTCTTAATGCACTATAAAACTAATAGAATAGAAGACATACCATAAATTTTAATTTATTTCATTACTATTTGACTATAATTTTAACCATAACTGTAGTAAACTACATATGATTGTAGCAGTTGATCAACAATAAAAAAAATTATACGACAAAGTTCCATTAAAAACAACAACACTCTTGAGAATTTTATATGAACATGTAATGTATATCCCGTCTAAATACATTCGTATATACTACACCACCTCTGCAGCATATACAGGGTGATGCAAAAACATATCTTTTCAATCGCATGTTATATTTCAATTAATTTGCGCTTCTAAAGAAAGTAGAAAGAATCATTCATAACCTACAAAATTAAGGGGGTTTGTAATTGAGAATACTTTTACGAACATGAAAATTCTAAATACTGGTGTTTTGTTTTTACATCGCTTAACATTAAAATTATAAACAAAAACTACAAAAACAAAACAATGCTGTAAACAAACCTGTTTACAAATTATCGTACTGCTTAATATAACAACAAAGACCAGCATAAAAGAATGGTAAACAAGTAAACAATCCACAAACAACACTACAAGAATAAATGTAAACAACGATGTTTACATTTCTTGAGATTTCGAGAAGGTGAAGTCATAAACTTTCGAGTTCAAGAATATTCATCAGGCTGTTTACCCTGCCATATAAAAGGCAAGACAAAGCAGGTGATTGAATTAGTGAAGTTCAGTCAGTCTTGTGTGAAGACACGGTGTGTTTGAAAAGAGTAGTCGTGGTTTGAAGATCTCCATGTCGAATAATTGTCTAGTAATTGTTATTGTTTATGTAGAGGGGGATAACAAATAAAAGCAATTGTTGTTGTTTACATAAAGTTGTAAACAATGGCATACAGAATTATGCGAACAATAAAGAATTTCAAATAAAACGAAATACAAATTTATTTTTATTTTATTTGCAATCTACGAGCTCATATTTTCAACGTTTTTAAAAACGTAAAAACGTAACACAGTGCTTTAGAGGCTACCCTGTTACTCTATTTTGTAAACGAAGAAAAAAAACGATGAAAATCATCCACAATTGGACGGACTTGCATGTGCATGCATAAGTTAAATCATTGGGATGCAATTAACACAAGTGCTTAATGAATGCCTGCCTGCCTGCCTGCTGCCTTCCTGGCTGGTTGGTTGTTTGGCTGGCAGGCGGTTTGACTGTATGGCGGCTGCATATTTGCTTTTTAGAGTGCCTCCGCCTGCCGACTATTTAGCATTTGCAGCAATGGATTGGCATTGTCCTTAGCCTTGTAGTTTTTTAAATAAAAATACACAACAACAATATGAAGAGCGAAAATGTAAATGCACTGGATACTGTTGGTATGGATGGATGGCTGAATGCTGAATGCCGGCCTGGTTGAATGACTAAATGGATGTGTTTTTTCCTGCAAGCCAACGTACACATATGTATATGCATGCATTTATAGGTGGTGGCGGTGCTCTTATTATTCTAAATACTCACATTCACTATTTAATACAGTTTTATGGTGGTATGATGAGCTTCGTCCACTTTATGTCAATGATGGCGTTACTTTGTTTTTCATCTTCATCTTATAATTCGTTTCATTTTTTTTTCGTGAGCGCTACAGCGTGCAATACACAAACCGCACTTGGAGTGTGTCTTGTAACATCTGATGATGTATACATTTTCAGTGGCTGGATTAGATTCCATTCCAAATTATACACAATGGATGACACATTGGCATTAGCAGAGATTTATTTCATAGGATAAATTTCATTGGACAGAGTAGACTCAATAAGCTTAGCAGAGAACAGATATGTAGGATTATAACGGATGATTTTTTAGCTATTATCTTTTTGGCAACACTGGTTTAAACAGCTCACGCACTTTTCGTGTTTCGTTTCACTGTCAAACATCTTCAGTTTGGTCTATAATTTAACCATGAATCGTCTTACAAACGAACAACGCTTGCAAATCATTGAATTTTATTATCAAAATGCGTGCTCTGTTAAGAAAGTTCATCGCGCGCTTCTTCCATTTTATGGTCAGTTTAATCGACCCACTGAAGCGGCTATTCGGGCTATTGTGACTAAATTTCGCACCAAATTTACATTGTTGGACATTAAACCACCAACACGCTTACGTAGAGTGCGAACTGAAGAAAATATCGCAGTTGTATCGGCCACTGTTAATGATGACCATCAATTATCGATTCGTCGCCGTACGCAGCAATTGGGCCTCTGTTACTCAACAACGTGGAAAATTTTGCGGAAGAATTTATGTGTGAAGGCTTTCAAAATACAGCTGGTGCAGGAATTGAAGCCGAACGACCTACCGCAACGCAGAATTTTTGGTGAATGGGCTCTTGGAAAGTTGCCTGAAGATCCACTTTTTTATCGAAAAATTGTGTTCAGCGACGAAGCTCATTTTTAGCTCAATGGATACGTAAATAAGCAGAATTGTCGATTTTGGAGTGAAGATCAGCCAGAAGCATTGCAAAAGCTACCAATGCATCCAGAAAAAGACACAGTTTGGTGCGGTTTATGGGCTGATGGCATCATTGGACCGTACTTGTTCAAAGTTGCTGCGAATCGTAACGTAACTGTGAATGGTGAGCGCTACCGTGAGATGATATCCAACTTTTTTTTACCCAAAATGCAAGAGCTTGACTTGTATGACATGTGGTTTCAACAAAACGGTGCCACATGCCACACAGCACGCGTAACAATGGACTTATTGAGAGGCGAGTTAGGTGAACATTTTATTTCACGTTCGGGACCGGTCAATTGGCCGCCTAAATCGTGCGATTTAAGGACTTTAGACTATTTTTTGTGGGGCTATGTTAAAGTTCATGTCTATACAGACAAGCCCGCTTCAATTGACGCATTGGAAGACAACATTGAAGCATTTATTCGTGAGATACCGGCCGAAATGTTGGAAAGAGTATGCCAGAATTGGACTAAGCGGATGGACCATTTGAGGCGCATTCGCGGTCAACATTTGCATGAAATAATCTTCAAACATTAAATTATGTGGACCGTACTATCGATTCAAATAAAGATTTCATGCATTTTTCCGAATTTTATGTGTTTTTTTTTGAAAAATTTCCCCATAGCTCTTAAAAAATCACCCATTAGATTCTTCATTTCCATAACAATATGAATATGGTTCCGAAAGTGTACCTCAAGCTTACTTTACACAAAGTGGGCCGTACTTTTTAATCATAATATCGAATGGTATGCCAAAATGCTGTATGCCATTGTAGGGTATCACATACTTAAACTTGGGTGCCTAAGGTTTTTGCATTCTATTTGTAGGTATGTTTTCTAAGAATACACACCATCCTTGCTATGCCAGCATTCGTATGTATATCGCATTTCGTATATGGGATGTACAATGTTGTGAATATTCATAATACATACGAGTATTTTCTTTTATGTTTAACTTGCACTTGAATATGTATAAAAAAGGAAGCACATACTCATACACTCTCATTGAATAACATGTCCCTTAACCACTTATCGTTCTCATCATTATCGTCATTCTCTCATCATCATGATACAATTTTTTTTATGGAAATGCACGCATTTAGCCGACAACAATTCATATGGAATTTTTTTCTTTTTATTTTTTCTATAAAAAGAAGCAGCATGAAATAAAAAATAAAAAAAAACTTAAAATGAAATTGAAAATAGAAATAAAAAAAGAAATAAAAATCCAGCAATAAACTTAAGTTGTCATTAAAATGTTATAAAATATGCATACGTCAGGCATTCAGCAGGTAATAGTGGCTTAACAGGCGCTGTATTTCCAAAATATGGTCATGATTTCTGCGTCCAATACATAGTTGGTCCTGATAATTCTTTAAGAACTCCCATCAGCTTATTCAGTTATCAGTTTTCTTTTTTATGCTGCATTTATGGCAGGATCATTGGAGATTTGTAGAAAGTGATCTCGAACTGTTTTTGCTTACAAAGATTACTCTATGTGGATATGGAACATTTTGTTATTTACAAGAGATAGCTTTGCTTGATCTTACTACGATGTCGGTTGAGGATTTTATTTGCACTTGTGCGTACCAGAAATCAGCAATCAATCCTTTTTTCGCTGCTCATAAGCCCTCATGAAATTTTGAATATAAGTGTGTCAACAATATTGAAATTTAACAATGTACTCTTATGCATTCGTACTCCCTACAACGTTGATTTATAACTACAGGTTGCAATGAGTATGCGTACAACGTTGACATCAAACTCATACCATTCGAAATATGTTTGATTCATAAGCCTCGAATCATTCATCAAAATTTGCAATCTTGGTTGTTGTTAGGCACTTACAACAAAAGAAAAGAGACACATAAGCAAAAAAGACAGAGCAGCAAGCAGAGCAAACACAGCCTTTTACTGAATTTTTTAGTGTTCGTATGCGATTCATACTTATTTTGTGCTTCGTGTATATGTTGAGCTATGGAGAGTCGAAATCAACCGGAACATCATACGTGGTGTTAAGTATGAATATGATGAGTACTTCAAACTTTGAATATGAGTTGCGGTTCCATGATATTAAAATAAGTATGAATAAGTATGGACGTCAAGCTGCTACTGCTGGCTCTGTCATGTTGTTCATATGGAACAGAATGCTCCCACGAAGTGGATATTTGATGCGAAGTTACCATATGTAGGCGTAGAGGACGACATTGTCTGGGTTGAAAGAACCAAATCGTGGAAGCCCTGTCATCGCTTGGTCGGTATGAGCTCCTCAACAACAAGGATGTGGTGCAGCGCATTAAATTCCAGCGTCCGCTGCTGGCTCTGCCATATCATTTGGATGGAGAGGATGCTCCAGCGAGACGTGTACTTGATGCGGAGTTAATATAAGTCGGTTTAGAAGACGGCCTTGTCTTCTTTAGAAGGACCAAATCGAGAAAGCCCAACTGGCGAAGGCCCGCAAGACGCAGATACGGCTGGAAGATGTGTTACGGCGAAAGAATGTGTTGCGGCGAAAGCAGTTAATAAGGATGTTAACAGGCCATTAGGGAAGCAGTAGTCGCCGTAATCTAGTAGGTAGTGTGTTGACTTATTAGACATAAGGCCCGGTTCAAACCCCAGGTCATACATCAAAACGAAAATATGAACAAATATTTCATGGGCAACTTCCTCTCAGTAGATTTCTGGCAAAAACTCTGAGAGTAAATAAAAATTGCCATGCAAAGTTTCTCAAAATCTTTCGTTCGGAGTGAACTTTAAACTGTAGGTTCCGCTATTCATGTATAAAATAAACGCACACAACATAAGTGATGTGAGAAGCTAGGTTGTAATCCTGACTGAAGGGTTGTAATGACCAATTATGTATGTGAATTAGGGAAGCAAGTAAGTCCACGAAAATCAATTTAAGATTCCAAAACTATCTTAAAACACAACTCATCGTTCATTCCTAATGCTAAGTTTTTAAAATAAGCTCTAAGTGACGGTTAACAATAATTCCCATTGAAATAATTTACTAGGAATAGAGTTTTGAAAAATGCTTCAGGTAGAGTATCAATTCTTTACCCGTTCTTACACATAATCGTTGTAAACGTAAGGTGTTTATTAACAGATCGTTTGACATTGTTAACCATCAGTCCAAATTCTACTGAAAATAAACTGAAAGAAATAACCGGGTTTAATATGTAAAAAAAAGAAGTAAATTAAATGCCTAGAATGTTACACTAAATTACACTTAAAAAATTCAGGTAATTTTCATATTTAAGAAAATGTTTTAAACACGACTTTAAACTTTATGTTACTGTTTCTAACCGTATATTATTGTTCTATACTTGGTACTTATAACTGCCAACTGTCAGATTACGATCTCTCGAACAGCTATGCAAAGCAAATATAATTTTTTTTCATACTTTCATTATAAAATAACCCATAACGTATGTATACGTTGGCATAAGCTTACAATCACTTACAAAAAGAAAGAAAAAAATAAGAATAAAAATAAACGCATATTAATTTCGTAGGCAGTTTGAGGCGAATTAAATGGAGCAAAAAATATTTCAGGTCTTATTTGCCTCAAAGTTCTGATATTATTATGAAGAGAAGAAGCCTGCAGAATTCAAGTACATACGTGTACGAACACAATGACAAGTTGTATGCTAAATGTTGTTGTTGTAATTGTAATTATAATTTTGTATGCGACACTTGCCATACAAGAACAAACAAACAAGAGAAACAAAAGCCAACACAAAAAAGTTGCATGTTTTTTACTTGCAACAACAAACATACTCGTATGTAGCAACATAAACATCTTAATATTATGATTGTTGTTGCTGTTGGTTGGCTTGTTCACCATCAACCTCATCTACTAATTATATTCCCAACAAATAACAACAACAACAAGCGTACATATTTGCATACAAAAGAAAATAATAAGAAATGAAGCGTACATAGTTCACATATTCATAAACTCGTTCATTATTTTTGCATTCACATGTTCTTTATATTGTTGATAACGACACATACAAGTATGATGTTGCAAACATAGTGAATGAAGTGTTTTACGGTTATCGTACATCAACTTATTGCCTGGCGTTTAACCTCTTTCACTCCACATGGCAAAATAAATTTGTCTTTGGTTTGTGGGGAGTTCTTGTACGAAAGCCTGGGTAACATTTCATTTATTCAAGTGCCACCAAATCACATCATGTGTTTGACATTTGCATAAGAACGAACTCCTGGGACACTTCAATTGCCCGTTCGCCTATCTGCATACGTACGTATGCATCTAGTCAGTGTAAATTAATGAATGCATTTACTGTGTATACAACTTGGAATATGTACGTGTGTATGTATCATATTAATTATAAATATATTACAACGAACGTTTTCATTTAATAAATTCGTTTCTTTTTTTTTGCTTATTTAAGCTTAAAAAAGCAAAATAATTTCAATGAGTGTTTACGAGTGCAATGGTAATGAAAGCATGTCCTTCCCTCTCCTCCTTTATGAAGATGAAATGACAATATTTTGAAATACGTTTTGTTAAGCCAGGATTGTAATTATTTTTTATAATTGCATGCAATAGACGAGACCTAAGAGCATAATATAAATACCGGGTCTAACAAGTTTGAGTTTATTTTACGAACGCAAATTAATCCCACATATCACGATCATAGTATGGTTAATAGTGCCAACAAGTCTACAATTTATCAGCTGTAAATGTCCCTCGTATTCATAGAAATTGTAAATGAAATTATCACAGCTTTAATTGAGAAAATGTTGTATATTGCATTGGCATTAATTACAATGCATGCCCAGCTTTATGTGTCTTAATGTGAGGATTACAGTCAGAGATCAGCAATGAGTATTCAAAAAGATGAGTAGAATTGAATCATACTCATAATTTCTGATACTTATAAGCATTCATACTTCTTTTAATATCATGGGACCTCCTCTACTCATATTCAAAGTTTGAAGTACTCATCATATTCATACTTAACAACACGTATGATGTTATTGATTTCGACTCTCCATAACTCAACATATACACGAAGCACAAAGTAAGTATGATTCGCGTAAGAACACTAAAATACTCACTAAATGGTTGCGTGCTTGCTCTGCTTGCTGCTCTCTTTTATGCGTATGTGTCTTTTTTCGTTTGTTGTAAATATAACAACAACTAAGACTTGCAAATTTTTTTTATAAGTACATACATATCATAAGAGTATTTTTCTAAAGTTATGAATCTAAATGAGTATGCTTATGAATCAAACATATTTCGATTGGTAAGAGTTTGATGTCAACGTTGTACGCATATTCATTGCAACATGTACTTATAAATCAACGTTGTAGTGAGTATGAGTGAATCAGAGTACACAGTTAAATTTCAATATTGTTGACTCACTTATATTTAAAATTTCATGAGTGCTTATGAGTAGCGAAAAAAGTATTCATTGCTGATCTCTGTTGTAAATCGATTAGGCACTAATTATAAAGAATGCCCAGCTTTATGTGTCTTAATTTAAGGGTTCCAGTGTATTATGAAGTGATCGTAGTCTAGTGGGTAGTGTGCTGGCTTATTAGACGTGTGGCCTCGGTGCAAACCCCTGATCAGACATCTTAAGCAAAACGGAAAATGAAAGAACATTTCATCGACGACTTCTTCTCAGCAGATTTCTGCCAAAAACTCTGAGAATAAATATAAAATTGCCATGAAAAAGTTCCTCAAAAAGCTGTCGCTCATAATCGATAAGTCGTGATCTTGGCTAAAGGGTTGTAATGACCCATAAAGTAAGTAAAACGTGTGCGACTTTATCTACACTGACTATAAAATTGCCGTGAAATCTGCAATACGACTTAACAAATGTATTCTGAAAACCACAAACCACTTAAATTTGCAAATAAGCAGAATGAAAGAGTCTAAAGTCGTATTGTTAATGAATTAATTTGACTAGAAAGTATTGACCTGTTGCACATGTTGATACCAAATGTTTTAAACAACCAGTCAAACTAAAAAAACAAAAGTTTAAAACGGTTTTTATTGCTCACCATCATCAAATAAAATTAATTATAATTACAGCAGCGGTTATAATCATCTCATCAAACACTAAAACCGTTAATTACCAAAAATATATTACACTTACCTGGATTAACTGTAAATGTGTCTTCCCGTGTAATAAACCGTTAACCAAACGATAATATTTAGAGCATAAACTCATATCCTTTGAAAATGAAACATAAAACGTACGCAAGAAAATTAAAAAAAAATGAATTTTAAACTGAAAGGCAAAATAATCCCTACAAACAAGGGTATTCATAACAATAAACAAACGCATTAATAATAATCGATTATCGATTAATTTAATCATTAAGGCAAGGGATAACAGCATAATATTGGAATCATCATTAATAATCACGAACTTCATTATGAGCAACACTTTAATGATGATAAAGAAGAGAGAGAGAGTCGGTTTGTTTTCACTGTGCCTGCATTTCTTTTAAGTCCTACATTTGGACTTCATGGCCATGCAGTAGTGGTGGTGGTGCATTGTGAACGAACACATGTAAATATGCTGATTGAGCTTATGTTTCCAATCCAATTTTTTTTTATTCAGTTTTTTGTTTTTTTTTTGGTTTTCATGTTGAACAGGCACTTTAATCATCAAATTAACTCTAGTTTTAGTTTGTTTGCCTTGGTTAAAGCCTGTCTTTAGGTTAATAGGAATAAAATGGTTTGTTAACACACAGTATTTTTGCACATTAGCCTGGTTATTTATATTTCTTCTTCTCTTTTCTTTTTTGGCCAGAAGACTCATTATTTATCATTTATATTGTTAAACAAACATTTTAGAGAGGCCAAACTAAAAAATAACACTTTAAGCGGTGCATCTGACATCAAATTACTTACGTTCTTAATTTGGTCATTACAACTTAGCTTCTCCCACCACCCGTGTTGTGTGGGGCCTACTTTTTAAAGTCCACTCCGAATGATAGATTTTTGAGAAGTTTTTTATGAGAATTTTATTTCATTCTCAGGGTTTTTGTTGGAAGACTGCTGAGAGGAAGTCACTGAAGGAATATTGTTTCATATTTTCATTAAGTTCGAGATGTCTAAGCTAAATGTTGAACTACTGGCTCTTGTCTATAAAGCCAACAAGCTACCTAATAGACTACGGCAACTTCAATTGTATTGACCGAATTGTAGAATCATGTTCGACGCTGAAGATATGTGAAAAAGTCTGGTGATCAATTTGAAAATCGTGCGATGATTTTCTGTAATTCTGATGCCTTATCAAAATTCCTTAAGACGTAAGTCTAAATTTCTTTTAAATAGCAATTCAACAGACGTGCTACATTCATACATACACAATTGATCATTACAAACCTTCAGTCAAAATTACGACATAGCATCTCACACCACATGTTGTGTGTGTTCATTTTTTATACATGAGTGGTGGAACCTAAAGTCGACACCCAACGAGAGAATTTTGATTTACTTTCAGAGTTTTTGCCAGAAATCTGCTGAGATGAAGTCGCCGAAGAAATATTTTTTCATATTTTCGTTTTGATGTATGACATGGGGCTCGAACCCTGCCTTTACGTCTAATAAGCCAACACACGACCTACTAGACTACGGCAACCCGATTAAATGCTTTCGCCGTGCCGTAACATATCCTTTCAGCCGTCTCTGCGTCTTGCGTGCCTTCGCCAGTTGGGCTTTCTCGATTTGGTCCTTCCAAAGCAGACAAGGCCGTCTTCTACACCGACTTATAGTAGCCCCGCATCAAGTACCCGTCTCGCTGCAGCATCCTCTCCATTCGATTGACATGGCAGGGCCAGCAGCGGATGCTGGAATTTAATGCGCTCCACAACGTCCATGTTGTTGAGGAGCTCATACCGACCAAGCGATGTCAGGGCTTCCTCGATTTGGTTCTTCCAACCCAGACAATGTTGTCCTCTACGCCGACTTACGGTAACTTCGCATCAAATACCCGTCTCGTGGGAGCATCCTGTTCCATCTGAACAATATGACCGAGCCAGCAGTAGCAGCTTGACGTCCATGTCGTTGAGGAGCTCATAAGAACATTATTGGATCGTATGTGGTAATAATAGCCAACTCGCACTGGACCAAAGATTTTTCTCTTTAATACTCTCAAGTTTGCTACATCGGTGCTTAATATAGTCCATGCTTCTGCTCCATAAAGAAACACGGAGAGGATGAACTACTTGTAGAATATTAGTTTCTTCGTATGATAGATTTCTTTGCTACTCACTCGCTAACTAAGACCATAACAGCGCTTATTGTCAAGACTGATCCCACGCTTGATCTCCAGGTTGACATCAAATTTTTTGGTTATTGCGGAGCCGAGGTAAGCAATTTTTGGCAGGATGAGCAACTTGTAGAGTACACACCAGACATCAGCAATGAATAGAATCGATGAGGAGAATCGAATCATACTCATAATTTCTGATACTCTGATACGCATTCATACTTATTTTGATATCATGGAACCTCTACTCATATTCAAAGTTTGAAGTATTCATCATACTTCATACTTAACAACACGTATGATGTTGTTGATTTCGATTCTCCATAACTCAACATATACACGAAGCACAAAATAAGTATGAATATAGAAGGTTGTGTGTTTGCTCTGCTTGCTGTTCTGCCTTTTTGCTTATGTGTCTGTTTTCTTTTTTGTAAATGCAACAACAACTAAGACTGTAAATTTTGATGAATAATTCGAGTCACTCGAATCATTTAAAAGTATTTTTCTAAAGTTATGAATCTAAATGAGTAGGCTTATGAATCAAACATATTTCGAATGGTATGAGTTTGATGTCAAGGTTGCATGCATACTGATTGCAACCTGTAGTTATAAATCAACGTTGAGGTGTGTACGAATGAGTCAGAGTACTTAGTTAAATTTCAGTATTGTTGACTCACTTATATTCAAAATTTCATGAGTGCTTATGAGCAGCAAAAAATCTATTCATTGCTGATCTGCTGGTACTTACTAGATTACAGCAACTTCTAGGTTTGAATCATTTGTAAATAAAAATGTTATTGTCTTCGGAGTTCAGTTATACTTTCTTGTTTCCTGCAATACATACATATGTGAATATTGTACATATTTATATTGGTTCTCTTCTTTTGTTTCTTAGTCTTCTTATTCTAGATCTAAGAAGTATGGCCACTCTAAAGTCACTCTTGCAAACACTATATGTTTGTGTTAGGATTCTCACTGCCAAACCAAACGAAACGAAACGAAACCAATTGAGCATTTGCGATAATTCGTAACAATTTTCAAAATTCACAATTTAAACAAACAAACAAACCAAAAAAAAACTTTAAAAACAAACAATTCAAATTGCCCTTGATCTTCTTCTAAGCCAACAACAACAACAACAAAAAATAATACACGTTTTATAAAGAAAAAAAAACAATATGAGTTAAGGATACCCCCGGTGTTAAAGACAGCAATTTTATGCAGGCAAGCAGGCATGCAGGCAGGCATGTACTTGTGATCAGTCATTTAAAATTGATCGAAATTCGATTGATGTTGGACATGACGTGCCAACAAGTCATCAACAACAAATTGTACTTAAAGATACACGTTGTTAAGGCAAACAATAAAACAAACAAAACAAAGAAAAAAAAGTTATTAACATGGCTTTAAAAAATGTTAAACATGCGGTCAATGAAAAAATAAGAACAAAAATTTATACTTTTCCTACACAAACAATTTGAACATAATTACAGCTGATCGCCGTATAGAAACAGTCAGGGGTTCCTTAAAGAATAAAAAAACATGTTTTTTTAATCCACATTTGGTTCTTAAAACATGGAGCAAAAGCTGGGAAAATAAAAATTGAAATTTATTTACTTTGAATGGTAAAATATTACGGGAGATTGTTATATCTACGCCAGCACATTAAAGTTGCGGTCAAGTCAGCCCATTCGATATTAAATCCACAAATAAAGAAAAAATTAATGCGATGCTATGACGAGACACCTTTCTACTGCATGCAGACGTATTATTTGAAGTACCGTTCGTACAACTGATTAAATTATTTTAAAAATTCAAAGTTATTTGAGTAGATCCTGCTCCACTGCTAGCCTCACTTGGCCCTCGATAGATATAAGGCGCATTAATCAATTACACGGACTTGATATCAACCTCATATCGATCGCAGTAGCCACGCTTTGGTTTACTTTGTCTGTGCTTCAGCTATTTCAAATTAATTGATAGCACATCATACTTCACCGCCTACAATATAAAAGTTTTCAATGCCATGCTTTTGTTCTACAGCTTACTGGCAACGCTATCTTTCTCTCCATTTACACTTCAATTATTTTCGGTCTGTCAACTTCTGGAATCTCTTTGTTGATTTGTTGTTGTTGTTCTTATTTATTTTTTAGTAGTCTTTCTACGTAGTCCGGTATTGGAATTTGATCTTTGTCCTTCTCTCTTCTCTCTTATATTTTTAATGGTTTCTTCATGAAAACAATTGGAAAAAGCAGCATGAAATTCAATAAACCTTGGGTGGTCCAAAATACTTGCCTGCTGATTATCACAACTACTATGTCCACCAGTAGACAGCGAGAAAAGCAAGGAACTACTTGAGTTCGACAAGAGAACGGTTTGTATTCTAACAGACGCTCTAACGGGAGACTGCACTATTGGCAGATCATTGTGTTACGGGAAGACACGCGGAAAGAATGCAGCTCTCATCTAATGACTTCTGCCGTAGATGCGGATATGCTGAGGAAGAGGAGAATGTTATCCACCTTCTTTGCCAACGCCCATCTTTTGCTAGGTGCATACATACATAATTGGTCATTACAGCCCTTCAGTCAGGATTACAACCTAGGTTCTTCTGTGTTTTTGTACTTTATTTTGATGTCTAGCCTGGGGCTCGAACACTGGCTTTTCGTCTAATAAGCCAACACACTACCTACTAGACCACGGCGACTTGCTAGGTGCAGATATAACTTATATAGGCTCTCCAATCCTTATCAGCTTGACGAAGCTATCATCCGTTGATGTCAAGGATATAGCTTCGTTTATCAAACTTTTGGGCTAGTTTTCCAGCGTAGGGTAGTCCTTCTTTAAATGTACAGCCCTTGTGTTAATCAACTTCTTCCCCAGATTGATGGAACTCGGTCAGTACAGGGACTGCGTTCACCGGTGGCGCCACAACGGGCCGCTTTGCGTGCTCAAGTGTGCTTTTGGTTCAAAGCTGCCTGAGTAGATTTTCGATCTCTTCAAATATACTCGCAAGCAAAGATTTCATGCATTTCCCATTTAATGATCTATGTTTACATTTTCATAACATAACATACAGTAATCCCTCGATTTACGTAGCAGTTGGTTCCAAAAAAGGCGACGTAAATCGAATGACGACGCAAATTGAAGTTAAAGGGAACAAAAAATTTGACGACGTAAATCGAAGCAACGTCAATCGAGGCGACGTAAATCGAAGGATTACTGTAATTGATCATTACAACCCTTTAGACAGGATTAAAACCTAGTTTCTCACACCACTTATGCTATGTGCATTAATTTTTTTATATAGGAGTGGCGGGACTTACAAATTAAAGCCGACTTTGAACGACAGATTTTTAAGAAACTTTTCATGGCAATTTTGTTTACTCTCAGAGTTTTTGCCAGAAATCTGCTGAGAGAAAGTCGCCGAAAAAATACTTTTTGTATTTTGTTTTGATGTCTGGCCTGGGGCTCGAACCCTGGCTTTACGTCTAATAAGTCAACACACTACCTACTAGACTATGGCGACTTCATTTGCAGCTTCAAGCCTTTCAATTAAGAAATTAAACCTACCGTAGTCTACTAGGTAGGGTGTTCACATATAAGACGTTAGGTCGTGGTTCAAAACCGAGGTCCGACGTCAAACCGAAAATATGAAAAAAATATTTCTTCGGCGACTTTCTAGCAACAGTCATCCGCCAAAAACTTGAACTGAAATAAAATTGCCATGAAAAGTTTGTCAAAAATCTGTCATTCAGACCAGATTTTAAACTGTAGGTTCCACCATTCATGAGTAAATTTAGCACACACAACATGGGTGATGTGAAAATCTAGGTCGTAATCTTAACTGACCCGGGCTGTAATAACTAATGAAGTAAGTAAGTAATCATCATATCATACGTATTATTCAGACACCAATAACGAAGTATTTTAGGATCTGCGCCTACGGCTAATTTTTTCCGCGCCTTAAACTGTCTTCGAACACAGGCTCTGATTGATTCTGAAACCCAATTGATATCGCATGTAAAAGAATTTTTTGAAAAGCTTAAGTCCAGTTAATATTTTTTTTTACATAACTTTAGTCACTTACTGGCCCTTAAAAATTATGAGAATTATTTTAAAACTGAAGCCAAGTGGACCCTCTTATCCTTATTTTACTATTTTTTTATTAAAAATTTCTGTTTTGATAACAAACTTGTCACCTTTAATTTACTTTTTAGTGCCTCAACATTTTATTTCGTTTTTTCCCTTTCATTGTGTGGGGAGAGAAAGTCTTTGAGTTGCAAATTAAACACCAAAAAAGCCAAAAGAAAAGAGAGAAAAAAACCAAAATGTTGTTAACAAAAGTTGTTAACAAGTCTGGCATGTGTCCTATAATTTCTTCAATAATTTTGTAATCAATAATTTAAAGATAAGATCGTACACATTTTGGTGGTTGTACGTTAATTATTTTTAATTTCACTCTTGTAGAATACAAAGACGTCAAATTTATGTCCCTTATTATCGATAACATGAAAAGGGGGGGATTTAATCGTCAACACCAAAAAACTGTTTAAAAGTCATGTTAAAATATGTCTTTTTTTGAGAGAAATTCTATACGAATGAATAAATTTTGTCAACACACGATCAATTTGGCTGAAAAATTATAACAAAAAAAAAAAGAAATAAAGTGGGGTTAGAAGCGGCTGTAGTTCAGTAGGTAGTGTGTTGGCTTATTAGAAATAAGGATACGGTTCAAACTCCTGGTCAGACATCAAAACTAAATATGAAAATTATTTCTTTGGTGACTTCCTCTCAGCTGAATTCTGCCAAAAACTCTAAGAGTAAATAAAATTGCCCTGAAAAAGTTTCTCAAAAATCTATCATACGGAGTTGAATTTAAACTTTCAACTATAGTGTTGAGAGAAACATAAGTGTTGAGAGAAACTAGGTCGTAACCCTGACTAAAGGGTTGTAATGACCAACTATGTGCATATCAGAGATGAATCGATTTTTCGCTACTCATAAGCACTCATGAAATTTTGAATTAAGTGACTCAACAATATTGAAATTTAACTATGTACTCTGATTCATTCGTACTCACTAAAACGTTGATTTATAAGTACAGCTTGCAATGAGTAAGCGTATAACGTGGACATCAAACTCATACCATTCGAAATATGTTTGTTTCATACGCCTACTCATTTAGATTCATAACTTTAGAAAAATGCTTCGAGTGACTCAAATCATTCATCAAAATTTACAGTCTTAGTTGTTGTTGCATTTACAACAAAAGAAGAAAGACACACAAGCAAAAACGAGAGAGCAGCAAGCAGAACAAGCACACAACAACCTTTTAGTGAGAATTTTAGTGTTCGAACGCGACTCATACTTATTTTGTGCTTCGTGTAAATTTTGAGTTATGGAGAGTCGAAAC
This sequence comes from Sarcophaga carnaria, assembly GCA_958299815.1. NCBI lineage: Eukaryota > Metazoa > Arthropoda > Insecta > Diptera > Sarcophagidae > Sarcophaga > Sarcophaga carnaria. The sequence goes on along the minus strand of OY283151.1, from coordinate 7,790,095 downwards.
CAATACGGAGTCATAGGTGTTGATAAGTATGAAGAATGATGAGTACTTCAAACTTTGAATATAAGTAGAGGTTACATGATATTAAAATAAGTATGAATGCGTATAAGTATCTGAAATTATGAGTATGATTTGATGGTACCCATCTTTTAGAGTACTGTTTACGAATCTCTGCTGCACATTAAAAGCACTCTGGAAAACCATCCCGAAAGTTTGATAAACGAAGCTATATTCTTGACATCAGCGAATGATAGCTCCGTCAAGCTGACAAGGATTGGAGAGCCTTGCTGACCTCTGGTATGTTACTATATACATACATAATTGGTCATTACAGCCCTTCAGTCAGGATTACGACCTAGTTTCTCACACCACTTATGTTGTGTGTGTTAATTTTATACATGAGTGGCGGGACATACAGTTTAGAGCCGACTCCGAACAACAGATTTTTAAGAAACTTTTCATGGCAATTTTATTTTCTACTCACAGAGTTTTTGCCAGAAATCTGCTGAGAGGAAGTCGCCGAAGAAATACTTTTTGTATTTTTGTTTTGATGTCTGGCCTGGAGCTCGAATCCTGGCTTTTCGTCTAATAAGCCAACACACTACCTACTAGACCACGGCGACTTCGATATGTTACTATATAAAGATTAATATTTCATATCTTCTGGCCTATACAGTACTATACAGTTTTTGAAAATTAATATACTGCATGGCTGCCTTCCAAAATGTTAGTTGCTTTGTGTTTGAACAAAGTATCGCGTTTCATAATGCCGCTGTACAAAATATACACAATGTATTCTATTTCGAAACGTCGTCAATGTGTATTTTTAACGCAGTCAAAAAGCAATCAGGCATCGGATTTATAGTTGATGCATTGTTCCGTTACTTTGCATATCTACAGAGTTTATATGCAGTAGTAGAACTGCATACAAACTTTGTATTGATACATTTTGGAAGGTAGCCTATCTATCTTATCCATGATATTCATATTAACGGCACAGGGAATAATTATTTAACCAATGACCATAACAAAGCCTATAAAATGAAGACAAATTCATTTCCCTGAAAGACAAATCTAACATTAAATGCCATGAAATAAAAATATATTCTCTGCAATAAAAAACTGTTTTGCCATTACAAAACGAAAAGGATATGGGCCACAAGAAATGAACGATCCTTAGAATAATAAAAGTTGCCTCCAATTGCTGTTGCAAACTAACATTAACGGCCAGCAGAAGTAAATGAATAACAAACTGCAGCTGTTAAGCACACACAAACTGCTGCCGACACATGTACAACTCAAACGACGATATTATTTACAACCGGTATGATGAGCATTTGCGGCATTCATGTTCATTAAAATTACATTTATTACAACAAGAGACCGTCATAATAATGTCCCCCCATTCTACCATACATTACTATACTATACAGGGTACAAATTATACAATTTACCTCGTCTCCCCCTCCCCCCCCCTCCTTCCTTATACTCTTTATTCATTGAACTTATTATGCGCAGAAGGGTACTTAAAATTCACATGGTCATGTCCCTCTCTCTCGCTCTCTCTCTCAACATGTGAGGTTTTCTTAAAAAGGTTTTTTCTTTTGGGTTTTTTTTATTGAACGAGATCGTCAAACTGCAACATTTAATTTTGTATTTATGTTGTGTTGTGTGTTCACTCACCTCTTCAAACATAATGAAGTGCTGGTTGGAATTGAATTGGATGGAATGACCAACATCGGTATGATGATGAGGTTGCTTATAATAATTATGAAGGTGAGGACAATGATGACATGCCATTGTTAAAAAGTAATTAAAAAAGCAAAAAAAAAGTATTTTTTATGTTTTTTTGTTTACAAGAAAATTTAATTATTTATTAATAATAATTTCAAGGCCACCGTATGCACCGTATGCAGGCTATAACAATAATTTGTCAAGTCAAATATACGGCCGCCTTTTTTTATTGGCACACTGGAAACAAAGTCGCAATTATTGTCTCGCTTAGCTGTTGCACGCACGGACGGAATGAATGTTAATTTAACCAATAATTTCACGCACTCACTTCATATTTGTACGTATGTATGAGGAGTGAAGTCTTTATTTTTTAATTTATTTTTGTAAATTACTTGCATTCACATTCACAATTAATTGTTAATGTCAAGCTGCCGGGGCCAATAACTTTATTCGCTTTATTCACTTGACAAATTGCTCCAATACAGCCGATATTTTTTTTTCATTCCAGCGTTTAATAATTCGTTTTTCTTTTAAATTTATAAAAATTATTATTTTTTAAATGGAAATACACTTCAATGTTGATTGCCACTGGCAAATATGGACGTTATTTGCTGGGAGTACGGTCAACAATTAATTGATATTGTTGAACTGTTAAAGGCTATTATTAGGATGTGTTTGGAGGCGATGCAGTTACTGCCAATTTATTAAATAAAAATAAACCTGCACTCGTTCAAGTCACTCATATTGATACTCTATATTAGAACTTACTTCAAGACTTAATAGTAATTAAGGACGATGGCTTGCAATCAATTTCAAAAATTTGTATTTCCCGTTAGTAAGTTTAAGGATTTCAATTTCGAAATAAAAGAAATTGTTTATTTTGTCTTTCTTTAATAACACATCAAACTTCACCCCCTTTAATAATGGGTGATTTTTAAGAGCTATAGGAAAATTAAAAAAAAAAACACATAAAATTCAGAAAAATGCATGAAATCTTTACTTGAATCGATAGTACGGTCCATATAATTTAATGTTTTAAGATTATTTCATGCAAATGTTGACCGCGACTGCGCCTCAAATGGTCCATCCGCTTAGGCCAATTTTGGCATACTCTTTCCAACATTTCGGCCGGTATCTCACGAATAAATGCTTTAATGTTGTCTTCCACTGCGTCAATTGAAGCGGGCTTGTCTGTATAGACATGAACTTTAACATAGCCCCACATAAAACAGTCTAAAAGTGTTAAATCGCACGATCTACGCGGCCAATTGACCGGTCCCGAACGTGAAATAAAATGTTCACCGAACTCCCTCTCAATAAGTCCATTGTTACGCGTGCTGTGTGGCATGTGGCACCGTCTTGTTGAAACCACATGTCATGCAAATCAAGCTCTTGCATTTTGGGCAAAACAAAGTTGGATATCATCTCACGGTAGCGCTCACCATTCACAGTTACGTTACGATTCGCAGCATCTTTGAAGAAGTACGGTCCAGCCCATAAACCGCACCAAACTGCGACTTTTTCTGGATGCGTTGGTAGCTTTTGCAATGCTTCTGGCTGATCTTCACTCCAAAATCGACAATTCTGCTTATTTACGTATCCATTGAGCCAAAAATGAGCTTCGAAGTGATCATCGGCCAACTTTCCAAGAGCCCATTCACCAAAAATGCAAGCGTTGCGGTAGGTCGTTTGGCTTCAATTCTTGCACCAGCTGTATTTTAAAAGGCTTCACACCTAAATCCTTCCGCAAAATTTTCCACGTTGTTGAGTAACAGAGGCCCAATTGCTGCGAACGGCGACGAATCGATAATTGATGGTCATCAGTAAAACTGGCCGATACATCTGCGATATTTTCTTCAGTTCGCACTCTACGTAAGCGTGTTGGTGGTTTAATGTCCAATAATGTAAATTTGGTGCGAAATTTAGTCACAATAGCCCGAATAGCAGCTTCAGTGGGTCGATTAAACTGACCATAAAATGGAAGAAGCGCGCTATGAACTTTCTTAACAGAGCACGCATTTTGATAATAAAATTCCATGAATTGCAAGCGTTTTTCGTTTGTAAGACGATTCATGGTTAAATTATAGACCAAACTGAAGATGTTTGACAGTGAAACAGAACACGAAACGGGCGTGAGATGTTTAAGCCAGTGTTGCCAAAAAGATAACAGCTAAAAAATCACCCGTTACAAAAGTTTTAAACGCCTCGCGTTTGTTCTACAGCCTACTGGCAATGTTATCATTTTCTCTATTTAAAATTCATTTATTTGTGGTCTGCCAACTTCTGGAATCTCTCTGTTGATTTGTTGTTGTTATTCTTCTCTATGTTTTGTAAACTCTCTAAGTAGTTTTGCGCTGTAAATTTCTCTGTTATTTTTCTAATTGTTTTTTTCGTGAAAACAATTGAAAAAAACTGAATAAAATTCAATAAACCGTGGGTATTCCAAAATACTTGGTTGCTGACTTTCACAACTACTATGTCCATCAGTTGACAGCTAGAGAAGCAAGGAACTACTTGAGTTCTACAAGAGAACAGTTTGCTCTCTAACAGGAGTTCTAGCGGGACACTGCGCTATTGGCAGTTATACTGACAAGCTCAGTCTACCCTCCCAGGATTACTGTAGAAGCTACCATGATATAAAGGAAACGGACACAGTGCAACATCTGCACTTCAGAAGAGACGTCATCGGTTTTTGGTTGACAGAACGTTGAAAGATCGGGGCATTGTGGCGAACGTACCCCAAAAGAACTGGTCGGTTTCATATGGAACTCGTTGGGGTTCAAATCCACAACAAACGAGTCATGACAAGAGGGCTTACCTCACATTGGGTGACACAGAAGTCGCAGTAGTCGAGTAGGTAGTGTGTTGGCTTATTAGACGTAAGGCCACGGTTCAAACCCCAGGTCAGACTTCTCCAAGGAAACAAAATATAAGAAAATATTTCTTTGGCGACTTCCACGCAGCAGATTGCAGGCATATACTCTGAGAGTAAAATAAAATTGCCATGAAAAGTTTCTCAAGAAATCTGTCGTTCGGAGTCGATTTTAAACTGTAGGCGCCACTCCTCATGTATAAAATTAACACACACAACATGAGTGGTGTGAGAAGCTATGCCGTAATCCTGACTGAAGGATTGTAATGGCTAATTATGTGTGTATGTATTATGTACGTATGTATGTAATGGGTCATATGGGCCATTGCGTGAACTTGCCTGCGAATGGCAAGCCACTCGCTAACCTAAACTTACCTTTGTGTTTCTACAAGAAAATTCCTAGAATTTATCCGGTCTTCACCACAATATACATATACACACACAATATCTAGTCCTTGAGTTGCTAAAAGAAACATTAGGCTGCAATAAATCGATTAAATTGGTTTTGAGTCCTTCAACTTGTTGCAAGATTTATTGCAATCAGCCGTTTAAGAATTCAGTTTCTAACGCTGGTTTGGGTATCGCCTTATTCGAAGACTCTTCAGCGTATGACCATTTAACGCAGCTTATTGGGTTGTAGCATTGCATAGCCTATAGCAGCAAGAGTCTTGAGAAGTTCGGCCAGTAGCTGCGATTCAACAAACTTCTAATGCCTAACAGTTAGCCTTGTTCTAAGTTTCGCAGCCGTACAACAGCTCAAATCTATCAAAACTTTTCAAATTATTTTTCGAAATTCTTTTCCTTACACACTTGTCAAGTATTTGTTTAAAAAATGTTCAATTTCTTCCATTTTAACGTACTGCTCTGATGCCAACATTTTAAATTCACCACTTTTTACAAATTTCAAAGTATTTTTAGCGGCGAATTTAAATTTCGTTGAAAATAATTTCGCAATTTATCGTTTACCTTCACATATTTTGCAAAAAACACACCCCACCATAGAAGAATTCTGATTGGAAATTTAAAATAAAAAATTCGCATGGCAAATATTTTTATTTCTGTTTCTATTCTATTTTGGCTTTTTTTTTATCTATTTTACATACTTTCTATCCTTATTATCCTTTGCTTCTCGTTTGTTAAAGAAACTGTTTTATCGACGCATATTTGCATGTCGCATGTCTATTCCCGGACTGTGGGCAAATGTGTGTTTGTGTGCAAATGATTGATGCTGTGTGTGAAAAACATCCTGTCTGAGTGTTTAGTTTCAAGGATTTGCAATAGATGGAGCCATTTGCCAGCAAATGAAATATTTTAGGGGTGAGTTTTATTTCATGCGTTGCGTTAACGTGTAGTTTCTTCACTTAAATTAGATATTAGAAGAGAAAAAGAAAGACATTTAAAGGCAATGATTTTTTTAAGTTTTTAAAAAGTAAAGTTATGAGTAAATTTAAAATGATTATGATTATGTTATTTTGATGGCTACAAATAAGTAGTTATTTGCGCTTTTGAAATAATAATAATTTTAGACGTGCTAATACACAGGTATTACTTTTTAGGGATCTAAAAATATGGCATTAATATATTGGAAATAGAGTCAAAGCAAAAAGTGTACATACAGCGGTGTTTTCTCTCAAATTGTAAAAGGTGTTATAGCGTTATTTAAGGCCGATACTATTAAGGATGTTTGAAGACAAAAATGAATTTAAAAATTATAACCTAGAAATTATATACAATTAGCTGGAAGAAAGTCTACATACTGCAGTTTATATAGATCAGAGAACAGCAATGAGTATTCAAAACGATGAGTAGAATCGAATCATACTCATAACTTCTGATACTTATACTCATTTAGATCTCAGATTGTGCCGTAATCTGAGATCCAATACGACGCATGTCTTTACTTGTTGATAACATATACAGTGAGCGCCATAAGTGACTCAACACTTTTGTTCTAAGTATAAAAAAAGTTCCTTTATCATGAATTGTTGTTCTTGTTTTAACATTTTATAAGTAATAAATAAACGTTTTTATGTTTGGAAATTTATTCGACTATTCTCATTTACTTTTCTCGCTGTCCAAAGAAAATGAATTATTTCAGTGGCGTTTTCTCACTTTTGGCGCGCAGTGTACTTCGTTTTGCCCTGACATGGTTTTCTCTCATCACCATCGATGTGCCTTGTGGTTATCAACGTGATCTCCTTAAGGAGAAGACAGCCCTCGACTAATAGTGTAGGTTTCAAGGAAGACAAATGCAGGTCTTGAATCGTTGGACTGTGCAGCGAGAGCCATACACAGTTTATGCGATATTCAGTCTAAACCATATGAACTGATGATCGAGAGAAGTTGATTGTAATACGTGCCTAAAAGTCGAGGTAAATACGAATAAACGGGAGATCTGAAAATGAGCAATCATGCTATCCCAGAATCTAGGTCAGAGTTTTAATTCTTGGATAGTATGATTACGGAAGAATGTTGCAGTAAAAAAAAGAATTATACTGTTACTTTTTTACCTTTTAAAAACGTTTAAAATATGAGCTCGTAGATTGCAAATAAAATAAAAATAAATTTGTGTTTAGTTTTTAATTAAAATTCTTTATTATTCTCACAATTCTGTGTGCCACTGTTCACAACTTGATGTAAACAACAACAATTGCTTTTGTTTGTTATTCCTCTGCATACACAATAACAATTACTAGACAATTGTTAGACTGATCTGTGTAACGGAGATCTTCAAACCATGATTACTCTCTTCAAACGCACCGCGTCTTCACACAAGGCTGACTGAACTTCACTCACCTGCTTTGCCTTGACTTTTATATGGCAGAGTAAACAGTCTGATGAATGTTTTTGAAGGCAAATGTATATGACTTCGATTTCTCGAAATCTCTATAAATGTAAACAACAATGTTTACATTTATAATTGTAATGTTGTTTGTAGATTTTTTTATACTTACTCTTGTAGTGTTGTTTGTGGATTTTTGTTTACTTGTTTACCATTTTTTATGCTGGTGTTTGTTGTTATATTACTCAGTATGATAATTTGTAAACAGGTATGTTTACTGCATTGTGTTGTTTTTGTAGCTTTTGTTTACAATTTTAATGTTAAGCAATGCAATAGCAAAACACCAGTATCTAGGTTTTTAATTTTCGTAACAAATACTAAGAAAATCAATTGGATCACACATTTAAACCTGGGCGGTTACTCTTCATTTTTGTACATTAAGGTTACTCTTCCTTGAATCGACGAACACTTTACTCTTTATCATATAATTATTTTACGTTTGACCAAATTTCGCTTTTCTTATCAACAATGTTGGTTAATAACGAAAGCTTGTAGTGAGTAAACGTACCGTGGCCGCCCATTTTTTTAATCCTGGACAGTCATTTTTGTACACTAAGGTTACTCTACGTTGAATAACCGAACAAAAAAAGATTTTTTTTCGTCTACTGACTGCAATCTTTCATTATCAACTAACGTTGTTGAAAAAAAGAGCGAAATTTGGTCAAACATAAAAAAGTTGTATGATAAAGAGTAAATGAGCTTCGTCGATTCGACGAACAGTAACCGTCCAGGGATAAATAAGATCTGGAAGTTAAATACTTATAATCTAAACGCGAAAATTCTTATTTTTAAGACAAGAGTTCTATGTCGTACCACTTTATGGTTGTGTTTGCAACTGAAGTGGTTCAAAACCAATTTAAAGGCTTTGTTAATCGGCGCTTAAGATGTGTACTAGGTGAGAAATATTGCTAACGAAGAGCTAAGGGTGAAAACTACAATATGTGATGTAAATATCGAAATAGATTATAAATTTGTATCCTGGTAAACTTTGTTTATATCCAGAAGAAGCAAAACCTACAATTAAAAAATTATGAAGTATTTGCTCTTAAAAGCAGTCAGTTAGTTAAGCAGTTTGCTGGTATCCCATTGAGTATTTTCGCATTTTAGGTGAATCTATTAGGAGGCGTTCATGGCACATTGTAAAGCATTACATAATTTCACTCAGCAACAAATTTCCTATAAACACCTTAAATATTCTGAAAATTGATACTTTTTTTTGGAAATTTCCAAAAACTTTAACAACCCCTTTCAGGCAAATGCAATGAAATATGGAAAGAAGTCCTTTAACAAATGTCACCATAATTTAATTAATTTATTGTCACCACACTGATTGCATGCCACGATTGTCAGCCTCTAGGCTGAGAAATTTGCATACAGGCAAAAAAGAAAGAAAATTTGCATAGCACAACTTAATTTTGCAATTTTGGTACGGCGCATGTGCAAATTTTACTTACGTTGTGTGTGTGTGACCTTTTGTAAGGAAAATATTAATTTTCACAGTTCGAACGACGTACATATACATGTCCAAAGGATGGATTCTATAATAGCTGCTGTACCCTTTGGCATGTGAATTTATGTTCATGCTTTCGATTTTCATATTCAAATGCAAATTTTTTTTTTATTATCAGCTCGTTTGTTAAATTTCTTTTTTTTATGTTGCTTTGTTTTCTATTCTGACATTTGATCGTTTCGTTAAGGCATATGTATACAATGAAATCAAAAGTGATCAATTGTTTAAGGCCCAATGCCTATTTGGGAACCCCCCATTAATCATTTTTCTTGAACTCATGATTGAAATCTTTTTTGTTTCTTTTTTTTTCCTACGAACAATTAAAAGGAAAAGCTTTGAAATTTGCATAACATTGTTGCACTTTCCCCGAAGTATACGTAGACAATAATGAATAATTCATAATTAATTTACATATGTATACATAGCCCTTCCATGCACGATCATCCCTTATGAAGCTGGGATCAGTTTTTTTCATTCGTAATCTAATTACGCTTCAACATAATCTCAAGATTTTTTTTTTCATAGCAAAGGGTTGTTCCTTAAAGGATATTTAAAAGGAATTGAAATCTTTATCACACCGTATTTTTACCGTACATCTGTCTTTAAAATCAATTTGAATTCCGTTTTGCTTTCTGCCTGTAATTCACATCTTTTGTCTTGTCAGAGACATGTGAGTTCTTATCCTGAAGTTCATTTGATTGTCAAGGTTTTCTTTTTTTGCTGTTTTTTCTATTGAAATTGATTTGAAATTGAAATTATGCATGTGATTTGGTTTTATTTTATTTTTTGTTTGTCGCATTTCTTTCATTCATTTCTTTTCACAATCAACATATATTTTCTTTAGTCTTGTATGAGAAAGTAAATCATGTCTCATGTGGGTTTTGTGCTATGTTTGTCAACCGTCTTTTGCAACAAATTTGCATAAAAATATTACAATTTAAAATTCTTTTTACTTCACACACACACAAGCACACAATTTTTCAATGGAGAAGTGATAACAAAGCAAGCAAAGTTAAACCGATCGTATGGCGCTACAATTTGTGTGCGAAAGACGAGAATAGTAGCCAATGTGTTGGCTTATTAGATGTAAGGCCACGGTTCAAAGCCCAGTCAGATATCTTCAACAAAACAAAAAATATTTCTTCGGCGACTTCCTCTCTGCAGATTTCGGGCAAATTCTCTGAGAGTAAATAGAAATCGCAATGAAAAGTTTCTCAAAATTCTATCGTTCGGAGTCGACGTACGAAACGTATGAAAATTAACACGCCTAACATAACTGGTGTAAGAAACTAGGTCTTAATCCTGACTGAAAGTTGTAATGATCAATTATGTATGTATGTAGACAACAATAACTTTGCAAATTTTATATGAATAACATCGGATCCGGGGTACTGTAATAATAAATAAGAGGCAACTTGATCAAATTCATAAAAAGTCATGCCTGTGCCGACCAGAGATCAGCAATGAGTATTCAAAACGATGAGTAGAATGGAATCATACTCATAATTTCTGATACTTATACGCATTCATACTTATTTTAATATCATGGAACCTCCTCTACTCATATTCAAAGTTTGAAGTACTCATCATATTCATACCTTACAACACGTATGATGTTGCGGTTGATTTCGACACTCCATAACTCAACATATACATGAATCACAAAATAAGTATGAATCGCGTACGAACACTAAAATACCTACTAGAAGGTTGTGTGTTTGCTCTGCTTGCTGTCTTTTTTGCTTGTGTGTCTTTTTTCTCTTTTTTTGTAAGTGCAACAACAACTAAGATTGTAAATGTTGATGAATGATTCGAGTCACACGAATCATTTATGAGAACATATTCTAAGTATTTTTCTAAATTTATGAATCTAAATGAGTAGGATTACGAATCAAACATATTTCGAATGGTATGAGTTTGTAGTCGATGTTGAATGCATACTCATTGCAACCTGTACTTATAAATCAACGTTGTAGTGAGTATGAATGAATCAGAGTACATAGTTAAATTTCAATATTGTTGACTCACTTATATTCAAAATTTCATGAGTGCTTATGTGTAGCAAAAAACGATTCATTGCTGATCTCTGGTAGGTAGTGTATTGGCTTACTAAAGCCACGGTTCAAATCCCATGGCAATTACTTTAACACTGTAGATCCCGCCACTCATACGTATATAAATTAATACGCTCAACATAAGTAAAGTGAGAAACTAGGCCGTAATTCTGACTGAAGGGTTGTAATGACGTTCTATGAACGTATGTAGACGACAATAACTTTGCAAACTTTATTTGAATAACATCGGATCCGGTGTACTGCAATAATAAGCAAGCGGCATTAACTTAACCACGAATTTAAAAACAAATCATGGTTATTACGGTCCTACCTAAATAAAGAATCGAAATTAAGCTACCGAAACTCCAATCCTTTTTAAATTCAGTGTTGTTAGATAGTGCTCAGCCAAGCGAAATCGCTGGAATCTATAACATTGAAATTTTATTGATTTTTCTTCTAAAAACTATTTTATAACTGTTCCAGAGCACAGTTTTCCAGGCAAAGGTTAGAATAATTGATGGGGCCAAGCGGTGTATTCAAAAATAAAATCTCTATGCATAGTATATCGGTACTAACAGCGGCTAATTGATCTCAATTTAAACGCTGCAATCGAAGAATCTTCTTAGTTGTATTCGTTTACTTTCCGAATTTGATGAAAGGACATTGAGAAAGACGAAACCGATGGTGCTAACATCTAGAATCTTGACTTTGGACAGAGAATCGCTTATGCGTTTAAGCAGGTATAATTACTGGGGTTTGTATGGTCGAACATGCGTCGAGTTCTATTGGATGATGATGTGAACAAAAAACGAAGAATCGGTTACTTGGTTGCTGCTCCGCTTAACGGCAGCTTAGACATACAAATTTGGTGCCAATCTTTTCTGGGTTCTGAAGCATGTCATTGTCCAATATCGACAGACGTACGAGTTAACTGCTGCAAGTCCTAAATCGATATTTTATCGAATTGATATTTAAAGCGTAAACCAATGGCTCACTGGGCCTCCAAGTCTACCCATTAAGCACGAATCTTTTTATACAACCTCAGCTTACTTAGTTCCACAGTACATACTTACATTCACGCATAATTGGTCACTACAACCCTTCAGTCAGGCTTGCGACCTAGCTTCTCATACCCCTTATGTTGTGTGTGTTAATTTAATACATGAGTGGCGGTTGCTATAGTTTAAAGTCGATTCCGAACGATAGATTTTTGAGAAACGTTTCATGGCAAATTTATTTCACACTCAGAGTTTTTGCCAGAAAGCTGCTGAGAGGAAGTGGCCGAAGAAATATTTCTTTTCATATTTTCGTTTTGATGTCTGACCTGGGGCTTGAACTGTGGCCATACGTCTAATAGGCCAACACACTACCTACTAGGCTACGGCGACTTCCACAGTAACATCTAGAAATTGCTGAAAAAAATGTGAAAACAAGTCATGCTTTGTGCCCAATTTTAAGTCTTAAAACACTTGAGTCAATCTAATGTTAACGACAGTTTATTCCACTTAAACATTTAAGATCAATGAATCGTACACAGCATCAAATTGCTTACTGGGATATCCATGAAGCATATAAAGACAGTCGTTAGCATTTTACGCACATAGCACATACATACATTCATGTAAACATTGTTGTATAGACTTCCTTTTTGCTAAATGTGTTGTAGAATAGTATTTGGTTAACGCATGTAGTTATTGTTACACGCACACACAAATAAATAAATTTTGAAGAAAAAGGATAACATGACAGACAACAACAACAACAGCAACAACAATAACAAACAAGCTACCATCCAGTCAACAATAATAACAATAAACATGAAGATATACTCGTGAGTACGTATGTAAAATTTACATGCCAAAAGCAAATAACACATACACAGACACACACACGCACATACTTGAACACTTACTTACACAAGCACGCACTCAAGCTAATACACAATTTGCATTCACAATTTATTTATCCATCAAATTGATGAATGCTGCCGATGGTGATGATGATGCTGCTGCTGTTGCTGCTACCGTTATGTCTTCTACTAATGCTGCTGCTTCAGTATTTTTAACCGTATTTTGACAATGTTTGTATTGTATGTATGCGTGAAGAGAACAGTGCCTTAAAGGAATGCATTTGTGTTTTATATCACTCGTATATTTGAAATCTGTTCGTGATTGAGGTAAAAAAAAACGACGTGAAAATAATACCAATGAATTGATCAATAATTGATTCATCGCTTACGATTGTAATCAAAAACAGTTGAAACTCCGGGGAATGTTTTCACAACCGCTTATGAATTTTCAAAATTAAGACAATTCCTCTCCGAGACAAGAGCATCCTGTTGAACTTCAGATAAAAAGCATAGAAACCACATGAAGGATAATAAACATTGTGGCAAATAGGCGAATACGTAAATAGCTCACGATGTAGATAAGGATGCCAGAAACACAAGAACACTTTTATGCAAGAACTATAGCTATTCTTTAATAAGTGCCAAAGAAGCACAAGTCGCATATTTCGGATGCTTAACTTACGATAACTCCAAAAGGAAACCCGTCAGTATTACAAAAATGGCTCTACAGACAAATATTCAATACCCAAGAAGTTAGGGAGGACCAAAGAATGGTCATGCTCGGGAAAGTCCTATTCTCCCAACAGCAGTAAGGAAAAAAATATGCGAGGCTTGTATTGGGTCCGCCAATAACTTTTTTTGTGAAAATGCTTTAAAAAAACTATTGAATATTTTCTCAAATTTCTTTTTTTATTTGAAAGTACAATCCTTTCGGTTAATAATTGAAAATAATTTCATTCAAATGGCTGCTTCGGCTGGCCATGCAGTAGCCTACACGATCGGTCCAATTTTTAAGCACATTATCGATTGTGTGCAGCTGTATTTCACCAATGGCTTCACGAATATTGTCCTTTAAAGCGTCAATTGTCTCTGGCTTGTCGGCGTAACACTTATCTTTGACGGCACCCCACAAATAATAGTCCAACGGTGTCAAATCGCAGCTCCGAGGTGGCCAAACGACACCAGCTCTGCGGCTGATAATACGATCTTTAAAAACAGGGCGCAAAAAATCGAGTGTAGCTTCGGCAGTGTGGCATGTAGCGCCGTCCTGTTGAAACCAAATGTTGCCAATATCATCCTCTTCAATTTTTGTGAACAAAAATTCGTTCAGCATGGCCCGATAACGATCGCCATCGACTGTAACGGCCACTACTTACTCATTTTCGAAGAAAAATGGCCCAATTATGCCTCTGCACCGAAATCCGCACCAAACAGTTACTCGTTTTGGGTGCATCGGCTTTTCAATGTATGCGTGCGGATCATACCAAGGTCTTTATGCAAAATTCGTCTCAATGATGTCTCCGAAATGTTCAATTGTTGAGAACGACGGTGAATTGATGTTGATGGCGCTTCACGCACACTTTCTGCCACAGCAGCAATATTCTCGCGGGTACACACTGTTTTTGGCTTTTCACGCGTTGGTTTATTGATGAGGATGCCAGTTTCTTTCACTTTTTTCACAAGATAACGAACATACGGAGCTCACGGTGCTTCTCTTCTTCCAAAATCCATACGCAATTTTCGCACACATTCTGCAACACTACGATGATTTTCAAAGTAATGTCGCAATATTTCCCAGCGTTGTTCAAGCGTATACACAACCATATTCGATCAGCGGAAGGATAAAACTAATTATCTGTTAAATCAGACATGAGCTGTGTTACTATTCAAAAAATAAGCACTAGTTGAAAAAAACGTTAGATGGCGGACCCGATATAAGGATTCATTCCTTAATAAATTTCATGGCATGATCGGTTCTTTCAATTATTTTCTCTCCTTTTCTCTCATTCAGTGTCAGAAATTGCTGAATCATCAGAATCGGAGAAGTTGCTGATAATTCAGTTCAGCTATGGGTTTAAACTTTTCAAACGGTTCAGGAATAAAAACTGAATTTGAGAAGCTTAAGTCGAAAGTTTTTATTTGTGACCAAAAGGACCATCATGGGCACTTCACCTAAGAATTATTGCTTTAAAAACTGATAAAGAATCGAGGCAATGTGACGTTAAAGCCGAAAAAGCAACAGCCAACATCATAAAAAATAAGATGAGATACGTATGCGGTGACGACATTGAAAAGATGGAGCACTTTTTGTGTCATTGCCCTGATTTTGTAAGCTTGAGATGCCAATATTTTGGGGAGGACCCTTTATCAGACATAACTTATCTTGGAAGAATGACCTGGAAGAAGTTAAGGAAGTTTGTACAAGATACACACTTCATACAACATGGATTCATGTTTAATCCACGCCTACGAGACGGACCGATTGCGTTTGCGTACCGTAGTCTAGTGTGCTGGCTTATTAGATGTAAGGCCACGGCTCGAACCTCTGGTCGGACATCAAAACGAAAATATGAAAAAAATATTTCTTCGGCAACTTCCTTTCAGCAGATTTCTGGCAAAAACTCTGGAAGGAAACGCCGTAGTCTAGTAGATAGTGTGTTGGCTTATAAGACGTATGGCCACTGTTCAAACCCCAGGTCAGATTTCTCTCAGCAGATTTCTAGTAAAAACTTTTAGAGTGAAATAAAATTGCATTGAAAAGTTGCTCAAAAAATCTGTCGTTCGGAGTCGACTTTAAACTGCAGGTCCCGCCACTCATGTACAAAATTAGCACACACGACATAGGTGTTGTGAGAAACTAGGTAGTAATTCTGACTGAAGGGTTGTAATGAACAATTATGTTTGTATGTATGTAAGGAAGTTTGTACAAGATAGAGTCTTCCTCTAGATACTAAGGCGGTATTGCTAAAGGTGACAACAAAAAGCTTACATAACGGCTTAGGTATATGCCCATTGGTATGAGACCCTTGGCTGATCTTCTCTCCTTTATCCTACCAACCTACGTATGTCAACTTGAACTTCTTTGTCACGAATTCGTTTCAAAAAACTCACTGTTCGGAATGATTTTTTTTATTGTTTTGAATGGTGATGGCCCTACCGATCGTCCAAATAATCACTAATCACCCTCTCTGAATAGGTATTTAAAAACTAGTCACATTTTTTTTCTTTCTAGGACTTAACTTTGAATATCATTGGATGATTTATGAAATAAAGACTAGCAAATGGAGAAGTATATTATCAATCGTTTGTGTTTTAAGCCAGTTTTCGTATGGAATCATACGTTCCTTAGCAGGAATTCTGAACCACATAAGTACTACTTGCAAAAAGGTGGTAGTACGCTTGAAAAAATTTAAAAACTTCGAATAAAAACTAAGATTTCTAACCATATAAACTGCAAGAAACTATAGGCCCCTCAAATTCTATTGCTTTCTGATCAAATCTTATAAAAAAAATTGCTTTCGATTCTTATCGGCTCTTGAATTTTGATTATTCGATATGAGGCCTATGAAAATCAGTGTGGTTTTTACGATCGGAGGAATTTCATAGCATAGCTTAGGGGGCCTTGAAAATTCAGAGTACACTTATGCCTAAAAATTTGACTATAGTGGACTATTAAAACATTTTTTCAACAAAAATTAATGCGTTCTGAAATTTCTGATCGCCTGGTATCGAAAAACTACGAATGAAGCACATTTTCATTGGAATTTTTATCAGAATTTTTTGAGTTTTTTCTTCTTCTTCTTTCTGGCAATTGAACGTATGGGTTGGTGGCTGAGGAGAATGTATTTTTAGTGGGTTTTTTTGAATGTTACGTTTTATATGAATGAGTGAGCCATGATCAAAATTGCTACTTACGCTACCTTTTTTATTAGGAATCCTTTGTATATCTATAGGTTTAAGGTCATGCTTAGATTTTAAGAAAATATTTGTTGGAAAACCCTCCACTTAGCTAATCATACTAGGTAATTATACGATTATTGTTTATGCGATATTCAGGCTAAATAAACCATATGAACTGACAAAATGATCGAGAGAAATTGATTGCAATAAGTGCCAAAAAGTCGAGGTAAATGCGAATAAACGGGTGATCTGATTAGGTCCTCATGCTATCTCATAATCAAGGTCAGAGTTTTAAATCTTGGGAAGTGCGATAAAAAATCAAAATTGTAATTGGCGATTTTTTAAGAGCTATAGGAAAATTGTTCAAAAAAAAACACATAAAATTCAGAAAAATGCATGAAATCTTTATTTGAATCCATAGTACGGTCCATATAATTTAATGTTTGAAGATTATTTCATGCAAATGTTGACCGCGACTGCGCCTCAAATGGTCCATCCGCTTAGTCCAATTTTGGCATACTCTTTCCAACATTTCGGCCGGTATCTCACGAATAAATGCTTCAATGTTGTCTTCCAATGCGTCAATTGAAGCGGGCTTGTCTGTATAGACATGAACTTTAACATAGCCCCACAAAAAATAGTCTAAAGACGTTAAATCGCACGATCTAGGCGGCCAATTGACCGGTCCCGAACGTGAAATAAAATGTTCACCGAACTCGCCTCTCAATAAGTGCATTGTTACGCGTGCTGTGTGGCATGTGGCACCGTCTTGTTGAAACCACATGTCCTGCAAGTCAAGCTCTTGCATTTTAAACAACAAAAGTTGGATATCATCTCACGGTAGCGCTCACCATTCACAGTTACGTTACGATTCGCAGCATCTTTGAAGAAGTACGGTCCAATGATGCCACCAGCCCATAAAACGCACCAAACTGTGACTTTTTCTGGATGCGTTGGTAGCTTTTGCAATGCTTCTGGCTGATCTTTACTCCAAAATCGACAATTCTGCTTATTTACGTATCCATTGAGCCAAAAATGAGCTTCGTCGCTTCGTCGATTAAACTGACCATAAAATGGAAGAAGCGCGCGATGAACTTTCTTAACAGAGCACGCATTTTGATAATAAAATTCAATGATTTGCAAGCGTTTTTCGTTTGTAAGACAATTCATGGTTAAATTATAGACCAAACTGAAGATGTTTGACAGTGAAACAAAACACGAAACGTGCGTGAGCTGTTTAAACCAGTGTTGCCAAAAAGATAACAGCTAAAAAATCACCCTTGTAATAAAGACGTCAAAAATATGCTAAGAAAATTGAAGGACCATTCACACAGTGAAGTCGCCGTAGTCTGGTAGGTAGTGTGTTGGCTTATTAGACGTAAAGCCACGGTTCGAACCCCAGGTCAAACATCTAAACGAAGATATACAAAATATTTCTTCGGAGCCTACTTCTCAGCAGCTTTCTGGCAAAAACTTTGAGAGTAAATAAAATTGCTATGAAAAGTTTCTCAAAGATCTGTAGGTACCGCCACTGATGTATAAAATTAACGCACACAATATAAGTGGTGTGAGAAGCTAGGCCGCAATCCTGACTGAAGGGTTGTAATGGCCAATTATGTACATATGTATGTAATGCTTATGTTTTAAGAAAATATCTGTTGGAAAATCTGTTGAAGTCGCCGTGGGGTAGTAGGGTCGGAATGACCAATTATGTCTGTATGTCTGTCTGTTGGAAAATCCTTAATTTAGGCTTCTAATTATACAACTTTTAAGATTGTTGCTATGTTCTGAAGGCTATACACCTTCTCTACTTTGAGATTGCATTCTTTTAATGGTTAGCACATATACATACACACATAATTGTATAAAAATTTACATGTCATTTAAAAATAAGTTTTCTAATGCCAAAAATCAAACAACAAAAATGGAAGTTTTCTTAACCAACAACTAAGAATTCTTTCCAAACAAACAGCATGCGGAGCGGAGGAGGGTGGATAAGTGTTTTGCCACGTTTATAAGAATAGAAAAAAGCTTTTCATACACAAATTTAACACAGTTTTTTTAAAACAACCCCTCGTCATTGTCAATTATTATTCGAAATTTTTTTTTTTTTTTTTTGCAAAAATTCCGATTTTATTTGAAAATATCGTCAAAAGTCTCGCGGGTATTTCGTATCGTTGTGAATATTTTCCTTTGCCAGCCAGCAAGTAGTTGTAGCAGCTTCTGCTTACTCTTCTCTTGGCGTTATTAAAAGAGGCATCGCCATCCAACCCTCATTGCAAAGCACAAACAAAAAAGGAGTTAAATTTTACGCATTTTCTACAGGGGCTTAGTACGTTAAGGGGGGTTCTTATAAATATTTTGAAATAATTTCCAAAGTGAATTTCATTGTTGTTTATGTGTTGGTGTCTTCTATTTGTATGGTTTCGTACATTTATTGTCGTTGTTTCCATACACATCCCTATACACAGAGTTCCATCATCTTTGACTCAGGATGTTACCAACGGATACGTTTCTACTTTGACACAACTTATCTTATAAGGATACAACAACAACAACAACAACAACTACCATAGCAGTAGCAGCAGTAGCAACAGCAAGAGTACAGAACTAAAATATATTGTGGCTGTTAAAGCTTCGAATGACGTACTGCCAGTATGTCTTTTTCACCATGACTGTCGTAAGGTCTTTTCTTTTTTTTTTTTTTTAAATAAAGAAAATGTGTATTAAGATTTTTGTTGTTACTGTTGTTGTATTTGCCATTTTATATCCTTTCGTTGCCTGATAACAAGAAAAATGTATTTTTCTTGACTATTTTTATTTTTTATTTTGCTGCCGTGTTTTTATTATCCTTAAACAATAATTTCAAAATTTTCTGTAAAATATTTACGAAAACAACTTCAATAAGCGAAATTGCTTTAGAGAACTGTAGTAGCAGTTTAACTATTTAAAGGGCTACTGAAACGTTTTCTAAACAGCATTGAAGCATTATTGGTTGTTTTTTAAGATAACAATACTTTTTTGTGGCACTGCACTATCCTAGTAGGTAGGTAGGTAGGTATATGGACGCACTTAGGCCTCATGGAGCCCATTGTGATACCACTATTCATGTCAATTATCCCCTAGTCATGGAACCACTTAGAACTTCCAATGAAGCGACTCAAACTGTCGCTGTCAATGTTCGACAAATCATCATCGATATAGTAGGCACCCAGAAGACTATTTCTCCTTTGACATAGTGCCAGGCATGTTCCAAGTAGATGAAGAACAGTCTGTTCTTCCTCCTCATCCCTGCAGCTTCTACAGAAATCATTTGCGAGGTGTCCCATACCAATGCGCCTCGCATGGGCACCCATAATGCAATGCCCCGTCACGACTCCGATAACTGTACTGAGTACTCTTCTTTGGAGTTTAAGCAGCCTTGCAGTGCGCACTCCATCCAAACTCGGACAGTTTATGTACGCCACTCTGCCCTTATCCGAAGCTGCCTACCTGCGGTTGATGGAGTCCGTGATCTCGTTGTCAATTCTGAGCTTGCAGGTTCACAAAGGGACCCCAACAGTCAAGAATTCATCGGAGAGTGCCGTGTCTGGCCAGTTCTTCCGCTCTGCCGTTGGCCGGGGTATCATTGTGTCCCGGAACCCAAATGATTTGTACATTATATCTCTCCGCCACCCTGTTTAGGTGTTTTCGATAGCCGTAGACCATCCTGGAGTTCATCACATTGGAGCCCAGAGGCCTCACAGCCGCCTGGCTATCGGAGAGTATCGTAATGTTTCCATTGGGGACATTCGTAGCCCAAATAATCGTAACCGCAGCCATAGGTAGGTAGGTAGGTAGAGGTGGCTGCCCATCCAAGAAAAATTTTTGAATGGACACACTTAAGCCGCATTGGGCCCATTGTGCTACCACAGTCATCCGTTATCCCCTAGTCTCGAAACCATTCAGGCTGCCAATGTCAATTCCTGACAATTCCTCCGGATCATCCATGTAGTAAGTACCCAAGTACTTCCTTCTCTTTTGGCATAGAGCCGGGCATGTACCCAGCAGATGATGGACAGTCTCCTCCTCATCTCTGCAGCTTCTGCAGAAGTCGTTAGCAAGGTGTCCAAGACCAATGCGCCTCGCATGCGTACTCATAAGTCAATGCCCCGTAATGACACCGACAACTACACTGAGCGCGCCTCTTTGGAGTTTAAGTAGACTCATTGTGCGCCCCTCATCCAGCTTTGGCCTGATTTTACGAGCCGTTCTACCCGTGTCCGAGGCCGCCCACCTGCCGTTGACGGAATCGACGATCGCATTATCAATTATGAGCTTGCAGGTCCTCACAGGTATGCCCAGATTCGAGAACTCAGCGGTGAGTTCGATGGTCGTGCCCCGCCTGGCAAGTTCATCAGCTCTACAGTTACCCGGAATACCACTCTGCCCCGGTACCCATACGATATGGATGTCATATCGTTCCGCTATCTCGTCGAGATATCTGCGACAGCCGTACACCGTCTTGGAGTTCATCAGATTAGAACTCAGAGCCTTGATAGACGCCTGGCTATCAGAGGAGTATGGTAACGCACCGCTTGGACACCGCAGCCATACTAACATAGTAAATTTGTGATCAAATATTTCTACAATGCAGGTAGACTTCTGTGGCAATACTTTGTGGTGGTACTGTATTATCCCGGTAAACATTACTAAATTTTTCTGCAACGTCGTTAGACTTTTGCAACGAACTGTACTTACCATTTATATTTTCCAAAAGATTTTAAAAAGGTGATGCGTTTATTTTAATGCTCAGAATATGATTTATTTAAAGGGAATACAAATAAAATTTTAAAATATTAAGAATGAAATACAAATTCTTTAAACGTTTTTGGAAAAATCAATTCAAGTTTTTTCATAGTAAAATAATGTTTTAATCAGGGGGAGAAAACCTTTAACTTAACAGTTTAAATAAGAATTCCGTACATGGTGTTTAAGGCAATATAAACCGAGTTTAATTTAAAATTTAAGTTTAACTGCCATATTCACAAAAAACTTGGTTTTGATTTATGGGGGGTTTATCGAACAAATTTTCATTTAATTTATAAAACTTTTATAAATCGAAAACGTTTTTTTATGAATACGTAAGTAAATGTTCAATTTTTTAAGTTTAAATTATAAAAAGAAAATATTTTTAAGAATGGAAAATACTTAACTTAAGTTTAAACCCAGCTTAAGTAGAAATAAATTTTTAATTATCAAAGAGAATGAAAATAATTCCATAAAAAATTACAAGAAAAATTAAAGTAAGCTTAAAATATGTTTAAAACCAAGTTTAAGTCAAGTTTAAACCAACTTCAGTAAAATTTTAAATCGTTTATTACAAGAATAAATTTCATGAATATTTGAATAAATTTAATCAAGTTTAAGACAAGCTTTAAGCCATGTTTAAACCAAGTTTTGTAAAATTTTAAATCGTTTATTACAAGAATTTTTTTTATGAATATTTATATGGAATTAAACCAAGTTAAAGACAAGCTTAAAACCAAAATTAAACTAATTTTAGTAGAAAACATTCAATGAATATTTTCATGAAATAAAACCAAGTTTAAGACAAGTTAAAGCCTACTTTAAACCACCTTTGGTTAAATTTTAAAACGCTTAATGTTACTAGACAAACTATCAATACTATTTTAATAAATTTAAGCCAAGTTTAAGATAAGATCCATGTTTAAACTAACTTTTGTTAAAATCATTTCATGAATATTTTCATGAAATTGAACCAAGTTTAAGACAGACTTTAAACCGAATTTAAACTAACTTTAGTTGAAAACATTTTATGAATATTTTCACAGAATTAAACCAAGTTTAAGACAAGCTTTAAACCGAATTTAAACTAACTTTAGCTGAACAAACTGTCAGCACTATTTTAATAAATTAAAGCCAAGTTTAAGATAAGATTAAGGCCAAGTTTTAACTAACTTTAGTTGAAAACATTTAATGAATATTTTAATGGAATTAAACCACGTTTAAGACAAGCAGTTAAACTAAGTTTAAGTAAATTTTAAATTTCTTATTGCAACAAGAAAATTTCAGAGCTGTATTTATATATTTAAACCAAGTTGAAGGCAAGCTTAAACCAAGACTAAGTCAAAATTATATTAAGTTTAGATGGAGTTTAAATAAGTTTTTATAACAACTCAAAGATTTAAGGCCTGTTTCTGTAAGACGAAACAAAGTTGACAGTTTTTCCATATGAACGTTTGCTTGTAGCCATTCATCTCACAGAAACAGGATATTGAGTAAGCTTATTGTAAATCATTTAAAGTTAGCTTTAAGGTAAGTTAAAGTCAAGTTTAAAACAAATATAAGTGAAGATTAAATTAAGCTTAAATGAAATTTACACCAGACCAAGTCAAGTTAATTGTTAAAGAAATTTGAGTCTGGATTAAGCCCAGGCTAAGCATGCTAAAGCCAAGTTTAAATGGAATTAAAGACACTAAAACGGCGTTTAAGTTTTTAGAATTTCTAAATGTGATTTAAATTGTGATATAAAATGGGTTACAAGTCAAGTTAATTATTAAGGAAAATTAAATCTTGATTAAACCCACTCTATGTATGCTAAAGCAAAGTTTAAATGGAATTATAAACATTAAAACTGGGTTTAAGCCCGTAAAGCTACATAAAGGTGGAATAAATTAATTTTTTTAAATTAAAGTTTAATTCAAGATTAAAGCAAGTTTGATTTAAGCCTAAAGAGGGTTTAAAGTTTGAAGTTTAAAGTTAATTTTTAGGGTTCACTTTGGTGTAATTTTAAATTAAAAGAGTATTGCAAAAATACATGATAATTTAAATGCTCGGTTTTTAAAGAAATCGACAAAAGTGTGGTTTTGATATTTAAATCGTGTTTAAAGCTAGGTTTAGAAAATGATACATATTTTTTGTAGTTTTAATACGAAGTACTATGTGTAGTCCTGCTTAATTATTACCGAAATTGAAATTGCAAAGAGTGTTTAAATGATTTCTGATTTAAAATTCAGGTTTAAAGTACACTTAACTTAGGTTTAACAAAAAGTTAATAAGAACATTTTAACGATTTTAGATAAGAAATGTATAAAGAATGGGAAAAATAATGAAATAGTTACGCTAAAGTGTAACTGGGGCTTAAACTTAGTTCACGGAAAGTGGCCTTTAATTATTTTTGATGCTATGAAAAACTAAATTCCATTTGACTGTAGTTTACTACTGGGTTTAATAATTAAAAATTGAAAAATCCCTTAAGATAAACGAAAACCAACCATTTGAAATCCTGTAGCTTGTTTTCTCCCCTTATCCCGGACCCCTTTTACTCAGTCCAACGATGGGTGCAATTTTGATTGGTGCACACATAATACAGTCGCATCTCCTCTTCAGCGCGACGAGTCTGAGCCTGGAAAAATACCGACTCACGATGGCCACACTTGGGACACTCGTGATCCTCAGTACGTGGCAATGTTGGATCCGAAATAACATCGGGGCAAATGTGAGTTAATTCATCGATTTCGTGCATAATTTTGTTCACATAAATGCAATTGGAATCAGCCTCCTGGCGATAGTCACAATTACGACAGGCATACATAAGTACTTTGTTCTCTTTATCCTCCTTCGGGTACAACATGTTGTTGCATTCCTGACAGAAACGTATACCCACATAGCCGGGTCCATCATTAGAGGCTGCCTCAAATGAAAGTGACATTGTTGTGGTTGTTGTTGTCGTTAATTAAACTGAATTCCACAAGCAGAAGAACGAAAACAAAAACAAGAAATTATTGATTAACGTTGCAGGAGTACAATGACTTTGTGTGCTGTGTGCTGTGGTGTGTGTATGCTTGAGAGAGTGCCGGCGTTACTAACAGCCTTGAACTTGAAACCCACTTAATTTAACTGTTGCTTAATTGAGTTTCTCTTCTTTTTTTCTTCCAGATTTTGTTTCTTTTTTTTTCTCGTTTTATACTACTCAGAGACACAACAGCAGGTTGTTACGTCATTAAAAAATCTCCGTACTGCCTGTTCTGTTTTGTTGTTTTTGTATTTTGTATTTTGCCTGGCACGCAGCAGAGATGGTTCTGTAATGAAAAGAAAAAGAAGAAGAAGACAAAAAATAATAATAAATAACATCATATTGTTGTTTTTGTAATGTTAGTAGTGTTTTTAATTTGTACTCCTCATTTCCAATTGTCTGTGTGTGTTAATTTTTGTGTTTCACAATTCCAATTTGTTCCCCCCACAACACAACACAACACAACGCATACATACACAATTGAAATACTAATTACAACCATCCGTAGTGATTGTGTATGTATATCGTAGAAAACCCAAAAATTGTATACAGAAAATACCGTTTAAGGGTGAGTATCCATGAAAACAAATACCTGAGAGACGACTAGTTTCGTACAGAGACAGAGAGCGAGAGAGAGAGCGAAAGAGGCTAAAAATGTAGAAGGAATACTGCCCGTAGCTAGAAAGAGTAGGTTAACAATTTTTTTTACACGCTACTTTATTTCTTTGTTTTCTTTTTTGTTCTTTCGTTCGCTTACACCAGAAAGGACATGCGTATTGGCTAGAGTTTAGCGGCAATTTGTTTTGGTTTCCCCTACAAGAAAACAAAGAAAAAGGAAACTAAAGAACAAATGCAACATAGAAATTGATATTCTCAGTTTTTGTATGAGAGTGTGTGTTGGCGATGAGTAAAATTCAAATGATGGCTACCAGTAATGCCAATAAAATCGAAATTTATAATAAAATAGCTCCAGGATACGTAAAAATAAATCTTACGTTTATCCCAACTATGAAGACAAAAATTGAGACTCAGTTTCTTGTCACGTATACCCAAAAATTCTTATAACTTTTATTTAAAATATCTCTAGAAAAAGAAAGAAGCATCTAGTTGCTTGCGTACGCTGACGACATTGACATCATAGGGCGTACCAAAAGAGATGTTACTGCTGTTCTAGGGCCATTGAACGGAAGTCTACTAAGATGGGTCTGGCAGTAAATGAGGGCAAAACGAAGTCTATGCTGTCAACAAGTAGAGACATGGGGCGTATCTCAGATTCTCAGATTACGGCCTACAACAATACTTTCGATATGGTCAAGGAATTTATTTATCTTGGCTCCGCCGTTACCACCAAAAATGATGTCAGTCTGGATTTCAAGCGCAGGATCACTCTTGCCAACAGGTGCTGCTATGGTCTCAATAGGCAATTGAGTAGCAGAGATCTCTCTCGTACGACAAAACTAATATTCTACAAGACGATCCCTGTGCTTCTTTATAGTACAGAGGCATGGACCCTATTAAGCACTGATGCAGAAGCCTTGAGAGTATTCGAGATAAAAGCGCTCTTCGGCCCAGTGCAAGTCAGCGACAATTTCCGCAACCTATCCAGCAGTGATCTGTATGAGCTCCTCAACGACATAGACGTTGTGCGACGTATTAACATCCACCGGCTACGCTGGCTCGGCGATGTCGTTCGAATGGAGGAGGATGCTCCGGCGAGACGGATATTTGATGCGGGGATCTGCGGAAGTCGATTTCTTAGTTAATGAATAAATGATTATTTTATAGTATAGAGCGTAGTCTAGTAGGTAGTGTGTTGGCTTATTAGACGCAAGGTCACAGTTCAAACCACATCAAAACGAAATGTGAAAAAATATTTCTTCGGCGACTTTCTCTCAGCAGATTTCTGGCAAAAACTCTGGGTGTGAAATAAAATTGTCATGAAAAGTTTCTCAAAACTCTGTCGTTCGGAATCGACTTCCGCATAAAATTAACACGCACAACATACGTGGTTTGAGAAGCTAGGCCTGACTGAAGGGTTGTAATAACCAATTATTTATGTATGTTATGTTATGTGTTAATTGTAGGTTTACTCTTAAAGGCAATTTACTCAAGGCATTTAGCTTTAACTCGAACATTTCTTATCGAATATTATCCATGATCTACTGCATACTATGTATAGTATGCATTTGTATCACAAAAAAAAAACGTTTCAAATTTCCATCAAATAGTGGCATATGTTGGCATCACTTGCTGCGTAGCATAAAGAGCGAGTGATGAAATGAAAAACGATAAAAATAAATTGGTATTCCATAGTAATGGCTGAAACAGCAACTAAAATGGATGGATGGATGCTTTGCATGGATTTTCCCGTTTTATAATGGCACGAACGCCGTAATCATACACGAGTAGAAGAGAATTTTCACAAACTGAGAGAGTTTAACAACACATGAGAATGTGTTGCGAGCATAATGCCAAAGGGGGCATGATATGAAATTGCCGTGTATTTGCTCATGTATGTACATACATCGCCTAACAACGTATGCAAAAAACCCTTGTGTTCCCTTTAAGCATTTCATATAGATTTTCTTGTTTTCCTTCAATAATTTTTTTTCTTTTTTTGTATTTCATTTTCCACATTCGCCAAAAAGCAAACAAGGCGTAACGGGTTAATGCCATGAAAGTTCGTACGTTCGTTACTTCGCTCTTCTTCTTTTAATGTTTAACGGCTGGAGAATTGGGGGGATGGTTTGGTTTGCTACTAAACAAAGAAGAAAGGGCATCTATTGGGGGGATGGGGATGAAGAGGCTTTATAAAATGGTATGCAAGACTGAATATAAGTAATATTTTCTTTATTTTTGTTCTGTTCTGTTGAAATTTCCAATTTGCATATTTAGATTTAATGCATACATACATGCCATATATGTATGCGTATTCGTATGTATTTGTCTCTGTGTATGTGTGTTTTCCTCTTTCATTCATTCTGCCATTTGACAATTTATTTCGAAACAATTTTTATATAAAATTATAGAGACATTCATTCACATTTAAAGACAAGAATCTATTTCTCTTGAATTGTTTTTTCATCGAAATTATTCTCTCAACATATATAATTTAAGTCTACAATTTCAATTTAAATTTCAGAAATTTAGTAAAATTTCAATTTTCAAATATTGTGCTAATTATCGATTACTCGAAGGCAATTTATCGACATGGATTTTTAGATAATTAAAGGAATTCAAATTGCATACAAATTATCAAAGAAATGTGGATTGCAAACGAGCTTTATCGACCAAATATGCGTCGTTTTCATGGATAATATTTTGCCACAAGCCATTATACCGTCAGTATATGGCTTTTGGTTTTGCAGATATTAAAACTGAACTACCAATTGCGTTTTCCAGGCTTCTACGGAACTGGAGTTCTGCAGAGTTCGAAAGAAATGTAAACTGGGGGCTATATTGTGGATAAACCTATACCTCCCAGCCAAGCTTTATCAGTTTATTTATTATGGGATCCTTAAAGATACGTGCAATCTACCCACGTCATGAAGGAACACGACACCCTTTTTAGTGTTTAATTCCGGGCATTTTGATTGCATTTCTTACTCTAACGGCGGTAATTTTTGATAGTAGAAATCAGAACCACGCGTTTGATCAGACACACAGCATTACCCTTCTTGATGGCAAACTCGGCTTTGCCAATGTCATTAAAGCTTTTCATTCCTTTGTCAACGACCTTTTTTACACATTGATGTAGTACATACATACATATCTATATACATTATTGGACATTGCAACCCTTTAGTTAGGATTACGACCTAGTTCTTCACACCACATATGTTGTGTGTATTAATTTTTTACATGAGTGGCGAGTCATACAAATTAAAGTTGACTCCGAACTACAGATTTTTGAGAAACTTGTCAGAGCAATTTTATTTTACTGTCACAATTTTTGCCAGAATTCTGCTGAGAGCCAGTTGCCGAAGAAATATTCGTTCATACTTCGTTTTGTTGAAGATGTCTGACCTGGGGTTTGAATCACGACCTCACGTCTAATAAGCTAACACCCTACCTACTAGACTACGGCGACTTAATATTCATGTAGTACGCTATACACAATTCATTGGTCGTAGTCATTGGCTTATAAAATGATTTGATTTCGTTACGTTCGTTGCTTTTTCATTCAACTTTTTGTGTACCTGATTTCTTTAAATGATTGATAAGTGATTGATAAGATTGAATGTCTAGTTCCATAGCAAAGTCCGCCTGTGTGTCTTTCTCAATTTTTTTTCAATGATTTTATCGACTGTAGTACCGAAAGCATGGCATGGATAGTAATATTGTTGTTTGAAGGTTATTTTGCTAATTTGGTGTTGGGCCCATCATCACATCATGCACAGGGCATTTAGGAAAAAAAAATTTTTTGTTAGACTTAATTGAAGTCTTCTGTAAATTAATCTGAATGCAGCTTCCCTTTAACTATGTCAATCATGACATCGAAGAGTAATGAAGAAGAAAAGAGTGGTTTGCCTGTAGATTCTAGGACTAC
Organism: Sarcophaga carnaria; assembly: GCA_958299815.1. Taxonomy (NCBI): domain Eukaryota; kingdom Metazoa; phylum Arthropoda; class Insecta; order Diptera; family Sarcophagidae; genus Sarcophaga; species Sarcophaga carnaria. The sequence goes on along the minus strand of OY283151.1, from coordinate 7,760,990 downwards.
TTACGTATCCACCAGGTACTAAAAAAATGCAACATTTTTGTGACTAATAATGTATTTTGTTTGCAAATAAAATTCACATAGAATTCAAAGAAATAAATCAATAAGAACACTATGGATTGGTATACATACATGGAGTTTTTTTCTGAAAGTGGCAATCACTAGCATATGTTAGACTACGATTCATATTTGAGTTGAGTTGTCAGCTATGTTATGTAAAAATTTTAATTCAATACAAAAATTATGGTGTGCTTTTTAATGCAAGTTTAATGAAAGCGATCAAAAATTTGATTAAATTTTTCCCTCTATTATTCTCCCCGAGAATTTAAAAGTATATGCTATTTTTTATGACATTTTTGATCGTTACATGGGTCCAATTGATATCCAAATAAGAAGGTTAAGCGAAAGTTTGAGTCGATTAGCTTGACACCAGGCAAACAGTGGAGCAAATTTGATTTGGTTATTCAACGCCTAAGGTTTTTTCAAAATTAATGAGAAGACTTAGTTTACGATCGCCAAAATTAACGCTTATGAAGTTATTTCTGTGAAAACTATCTGCAAATTGGAGTTCATTGTAAAAGATGAAATTTGTCATTTACTTATAAAGATAGAATAACACTTATTGTATATCTTCAGGCCAACCTATTGTATCCGATTTGGTTTACAGTTATTTTCCAGCAGAACCAATTGAATTCTAACACAAGGAATATTTTAGTATCATATCGATATGGAAACTCTCTTCCCAACTAACAAATTGTCATCAAAGTTTTTGAATTAAAAAAAAGAAATAAAAAATAATGAAACTTTAATTTAATTTCAATAATTCACCCAGGAACTACGTAGTGGGGCAAACATCAACAATATATACCACTAGAATATCAGATAATGCCATCACTTGGGAAAGAGTCCCAATGTTCCTCACCACTTCCACCAAAAGAACTATGCATGTTCAAATGTTCAAAAAGAACTTTGATTCTAGGTAATGTTGGATGCTAACACTGATTAGCTTGTAAAACTTGATTTATGAAACAGAAACAAATCAAAGAAAAGTAAGAAGATCTAGTAGATGCTTTATGACAACTCTAAGTTCATTAAAAAGGCACAAATAAGTCGTATTTCGAACGAGCCTCCATGTAACCCATTAAAAATAATTTCCAATTTTCAAATATTGGCCCCACTAACCATTTAATGTCCTTATAAACAATCATGCTTAATTTACATACGTAAACGAATCACTTTCAATCTTAGACCCAACGTAACACCGCTGGTCGCTATTAATTTGTTTGAAATCAGTTGAAATTCAATCCGAAATCAGGAAAAGATGTGTAGGAATTCATAAATTGCATTTCTTGAATAGAATTTCTTCATAAAATAAAAGGGAAAACAAAAAAAAAAACAAAAACAAAACAAAAACAAACAAAAATAAAATAATAATAAACAAACGAACTGTTATAAAACCGGTAAAATAACAATAACAATTATCAAGAAAAAACAAATTATAATGAGCTGAATAACGATAATGAGTCTCACCAATGCAGACTCACGTGCACACACAGACTGGGTGTCAGGCAAACAACCAAGCAAGTGAACAGCCAACATTACCTTGACCTTGAAACCTACATTTTAAAATAATATATTCGTTACTAAAATACAACAACAACAACACCATGAACACAAAAATAATAATGAGAGCGAAATAATAACAAAAAAGAAAAAAAATGCGGCAGAAATAAGAACACAAGAGATATATAACCTCATTATTAACAACAAAAACAACAGAACACGGACAGCAACGTCATTTGCTCATTATGATGATAAACATCATTATCAACGTGAAACACACCATCATTAAACAGGAGTCAAGAGCAACAGCAACAGTAAAAGCAAAAGCAGAGCCAGAGCAACTAAAGACAGAGAAAGTCATTATTTCATCAGCAAATGAGCCAGCCCAACCAACCATTCATTTCATTTCGTTCATTCATTTACTCAACTACTAGCGAGGATGCTTCTCAAACACTTATACACACACATACACATATAGAGCCAGTACTGTTAAAAACATTAAAAAAGAAAAAACAAAAACACAGAATCATCAAGTAAAACATTAAAACATTCACTTGCTCTCCATACAGTGTGATGCTGTGTTGTTGCCGGTTTTATTTTCAGCAACTCATTTACATTGAAAGTGTGTGTGTATAAATACTCACTCACACCATAACACCAAATACTCGCATAGAATACTCTGCATACTCTTCATCATTCTACTTTTAGAGTAAAAACAAGCAGAAAAACCAAAAAAACAAAAACAATTTGTAGTGGTAGTAGAAGTATTTAGTATAGTGGTAGTGTTCGTGTTAGTATAGTAGTAGTAGTGGTGGTCTCGCAGCAATTCTTTCTAATTTACATCAGCTGCAAATGCTCTCATTATCATTTATTCATTTCATTTCGTCGTTTCATTCAAACCCGGTTCATAATGAACATAAAAAAGAGAGAAAGAAAGAGGAAAACCTTTCCATGACTGTTAAGGATGCTAGGAGAGAGAGGTAGGAGCAGGATGCTGGTTGACTGTTATTGCGGCTTTTTCGCGTTTTCTCTCAACATTATTTTGTTGTTGTTTTTGTTGTATTTAAAATATTTTCATTTGAATTTTTACTCATCAAGCTCTATGGCTAAAGCAGGAGGCAAAGCATCCAGGGGGAGTTAGTAAAAACATGTGCCAGACTAGAGCAAAAAGGAAAAGCAACAAAAAAAAAAACATTGTATATGCATTTGTTTTAATAGCAGCCAGCATTCGAAATTAAACAAATAACAGCGGAATACCAACAACAAAATATAAAATAAAATTGCAAAAGAAAAGACAGAGACAAAGACAGAGAGAGAGAGAGAGACAAAAGAACTGTAAAACCGCGCAAAAATTTTGTAGTTTCAATTGAAAATTGCAGAGAATAAATAATAAAAAAAAACATACACACACACACACACTCGCCCATACAAAATATGAAAAAAGACAAAACCATGTCAGGCACAACAAAATGGAAAATGAGAAAAAATAATGAAAAAATATACGTTCAAGAGTAAGTAAGAGAGGCAACATACATACAGACTGACTGGCAGGGAGATTGCAGACATAATAATTGCTGGTCTCGAAGTATTTTTGTGCTTCTCTGTTATTAAAAAAAAAAGTTGCCATAAAAGTATGTCATCCTTTACACAAAAAAAAACAAGAAAAAAATCATAAAAATTTATCGCACAGTCTTTATTTTTAGTTGGACTTTAATTTTTAGGGCTTGTTTTTCTTCATTGCAATGCTAAAGGAAAGTGACAAGAGAGTGTTTTGTAATTCGTCGCCAATATTGAAATGTTTTGAATGGGCGTCTATAGGTTACCGCATTTATCCAAAGTAATTTATTTGTTTTGATTGATTATTGGAGGTTAGTAAACCGGTATTGAAGTTATCGATTGTTTCTTATTGAGGTTATTTAGCTATGAAATTAGTGGTATTAGACATGTTTTATATGATAAATTTCCACCATTGAATTGAACACAGCGGTAGAAGAATAGAACACCTATTATCCCAGAGTTTGTCAGCGTGTAATAATAAAGTCAAGAAAATAACTTTCCTTACATATAAAAAATACGCCTAATAAACCAGCAAATTTTTATATTAGGTTAGGCCAAGTACTCGCAGAGAACATATAATTAAGTTATTCGACCTTAAGTAGAAATAAGAAAAAGGATCGAAAATTAACCCATAACATTCAATCATTACAACTCTCGTCCTTTTATTGCAAGACCAGATGAAAGCCATTTACAATGTAATGCTAGACAAGTTTCGTCATAATTTGATATCGAAAGATAGACCATTTGCCTTAACATACGTTTCATTTCAGGGTAGCATACCCGAAACATGGCTTATTAGACGTGAGACTATGGTTCAAACCCTTAGACCCTCAGACATCTCCAAAAAACGAAATACGAAAAAAATATTTCTACGATAACTTACTCTCAGTAGATTTCCTTCGAAAATTCTGAGAGTAAAATAAAATTGTCATGGAAAGTTTCTCAAAAAAATCCGGCGTTTGGAATCGACTTTAAACTGTAGATGCCGCCACTCATGTATAAAATTATCGCACAGAACGTAAGTGGTGTGAGGAGCTAGGTCATAATTTTGACTAGAGGTATGTAATGACGAATTATGTATGTACATATGTATGACCACGGAGGGAAAAAAACCGTCTTTGAATGACAAGTTTTTAAAGGATTTTTCATCAGTTGTTATCTCTTTGGCCCGAGCAAAAACAGCTGCAGTTCCCTTTGGCAGGTGGATGAGTTGAAGTGCTGTAAACATTAGCAATTTAGGTTTGAATCCCCATAAAAAAGATTTTGTCTCCCATTAATCTGTCTAGACAGCCCCTTTAGCTCTACCCTCAACAGAGAGGATAACACCAACAGAGAATCTCACAGAAAGCTCAGGCATTGTTGACTCTAAGCAACGAAAATTGCAAAATCTACTATTCATGGACCTTCTACAGTACATCAATCACTGCTTAGTTGGAAAAATTTCATTATGGAACTGAAACAAAGCCTTGACTTATATAATCAATGAATCGTTTTTTCGCTAATCATATGCGCTCATGAAATTTTGAATATAAGTGAGTCAGCAGTATTGAAATTTAACTATGTACTCTGATTCATTCGTATTCACTACACAGCGTTGATTTATAAGTACAGGTTGCAATGAGTATGCGTACAACGTTGACATCAAACTCATACCATTCGAAATATGTTTGATTCATAAGCCTACTCATTTAGATTATAATATGTACTTATAAATGATACTTGGGCTTAGTTGCTAGGCATTTACAACAAAAGAAAAAGACACATAAGCAAAAAAGACAAAGCAGCAAGCAGAACAAACACACAACCTTCTAGTAAGTATTTCACTGTTCGTACGCGATTCATACTTATTTTGTGATTCGTGTATATGTTATCATACGTGTTGTTAAGTATGAATAGGATGAGTACTTCAAACTTTGAATAAAAATAAAAAAAAATATGAGTTGAGGTTCCATTATATTAAAATAAGTATGAATGCGTGTAAGTATCAGAAATTATGAGTATGATTCGATTCTACTAATCTTTTTGAATACTCATTGCTGACCTTCCAGTTCTTCGGCTCCTTTATTTGTTCTACGCAGTTTTATAGCAGTTCTCGCAATGAAGCCATGTAGATTTCGCTGGATAAGAGAAATCCACTGCCATACACAGTGGAATATTCGTTTTGATTAGAATTTGGTTGGATTTTGAATATCAGGAGTGATTGAAAGCTGTCGTTGGTTACGTTATTTTGAGAATGAGACATTCGTGACAATAATAGATGCTGTATTCACGATTTGCAGGCAATGAATATAAGGACTCTAAACCTTTAAAATTACTTAAATTTCTAAAGCAAATCGGTTAAGTACGATATGAATTTGAAGTTCAGTTCTTTAAGTAAGAAAACCTTACGCTGTATACTTGATATTGATTGAATTTCTATAAGCGACTTTGTTTTAGTATGGCTTTCAAATTGACAATGTATGCAAATATTATTATAATTTTGAAGATGACAAAACAAAATACGAAATACGAAACGAAAATTCAATAAAATTTACACTACATTTACAAATTTGCTGTCACAAAAAGAAAGTCATAAACCCCGAGATATAATATTTCGAAACAAGCGCATAAATATCATTAAATATGTACATACGTACGTATGTATGTGTTCAAATACTTTATTTTCTCAGATACATTTGTGACAGGCATTTGCAAAAATAAAACTCAACCAAACCAACCGTCAAGTAATTCTCCAATTCGGATTTCATTTTTTGGGTTTTGGATGATGCTTGTAATTGTATTTCGTAAAGCCTACAAAAGATACGAACAAGTAAACTTACTTACATGCAAAGGAAGAACAGAAACAGGCTGAGAATTTTCATGAAAATTTCTTCTTCATGCCACTCACTACCGGCTACAATAGTATGTAGTAAGCGTTGTAAGATGTGCGTTCAAATACTACACGTGTGTATTCTTTGCCACCAACTGAGCCAGGCACACATCCAGTGTAGATTTTTCACGCTTCCGGCAAGAGTATTTTCGTCTTTTTTTCTTTTTTTTTTGTTAATAATTTCATTTTTGTTCTTTTACTCTGCCGTTCGACGCCTCCAAAAAATTGCGTTTCCATTAAATCGTATGGAAAAAGAAAAACATTTTCCTTCATGTCAATGGCAGGCACACTATAAATGGTGGCAAGTTAAAGCAACTGAAACAGTTAAAGTATGGCTGAGAAAAAGTGTGTAAAAGAAGGCATTTTCATTCGTATATATTGCGTTGTGAGGGTGTCAATTTGTATAATGTCACATACACACACACGACACAACAACATACATACATATGCATATTAACAAAGAAACTGTAAATCGAAGTTGATTTTCTATTTATTAGAATCGCAAAAGAAAAACGAAAAATACTTTCAAATCTAACTACCACTACTCATGCTAAAATTACATGTACAATGTGCGAAATGTACAGTCGCCAACAAAAGTAAAACCTTTTTGCCATCAAATCAAAACAAAAGGACATATCTTCACATAGAATTGCATGATAACTTAGAAATGAATGCTTAAATATGGCTTGGCACCAGAGATCAGCAATGAATCGTTTTTTCGCTACTCATATGCACTCATGAAATTTTGAATATAAATGACTCAACAATATTGCAATGTAACTCCTCTGATTCATTCATACTCACTACAACGTACAGGCTGCAATGAGTTTGCGTACAACGTTGACATCAAACTCATACCATTCGAAATATGTTTGATTCAGAAGCCTACTTATTTAGATTCATAACTTTAGAAAAATACTTATAATATGTACTTATAAATGATTCGCGTGACTCGAATCATTCGTCAACATTTACAGTCTTAGTTGCTGTTGCATTTACAACAAAATTAAACAGACAAATAAGGAAAAAAGACAGAGCAGCAAGCAGAGCAAACACGCAACCTTCTAGTGAGTATTTTAGTGTTCGTATGCGACTCATACTTATTTGTGCTTGAGTTACGGAGAATGCCAACCAGAGATCAGCAATGAGTATACACAAGGAAGAGTAGGATCTTATCATACTCATAATATCTGATACTTATACGCTTTCGTACTTATTTCAGTATCATGGAATCTTTCAACTCATATTTAACAACACGTATGATGTTGCGGTTGATTTCGACTCTCCATAACTAAAACTTGAAGTCGCCGTAGTCTAGTAGGTAGTGCGTTGGCTTATTAGACGTAAAGTCAGGGTTCGAGCCCCAGGCCAGACATCAAAACAAAATACAAAAAAATTTTCTTCGGCGACTTTCTCTCAGCAGATTTCTGGCAAAAACTCTGAGCGTAAAATAAAATTAAAATTAAAATTTTAAATTGACACACACAACTTAAGTAATGTGAGAAACTAGGTCGTAAATCTGACTAAAGGGTTGTAATGATGTATGTTTTTTTTTTATCTTAGGCCGGAGGTGGGAATTTTCGAAAGCGACTTTTGTTCCAACAAAAGAGTGCACGATTCACTATCACTGGTGCCTACGTACTGAACCCACCCCCTACACACTTCAATCACTCTCCCTCCGCGGGACCGCCGGATGATATTACTTCGCGAAGGGCTGGTTAGCTTTAAAGCTCGGTCACACTAAGTTAAATTTCGCCACCGTTCCTCCAGCCTTCGGAGTTCTATCATAACTTCAGTCATTCTCTGACCGTATTGGCTCCATAGAATCCTACAATTCAACACCTCCTCCATAAGCCGAGTTGGTCCGAAACTCGTTTCCCCGAGCCATCTAAATCTGGGGCAGCATGTTAGAATATGCTACGCGTCTTCCTCCTCATCTACACAGTTTGGGCATAAAGGGGAAGTATCATGTCGAAATCTGTGCAGGTATTTCCTGAAGCACCAATGACCAGTAAGGTCCTGGGTCACGTAATAGTTCAGCTCGCAATGTTCGTTCTCCATCCAAAGGGTTACATCAGGGACAAAGTGAAATGTCCATCTCCCCTTTTAACCGTTCTCTCATCGTGACTGCCATTTGTGCATGGAAGTTCTTCGCTCCTCCGCCTTTATAGCTGCAGTTCGTTCCGGAAACTCGAGATGGCGAAAGTATATCCGCTTCATCTCATTCGCCAGTATGTCTATTGGTATTGGCAAAGACACCGTGCTGAAGCCACTTACTTGTCTAATCGCGTTTAGACGATACACCGAGGACAGTATTCTCCTTGTCGTCCCCACGGAGAGTGGCCCCGACCATATTGGGCGAGCATATAACGTTATCGACGTTACAACTCTCGATATTATCCTCCTCTTGAAAGGACCTGGTCCTCCAATATTTGGCATCATGCTCGCCAGTGCTCTCTGTGTTACAGATGCCTTTTCGCCGATGTATTTCACGTGCTCCTTAAAGTTCAACCTGTCGTCGATAATCACTTCCAGGTATTTTATCGCCCTCTTATATTCGTATGTTTGTATGTATATATGTATGTGTGTATGTATGAAAGGAATCGTTGTTGTCTACTATAAATGCTGTTGTTAGAAATCTTTTAAATTTTACAACACACTGTATTTTTTTTTTAAATTTTTAGCACATTTTCATTTACACATACACACGCACACACAGGCATGTCTATACAAATGAGTATGGGCCCATGTTTGAAAGAGAGTGACAATAGTTGTGTGATAATTCGTATGTTAGTTGATGTACTAAGTGGATGGATGAGAATAAGAGTTATTGGCAGGGTAAGCAAACAAATACTTTTAAAAATAAAAATAAAACACACGTAAAATAACTGAAATGCCACTTACATATAAATACATATGTATGTATGTGTGTGTACACACTTAGGTACAAAGATATTGGATTTTAAAATTTTATTTTTCGTAGTGGTGGGGGGAATACATTTTAGTGACTTGTGTGTGTGTGTGTGTGTCACTTTGAGAAAAATCCATCAAATGTTAAAAATTGACGACATTTTGTGAAATGTGATCTGTTTTTGTTATTGATGCCAACATTTGAACATTTTTTTTCTTTCTTTTCTTTTCTTTTACTTGGGAAAACATTGTATGTATGTATGTTGTATGTATGTATGTATGTATGTATGAAATGAAATATAAGATAAATAAATAAATAAATTGTATATGCACGAATATATTATTGAAACGAAAGGAAAGTAAAGAAAACAACAGCAACAGCAACAACAATAATAATATTGGCGAAAATAATTTTTTTTTTTGCAAATTCTGGTAATGGCATCACACTTCAATTGAGTTACTAATGCTTTGACAAAAACAAGCTTTACTCCCCCCTCCACCTCTGCTGTGAATACACTTATACTTATACATGTGTACATGTATGTAAACTTATACGCCATTTTTATTTCGGGTGTTCGTTTTACTTTGACAGTCTTCAACCAGTCAGTCAGTTAGTCAGCCAGTCAGTCCGTCAAATCAATGACTTTAGACACACGTATGCGCGATGTTTTATACAAACGTATCAATCACAAATTAATGAGATGTGAGTATGAGTTTATTTGTGAAAAAGCTAATACAGTGAAGGGCAAAACTGTTAAGGTTAACACCAAAAGTGTGATTAAAAACGTAGAAATTTTATGTAGGCGAAATAAATGACTGCGTACGAGGCTAAGCACCATAAAAGCATGGAAATACAAAAGCTTTGGTCATGCAAAAATCTTGGACTACACGATACCTGAAACTTCTTTCGATCCTGGGCGAGATTCTTTTATGACAATGGTTTGCACAACCTAGGTTCTCACTGATAGATGAAGATTGCGTAACAAAGTCGGATATGGAATCATTCAAGAACAATGGAACATTACATAGCACCCTGCACTACCAGAATATTGTAATACTTTATAGGTTGCAATAAGAGGTATTCGATATCAGAGTATATTCTGTGGTGATATACGCATATTTACATACAAACATTCATACATAATTGGTTATTACAACCCTTTAGTGACACCACATATGTTGTGTGCGTCAATTTTATACATGAGTGGCGGAACCAACAGTTTAAAATCGACTCTGAACGACAGATTTTTGAGAAACTTTACCGACAGTAAAGCGACCATTAGATCCCTAGAGTGTGCACAGCAAAACTAAGTTTGTCCAAGAATGCCGGGTGTCTCTGAAGAAAATAGCGAGACTCTCAATGGGTTTCTAGACACGAGAACATAATAGGTAACAAGAAAGCCGACTTACAAAAGCTGGCACCACGATAAATTTAAACGAATTCCTGCATGGTATATGGTATAGGCTCTCTTCTACAGAGAGGCAAACAAATGGTCGCATAAAAAGTTCATTTATTGGCAGAGATTCTATGGGCTAATGAACCCACTTGTAGAAACACTAGACAGATGTGACCCAACATGGATATATACAGAATGGAATTTGCATTGAACCTAACGAGATTCCATCTGAGGAACCTCATAGCAATGATAACGGAACACTGGCTTCTAGTTGCTCCCATTGGGAAAATGGGAATAACTCATAATGACTTCTGCAGAAGCGAGCAAGAAGAGGAGACCCCTGAACATATTCTTTGTCATTGTCCGTTGCTTAGGACACCAGAGATCAGCAATGACTATCCAAAAAGATGAGTAGAATCGAATCATAATCATAATTTCTCATATTTATACGCATTCATACATATTTTAATATCATGGAACCTCAATTCATATTCAAAGTAGTGAAGTACTCATCATATTCATACTGTAGTCTAGTAGGTAGTATGTTGGCTTATTAGACGTAAAGCCAGGATTCAAACCCCAGGTCAGACATCAAAACGAAATACAAAAGAGTATTTCTTCGGCGACTTCCTCTCAGCAGATTTCTGGCAAAAAATCTGAGAGTAAATAAAAATTGCCATGAAAAGTTTCACAAAAAAATTTGTCGTTCGGAGTCGGCTTTAAACTGTAGGTCCCGCCACTCATGATAAAATTAACGCACACAACATAAGTGGTGTGAGAAACTAGGTCGTAATCCTGACTGAAGGATTGTAATGACCAACTATGTGTGTATGTATGTACGATGTTGTTGATTTCGACTCTCCATAAGTCAACATATACACGAAGCACAAAATAAGTATGATTTGCGTACGAACACTAGAAGGTTGCGTGTTTGCTCCGCCTGCTGCTCTGTCGTTCTTGCTTATGTGCCTGTTTTCTTTTGTTGTAAAAGCATAACAAATAAGATTTTAAATTTTGATGAATGATTCGAATCACTCGAATCATTTATAAGTATTGGTGCGTATTCAGTATTTTTCTAAGGTTATAAATCCAAATGAGTAGGCTTATGAGTCAAATATATTTCGAATGGTATGAGTTTGATGCCAACGTGTTGTACGCATACCCATTGCAACCTGTACTTATAAATCAACGTTGTGGTGAGTACGAATGAATCAGAGTTAAATTTCAATATTATTGACTCACTTATATTTAAAAAAAAACGAAAAAACGATTCAGTGCTGATCTCTGATGGGAAACGTAGATATATGCATAACAGAATTTGCATTGAAACTAACAAGGATTCATCAAAGGAACCTTATAGCAGTGATAACATAATACAGGGGCCAAATCGCCGCAGTCGTTATCGGATGAAGTTGATCGAAATTTTAGTATTTGAAATCACCGCATTCGTTAACGAGTCAGGTGTATCGAAATTTGAGATTTTGTCATTCGATAACGAGTACCCTGTCGAGTGATAACTCTCGATACCTCATTCGATACTAAATGTGCAATCGAAATTGCACACGCTTTTTTTTAATACGAAATAAACGGCAAATTTTTTTATTTATAATAATATTGCCAGAAATGTAAGTAGTAAAGTAAAGTAAAGTAAATATAAATATAATTTCCCCTTTCAGAACAAATAACAAAATAAACGGTAAGCAAAAGGACGTTATGGCACAATATATGTTAATTCAGCTAAGAAACTTGCTGCCCAATTGTGGACAGGGAAAAGAAACAACTAAAAGATTGTGAGAAGAATTGTCCAACCGTTTGAATGCATGTGGTCCACCTATTAAAGATGTGACATGGCGAAACGTGAACTAGTGAACTTTTTCTTTCTTACTTATAATAAATTTTTTTCACACATTTTTAACGTTTTCGCTGACCAAAAACATAACGTAAAAAAAGGTTTCATTTAACAAGGAATCAAAGAAAAAAAACCGGTGGTGGTTCCTGTGAGGAAATACATTTGTCTCATGCAGATGAACAAGTAATTGAAGTAGTCGGTATAGAAGCCAGCATTGAAGGCATGCTAAGAGTAAAAACTTTTGGAAAGAGAAAAGATTCAAACGAAAGACTTCTGAAGTGGAAAAAAGTTTACAAAGAATTTTAGGTCAAAAGGGTGAATATGACAATTCTTAACCTGAAAGTATAGGAAAACAAACTCCTAATCCTAAAAAACAAAGAACCATTTCAAAAGCCAAAAGCAAATTAACGCTCAGCATAAATAAAAGTGAATATCACAAAATTTTAAATTCGCAGCTAGATCGCCTTTTGGAGTTGCAGGAAAAATCTTTTAAACTAAGAGAAGAAGAACATGCTGCAAACATGGCTATTAAAAATTAAAACGATTGAGCATGAGCTCTTAAAAAACAACAATAATTTTTCTTAGCTAATTCCTATTCTCAAAGTACAAAGAGTTGAATTGAATAATATTATAATTAATATATTTAAATATTTTTCTCTAATTTTACTTACTTGTGTTTTATTTTAAAATAATTTTTTTTTATTATTTACAAATGTACCAATCATATGTCTTTCATTGTACTATTAGTAAACAAAAAATCTTTTACATTCTTTTTGCAAATTTCGATTCGATACCTATCGAATGCCGTAATTTGGTTATTCAATACGAAACGAAATTTTACTCGATACGAATGCTCATTCGATCACGAGTGCCGCAATTTGGGCCCAGGCTTCTGGCTACTCACTTTAGGAGACTAGGAATAAGTCATAATGACTTTATCAAAAGCTGCAAAGATGATGCAAAAGAGGAGAACATCCTATTGGTCAGTGTCCTCCGCTTGGGAACCTAAGAAGTAGAATTCTTGGACACCCAAAAATTAATGTCCAATCAAGTCTAGCCAAAGGTGATTTGATGAAAATTCACACCTTCATAAGACTGTCGGGATGGTTAAGAGATACCAACCAGGAACTACAAATTTACGACAGAACAGATAACATCGGAGTTACAACAAGACCTTACAGAACCCAAATAGGCTAAGCCCGGTAAGGCAACTGCCAATTATCCCGCACTGTAGTGCCTTTTCTAAGTATATTTGTGTATCTTTTTGTCTTGGCATATCTGTAGTACCATAAGTACTAATGCTTGTGATTCACAAAAAAAAGGAGACTGATGGATGCCTCCTGTCTTTTTTTGTTGTTGCTTATTTTCTAAGTAATTCCAAGGAATTGTAAATATTGTGTCCTTGTAAGCAGTATATCAGGACATTCGCTTTTATCTGTTTAGCTTCTCATATTCTTTATAGAGGAGAAACGCTTGATGGCAGCAGCAGCAGCAGCAGCAATCGCATGAATGTATCTCTTCTTCGCTTATCAGTTGCGAAAAAAAGTAAAAAAAAGGAAAACCGTTTTCAATTTGTTTTAAACTTCTTAAAGGTGAGTGGAGTGTGTGTGTGTATGTGTAGGTGTGTAGGTGTATTTCTAATGTTTATATGCAAATGTATTGTATTGCTGTTATACGACGAGTCCTTTTGTCACATGAGAGAGAGAGAGCACATGAGGCACACACATATGAATAATTCTCTGTGGGTGCTCAATTTTTTCGTTTGCTTTTTATTAACAAATGTACATATTATTGTATTTGTATACGAGTATACAATATGCATGTGTATGTATGTCTATGTATGTATATGAGTTCCTGTGCATATATTATATTTTAAAACACAACACCATCACTTTTGTTTTTTTGTTTTTTGTTGAGGATATTATTCAATCCATCATTTTGTATTTTTGCAAATTGAATTCTAATTTGAAAAATTTTCTCTTCATTCTCTGCTGCTGCTGTTGCTGCTCATTTTAATATTCTTTTTCCTCGGGTTCTTATTTGCCTGCCAAATGGAAAGTAGAAAAAGGTATTTTTCTTTAATTGAATTGTATTGATAGTCAGTCAGTTGTTTCACAACTTATTTCCGTTTCTAATTTCTTGAGCTTCAAAACGCCTATGGAATCTTAAACAGTTTCATTCTAATCTTTTTTTTTACTCAGACTTCTCTCTATAGTCCTGCAGCTTTAAAAAAAAACTCATTTCAAATTACTTAAGCAGTGACACTAACATAACAATGACAATTTGTTAAAGAAATTTCATTTGAAGCCAGCATCACATGCTAACACCTACAAGGGGTAAGAAAACGGCCGGAAAATACTCTGAACATAATGTGTGTGAAGATAAATTCGTATTTGAAAATCCAAGACGCAATCCATAAATTTTAGCAGCGCCACATTTGGCATTAACAGAGATAAATTTCCTCTTAACAGAACAAAATTTGCCCTTAACAGAGCACTGTTAGCGATTTAACAGTCTTACTTGTTTACGAGCTAAGTTTTAGAAATACTCTAGGTCTACGAAGGAAGGTCATACTCAAAGGAAGGTTCCAAGGCTTTTTAATATAATCAGCAACATAGTCCGAAATAAAATGACATGGTATTGAGAAAAAAATATAAATTTGTTGCTTGAAAATTCTCTAGAAGATCAGTGGCCATTTTGGAAAATATAAGAAATTGTACACCTACCCGACTATAAGCAAATAGTAGTCCAGAGGGTCGTCTTTGGAACCGTGGTAGTGGGATAGCTGGACCGCCAACCATCCTTTAGATTTCAAAACTTTTATCCACAAATATTACTGATCATAATGAGAATTAAATTGTATGTCAATAGTCTGCAATAATAGCAAAGTATGAGACTAAAAAGCCACTGTTAAACAGTTAACAGTGCTCTGTTAATAGCAAAGTTTACCCTGTTAGAGGCAAGAAGTGGCGCTGCTAAAACTGTGGGTTTGCGTCTTTGGTTTTTCAAGTCGAATTTATCTTCACACATCTCTGAACATAGCATACAATTGCCCACAATTTAGAGCTCTGAATGTGATCGGGATTGAGACTTAAATATGCTCATTTACAAGAAGGAAATTGAAGATTGTTAATGATTACCGTCCTCGCTTTTTTGATTAGGAGATAAGAATATCCAACCCGGTGAAATACTTGCGTGTCATCCAGGTCGCCATAGTCTAGTAAGTAGTTTGCTGGCTAATTAGACGTGCGGCAATGAAATGAAAAATAATTCTTTCCGCGAATTCCTCTCAGCAGATTTCTGAAAAAAAACTCTGAGAATGAAATAAAATTTCCATGAAAAGTTTCTCAAAAATCTGTCAGTCAGAGTCTCTTTTAAGCTGTAGGCCACTTATGGATAAAATTAACCTTCATAACGTGGTTGGTGCGAGAAGCTAGGTTGTAATCCTAACTAAAGGGTTATAATGACCAATTAAATTGTTTGTTATGTATGTCTTAAATAAGGCTTTGATTGTTTCTTCTCCATCTGATTGCTGTCAAATCAGACGACTACTGGCTTGAAATATTGTTTTTTCTTGTAAATGAATATGGTTTTCATATAAAAAATCTTTAATTCTTATGACTTTTAATATTTAAATACCTTACAAAACAAAAACCTTTAAACTTAAAGCATTTCAAATGCAAACAAAAGAAAAAAAACAAGAAATTCTTTAACCATTGAATCAGAATATTTTTCTAATCAAAAATAAGAATATTTTTTCTTGTCTCTCTTGCCCGTTGCGTTACATTTCGTTTTATTTCGAATTCGTATTTCGGTCTTTTCATTTTATTTTGTTTCCAGTGAACCATTTTATGTTCAATCAAACTAAATGGCAAAATGTCTTTTATTATTCAGATCACAAAATTTTATGACAATCACGCATCAAAATAGCATTCATCAGGATGAAAATAGAAACACACACAGCACCACACACACACAACACACACATATACAAATGAACGAACACTATGAAGAGGAGAGCAAGAAGAAGAAGAGAGCAGAAGAAAAAAAATGGCAACATAAAAAAGCAAATTTTCAACAAAAGGATAAAGGCTACATAGCCAGACCGTACGTATGTACGTAGGAGGAATAACGGCAAAAAAAAAACAAAAAAAATGTGAACAAATAATCGAAATACATTTCGCCATAAGAATCGAACATAAAACCCGGGGGTGTTGTGGACAAATTGATGGTGGTGGTGGTGGGGGATGGCGAATGAAAGGAATATGTGGTGAATTTTCATTTTTTTCCCAATTTTTTTGTGTGTTTCTCTCTCTCTTTTAATTTTGCCAAAGAATTGGTACCTTTCTTTAGATTTGCATGGATGGAAAATGTTTTTCGTTGATCTTTTTCTTCTTCTTTTTTTCTCTTGTTGTTCTTCATGTCAAAGCAATATTCTTCTTCTGTTGGTTAAGAAAGGGTCGAATGTCAATCGATTTGATTCTTAAAATTCTAAATGGATTACACGCGAAATGTATACACATATGGTATGTATGTATGTCTTTAATATCTATCCAATAAAAAATTTCTAATTTAAACACACGCACACATTTGTACTTACATGTGTGTGGGACTTGATTTACGTTAAGGATATTGGCGGACATATTGATATGCGTACATGGTGTTGTTATACTAGATGGCCATACCCATAGCTTTGCTTTAGAGCGAAGAATTTTCAATACAAAATACAATTTAAATTTAAGAAATTTTTCTAATTTATTAACATACAGACATGAATGGTTATTAAAACTCTTCAGCTAGGATTAAGACCTAGCTTCTCTCACATCACTATTGCTGTGTGCGTTAATTTTATACATGAGTGGCGGGACCTATACTTTAAAGTCGACTCCGGACAACCGATTTTTAAGAATCTTTTCATGGAAAATTTTGGCCAAAAATCTGCCGAGAGGAAGTCGCCGAAGATATGTTTTTTCATATTTTCGTTTTGATGTCTGACCTAGAGTTTAAACCGTGACCTAACTTTTAATAAGCCAAAACACTTACAACTAGACTACGGCGTCTTCATTTATTTATTGACGGTGCTGCTAAATTTATTGCAATTATTATTAGTGTCGCCGTAGTCTAGTAGATAGTGTGTTGGCTTATTAGACGCAAAAGCCTGGATTCGAGCCCCAGGCCAGACATCAAAGACAAAATACAAAAAGTATTTTTTCGGCGACTTCCTCTCAGTAGATTTCTGGCAAAAACTCTGAGAGTAAATAAAAAGTTTCTCAATAAATAAAAATCTGTCGTTCGGAGTCGACTTTTAACTGAAGGTCCCACCACTCACATATAAAATTAACACCCACAACATAAGTGGTGTGAGAAACTAGGACGTTGTACAATGGGTCAATTCGAACTCCGGGTACTGTACTTGTCTTAATTGATAAGTACATGTCCTCTAACCTAACCTAACCTAAGAAGAATGTGTGCGAGGATAAATTCAAATTAAAAAAACCAAAGACCTACACTTTTAGCAGCGCCACTTCTTGCCTCTCACGGAGTAAACTTTGCTATTAACAGAGCACTGTTAACTGTTTAACAGTGGCAGTAAGTAGATTAGTGTTCTACTTTGCAATTTTTGCAGACTATTGACATAAAATATAATTCTCATTATGATCCGTATTATTTGTGAATAAAAGTATTGAAATCTAAAGGATGGTTGGTGGACGGAAATTTTCTCTACTCTAAAAATTATTCCAGTTATCCCAACTATCACGGTACAACTACCATTTGCATATAGTCTGTGTGGTGTACTATTTCTTATATGTTCCCAAATGGCCACTGATCTTCTAGAGAATTTTCAAATATTTTTGGCCAACAATCGATTTTTTCAAAATTGAAAGTATCAACTCTTATAATTATTCCAGCTATCGCACTCCCACGGTTCGAAAGAGGACCCTCTGGACTACCATTTGAATATAGTCGTGTAGGTGTACTATTTCTTATATATTCTAAAATGGCCACTGATCTTCTATAGAATTTTCAAGCAAAAAATTGATATTTTCAAAGCCAATTTTCTCAATACCGTATCATTTTACATGTGACTATGTTCGTGATTATATTAAGAGGCCTTTGAACTGTCCTTTGCATATAGTGTGGTACTCATAGACCTAGTATTTGTCCTATTTGTCTTCAGATGGATCCTATTAAATAGCTAACAGTGCTCTGTTAAGATTGAATTTTATTCTGTTAAGAGAAATTTTGCTCTGTTAACGGGAAATGTGGCGCTGCTAAAATTTATGGATTGTGTCTTGGATTTGAATTTATCTTCCTTCACATACATTCAAAAACATTATTTTTAATAAAATTTTGTTGCTTGGTTTTCATTTGAGATCACCTAAATGCCATCCAAATTGATCTGTTTATACCCCGTTGAAACTTGTTTTCATTGAAATCTGTGGCGCGTCCATATGGTTAATATTGTCCGAAATGTTTTTTTTTGCCATCCATTCACTTTCAAAGCCATGGATTAAATTAAACTTTTTAGTTTTTAATTATTTTTTAAAACAATTTTCAAATGATTGCCTTCAAAATTTATTATTTATAACGCGTGACTATTTTAACAAATTGTTTGTCAAATTGAAAAAAAACATTAAAAGATTAAAAAACCAGAGTTGCAAGCCACATTTAATTTCATGGCATTTAAAATATGAGCAGTAGTCGTCAGTTAGCCAGTCAACAACAGGTAACAATTATTGTAACCACTTTTAGACACGGTTATACAATAATTATTGCCGTCTTAATGACACTCGAGCAGACATTCACATGTAATTGGTTGTTGTTAGCAAGATTGCAATGAGATTTATCAATTCAATTATAATCGTAAACAAATTTTTAATCTTTTTTTCTTGGTCTTTAAAAATTTATTTCCCTCTCTACTGAATAGAATGGCCGGTCATATCTGTAAAGTAAACCTTATGCGAACAGTGATGGCTCAATGAGTGAACTTCATTTACATTCTAAAATATTTGTTTTCGTTTTTATTTATATCTTCATCTATACATGTACAGTGAGCGTCAAAAGAAACCGTACATTAGAAACAAAAATATTTACATCAATAAATTAAAGTTATTTTTATTTTAAAATTGTTTCATTGCCAATTTTTAAAATTGAAACAAAAAAATTAAAAAAATTTCAAAATATTGTAAAATTTTTTCGGCCACTCTCCTTAAATGGTAAAAGATGAGTTTTGTGGATTATTGGAATTTTATATTTAGTGTACAGCTTCTTTTGACGCACACTGTACATGCATACGTGCATATATGTATGAACAATCATTTACTATTCCAATCGCCACTTTGTACTTCTATGGCTCTTTTCATTTGCAATGACAGATAAGAAATCGCAGTTCTTCTGAAATACAATACTTGCTTCACTTGCTATTCTTGGTGTTGATAGATAAATTTTTCTAATCGATAAAGATAATCGCTATGAATTCATGATATTTTGAACATTGATTAGTTAATTGAACACTGAAAATAATAAGTTTTTTCAGTATGTTGTAGTAGAAGACCTGACAGTGTGTTTAGGTAGGAAAAATGTGGAGTACAGTTATTGTAGATATGTATCAGAGATCAGCAATGAGGAGTCAAAAAGATGAGTAGAATCGAATCATACGCACAATTTCTGTTACTTATACGCATTCATATTTATTTTAATATCATGGAACCTCCTCCTCTCATATTCAAAGTTTGAAGTACTCATCATATTCATACTTAACAACACGTATGATGTTCTTGATTTCGACTCTCCATAGCTCCTCAACATATACACCAAGTACAAAATAAGTATGAATCGCATACGAACACTAAAATACTCACTAGAAGGTTGTGTGTTTGCTCTGCTTGCTGCTTTGTCTTTTCTGCTTATGTGTCTTTTTTCTTTTGTTGTAAATGCAACAACAACTAAGACTGTAAATTTAAAGTATTTTTCTAAAGTTATGAATCTAATTAAGTAGGCGTATGAATCAAACATATTTCGAATGGTATGAGTTTGATGTCAACGTTGTACGCATACTCATTGCAACCTGTACTTATAAATCAACATTGTAGTGAGTACGAATGAATCAGAGTACATATGAAGTTAAATTGCAATATTGTTGACTCATTTATATTCAAAATTTCATGAGTGCTTATGAGTAGCAGAAAAACGATTAATTGCTGACCTCTGGCCCACAGTCAAGAAGAAAATGCTTCGTTTGATGACTATTTTAAGAAGTTCAACGATTCTTACTAAAAACAGGCCGTGGAAATCGCTGGGAAATGTTAAAAAAAAAGTGAAAAATTTATGGACAAAATTTGAGACTGCCTTCGAATATACATACATAATTGGTCATTAGAGCCCTTCAGCCAGGATTACGGCTTAGTTTCTCACACCACTTATGTCATGTGTGTTAATTTTATACACGAGTGGTGGGACCTACAGTTTAAAGTCGACTCTGAACGACAGATTTTTGAGAAACTTTTCATGGCAATTTTATTTACTTTCAGAGTTTTTGCCAGAAATCTGCTGAGAGGAAGTCACCGAAGAAATATTTTTTGTCGCATTTTTGTTTTGATATCTATCCTGGGGCTCGAACCCTGGCTTTACGTCTAAAAAGCCAATACACTACCTACTAGGCCTTCGAATATACAAAAAATAATTTTATAGTCTTGCTTAAATGAGTAGCAGTTTCGTATTTAGCTTGTAAAAGTTAAACATTAAGAAAATACTTCAGAATGCGGTTATAATCATTATAATATTGTTGCCTCACAAGCACTTGTTATTTATTGCAACTTAAAGTGATACAGGCATACTGCATACTGCAGGCAACAAAATAATACTTTTCATTATTAATAGAAGAACTTATAAAGAGGACTTTACTTTAGAACAGTTGAGCCTTTCAATGGAAATTCTATTGGCAACACAATTACAAACCATATTACAATGGCTTTCTAACACTGGCTAGGTAGGTTAGAGTGGTAGCTTTGCTACCAGAAGCACACTTGAGCACGCGTAGCGGCCTGTTGTGACGCCACGGGTAAACGTAGTCCCTGTACTGACAGAGTTGCTTCCACCAAGCTGGGGAAGAAGTTGATCAGCGCAAGGGCTGCACATTAATAGCACAACTACCCTATGCTGGAAAGCCAGCCGGAAAGTTTGATAAACAAAGCTTTATGCTAGACATCTATCGATTATAGCGCCGTACGCAAGAGACGGGCATTGACAAAAAAAAGTGGAGAAAAGTCTCCTCTTCCTCAACAGTCTGCACACATGGCAGAAGTGGTTAGATGGTAGCCGCATTCTTTACGCATGTCTTCCAATAATACAATGACCTGTAAGCATAGCCACTGGCGTTGCGATCAAGTCCGAGTAATTGGTTGATGCACTTTCTATCCATCGAGGGAACACTGACAGACCAAGAAATGGCACTCTAGAATTTATACTGGATATTACATACATACATAATTGGTCATTACAACTGTTCAGTCAGGATTATGACCTAGTTTCTCACACCACTTATGTTGTGTGCGTTATTTTTATACATGAATGGCGGGACCTACTGTTTAAAGTCGACTCCGAACGACAGATTTTTTGAGAAACTTTTCATAGGAATTTGGTTTTACTCTCCGAGATTTTGTCAGAAATCTGCTGAGAGGAAGTCGCCGAAGAAATATTTTTTGTAGTTTGTTTTGATGTCTGGCCTGGGGCTCGAACCCTCGCTTTACGTCTAATAAGCCAACACACTACCTACTAGGCCTTCGAATATACAAAAAATAATTTTACAGTCTTGCTTAAATGAGTAGCAGTTTCGTATTTAGCTTGTAAAAGTTAAACATTAAGAAAATACTTCAGAATGCGGTTATAATCATTATAATATTGTTGCCTCACAAGCACTTGTTATTTATTGCAACTTAAAGTGATACAGGCATACTGCATACTGCAGGCAACAAAATAATACTTTTCATTATTAATAGAAGAACTTATAAAGAAGGCTTTACTTTAGAACAGTTGAGCCTTTCAATGGAAATTCTATTGGCAACACAATTACAAACCATATTACAATGGCTTTCTAACACTGGCTAGGTTAAAGTGGCAAGAGCACACTTGTGCAGGCGTAGCGGCTTGTTGTGACGCCACGGGTAAACCCAGTCCCTGCACTGACCCAGTTCCACCAAGCTGGGGAAGAATTTGATCAGCGCAAGGGCTGCACATAAAAAGCACGACTACCCTACGTTTGAAAGCCAGTCCGAATGTTTGAAAAACGATGCTTTATGCTTGACATCTATGGATGATAGCGCCGTCCGCAAGAGACGAGCATTGACAAAGAAAGTAAATTAAAGATCTGCAAACATGGCAGAAGTGGTTAGATGGTAGCGGCATTCTTTACGCGTCTTTCCATAATACAATGACCTGCAAGCATGTCCAGTGTCCGAGTTATTGGTTGGTGCGCCTTGTTTTGGTTACAAATTAGGCCACGTGAGTCTTGCAGGGCAGCAATATTCTTCTGTAGGCCACAAGGATCGTGATTGTTACTAACATACATATCTATTTGCTGTCTATCTGTCTATCTAGTTATTGATTGGTGCGCCTTCTATCCATCAAGAGAAATGGCACTCTGGAATATACACTGGTTGCTAAAAGGAAAACTAGCTTGATAATGAAGGAGTAGGGGTTTCTAGTCAAGGCAAAATAATTTTACAGTCATGCTTAAACGTATAGCACTTTCGCATTTAGCTTGTAAAAGTTAAACACTAAAGAAACAGTTCAGAATACTGTTATAATTATTACAATACCGTTTTAAAAAAATAACAGAACACTGTAATCAATGAATAATAATTTCATTACTGACTTCCGTGAAAATTAAATTTGATTTTGATTTTGTAGTAATTAAACCACATCGTATTTACTTTGTGCAACGTGAAAGGTGCACTTTAGGTATACTTTAGCTGTAGAAGAATAACTATGAAATTATAATCCCCCTTTCAAATAACGAACGATTACTTTTAATGGCCATAATCACATAGAACTACTCTATGTAGTTAAGCACTCTAAAAAAACAAAAACAGAAACAGAGAAAAAACCGACGTTAATTAAGTTGTAATTTGCATAAAATTTAAATTAGAATTACTTCGTTATTCATTGTTATTATTACTACACATTCATCCTATTAATTAACTGACATCATTATAATAAAATAAGAATGCATTCATTTTGAACTCCCTCCCTTGCATTAGGAGAGCGCAATTTGTTAGACAATCTAAACAGGTAATAGAACTACTGTTTGTAACCCCCATCTAAACCTATATTTAACTACATAACACGATTGGTGTTTCTCTTTCTTTCGCTTGCTTCTTAGCATTCTTTTCCGTATCCATTAATTATTTTTAATTTCATGATTTCATTTGCAATGTCTTCGTTGTGGCCGGCCATACTTAGGAGTTATTGTGTGCGGTTGAGTTGCGAGGCACTAATGTTTAACCATTTGTAACGTTTTTTAGTCGTATTCCATAATTAATAATCAACCAACATTCTGCAAAAAGATGGTGATGAAGTGGTTGTCTGCCATGCCATCTAACAAAATATTTTAAATACGCCATCATCATCATCATCATCATTCTCTATACAATTATTATTTTGCATTCAACAATAACAACAACAACAACGACGACGATCAAGCGTATGTAAATGTCTCGTATTATCTATGAGCATATGCATGACTGTCAAGCAGTAGCCATGGCGATCGTTAATGGCGAGACAGAGCCGTGAAAGAATGCATTTGGAAAGTATCGTAAGTATTATTTATTTGCTCATATACTTGCGTCTGTACATTAAGCAAAGCTATTTAAAATGTGCAAAACGAATGCTGTAAGCGAAAGCCTTTTCTAAGAATGCTTGACTCGATTTCGTTTTAGAATTTACCATGTCCAAGATACGTCGTGCTCTGGTTACGCTTTCACTGAATAAGATTAATGAAATATCGCAACTAGTGGCAAAACAACAGCAACAACAACTAGTGGAGACACTAAACATTAAATTGAAGTATTGGTTGGCTTGACTGTATAGATTGACCATATTGATTTATCAATCAAACTTTGCACAAACACAGTGTAATTGAATCATTTATTGAAGTATTGGTTGGCTTGACTGTATTGATTGACCATATAGATTGATCAATCAAACTTTGCACAAACACATCGTAATTGAATCATTTGTGTGTGTAACGAGTATTGCAAACAGTGAATAATCGATTAAATATGAGGTATTTAAATGAAAAATAAACATGAATATGAACAAGTTAAATACTGGATTGGTGGCAAACGAGGTTATGACGGACATGGTGATGAAGGGACTGAAATGGAAATATGCAAGAAATGCTTCAAACAGGCTAAACGAGCAATTCTGATGTCTAGTGACGATAACATAAAAATATAAATACAGGACAGGTTAGAAATGATTGGTTTTTGTGTTGCAATATGAGACGATGTCTCTGAACTAACAGACAAGTCCAGATTAATCAATTGACTTCGCCTGAGAGTATGATGCCCTTAAATTAAATTGAAAGCATTTAGTAATTGATTTCATGGCAGATGATAGCTTCGTTCAACCATTGAGAAACGGCAGACCAAATGAAAAAGCTCTGCGGTGAGTCAGCGACAAATATGAGAATATGAAGAGGACTATACCCAATGCCTGCTCGACTGGTCTACAACCTCTGCCGAGGAAATTAGCAGTAAAGTTTCCCTGCATGTCTACTATCCCCAATACAATATCCCTGCGATCACATTTAAGCAATTGACTTCTACGTTTTGGTGAATAACTGCAGGATCGTCAGGGAATGTCGGCGCTGTCTCGACATTGTTTCTGGGCGCTTCAGTGTCACACTTATCTGGGTCCCCGAGCACAGTAATATTACGGGAAACTGCAGGTCAGGGCTGGTGCACTACTTCCGGAATCCTCTTCAATCGACTTGTGGATGCCACTTACCTCGGTCAAGTTGGTTGTCGCTCGGAAATTCTTTCCAACCTATCCTGGGTCAATGAGGAGTCATGCCCCTTCGCTGGGCTCACTTCGCCCTCAATGGATAGAAGGCGCCCCAATAAGTTACTTGGGCTTGGTCGTAACATTATATCGATCTCATGGCCATGCTTACAGGCCATTGCGTTATGGGAAGACAAGCGGAAGGAATGCAGCTCCCATCTAACGACTTTTGCCGTGGGTGCAGATCCGCTGAGGAAGAGGAGACTGTTATCCACTTTCTTTGCCAGTGCCTATCTCTTGCGAGTTGCAGACTTAGGTTATTTCGCTCTTCAATCCTTGTCAGCTTGACAGAGCTATCATCCATTGATGTCATTGCGCGGGGTACTCGTGCTTTACATGTGCAGCTCTTGCGCTGACCAACTTCTTCTTCTTCCCTGGTTTGGACGAACTTGGTCAGTATAGAGACTGCGTTCACCTGTGGCGTCACAACGGGCCGCTATGAGCGCTGAAGTGAGCTTTTGGTATCAAAGTTATCACTTCAATCTACCAACCTTTACGTTTTGGTTACAATTTAGGCCACGTGAGTCTTGCAGGACAACAAGATTCCTCGCTGCTTAGTATTTTTCAGCGTCCTCATGCACAGTTTAATGGAGGTGTTGTTTCAAGTGAACATAAATTGATGCTAGAGTAAGTTCATCGGCAATGACATTTCCATGGATATGAGATCATATACGTCGGTAGGCCACAAGGATCGTGTTTGCTACTAACAAATACACAGTAGTAAGTTATGCTTGCAACATATCTGATTGCTGCCTACCTGTCAAAGAAGATCTTTAGCTCAAGAAGACGATCTTTTAGTCTCCATTAAAAAAAGTCATAATAATTGCAGTAAGGGAACCCTTATTACAATAAGACAGTGGTAACCTGTTGAATTTTTTATTTGTTTGTACATTGAAGTCCTTTAAACTTCTGTTGCATTAAAAAAACACGCACTGTAACTGGTGGCGCACAACACCAAGCTGTGCATAGAACTCAGGGTGTAAATAATTATAGAGTCCGGTGTAACTCACATACCATAAGTGAACGCAAGTGGGCTGGACAAAATAAAACATGTGTATGCGATTTTCCTAAATAATAATTAAATTGAAATGAAAATTAAAATTAAAATTAAAAAAAAAACAGGAAAAACAAACCAATTTTATGGTTAAAGAAAATCAAGAATTCATTTTAACGACGATATTTAAGAGAAAAAAAAAAGAAAATGGTTTCCTTGCTGTTTTGAGGCGTGAAGAGGGGGTTAAACGAAAAATGGAAATTAAGTTTTTGAATTCACATACGCTGATAAAAGAACAGAAAAGAAAAAAAAGAAGAAATGTTGTAGACAAACTTTTGCTTCTCAACAATCTTTTGTGTGTGTGAAGAAAATAAATTTCAAACATACACTGTGCACTCGATGAAGTTAATAAGACTGAAAATCACTTTGCTTTTGTACTTTTCTTCATCACAATGATGAAGAGAGCCATGACTTTAAAGCCACCATACAGAGGAGATGAAGTGCAGATGTGTTGCATAAAGGAAATAAAAGTTTTGCCATGAAAGTGTGTTTTGGAGGAGTGTTGCAGTATGTGGAAAAAGTTTTCTTTGATTTTCAACAATACTGCACACACACATGTGGCACACATCCACAGAATAGAACAGACCAGGCCAGACCAGCCTGTATATGCGCTGGAATCGTTTCTGTTTTTTAATATTCTTTTAAAGAATCTCACATCAAACAATGGCTTTTATTGTTACTTTTATTGCTGTTGTTGTTGCTTTTGTTGTTGTTGTTATTGTTTATAATCTTTATTTATTCATGTGAAATTTTTCTTTCTTTGTTGAGTTCTTTATTGGTAAATAAAGGCTTAAAAACTTGAATGAAGAGTTTAAAGTGTTGGCTCACAAGCACTTGTTATTTGTTGCAACTTAAAGTGATGCATTCGTTGCAATTATTTTGAATGGCAAGGCATGGCATACTGCATACTGCAGACAACAAAATAATACTTTTCTTTATTAATGGAAGACGAGGGCTTTACTTTAAAGCAGCTGAGCTTTGCAATGGAAATTCTATTGACAACACAATTGCAAACCATATTACGATTACTTTCTAACACTGACTAGGTAGGTTAGTGTGGTAGCTGTGATACCAAAAGCTCTCTTGAGCTTGCATATCGGCCCGCTGTGACGCCACAGAATAAACGCAGTCCCTGTACTTATCGAGTTCCACCAAGCTGGCGAAGAAGTTGTTCAGTGCAAGGGCTGCACATTAAAAGCGCAACTACCCTACGCTGGACAGCCAGCCCGAAAGTTTGATAAACGGAACCTATTTCCTTGACATCAATGGCTGATAGCTCTGTTAAGCTGACAAGGATTCGAGAGCCTATATAAACTACATCTGCACCTCGCAAGAGATGAGCATTGACATTGAAAATGGATAACAGCCTCCTCTTTCTCAGCGGATCCGCATCCACGGCAGGAGTCGTTAGACGGGAGCTGAATTCTTTCCGCGTGGCTTCCCATAACACAATGACATGTAAGCTTGGCCAATGGCGTTGTGCTCAAGTTCGAGTAATTGGTTGGTGTGCCTTCTATTCATCGAGGGAACACTGGCAGACCACGAAATAGCACTCTAGAAGGCAAACTGCATTGATAATGGAGGAGTAGGGGTTTCTGATTTAAACGTTGTTAAACTAATGCTTACGGCCAGCGCAAACCCTTGATTAAAAAAAGTTCACCGAGTTGGTTTAATATATTGAGACTTAGATAAGTTACGTTAGATAAGGTGGTGAACCCCCTCGAAAGAAGATATTCTACTCAGGCCAGAATTTATGCCCATTGTGATACCACAATCAATTCTATTTCAGAGAAACACTTTAGCTCTTTATAACAAGAGTAGGGCACTGGAAGACAGTTTATTCCTCCTTCTCTGATCCACAGCTTCTGCAGAAGTCATTAGCTGCAATGATGAGCCTTTCAGCATGCCTACCAAACGGACAGTGGCCCGTAAGATTAGCTATCGTGCAATGTATAGCTAAGGGACTTAAGGAGAAAAGTAAGTCGCTTCTCCTCTTGTCTACACGAATCCTACAGAGTGTAGCAATATTCAACGTATCTTCCTGCTGCCAATGAGATTAAGTTTCTCTGTAACACGAGTGACAATATTCAAGTTAATTGAGGCAATTGGAGTACTTACGCTCCGCACCGGCACTGGTCTGCTCATCAACAATGCATTTTGGACGATATCCCCCTGATACCCATACATACCATGTCCATAAGAGTTACCTTAAAGTGATATGAAATTTCCCTGAGAAATCCACAGCATTCTGATTCCGTAACGTCATTCGTTGAAGAGTTAATCGCCGCCTGGCTGTCCGAGTAAATCAAGAGATTTTCAGAAAAAATCCCGCAATTTAACAAGCATTGTACATTCATACATAATTGATCATTACAACCCTTCAGTCACGTAGCTTCTCACACTACTTACGTTGTGTGCGTTAATTTTATACTTCAGTGGTGGGACCTACAATCTAAAGTCGACCCCGAACGACAGTTTTCTGAGAAACTTTTCATGGCAATTTTATTCACTCTCAGGTTTTTGACTAGAAATCTGCTGAGGGGCAATTGCCGAAGAAATATTTTTTCATAATTTGTATTCTTCGAGATGTCAGACCTGGGGTTTGAACCGTGACCTTACGTCTAATAACCCAACACATCTATTTACTAGACCACGGCGACTATTTCGGATGACATTATACTATGGACTGGAAGTAGTTCAGGAAGTTTGTACAAGATATAGAGAGTAATATGCTATTCCTAGGTGGCTTAGGTGTATGCCAATTGGCCTGCCTACCTACCTATTGGATACCAGCTACAAACTGGAAGCAGATATAATCTATAGCTTCATATTTGTTTACTTATTTACATTTAAAAATTATGAGCGTGAAGATAAATTCGAATTAAAAACCAAAGACGCAAACCCACAATTTTAGCAGCGCCACTTTTTGCCTCTAACAGGATAAACTTTGCTATTAACAGTGCACTGTTAACTGTTTAACAGTGGCAATAAGTAGATTAGTCTTCTATTTTGCAATTATTGCAGACTATTGACATAAAATTTATTACTCATTATCATCATTATTATTTGTTAATAAAAGTGTTCAAATGTAAAGGATGGTTGGTTTGTCAAAATTATTCTAGCTATCCCACTACTGCGGTTCGAAATAGGACCTTCTGGACTACAATTTGAATATAGTCGGGTAGGTGTACTCTTTCTTATATGTTCCAAAATGGCCACTGATCTTCTAGAGAATTTTCAAGCAAAAAATTGATATTTTCAAAGCCAATTTTCACAATACCACATCACTTTGTATGTGACTATGTTGTTGATTATATTAAAAGGCCTTGGAACCTGCCTTTGATTATGATATGGTACTTATAGGCCTAGTATATGTCCTAAGATTAGCTTCTAAACAAGTGCGCTTGTTCACATGGATACTGTTAAACAGCTAACAGTGCTCTGTTACGGGCAAATTTTGTTCTGTTAAGAAGAAATTTTGCTCTGTTAACGCCAAATGTGGCGCTGCTAAAATTTATGGATTGCGTCTTGGATATTCAAATTCGAATTTATCTTCACCCACATATTATAAACTGGAGTCTAGTGCTCCATATTTGTTTAATTTTCTCCACTTAAAACAATACAATTGATAGGCAATTGCTTTTCGATTAGAACAGATCATGATAAATACATAATACAGTATGGCAAATTAGTTGACAAACACTTCATAAATTTTTTTGTATTTCAATTTAAAAGTTGAAGACTGTTATTTGCTTTTAACTACACGACACCGCGGTACAACTTCACGAGGAGATTCAGGACATCGGTTCCGGACAAAAAGGTCTGGAAGGGTGGTGTGACCCACCCGGTAAGGGACTTCGTACAAATCTACACCGACGGTTCGAAGCTGAACGGAGCTGTTGGCAGTGGAATTTTTTCGGAATCGAATGGAATAGCTCAGTGTATAAGACTGCCAGACCACTGTGGTGGCAATACAGGCTGCGGCAAGAATTAATGGGGACGGAGGGGTCTCCAAGCCGAACGTCACCATACTTTTTTGATAGCCAGGCGGCTATCAGGGCTCTAAGTTCAAACGTTATGAATTCCAAAACGGTGTAAAGGTGTCGCAGATATGTCGACGGGATAGCGGAACGATATCGCATTAATATCGCATGGGTACCGAGACACGGTGGTATTCCGGGTAACTGCAGAGCTGATGAACTTGCCAGGCGAGGCACGACCATCGAACTCTCCGATGAGTTCTCGAATCTGAGCACGCCTATGAGGACCTGCAAGCTCATAATTGATAATGCGATCGTCGATTCCGTCAACGACAGGTGGGCGGCCTCGGACACCGGGTAGATCGGCTCGTAAAAGCTGGCCAAGGCTGGATGAGGGGCGCACAATGAGTCTGCTTAAACTCCAAAGAGGCGCGCTCAGTGTGGTTATCGGTATCATTAAGGGGCATTGTATTATGCGGGGCATTGCGCATGCGAGACGCATTGGACTTGGACACCTTGCTAACGATTTCTGCAGAAGCTGCAAAGATAAGGAAGAGAAGGAGACTGTCCCTCACATGCTGGGTACATGCCCGGCTCTTTGATAAAGGAGAAAGAAGAACTGTCAAGGATTGTCATTGGCAGCTTAAATCGCTTCATCAGGAGCTCCGAATGGTTTCGACACCAGGGGATAGCGGATAACTGTGGTAACACAATGGGCCCAATGTGGCCTAAGTGTGTCCATCCAATTTTCTTGGATGGGTAGCCACCTCTACCTATTTGTTTTTACATTGGATTTTGAATTTATTTTGTATTGAACTAAAGTATGTAAGTTTAATTCCATTTACCATAATGATTTCAAGGCACTGTACATCCATTCTGTAGGAAAACGATTTCCTTTTTTAAAACGATTCTTTTTAATTCCTTTTCATTAAGTATTGTCTAAAGCTCTCATTATAAACAATTTTTTTTTCTTTCGAGTTACACTTTTAATTTTTAATTTCACTTTATTTTTTTTTAATTTATTTTTTAATTTTAAAACTTCAATTTCCTTCTAACTGTTGCCCGCATCAAAGCTTATGTGAAACTAAATTCGAAATTATTTTCAACTCTCTAGAAAACCCCTGTATTTTAAAAAAAATTGAATTTTGAAAAACTGAAATCTGAAATTTAATGATGCTTAACGTATGCAAATTATAATAAATTTTAATTTATTCCAACAAAAACAATAAAAAGAAATCCTTTTCATATTCAAAATAGGCAAAGAAAACTAAACAGTGAACGTAGAACAGCATGCTAGGAACATAGATCTTGTAAAACAAGAAGGGTTCGTTTGGAAATTATCATTTCAATAGAAAAAAAACGAATCCGAATCCTTTTACGTTTTTTTGTTGTGCTTTGCTTGAACGTTTTGTTTTTTAACCCCCAAATGATGCTTTTCGTAGGTAAGTAAATACGTAGTGATCATAGGCTTGTTTTGTTATGCAAAAAAGGATCTCTTTTTTGTTGTTTTTTCTTTGCTTGTCAATGAGGCGTTTACGCTCGCGCATAAATTATAAGACGTTCTTGTCAAACCCTTTGGCTTAAAACGTATGGCTTGACAGCTGAGCTGTTTGTCACGTATTTTAAACATCAATCGGTATTTAAAAACAATATATGCTTCAGCTCTCATAGAAATTTATTATGGTATTCAATTTGATTTTATATTTTGCATTCCATGTTTATACCGAGGCTGGATTAAGTTCTCCATTAAGCATGACAAATTTTCTAAGGGCCTACTATAAATACATTTCTTTCTTTTTTTTATATTCTAATCCTAGTTTGATTGATGACAAGCAGTGGTTACGTGTTGGTATTTTCATGACCATGTTATTCATAATGTCAATAAACTACCTCCTACAGATTAGCTGATTATGATGAAAATGAAATATGTTTGCATGTGGAAATATGTTTTGGATTCTTTTCTAAATCTCTAGAATTGAAAATTATGCGCGAAAAGTTTTTTGTGGAAGCACAATCAGAATCAAAACAAAATTTGGTATGAAACTTTCTATGAACATAAACTCTTAAATGTATAAAAAGGAGTCTACAATTTTATTTCATTTATAATATATTTCATGTCGCAGCTATGTTAGATTTGAATGTCTTAAACTTTAAATTGTAGCAGCTTCCTAGTGTAAGAAAGAGACGTTTATTCTTAACAAAACAATCTACGTTACGCACGTCTGTGCATCAAGCTGCGCTAATTGAAGTGTGCAAACGAATGATGTGAGCGAAAGCCGAATCTGGGAATAGTTCAATTGATTGTCGCAACAAGTGGAACAACAACGGCAACTGTCAGAAGGAGACATTATGTTGAAGTTATTGGTTGGTTTGACCATATTGATTGATTAATCAAACTTTGCAGACTATCAATCGAATTTGTTTTGTAAGTTTCTATGTACATGTCTTGTTCTGGTCGCGCATTCATTTAAAAAAAAAAGCAATGAAATATTGCAACATGAAGGAGACATTAAGCTGAAGTAATATTTGGCTTGACCACATTGATTGATCACTAAAACTTGACAGAATTTCACTTGAATTTGTTCTGTTAGTTTCCATGCACATTTCCAGTTCTGGTCGAGCATTCATTGTAAACAAAAGTAATGAAAGATCGCAAGAAGTGGAGCCACAACGGCAATTGTCAGAATTAAGTTCTTGATTGGCTTGATCGTATTGATTGATCAATCAAACTCTGCACAAACACAACGTAATAGAATTATTAAATAATGAAATAAAACATGAATATGAACACGTTAAAGACTAGATTGATGGCGAACAAGATTATGACGGGCATGGAGATGATGGGAATTTAACAGAAATTTACAATAGAATTCAAACTTGCGAAACGATTAATTTTAATATCTAAAGCTGATATCACAATGGTAGAAAGATAGGACAGGAGTGGTTATTGTGTTCCAATAGGAGACAATGTGTCAGAACTGACAGAGAATTCCAGTTTGATCTCGTGACTTCGCCCTTGAATTAAACTGAAAGCATCTAGTGATTGATTTCCTGACAGGAGATGATAATAATTTGGTCATTACAACCCTTTAGTCGGGATTACGTACTAGTTTCTCACATCACTTATGTTGAGTATGTTAATTCTTATAACAGGTGATTTTTTAGCTATTATCTTTTTGGCAACACTGGTTTAAACAGCTCACGCATGTTTCGTGTTTTGTTTCACTGTCAAACATCTTCAGTTTGGTCTATAATTTACCCATGAATCGTCATACAAACGAACAACGCTTGCATTTTTGGTGAATGGGCTCTTGGAAAGTTGGCCGAAGATCCACTTCTTTATCGAAAAATTGTGTTCAGCGACGAAGCTCATTTTTGGCTCAATGGATACGTAAATAAGCAGAATTGTCGATTTTGGAGTGAAGATAAGCCAGAAGCATTGCAAAAGCTACCAATGCATCCAGAAAAAGTCACAGTTTGGTGCGGTTTATGGGCTGGTGGCATCATTGGACCGTACTTCTTCAAAGATGCTGCGAATCGTAACGTAATTGTGAATGGTGAGCGCTACCGTGAGATAATATCCAACTTTTTTTGCCCAAAATGCAAGAGCTTGACATGCATGACATGTGGTTTCAACAAGACGGTGCCACATGCCACACAGCACGCGTAACAATGGACTTATTGAGAGGCGAGTTCGGTGAACATTTTATTTCACGTTCGGGACCGGTCAATTGGCCGCCTAGATCGTGCGATTTAACGCCTTTAGACTATTTTTTGTGGGGTTATGTTAAATCGCATGTCTATACAGACAAGCCCGCTTCAATTGACGCATTGGAAGACAACATTGAAGCATTTATTCGTGAGATACCGGCCGAAATGTTGGAAAGAATGTGAAAAAATTGGACTAAGCGGATGGACCATTTGAGGCGCAGTCGCGGTCAACATTTGCATGAAATAATCTTCAAACATTAAATTATATGGACCGTACTATCGATTCAAATAAAGATTTCATGCATTTTTCTGAATTTTATGTTTTTTTTTTTTTTTTTGAAAATTATTCCTATAGCTCTTAAAAAATCACTCATTGGTGGCGGGACCAACAGACGACACCGAACGCCAGATTTTTCAGAAATTTTATTTATTCTAAGAGATTTTGCCAAAAATCTGTTAAGGGGAAGTGGCCGAGGAAATATTTTATCATAATTTGTGTCCTTCAATCTCTTCGACCTATGGTTTCAACAGTGGCCTCACGTTTAATTAGCCAACACACTACCTATTAGACTACGGCGACTTCAGTTAATATACAGTTAATCTTAAAAACAACAAATGTTAAAAAAGATATTCTAGCCAGAATTTCCACATGATATTGATAAAACAATGACTAACGAAAACCTACGCCACTATAATTCCAAGACACACTACTCTGCAGTAGCAAATAATTCAAAAGAAAACACGAATCTTTATTCCGATATTTGCAATATTCTCACGTGAACCGCCTGTAGAAAGGTACAAAAAATTCTTGACATTGACGAGTTACACGATATCAGTTTTAAAATTAAAAGATAACTTCGCAGAACCTTAACCTGCTGAGGGTTAAAAACGCAGACCAACTTCGGCAGCTGCGTGATCTGTATGATACAGGTTGGCGGATCTACAGTGAGCGTCAAAAGAAACTGTACATTAAAAAAAATTTTAAAATTGCAACAACAAAAAAATTACAAAAAATTTCAAAATATTGTTAAATTTTTTCGGGCACTCTCCTTAAATGGTAAAAGTTAAGTTTGGTGTTTGTTTCAATTTTATGCTTAAAGAACAGTTTCTTTTGACGGTTACTGTATTTGCTAAGTCAGTGATCGGATCTATTCTGACAACTTATTGCGAATGGTAGTAGATGGTGTAAGGAACGTTTTTAACACATGGAATATGCTTTTAATATTTCATTTCGCTGATATTCAAAATCCTTTTCAATTTGGAATAATCTATAAACTACTTGAAATCTGTTTTTGTTATAGTTGTTGTTAAACAACAAATAACAATAGAAACAACAATACAAACAATAAATGTGTGGCAAAAAGTCAGGTATCTGTTGTTTTAATGCCTGTGTTATTATTATTATTATTTTGTTTTGCAAAAATCTATTGCAAACAGTTTATTTAACCCTTGAACTCTGTTATGTTAAAGCCACATTAAAAGAGTTTTTTTTTGT
This sequence comes from Sarcophaga carnaria, assembly GCA_958299815.1. Taxonomy (NCBI): domain Eukaryota; kingdom Metazoa; phylum Arthropoda; class Insecta; order Diptera; family Sarcophagidae; genus Sarcophaga; species Sarcophaga carnaria. The sequence goes on along the minus strand of OY283151.1, from coordinate 7,725,546 downwards.
TCAAACAAACACCCCAAGATTCTTTACAATAAAAAGAATAAAAGGATGCTTTCTAAATAGATACTCGAAAATACAAAAAACTAAACAACACACACCCATGCATACTATAAGCAATGTATGAGCAGCTCATGGCATATTTAAAAGGACCTTATCAATAGGCTGGGCTGGCTTTGTAGTTAGGTTTTGTAGTTTACATTTAATGTGCGATTTATTGCCATTGATTAGATCAGACTGTAAAATCATCAAAAGTGGTTTTCTATACACTTTAACTCCTCTTTTTTTTTGAATTTTTATTTTATATGCCCTTTGTGCTATGCTCTCTCTCAACCTTTTATTGCTTTTGTTGGTTTCGTTTTTTTTTTTCGCTAAAAAGGATGCAAAAAACTAATAAAGCGGAGATAAAATTTTTATCATTGAAATTCTGATACTGCTGGGCTCAACCCAAAATAGGGGTTGTAATCCACTCGGCTTCTTTTTTTTTTGCAGGCGCTTATCCTTTACCGCTTGGCCCATTAATATAAATTTGCCTTTTAATAGTTCAATGGGTATGTATGTATGTTTTTGCATATGATGTACGTGTATATATTTTTCATGGTTGATTTGATTTTTATGAATATTCATATTCATATTCATTTACATCGTCTGTTGTTTCTTCCTAAAGCCAATGCAAAATAGTATTTTTGGTGATCAAAGCATTGTTACTCGTACTCTTGCGTTGTTTGCTTAAAAATCAAGGGGTTTTTCTGTTTCATTGTAATTCTTGATTTATGGCCGAACATTTAACACATTTTTTTGTTGAAATTAAAAAAAATAAAAAATTTTCAAAAGAAAATTTAAATGTAACGAAAACATTTTTAAGCCTTTTAATATCAAAAAAAAAAAAACAACAAAAATAACAACCAACATGTGGTAACACACGTATGAAACATATATTAATGGGCCCTACAAACAATAGAGAACATATTTTACGCTCTCTTTACAAACAAACAAAAAAAAATTATCACAAGAGTTTTGTATTTCTATGATAGAAAGAAAGAAAATCGTTTTTTAGTTACTTACTGTGCTTAAACAGGATATACTGGGGAAGTTAGTTTTGATCTGAAATTAAAAAAGGAGAATGTATTTAGGACTTAAAGCTGATTAAAAGATTTATAATTTTTGGAATTATTTTGGAAAATCCAGGGATCCAATCCATAAATTTAAGCAGCGATCCCTTATCATGCGACCTCTTCAACTTTGTCATGGAGAGTGTTCTGAGAAAGGCGGGAGTGCAGCGCAATGGCAGTATTTTTCAAAAAGGCGTCCAATTGCTTGCGTACGCTGACGACATTGACATCATAGGGCGTACCAAGCGAGATGTTACTGCTGTTCTAGGGCCATTGAACGGAAGTCTACTAAGATGGTTCTGGCAGTAGATGAGGGCAAAACAAAGTATATTTTATCGACAGGTAGAGACGTGAGGCGTATTGATTACACAGCCCTGCATGGGTTTTGCAAATAAGATTGCTCCAGGTGTTTCCGAAGGCATTTTGTGCGCTGAACACGAATCTGGTTTCAAAAATTTTAAATCACGTCAGGTTTTCGAGAAAAAGGGGGTTAAAACACCTAAAAATAGCGTTTTTGGCCATTTTTGAAACATTGTAGAGCTAAACACTGACCATCACTTTTGTCAGAAATTGACAATTGCCCTTTGCTCTTTGAAATGAGCCCAAAATGGTGGATCCAATATGGCGGTCAAGTAAATCTGATTAATTTTTGTAAACCTTTTTTTAAATCTGAATGAAGATCTGTAATCAGCGACCACAAAAACCCCTGAGTAACAATTTTCAAGTAAATCTGATTAATTTTTAAGGACCTCCGTAATGTGTTGAGGCCATCTTATTTGCACAAAAAAGTTCAAATTTGCAGGGCTGTGTTATCAGATTACGGCCGATAACTATACTTTCGATATAGTCAAGGAATTTATTTATCTTGGCTCCGCCGTTACCACCAAAAATAATGTCAGTCTGGAGAACAAGCGCAGGATCACTCTTGCCAACAGGTGCTACTATGGTCTCAATAGGCAATTGAGTAGCAGAGATCTCTGTCGTACGGCAAAACTAATATTCTACAAGACACTCATCCTTCACGCGCAGAGGCATGGACCCTGTTAAGCACTGATGCAGCAGCCTTGAGAGTATTCGAGAGAAAAGTAATATCTTTGATCCAGTGCGAGTTGGCGATGATTTCCGCATACGATCCCATAGTGAGCTGTCTGAGCTCCTCAACGACATAGACGCTGTGCAGCGTATTAACATCCAGAGGCTGCGCTGGCTGGGCCATGTCGTTCGAATGGAGGGGGATGCTCCGGCAAGGCGGGTATTTGATGCGGGGATCTGCGGTAGTCGGCGAAAAGGACAACCTTGTTTGCGTTGGAAGGACCAAATCGAGGAAACCCTGTCATCGATTGGTGTGACCAACTGGCGTAGGCGCGCAAAAAGCAGAGGCGCCTGGAAGGATGTGTTGCGGCAGACCGAAAACCGTTAATAGGTTTGTTAGTGGCCAATTAAGTAAGTAAGGAAATAAATAAGGAAAGACCTCTCCAGGCAGGAAGTTCCACATAAGGATACTTCGGCTAAAGAACGAATTCTGTCTCTAATACAGTGTGCAATCCACTGGCCAATCGACCACAAGTGGATGTACCCTACAAGAGAAACGGGTGCTACTTAAGAAAACATGGTTTTCGGGAACATACTCGTAAACATAATTGGTCATTACAAGCCTTCAGTCAGGATTATGGACCTAGCTTCTCACACCACTTTATGTTGTGTGTGTTAATTTTATACATGAGTATAACTAAACTCAACGCCAGATTTTTGAGAAACTTTTCATGGCAATTTTATTTTTTCTGTCAGAGTTCTAATGTCAGAAGTCTAATGAGAGAAAGGCGCCAAAAGAGGTTGAAACATGGGCATTTTTAACGGATATACGTACAATTAATGGAAAAACGATTGCAGATATGAGGCTTAGAGCATACGTTAAAAATCCTGCCAACATTAGATGTTATCAGTTGTTAAGTTTTCCGTATCTATTGAGTTACAAACATTCTAGTGAATATTCAACTGAAATTTAAACAGAATATGTTGTAAATATTATATCATTAACGGATTAATGATGAAACCTGCCTAAATTAAATGTAACCAGTGGCATGGAACAAATAAAATCAAAAGCATTTAATAAAAATTCCAAAAAGGAATAAAAAAAAACAGAAAGAAGTGTAAGAGGATGATGATGATGCTACCGTTTACTTATGAGAGCATTAAACATATGATTCCAATAAAATATTAACATAACTGTGTACGATATCTAGCTGCCATGCCATATAAACAACATCAAGGACATGCGTAGAAATGTAAAACGTAACACAACCCCACTGAATGGAAGACAAAAAAACGTCATAAAGAAACAATAGATTAAAATGAAAGCAGCAGCAGTAGCAGCAGCATCAGCCATAAAATCTATAATCAAAAATCATAATGCGTGAAGTGGATTGTGGATAAAGGAAGAATAAATTACACATGAACACACATACAACACATATCCTTACATATTTACAAAGGTAAACCTCTAAGGTTATTTGAATTTTTAAAAGATACACACGAACCCATCCAGCCAATATGCTGAGCACATACAGACATCTGAACATATTTAAATGTGATCTGTGATCACCACACACTTTGCATGCTGTTTTATGTGGTTCTGCCTAATAAACATCCATGCAGATGATGCGTTTCAAACGATAAGGAAAAGTTTATAATTTTTTTTTGTTTTTCATAAATTAACCCCTTACCTCACTCAAATATGTACTTCTCACTGTTGATCTGCGTTCATTTGCAAGCTAAACCCGAATAATCATTTAAGCGTTTAATTTGTAATGAAATCTACAAACAAATATTTCTCCATTCGATACAAATTTCATGTATTTTACCCGCATCATAAAGAGCAAATGCTATGAAACGTTATAGAAAAATTGTTTAGAATGATAGAATGAGACTAAGAGTTAAGAGAAGTCATTGAAATATTTCTAAAATAGCATGAACCTGCATCTGTTATGGTTTGGAAAGCATCTTTCTGAACAGGATATAATTTTCTGCACTAATAATCTCTATACTGGGTAGATTAGCTAGAGAACTGCAACCAGAACATCTATTGTACTGTCCTGACTCAATAGTTCCCACTAGATATGCAAGCAAGTGTTTCCTTCTGAAATGTATTAATGCTGCACAGGTTTGAAGCAGAGATCAGCAATGAGTATTCAAAACGATGAGTAGAGACGAATCGTACTCATAATTTCTGATACTTATACGCATTCATACTTATTTTAATATCATGGAACCCCTCTACTCATATTCATAGTTTGAAGTACTCATCATATTCATAATTAACAACACGTATGATGTTGTTGATTTTGACTCCCCATAACTCAACATATACACGAAGCACAAAATAAGTATGAATGGCGCACGGACACTAAAATACTTACTAGAAGGTTGCGTGTTTGCTCTCCGTGCTGCTCTGTTTTTTTTTTGCTTATGTATCTTTTTTTTTTTTGTAAATGCAACAACAACTAAGCCAGTAAATTTTGATGAATGATTCGAGTCTCTGGAATCATTTATAAGTCCATATTCGAAGTATTTTTGCTAAAGTTATGAATCTAAATCAAACATATTTTGAATGGTATGAGTTTGATGTCAATGTTGTGCACATACTCATTGCAACATGTACTTATAAATCAACGTTGTAGTGAGTACGAATGAATCAAATCAGTTAACTTTCAATATTGTTGACTCATTTATATTCAAAGTGTCATGAGTGCTTATGAGAGGTGAAAAAACATTGCTGATCTCTGGTTTGAAGTATGTTTCATGGTAATTCGTTTTCTTCATCACTACGTATACATATCAGACTAAAAGTGATTTATACTCGGAATAAGGGCTCTTAGAGCCAAAAGAGTCTGGTCAGAAGTCTAGTCTGATGCATAATCCCATTGTATTTACGTAGAAAAAGTTTAGATTGAGTCAAATCCTTCTCCAAACATCTTCTTTTTCTCCGAATATAACGTTCGTTGAAGCCAACAATGCCTGATCAGAAGTACATCACCTTATTCTACACAGTCTGATGCATGATCCCACAGTAATTACCTTGAAAAAGCGTATATTTTGTGTGAATTCCGCCTACATACGTCTTTTGCTTTCGCCGAATATAATATTCGCCGAAGCTCCCATCCTCGCAAGTACATCTGCCTCTACACGTATACATAATTGGTCATTACAACCCTTCAGTCAGAATTATGGACCTAGTTTCTCAAACCACTTATGCTGTGTGTGCTAATTTTATACATGAGTGACAGGACTTTAAATTCGACTACGAACAACAGATTTTTGAGAAACTTTTGCGTGGTAATTTTAATTTACTTTCTGAGTTTTTGCCAGAAATTTGCTGAGAGAAAGTCGCCGTAGAAATATTTTTTTCATATTTTCGTTTTGTTGGGTTTTGAACCGTGGCCTCTCTTCTAATTAGCCAGCACACTACCTACTAGACTACGCCGACTGTAGCCTGCCTCTCTATTGCAGTGAATTTCCATATGCCCTGGAATTCAATAATAGACGACCCTATTTCTGCAGACTAACTCATTCAGTTTGCCCATTCAGTCCCATATTAATTTTAATACAACCTCATATGTGCTGAGTACTCAAATGACGATCTGGTAGTTAGATGGTATTCTTGTGTTGCATGCTCTATACCTCTTGAATGGGTAACATCTAACAGCTGTAGATGCACGATGTCCCTCTCGGCTTTCGGCTTGTTCCGTCTTATAATGTGAATGTATGTGAAGACATATTTTAAAATATATTACCCTGGACGCGAACCAATGCAGTTAACAGAGCTCTGTTATGTTATCAACAGAACTTTGTTATGTTACTAACAGAACTCTGTTATGTTACTAACAGAACTTTGTTATGTTACTAACAGAACTCTGTTATGTTACTAACAGAACTTTGTTATGTTACTAACAGAGCTCTGTTATGTTACTAACAGAACTCTGTTATGTTACTAAGAGAAGTCTGTTATGTTACTAACAGAACTCCGTTATGTTACAGACAGAACTCTGTTAAACAGGACAGGAAAAAGTATTAAAATTTCTGGGTAAAATTAGGTAAAAAAGCACAAGTTTGTAAAATAAGTCCTATAGTTAATCACTGTTACAAAATATTGCGTATTAAGGACAACAATAAACAGATAATCCTGCATTTCCGAAAGCTGATTTAATCCGATAAATAAATCAATATAGGGATAAATCTGGACAATATGGGCGGACAAAGTGAATCGTTTTTAATGCATATTACGTCCGCTTACCTAAATTAATTGCCAGAACCCTTAATAGAGAGAGTTTTGATACACTCTTACGTCGGTAATAAAACTTATTATCAAAATAGTATTAAAAGCCAGTGTATCTCGCTGAATCCAAAGCATCACTAGCTGTTGTTAATGGACATTTAAATACCTACGAACAAAATATTTTTATGAGAGACCGGGTAACATAAATAATGGCCAAATAGCATAGCATTCTGCTCAGGAAATACCACTACAAATACTTTGAAATTTGAAGGCCCCAAAAATCAATCAAAAAGACAACACAAACACCGGTTCAAGTAACAAAAAATTGCGCAGAACAGCATATTTCCTGATAAAATTAAACTCCTTTTATTGAAAACGCTTATGAATAGCGACTATAAAACCGCGTAAATAAATTCATTCATAAAATTTTATGCATTTGTTTCTTGTAACAACTGCAGTAAAATTTCAAAGAAAATGAGAGACAAAAACTAAAAAAAAGTTGAAATAAAACGAGGAAAATGAATGAAAATTGTAACAAAAATAAGAAATAAATTTCCCTAATGAGTTGGGGGCAAAGAAAAATGACTCAAACTGAAGCAGAACAGAAGCACGTGCCAATAATAGTGGGTGATGGTATGAGTTGCGACTGCACTCGGCAACATTAGTTCATTAGCCTTTTAAATACCAGAAGGAAAGAAAGAAATAATGAAAGAAAGAGAACGCGTAATAACAAACCGTAATTTGCTGCAAGTTTGTTTTGTTTCGCTATTTTCAGTTTCATTTTCCTTAAAGAAACAGAAAAAATTAAAAGAAAAAGAAAAACAAAATACCCGACTGTTTAAATGAAACAATGAGAATGAGTAGGAGTAAGGGAAACTTGCACACACATACATACATAAATATTAACAAATACAAGACGAAACTTCCTTTCCCTTAAGAACAAAAACAAACCAACACTGGCAAACAAGTAAATGAGTTTTTAAAAATAAAGGAACCCAAATAAGAACAAAAAAAAAATGAAAGAAATTATGGCGCGAAAAATTCCATGGGTTTTGATGCTGAGCTCTGCTTCTCTGCTGCTACTCGCATACAATTTCTTTGTATTCATTGCCGGTTTGTTTTTAATCACGAAAACCGTTAAAAAAAAAACAACAACGTACAACAACCGCCATTTACGCCAAAAGGAAGGCAACGAAAATAAGTAAGAACAACAAACACCCCAAGCCACAATTTTATTTATTTTTTTTTTCTTTTTTTTAAATGAGCAGGAGCAACAACATTAACGGCATTATGTCTTGAAGAAACTGTGAAATAGAGAGGCAAGCCAAGAGAAACGGTGCTCTTGTTACAAGAAAACTTTTAAATTGCCAGTGAACTTGAGTCTCTGAGTAGCAAGGGTGTGGGTGAGGGAGGCTGAGTAAACGAAATGATAGAGATTTTAATGAATATTTACACCCAACACACACACCCACCCACACACATTAAAAATAAAAAATAATAATAAGACAGCAGGGAAGAGATGATGATAATGACGAAGAAGAAGAAGAAGAAGATTACGTTATATACAACCCAGTTTCTTAAGAAGTTTATCACATAAATAAAGTTGGCAATGAAAAATTTTCTCGGCACTCGCTAAATACTACAGCAGCTGTTTTGCTTGCTGTTTTACGCTCCAACTTTTAATGATGATGAGCAAAATGATAATGAAGTTGTTTCTTCTTACAGGCAGACATTGTTTTTTGTTTTGTTTTATTATGAACAACAACAACAACAACGCCAATGACATTCTTGTGTTTTTCTTCTCCAGTCTTCTTAGTTAACATTTGTACGTGAAAATGAAGAAATAATAACAGAACTTTTACTTCTTCTTGTTGTTCATTTGCCCTTTTTTCTTTAATATTTGTTATTGTAACAATTGTTGTTGTTGTTGTCATTTTTTTGTACGCAATTAATTAAAACTTTGTTGGGGTTGGTTATGGTTGGATTGAAGGCTCAACTGTATGAACAACAACAACAAAACCAAACAAATTGCGTATAAAAGCAAAGCAAATGAACTTGTGTCTCTCTTGTTTAAAACAGTGTGGTAGTGTGGGAGCAACAACACCAACAAATTTTCTTCATTAAAATGTTTTAACATTTAAACACGGACTTGATGAGTAATAAATTGGTGTGTGGGGGAGTAAAAGTGAATGAGTATGTCTTCCTTTGAATTTCTTTTTTACAATTAATGTGCTTGACTGTGTGTGTGTGTGTATGAGTTCAAGAGAAATTGTGTCAAACTGTCTGGCTGGGTCTGTTCTTTTTTATTTTTTTTTCTTCTTCTACTCTGTTCGTGGGAATTCCCCAATTATTTAACTCCTCTCCTCATCATCAGCATCTAGTGCTCACTGTACTGCTCTTTTGTTCTTACAGTCTGTGAGAGTACAATCACTGTGTGCGTGTGTGTGTTGTAATTCAATTACCATTTTCATAATTTCCCTTTTTTTTGTCTTCTTGAGTTTTGTGGGAAAATTTTTCCTCCAGTCTTTGTTGTTGCCTGTTTTTGTTCGAAAGCTATTGTCTTTGGTCGTTAAAAGTAAATGAAATGAGTAATTGAAAGAGCAAAAAGCAACAGGTTGAAGAGACTGTAACGAGACAGAGTCAGCATTCATAGGAATGAGAAAAACACAGGAGAACAAATCTTTAATTAATTGAGGAAAACTTTAAGAGTAAAAACTTACTGAAAGAGATAGCACTTTGGAGTATGAAATATCTTTCAAATAGAGGGCCCAAGAAGGTTTTAGTGAAATTTAGTTTAATCGAATCAAATTTTACGGAAACTGGTCCATTTCGGCGACTTCCTCTCAGCAGAGTTCTTTTAAAAACTATGACAGTTAAAATAAAATTGCCATGAAAAGTTTGCCAAAAAGCTGTCGTTCGGAGTCGACTTTAAAGTTTAGGTCCTGACTCTCATGGATAAAATAAACACACACTACATGGGTGGTGTGAGAATCTGGCCCGTAATCCTGACTAAAGGGTGGTAATGGCTAACTAAGTAAGTGAAGTAAGTATTCTTATTAAAGCCCAGAATAATGAGAAGCATTTTCATCACAATTCTTAACTTTTTTTCACATCAGTTGTACATTCAGCAGGTGTTTCAATTGTAGTTGTAGTTGTGCAGTTGATAGTTGTGTAGTTTGTGGTTGTGTAGTTGGTGGCTGTGTAGTTGGTAGTCGTGTAGTTAGTCGTTGGTAATTATACAGTTGCGTAATTGGTAGTTGTGTAGTTGGTGGTAGTGTAATTGGTAGTTGTATAGTTAGTAGTTGTGCTGTTGATAGTTGTACACTTGGCAGTTGTTTAGTTGGAAGTTGTGTAGTTGGTAGCTGTGGAGCCGGTAGTTGTGCAGTTATTAGTTGTTTAGTTGGTGGTGGTGTAATTGGTAGTTGTGTAGTTGGGAGTTGTGTAGTTGGGAGTTGTGTAGTTGGTGGCTGTGCAGTTGGTAGTTGTGTAGTTAGTCGGTAGTTGTGTAGTTAGTCGTTGGTAATTTGTAGTTGTGTAGTTGGTGGTTGTGTAATTGGTAGTTGTGTAGCTAGTAGTTGTATAGTTAGTAGTTGTGCGGTTGGTAGTCGAACTTTTGGTAGTTGGAACTTGTGTAGTTGTGTAGCTGGTAGATATGCAGTTGGTAGTTGTGTAGTTGATGGTTGTGTAATTGGTAGTTGTGAAGTTTGTAGTTGGTAGTTGTGTAATTGGTAGTTGTGTAGTTGGTGGTTGTGTAGTTGGTAGTTGTGTAGTTGGTAGTTTTGTAATTTGTAGTTGGTAGCTGTGTAAAGATTTCACGGTAGTTTTATATTTATTCTGATTTCATTCAATAGTCCTCCTAGCGATATTACCTAGCGCCTTCCTTACTGTATACCCAATTTACTTCCTCTTACGTAACATTTTTATTACAAACTTAATTGAGAATTGATTGGTTTTTATTCTGAATTCGGTTTTGTACAGAGTCTGGGTCATCTTGCTGGTAAAGATTGGAATATTATTTGCCTTTGGATTCTAATAAGTAAAGAAAAATTCCCCCAAGTCGTAAGTGAAGCTTATGTTGCTTTATGTTTCTCTTTTTCTTACATTCTTGTATACTTTTGGGGGAGAAGGATTTGTCGAATAATAAAGATTTTATTGACCAGAATGATACAGAAAAGTAACCTGGAATAGTGAAACTGACCAAACCATTTAATTTTCTACTACTTTTACTTGGTACACATGCGTTCCCTTAACCTACCAAAGGTTAATGGTAAACCGTTTTCCTATTTCTGATGTTTTAAAAAAAATTTAATTCGTTTTCCTAAGAATTTATTGTGTTAGACTTTCTAATATACAAGGTAACCGCAGTACCTACAGATGTATGTACGTATTTGCCCTTATATGTGCGACAGGAACATGAAAAAAAGGAAAGAAGTTTTAAAATAATAAAGGAAAGGAAAGTCCTCGTCAACAACAATAGAGGCAATTTCAATTCAATTTGAATATTTCGCCATCACAATAAAAACATCATCAGCCACCAGCAGCAACTACAACATGATGTTAAGAAAACATTGAAGGATGTGATGTGTTGCGCAAAAAAACGAAGAAAAGAAAAATAAAGTAGACGTGCCATGCCGTTCGCTCTTTTATTATTAATATCGTTATTCTTGTTGTTGCCTTTGTCGCCAACGCAATATTGTTTTTGTTTTTTTTTCATTTTATTTTTAGTATGCAATTCCCGTTTTTCAAGGTATACGTGTGTAGCCATTGTTATCGTAACATTTCGAGTGTAGGTGGTTCAAAAACGAATTTTGAGACGGTACAGTGACTGAATGAGAGCCGTTTTATAAAGAAATGTGTTACAGAAACCATTGCGGAGCCTCTTTTTAGGCTTACCAGCTTTGGTTCTGTGACACTACGGCATAAAGTATTGCAAACCTGGTTCCTGTGCCCATTTCCTTGCTTTTTGATATGTTCTGTTGCTGGAAAACATATTTTAATTGCAGTTGCCTCGCAGTGATACATGCATAATTGGTTATTACAACCCTTCAGTCAGGATTATGGACCTAGTTTCTCACACCACTTATGTCGAGTGTGTTAATTTTATATATGAGTGGTGGGACCTAGAGTTTAAAGTCAACTCCGAACGACGGATTTTTGAGAAATTTTTCATGGCATATTTATTTAGTCTCAAGGTTTTTGCCAGAAATCTGCTGCCTCTGGCAATAGCCGGATAAATATTTTTTCATATTTTAATTTTGATGCCTGACCTGGGGTTTGGACCATGGCCTTAAGTCTAATAAGCCAACACAATACCTACTAGACTACTAGACACTTCTTCCAGTGATATTCAACGTAATAAACGATAATTGTTAGGGAATGTTATCTCTAATTCACTATTTTCGGCCTTTTTTGGCTTATTTAGAAAATTAATGGATATTTTTCTACTCCACCTAATAATTTACGCTTTTATTAGAACGTGTTGCCTTTATCAGATGCAGTTTTATCGTTACTAAGTCGTTCCAATTTGTTTTTCAGGTCAATTGAGAATTCTTTTCCCTTACATGTTGCAAACAACGTGATAAACTAATAATGACGTACCGTACCGGCATTATCACATTTTAAAAGCAAGAGTTTTTCTTCTTTTCTTTTAGCCCGTATGCCATCTCAAGTGTAGTAGGTTCAATAAATGTAAAGAAAGCAACAGAAACACGGTAAAATCCGATTCAAACTACAAGACGAACGAACATTACCTTTGCAAACTCATGCACACCCTATACTCTTCGCTACTCCTTTAATTTTTGATTTGTTTTTTTTAAGTTTTTTTTTGTTTATGTATTCTTTTAAAATAATAATAAAAATATTTTACATCCTGTATGTATGAAGAGGAATATGACATTTTTGTGTTCTCCTTCTCTCTTTCTTCTTCTTCCTTCTTCTTCCTGCTTGAAATTTTCTATTCAAACTGGGTAACAACAATTTTATCAACACGAGTGTGTATGAGTGTGTGTTGGTAGATGTTGAGAATTGTCACAATAATGCTTCTTATTATACTGTGTGTGTTTATTTATTTTAAAAAAATTCATATTATTTTCTCTCCCTCTCACTCTCACACATACACCCATGCATGTAATAAAAATTACATGACAATGTATGTGAAATATTTCAAATAAAATTACAATCAAAAAAAAAATATGTTGTTTTTTTTTTCTACTCCCTTCGTTTTTTTGTGTTGATTGCTATTATTGCCTTCATTGTTGTCGTTCGGTTCGGTTTTTGTCGTCGTTAAACATTTTTATTGTTGTGACTTAACTAAGCATGTGGGTTGTTTGAAGGATCCTTAAATTTTTTGTTGATTTTTTTTTTGCTTTCGGTTCCTATTCAAATTGAATGCCAATCAATAGTTGTCCTCTATTTTACTGCAAAAACTTGTCATGCACATTTCACTGATTCAAGAACTTTCTCAATTGCTTAGAACTGATTGAAGCAGTCTTTTGAGTCGTAAAGCACATTATTTTGTGCTTCTTAAGTAGGATATTCTACTTCACTTTCGGTTTAAGGTTGGAAAATTCTAAATACTTTGATTAATAGGTTATTCCTTGTTAAAAAATATTGATACATGTTTACCTTTTAAAAGCGTTTAAAATATGAGCTCGTAGATTGCAAATAAAATAAAAATAAATTTGTGTTTAATTCTAATTAAAATTCTTTATTATTCGCACAATTTTGTGTAACACTGTTCACAACTTTTCAACAACAATTGCTTTTCGTTGTTATTCCTCTGTTTATACCCTTTGCTTAAACAATAACAATTACTTGACAATTGTTCGACAGATCTTTGTAACGGAGATCTTCAAACCAAGATTACTCTCTTCAAACGCACCGCGTATTTACACAAGACTGACTGAACTTTTACTGACTCGTTGCCTGCTTAGCCTTGCCTTTTATATGGCAGAGTAAACAGTCTGATGAATGTTCTTGAAGGCGAATGTTCGTGTCTTTGCATTCTCGAGATCTCTATAAACGTAAAAATTTTTGTTTCATTATTGTTGTTTTTGTATTTTGTTTACATTTATCCTTGTGGTGTTTGTAGGTATATTTTTGTTTACTTGTTCATCACTTTCTTATGCTGGTGTTAGTTGGTATATTTTTGTTTACTTGTTTATCATGTAAACAATTTCATTGTTTTTGTAGCCTTTGTTTATAATTTTAATGTTAAACGATGTAAAAGCAAAACAGATTTTTGCAATTTTGTAACTATATATAATAATATGAGTTGCTACAGATGGATTCCTTACAGATCAGTTCAGCTTCTATTCAGGGCCACCAAAAGGTTCTATTTTATCTAAAAATCTATTCCTGATTTTCCTTAATGAACTTCCCTATTTAACTTCTATTCCTATCTAGTCTTTTGCACTGATATTTGTTATTAATAATCGCTTGTACATCAAGCTCTCTGAAGCCAAAAAGTCTTAATGGGACTCACTTACATAGGGCATAGAGACAATCTCCGAGTGGGATAATGCGAATAGGCTCTATTTAAATGCAAAAAGGACCCAATGTATTCTACTGACTTATATAAACATCATTAATAATATATCAATTGTAACTAAAGCCCGTATAAATACTCGGGAGCTTGAAACTCTTGATAATGTGGGTATGAGAATTCTTCTTTTGGTTGCAAAAGTTATATTCTTCTCTTTTTACAGAGAATGTTATGTTAACTGAGACTATTAAGTTAACATAATTGATAAATTTTAAAAAGTAAAGAAAGAACATCTTAATCACGAAAATATCATGAAAAATCTACAAAAATTCAAGTCATTGACAGAAAAATGTAAGTCATCGACCAAAAAAGCAAGTAATCGACAGGAAAGTGATAGTCATGGGGCACTAACATGTAAGTCATCGAGCAAGAAATGCAAGTTATCGACAGAAAAATACAAGTCATCGAACGAAACTTGTATATTTTTCAAGTGAATAGTCCGGCATCTGGAATTTAAATTTAAGACTTCATTATCACGCGTCGGAGATATTGAATGTGCCTATTAATGATGGTAGGATATCTAAATCTATTGGTTCCTTGGAACACTATTGCAATGTGACTTTTGTTTGACAGTTCTTGTGCTATTAAAACGAATTGTGATCAAATGAAATAAAGGAGTTAGAATCCCAAAATCACATATTTTTTCGCAGCACCATGATAACATTATACGACAACTGACGTTCGATCGTTCAGCGCCTATGAGGGTGTCTTAAGATTGGTATAGGGCTGTCTAGGCAAGCAAAATCAGTTAGGAATGGAATGCATTGCAATAAGTGGGTAGAAGAGTATGCGGGAAGTAAAGCTTCAACACTTACGCTGGGGCCAAAAATTTTCTGTGGCGTGGAAAGAGGAGTTTGTGAGGATATTCTTGGTGAAAGGCAAGATAGAGAGACAGGGAGTCTTTTGTCAAGTAAAACGGGTTTAAGACAATCCAAACTTTTTAGATAATTACATGAGGAAGAGAGAGTCATTCATCAGACTATTTTGAAGAGTTCTTATTGCTCTGATCATCAAACGCAATGATCATTTTACCTAGATGCCAGATCATCTTGAATGATTTTTCTTTACAGAGGATATTGCTTTCCTGTAAACTAGACAGTGTTATACAGTCTCTGGTAATGGGCTTTTATTGTTATTTGTCGAAAACTGGTTTGAATAGTACACCAGCTAAAAGTGTGTATTGAACAGGTTATCGTCATGACTCAGCAATTCGATTGCAAAAGTAGATCAGGTTACAGAGAATATTGAACAGGTTATCGGCATAACTAATCCATTCGATAACGATACAATACTATTGATGTACATACTCGATTAATATCGTGATAAAATAATAAAAGAAAAGAAGACAATTCGCTTGAATGCGAAATATTTTTTAATATTAGTCGAGTATTTTTTAGAATTTTAGATTAAAAATCGTTTTTTTTTTCACATGAATTTCTTTAACTTTATTGCTGTGTTTATATTGTTATATGTACGTTCCCTTAATCAAGTAAAAAAAACGAATAACAAAATTGTTGTTCCATATGAGAATTTTTTTTTTGTTTTTTATTGTGAATTGCAAAAGGAATTTCATTTTATTATAAAAAAAAAATAAAAAAAAAATGTGCGTCAATGTGTACGAGCATGCGAGGGATCGTCATGTCAACCCCTACACATGTAAATCTATTTGTAGATGTTTGTATGTGTATTCTTATTGTCTGAATATGTAAATCCTGTGACTTTCTTCGTCCTTTTTTTATTTTTAATTTTTTGTGATTCACATTCTGCGAAATGATTCGACATTGTTTTGACTCCCATATACTCGTATTTTTGTTTATTTGTAGGGATTTCTTTTTTTATTTTATTTTCTTTGGATTGTTGTTGTTTCATAAATATTTTCTTTATTTTCTTATTTTATGCAGAAAAAAAAACGGAAAAAAATTATACATATTTTTGTAAATTTGTTCGACAATTCTGACATTCTCTACATGCCAATACAGTGTATGAAAATTATGTGTGTGAAGATAAATTGGAATTTAAAAGCCAAAGATGCAAACCTACACTTTTAGCAGAGCCACTTCTTGCCTCTAACAGGGTAAACTTTGCAATTAACAGAGCACTGTTAACTGTTTAACAGTGGCAATTAGAAGATTATACTTGTACTTTGCAATTAATGCAGACTATTGACATAAAATTTAGTGAATAATAGTGTTGAAATGTATGGGATGGTCTGCGGAAATCCAAAATGAATTCAGATTAATCCTGTTAAATAGTTACCAGTGCTCTGTTAAGGGCAAATGTTGTTCTGTTAAGAAGATAAGTTGCTCTGTTAATGCCAAATGTGGCGCCGCTAAAATTTATGGATTGCGTCTTGGATTTTCAAATTCGAATTTATCTTCACACACATATGAAAATAGGATGAAACATACATACATAATTGGTCATTACATTGCTTCGGACAGGATTACGACCTAGTTTCTTACACCACTTATGTTGTGTGTGTTAATTTTATACATGAGTGTCAGGACCTACAGTTTAAAGTCGACTTCGAACTACAGATTTTTGAGAACTTTTCATGACAATTTTATTTCACACTCAGAGTTTTTGCCAGAAATCTGCTGAGAGCAAGTTGCCGAAGAAATATTTTCGTTTTGATGTCTGACCTGGAGTTTGAACACACTACCTACTACACTACGGCGACTTTAAACGAATGAAACGTAAATTTTAATTCAATGCGAATCAGATTTGCAGATTACGTAACATATTGGAGTAAAATTTTTCTCAATTAACGAAATAGGGAATCCTTCTCTTTCAGGAATACTCCTACAAAGGCCGGTTAACCTAATCAAACTTCACGATAAAAGTTTCAAATGCGGAAAACTTTAAAACAAAATGCATTTGTTTACATAGAATTGGAGAAAAAATGTGATTTTCATGGGGAAAAGATAGTTCAAGAATTAACTTAACCTCCAATATGCGACAAGAAACAAAATCAGAAAAATGTTCTGAAAATTCAAGTGGTCGCCGTGGTCTAGTAGGTAGTGTGTTGGCTTATTAGACGAAAAGCCAGGTTTCGAGCCCCAGGCCAGACATCAAAATAAAATACAAAAAGTTTTTTTTTTTCGGCGACTTCCTCTCAGCACATTTCTGGCAACAACTCTGAGAGTAAATAAAATTGCCATGAAAAGTTTCTCAAAAATCTGTCGTTCGGAGTCGACTTTAAACTGTAGGTCCCGCCACTCATGTATCAAATTAACACACTCAACATAAGTGGTGTGAGAAACTAGATTGTAATCCTGACTGAAGGGTTGTAATGACCAATTATATTATATAAATTCAAGTGTATTTTTTTTATATGTCCCCGAGTGTAGTCACAAAAATTTCATACAACAATAATAACAACAACAACAACAATTCATTCATATCTAAAGCATGTTATTTTCAATTCTTTTTCTTTTTGTAACATTATTTTTTCTTTGGGATTTTCGTTACGATTTCTTTTTATTTTTTTTTTTTGCATTCATTTTTTTTGGATTCTGCAAACGACATTGTTGTCGTTATTGTCACAGGATAAGGGTTGATAAACACATACGAAGCGTATATGCGAGCATATATGCGGGATAAAATTTATAAATTTTTCATATAAAAATTGTTTTTACATTTATACACGCACGTACGCCTAGCACGCACTCACACACATGCATTGTACATTCATATGAACAAGTATTCATATATATGTAAACATACATATATGTATATACGTATGTACGTGCATTGCTATGACTGTTAACAGAATAAAAATATTTAATGTATGGAATTTAATGTTTATTGTTGTTGTTGTTGTTATCGTATTTACAGTGATTTCTGATTTCTGCTTTCTCTGTGACACACACACACAATCCTTAAAACAGTAGGAGAAGGTGTGGCTGGGTTGGTGGTACAGATTTTTGGTTTATTGACTAAAACAACAACAACAACAATAAAAAAAATATTATTATACTTGTGATGTGATTGATTGGTTAAATATGCACACAGGGAAAGTAAGTGTATGATGACAAATACATACCTTTTACAAAGGCACACACACATACATACACTTAAGCTTGTAATCACATACAGTAGTCTAAGCCTAATTAGTTAGACACATGCATACATACATATGTACATACACAGCCAGGCATATAAACAGAGCGTTTAAGTAGCATTTCTTAACATTTCTTTGCTTCATTGAAGTTTTCTTAAGAAAGTTTTCCCAGCTAAGCGGATGCTAGAATGATACGCTTGTTATCTGCATACATACATACATAATTGATCATTACAACTCTTTAGGCAGGATTACAACATAGTTTCTCACACCACTTATGTTGTGTGTGTTCATTTTTTATATATGAGTGGCGGCAACTACAAATTTAAATTCGACTGCGAACGACAGATTTTTTGAGGAACTTTTCATGTCAATTTCTTTTTCCTCTCAGAGTTTTTGCCAGAAATCTGCTGAGAGGAAGTTGCCGCGGAAATTTGTTTTCATATTTCGTTTTGTGGTAGATGCCTGACCTGGCGTTTGAACCGTGGTCTCACGTCTAATAAACCAACACGCTACCTACTAAACTTCAGCGACTTTTCATCTAACGCTGGCAAATAAGAATGCTTTGTAGGAACATGCTTTGGATTGTTATATTTGCTGGGCTGGAGAAGAACCTTGAGGTCCTTCCTTATAGGTGACATTCCTATGATGGTAGTTGTTGATGAGACAGTGAAAAAGATAGGGTATTTAAAAAGAGATTGAAGCTTTGACAATCGAAAACTTTGATGATTTTTGCGAATTCGACGGTGATATATGTTCGTATAAAGGTATATTTTTATTATATATATATTTTCTCAAATTTCTTTTTTTATTTGAAAGTACAATCCTTCCGGTTAATAATGGAAAATAATTTCTTTCAAATGGCTGCCTCGACTGGCCATGCAGTAGCCTACACCGATTTTGGCAAAAAAATCATCTTTTCAGTTGAAACTCATTTTGGTCTTGGCGGGTATGTAAACAAGAAAAATTGTCGCATTTGGGGCACAGAAACCCCGCATGCATACATTGAAAAGCCGACGCACCCAAAACGAGTCACTGTTTTGTGCAGATTTTGGTCCAGAGGCATAATTGGGCCATTTTTCTTCTAAAATGAGCAAGGAGTGGCCGTTACAGTCAATGGCGATCGTTATCGGGCCATGTTGAACGAATTTTTATTCACAAAAATTGAAGAGGAGTATATTGGCAACATTTGGTTTCAACAGGACGACACTACGTGACACACAGCCGAAGCTACACTCGATGTTTTGCGCCCTGTTTTTGAAGATCGCATTATCAGCCGCAGAGCTGATGTCGTTTGGCCATCTCGGAGTTGCGATTTGACACCGTTGGACTATTATTTGTGGGGTGCCGTCAAAGATAAGTGTTACGCCGACAAGCCAGAGACAATTGACGCTTTAAAGGACAATATTCGTGAAGCCATTGGTGAAATACAGCTGAACACAATCGAATAATGTGCTTAAAAATTGGACCGATCGTGTAGGCTACTGCATGGCCAGCCGAGGCAGCCATTTGAATGAAATTATTTTTCATTATTAACCGGAAGGAAGGATTGTACTTTCAAATAAAAAAAGAAATTTGAGAAAATATTCAGTAGTTTTTTTTAAAGCATTTTCAAAAAAAAATTTATTTGGCGGATCCTTTATATGGCAGGGTAAACAGTCTGTTGAATGTTCTTCAAAGCGAATGTTTATTACTTCACCTTCTCGAAATCTCTATAAATGTAAACATCGTTGTCTTCATCTTCATCGCTGTAAACATCGTTGTTTACATTTATTCATGCTGATATTTTTTGTTGTATTTTTGTTTACTTGCTTACAAAGCAGTACGATAATTTGTAAACAGTTTTGTTTACTGTATTATTTTGTTTTGTAACTTTTGTTTATAATTATAATGTTAAGCGATGTAAAAGCAAAACACCACTATCTTAATTTTTCATTTTCGTAACAATATTAATGCCGATAATTACCTCAACCCAACTGTATTTAATTTTAAATTGACTACAAAAATACTTAACTCTAAAATCTAAGGCAAAATATGTTAGAAATGTTGTTGATTATTTTCTCTATTTAAACATTTTAAATATTTTAAATATGTACTTCAATTGAATGGTTATTTGACTATGATTTATTAACTTCGATTAGAATTTCATTTATTATGAAAAAGGAGATAGAAATTCGATAAATTTTGAAATATTTTTCAAATAGACTTCTGAACAAATCAAATCCCATCTTTTTTTTGCTGCAGGTTTATTATCCCATGTAATGGCTACACATTTAACTCATAGAACCTAACTTCTTAATTTCCTTCTTTGCATGATAATGATGATGATGATGATAAAGAAACGAAATGATAAAGTCTTCTGTAATTTCCTGTCATTTAAAATTTTGCACATCAACATCATCGTCGTACCGTACAAAAACGGTATCATAATCATCAGTAAATGGAATCATTTACTCGGATACAGTAAATGCTTCATCAAATTCTGTACTGTACTGTTCGGTATGGTTGATTAAGAAGATTTCTTAACAACAAAAATTTAAGAAAAAAAAGAAAACATATTAATTTGTTGTTTTGGCATATCGTTTAAGGCCGCATCCACAAACGACAACAACATTTTGATTTTGTTTGTATCCTTTTTACATCATCCTTCAACAAATTTTATGTGTCACTTACACAAAATATTGTCGAAATAGAAACATTGTTTAACACAAATATGTTACAGTGTACAAATGTATGACTAATAAATACATACAGACGTACAGACGTCTTACATATACTCGCAGACATAAGTAATTTTAGTCATTTAAAGCTTTATTAATACTTTTATACGAAAGCTTATACATATTATTGTTGGTATTCATTAGAAATCATTTCAAAAACGATTGAAATTTTCTAAAGAATTTCAATTATTTTTGCCAAAATTGTTTTTAATTTTTAAAAATTAAATGAAATTCTTTAATGAAGATTTTTACAAAGATTTTGTTCTTTAACAAGATAAGATAATTGCTTAGAGGAATATTGGAAAGAGTTTTTAATGATCCATTATTGTCAGATTTAAAACAACAGACGTAAGGAAACTTATCTAAGAAGCACTCTTATACACAGTAACAGTGTTTCTCATAGCGATGATAGCCCACATCAAAATAAGCACCGCAACCCCTTTTTATCTCTGAGAAAAAGAAAACGTAAACTGCACATCCGCAGCCTAACTAAAGAGTGGGCCGACCATAAAGCACGATGTTTGCTGTGACTCCCACTTTTTTTTTTTTTTTTTTTTGCTGGAAGAAAGGAAAATGCTTTATGCATTCATGATGGTCGTCACCAGACTTGATATGTCGGACTCTCCCACATAACCCGCCTTGTCTCCTCACCGGGGAATCATTCCACCTCGGAACCACGGTTGTATTACTTCGAGGTGGACCCCTTTTCTGGCATATGTTCCAGTTCCAACGTCGTCCGCCTGCGTCCGGGCTCCGCTCTATTTTCAGTCTGCTGCGTCTAGAGCAAATTTCTTTCTTCGCAGGACTTGTTCTACAAAGTGTTTTACTGCGTTCCAGCTCTCTCTCTACGGTTTATCATTTTCAGCACGACGTTTGTAGGGCTAATGACGCCGATTTCAGCTTCGAGTCGCTGACGGCGTTCGCCCCATCGACAACAGCTGAAGAAAGTGTGTTCGGAATCATCTAACGTTTCTTTCTCTTCATAGATACAGAATGGCGAGCGGCATTTCCCCATGCGATGCAGGTACTCTCTGAAATATCCGTGACCGGTCAGCATCTGGGTTATGTAGTAGTCTACTTCGCCGTTTTTTCTGTTTTTCCACACTTGCAACTCGGGAATCAGTTTATATGTCCACCTTCCATGCTGTTCATTTTCCCAGCGAAATTGCCATTTTAGGAAGACTTCGTGCTTTATCGCTTCTATGCTCTGTAATTGAGTCGTACTTTGCCTGGCGTTGAAGATCATCCGGCGCTCATATGCTTGTAGGTCTATGGGAACCATAGTCCCACCTTAACGTCAAGCTTTTTACGCAACTTAGTTTAACATTCCTTTGCTTCAGTGTTTGACATATTCAACCATGAAGGGGTACACAATTGAGCAGCACGTTAAGAATATTGAAGTCTTTTACAAAGTAGGGCGTTCAAATCAAAATGCATTTCCTGTACTTCCCGATTTTTTTTTGTTCAACATAATCGATCGAACAATTGAGAGAATTGTGGGCAAGTTTCAGCAAATCGGGTGTGTAGGAAATATAAAAAAAATAACGTCGAAAGGCCCAATGGACAGGCAACAGTGAATGGCGACTTTAAAAGGAAAATCATTTTCAGCGTCTTTCACTTTAACTTGAACAAATTCCAATTCACAAGTGAACGTTGAAAAACCGATACATCTACAAATAGTGACTGTTTGGTGTTATTTGGTTTTATTTGGTGTGGCTAGCGCGGTCATTGGGCCGTAATACTTCGAAAATAAGGTCGATCAAGCAGTTACTGTGAATGATGTTAGCTATCGCGAGATGTTAAACGACTTTTTGTAACTAGGAATGGATAATATGGACCTGAAAGATATATGGTTCCATAATCACACACACACAAATATTCATGTATTTATGAGTATGCAGCACCTGCATATTTGTACATGGCTTTAATATCCGTACTTATGGTTGTGATCATGGAAACTAATAGTTATGACCATGAGTGCCTCTCTCGTTATTCACTGGCATTCACTGGCACCCACTAGAAACTGTACACAAAATCGAAGTAAACGGTTGTGGTTGATTTAAGCGAAACGCTACTTATGGCTGAATGGTTTAGAAGTGTATTTGAAAAATATTTCGCTGGTGGCGTCATCAGGCCTTACTTCTTTGAAAATAAGTTCGAGCAAGCAGTTATCGTAAATGATGTTTGCTATCCCGAGGTGATAATGGATTTCTTGTGGCCAGAAATTGAGGATGTGAACCTGAACGACATGTGGTTGCAACAGGATAGTGCCACTTGCCACAAAACCAAGGAAGCAAGAGCTGTTTTGAACAAAATTTCAATGGCAATGTTATCTCACGTCGTGATGATGTTAATTGGCCGCCACGATCATATGATTTGATACCGTTGGACTTCTTTGTTTGGGGATATTTCAAAGCAAAAATGTATGGCAATAAGCCAAGCACAATTCAAGAGCAGGTAAGATAATTCTCTGCGTTTTGTGTTGGACTACGCTTTAAAAGCTATGGAAATGGATTTTTTCGACGGCTGAAAACTGACTTTTATTGCCCATTATTTGGTTGCCTGCAACAATACGTATTGACAATATGTATTGATTGTATAAAACGAACTTTTGTTGTTATTATTACGTTGTGGAAATGATATTTCAGACCCTCTTGAGTGCTTGTCTCTTTAGATATTTTTCATTGGTGGGCGATTAAATCTCCCAAGTATTGTAGGCCTTCTGTGAAATATTGTGGTGAACGTTTTTTCTCCCGATAAGCCAAAACATATGGACATACATACATATGTGACAAACTTTACAATCCTTCAGTCAGGATTACGACCTAGCTTCTCACACCACTTATGTTGTGTGTTAATTTTATACATGACTGGTGGGACCTACAATTTAAAGCCGACTCCGAACGACAGATTTTTGAGAAACTTTTTCATGACAATTTTATTTACTCCCAGAGTTTTTGCCAGAAATCTGCTGTTTTGATGTTTGGCCTGGGGCTTGAACCCTGGCTTTACGTCTAATAAGCCAACACATTACCTACTAGACTACGGCCACTTCAATAACAACATTATTTACCTTCAGAAATCTTCGGAGAGGAAGTCGCCGAAATTTTTTTCAAATTTCGTTTTGTTGGAGATGCCTGACCTGAGGTTTGACTCGAACTCGAACGACCTCCAATAACTTTTGATTTGTCATAGCATTTGTATGTTATTAAGTAAGAATTTGTTTTAATTTTTTATTTATCCACGACTTTATCTAGAATTGAACATGAAGAAACAAAGAAAAATTGTAGTTCAAGATATTGATTTAGATAAACTACAATAACAGAAAAACAACAACAACTACAACAACACAAGTGATAATAACAATAGCTTTTTAAAGAAAATTATATCAAAAAAAATAAAATAAAATCAATAACGTTTTATTTCCGTGAATATTCATTTTCATGTTCTATTTTTTTTTTGTATATTTTCTCTCTAATAAAAGTAAACAAATTGAAAATTTAATTTATGCCAAAAAGAAAACCATAATCCATCCATTCATTCAACCAAGCAACCAGCTATACAAACATCTCAAGCAAACATTTATCCATCGAACCAAGCATCCAACCATACAGCCATCCATCTATCATTCAACAGCAACACTTTACTTTAAACACTCAGTTTGCAAAAAAAAAAAACCGCAGTTAGCGGCACAGAGTCAGTTAGTCCCCAGTCACCAGTCCCCAATTCAATGAGTGAAAGGTGCTGTGACTGAGATATATTATTTGTATAGACACTGTATATGTATACGTACATATTTAGACGACCATAATCACTATAGTGAGACAATATCGTCACACACTTATTTTTTTACATTTGTATTGTATCCTACAAACCTTTACACTTTCCTTTACACTTGGTTGTGTATGGTAAGCAAGTATTGTATACTAATGCGTGTTCCAAGCAGTGTTGGGTATGGCGTGCATGTGTGTGTTTGTTTTTGTCTCTGATGAATCTCTAGCGTAACATGTTGTATTTTTTGTTTGACAGTGTGTGTGTATTGTCTTGTTTGTTTAACGCCGCTTTTCTTATGGTTCCTGCCCCTATAGCTACCCAAGACGTTGTTGCTGCTTTAACTTTGGCTCCATGTTGTTATCGGTAGCGCCTTGTCGTTGTGTTTCTGTTCGGTTCGGTTCTCTTATTTAAAATGCGCGTATCAAATGCGTTGTTTTATATTTTTTTTTCTTTTTTCCACGTTTTTCTCTTCAACTCATCCTGTCGATATTCATCCAGATGATGAAAATGACAATATGCGTGTCAGCTTCTGATAAGAAATATTTTTTTGTCTGTTTTTCCTTTTTTTTATGACAACTATTTGAAGGATATTAACGAAATGCTTCTTTTTATATAAAAAAAAATAAAAATAAAATATATTGTGTTCAGTACAACAACGCATTTTTGATGCTGCTTCTGATGCTGCTGCCATCATCTTAAACTCAATAAAATAGAATTTTCTTGCACAAAAATATAATTTTTTCAAGTGCGGCTTTTAAAGTAACGAGAACAAGTTTTAAATGAAATTAAAAAAGAATTTTTAACAGCAAAATTTTCAATCACACTTGCAACTGCAATCAAATTTTTTGCTTCTTCTCTTGAACTTTCAGTTTCATAAACCAAGCGTCATTAGTGTTGTTAGGGGGCATTAGAAGTTTGAAAGACTTGATACGTCAGGTTGACCCCTATAAATGTTGAGTGATATTAAATAGTCAAATTTTTTCACATTGAGTGAGGTTCGTTCTTTATGTGGGTGAAGATAAATTCGAATTTGAAAATCTAAGACGAAAACCATAAATTTTAGCAACGCCACATTAGGAGTTAACAGAGCAAAATTTTCTCTTAACAGAGCAAAATTTGCACTTAACAGAGCACTGTTAGCTATTTAACAGCACCCATCTGAACAAGACCACTTGTTTAGGAGCTAATTTTAGGTCAAATACTAAGTCTATGAGTACCATACTATATGCAAAGGAAGGTTCTAAGGCCT
Organism: Sarcophaga carnaria; assembly: GCA_958299815.1. Lineage (NCBI taxonomy): Eukaryota > Metazoa > Arthropoda > Insecta > Diptera > Sarcophagidae > Sarcophaga > Sarcophaga carnaria. Next base: position 7,699,819 of record OY283151.1, on the reverse strand, counting down.
CTTAATATAATTAGGAACATTGTCACATATAAAGTGTTATTGTATTGTGAAAATTGGCTTTGAAAATATCAATTTTTTGATTGAAAGTTCCCTAGAAGATCACTGGCCATTGTGGAACATATAAGAAATAGTACACAATACAGACTATATGCAAATAATAGTCCAGAGGGTACTCTTTCGAACTGTAGTAGTGGGATAGCTGGAATAATCTTGAGAGTTGAGATATTTTCCGTCCTCCATCCCCACTAACCATCCAATAGATTTCAATACTATTATTCACCAACCATAATGACCATAATGCGAATTATATTTTATGTTAATAGCCTGCAATAATTGCAAAGTAGTAGAATAATCCACTATTGCCACTGTTAAACAGTTAACAGTGCTCTGTTAAGAGTAAACTTTGCCTTGTTAAACTCTGTGGGTTTGCGTCTTTTCATTTCGTTTAAGCAATATAAGGAAGGTAGGTATGTAGGCATTAGGATGGACACACTTAGGCCTAATAGGAACAGTTAGACATATGGATCGTTTAACAAACGTAGAAGGCATAAAAGTAGTTAAAGCCTAAAAAAAGTGGTGATTTAAACGTAGCTACTATTCAAACATAATATACAGAGAGGCGATTGTGGTATTTATGGAGTATTTATGAAGAGATTGGAAATGTTACACAGAATATCAGACACGTGGAATGTAGACTTCGTCGAAAATGTTCCTTCTGCTAGAGAAAGTGTGACTTATAATCTGAATATGCTAATTCCAAAGGCATCTTCAGCAATTGGGCCTGTCTTACGCTTTGCATTCAGTATTTTGCATTCAGTCGTCGTAGTCTAGTAGGTAGTGTGTTGGCTTTTTAGACGTAAAGCCAGGGTACGAGCCCCAGGCCAGACATCAAAACGAAATATGAAAAAAAAATATTTCTTCGGCGACTTCCTCTCAGTAGATTTCTGGCAAAAACTCTGGAGAGTAAATAAAATTCCCATGAAAAGTTTCTCAAAAAATCTGTCGTTCGGAGTCGACTTTAAACAGTAGGCCCCACCACTCATGTATAAAATCAACACACAACGTAAGCGGTGTGAGAAACTAGGTCCTAATCCTGACTGAAGGGTTGTAATGACCAATTATGTATGTATGTATGTAAGTATGTGTTTTGCATTCAGTTTTTGCACTTCTATTCATATAAAGTCCAACGCGTCTTAGAATTAAAGGAAGCTGACCGCTCAGCGTACAAACATTGATTGCTGATGCTAGTGCAAGAGGCTTTTAATGCTAATGTTTCGCCCAAACGTCTCATGAGCGATGAAGCTTACTTTTTAATCGGTGATGTCACTCATAATACCGACGCATATTGGGTTCGCGTAACCACGAAGTCATTATGGATAAACCACTGTGAATAAGTTGTATATTGTGCAGACTATACTTGTACCAATTCAGGGCGTTGTGTGGTATAAAAAAGAGTAGAGTCTATGAAGTCGTCTTAGTCCAGTATGTAGTGTGTTGGCTTATTACATGTGTGACCACTGTTCAAACCCCAGGTCAGACATCTCGAACAAAACGAGGTAAGAAAAAAAATATTTCTTCGGCGACTTCCTCTCAGCAGATTTCTGGAAAAAGCTCTGTGAGTAGTCGCCGCGGTCTAGTAGGTAGTGTGTTGGCTTATTAGACGTAAAGCCACTGTGCAAAGCCCAGGTCAGATTTCTCTCAGCAATTTTTTTGCAAAAACTCTGTGAGTAGTCGCCGAATTCTAGGAGGTGGTGTGTTGGGTTATTGGACGTGCACGCACGGTTCAAGCAGCAGGTCAGATTTCTCTCAGCAGATTTCTGGTAAAAACTTTGAGAGTGAAATAAAATTGCCATGAAAAGTTTCTCAAAAATCTGTCGTTCGGAGCCGCCACTCATGTACAAAGTTAACACACACAACATAAGTGGTGTGAGAACCTAGGTCGTAATCCTGACTGAAGATTTATAATGACAAATTACATACATATGTATGTATGTTTGTATGTCTATAGATAGTGGTAACCGTAGTCCACTGAGTGAGGTGACATTTTAAAAGGCAAGAGTCCAGATTCCAGAAATGCTAAAAAAAAGAAAAAAGGAATGCAAATACGGAAACATTTCTTTGGGTGATCCCAACAGTGATTTGGTGATCTCAGCAGTTTTCAGGCAAAAGCTCTGAGGGTAAACCATTTGCCATGCAATATCTCCTTAAATCTGTTGTTCGGACTCGACTTCAACTCGTAGCTTCTTCCACACACATGCAAAAAGCATGTTCCAGAATACCGAGTAAGGGCTTCAAATGACCAATAGTGCCCATGTCAATGGACTGCAACAGTGGTTCGATAAAACAGTGCAGGTTTCTTTAAGCATTCTGTTTCAAAGTAAGGCAAGCGATGGTATAATTTCAATCAAATTAAAAAATTTAAAATTTAAGAAATAAATATCTTGGCCCATTAAATACATCAAATGATTATAGAAAAATCATACAAAAATATTTTAAGTTTTACACACACACACCCACATACAGATTATCATCATTATTATGATTTTTATACAATATTTTTATATTTATTAAGGATTTTTCCATACATTCTCTTGCTTTATATTCATCAAATTCAAATTCTTGACAAAGGCACTGAAAAAGAAGAAGAAAAAAAATGAAGTTTCTTCCTCTTCTTATTTCTAATGAAACTCTACTTCAAACGCTACTTCAACTAGAATCTATTTGTACGAATAGTTTTTATGTGTATGTTATATTTTACACAAGTAGTAGTCGTAGTCGTATATGGCGGTTATGCATACACATTCATACACTCCATGATTATGTGTGATTACACATACACACATATATTATGTACAGTGAGCATCAAAAGAAACTGCACATTAAAAATATACATTAACAAATTACCGTTATTTTTATTTTAAAAATGTTTCATTGCCAGTTTTTAAAATTGAAACAAAAAAAAATTCAAACAAAATTCGAAATCTTGTCAAATTTTTTTCGGGCACTCTCCTTAAGTAGTATACGTTGAGTTTGGTGATTGTTAGAATTTTATCCTTAGTGTACAGTTTCTTTTGACGCTCACTGTATGCAAGTGTATGCATGTGTTGCTCTATTTGTGCATGGTTTTAATATCCGTACTTATGGTTGTGAGCATAGAAACTATAGTTTGGACCATGAGTGCCTCTCTCGCTATTCACTGGTATTCGCTGGCATTACGGGAAACTGTACAGAAACTCGAAGTAAACGGGTGTGGTTGATTTAAGAGAAACGCTACTAATGGCTGAAAGGTTTTTTAGGATGTCGAAAGCCGTTTTGAAGTCTTTAAATGCCAAAAACAAAGGCGATCTATAAGCTATCAACTACTAGGTTAAAAATCTCACAGTATTGACATGGTCCAGGCATGAATCTTGGCAACTGAGCCCGTTTTGTTGCCTTCAAAGCTTAGATGCAAAATTTATTGGCAGTTTGTTATTTAGAATTTGTGGAACCATCTCATTTACAATATTCCGAAGTGTTATTCCCTTCCAAAATAAACGTTCATAACATTCATAATCACACCTACAGCGATCATCTCTGGTCCGGACCAGAATTGACTAAGCCGGAGTAGGCAGATAGGTAGGTTGGAGTGGAAGCGCTGATACCAAAAGCTCTCTTGACCACGCATAGCGGCCCGTGGTGGCACCACGGTTAAACGCAGCCCCTTTACTAAACGAGTTCCGCAAAACCAGGGAAGAAGTTGATCAGCGCTAGGGCTGCACATTAAAAGCACGACTGGAAAACGAGCCCAAAAGTTTGATAAACGAAGCAATATCCTTGACATCAATAGATGATAGCTCCGTCAAGCTCTGACAAGGATTCGAAAGCCTATATAAACTATATCTGCACCTCGCAAGATATGATCATTGCGAAAGAAAGTGGATAACAGTCTCCTCTTCCTCAGCAGATCCGCATCCACGGCAGAAGTCGTTAGATGGGAGCTGCATTCTTTCCGCGTATCTTTCCACAACACAGTGATATGTAGGCATGGCCACTGTGATCGAGATGACATTGAGATCAAGTCCGAGCAATTGGTTGGTGTGCCTTCTATCCTTCGAGGGCCAAGTGAGTCTAGCAGTGGAGCAAATTGGCGTCCCGAAAGAATTTCTGCAAAATGGCCAATTTAACTAAGATAAGTGGCATAACGAAGTCGATTGACGAGAATACCGGAAGGAGTGCACCAACTTTGGCCAGCTAGTCAGCTCTGCTGTTTCCCGGAATGTGACTGGGACCAGGGACACGGTCGAAAAGCCTTAAAATAGTCTACGAGAGAATGAAAGTTGCATTCAATTTTCGATATGACTTAAAACAACGTATAAAAGTTAGGCAACTTATAATTTCCCTTTCCTACTTCCTCTCCTTTTGCCCTATCCCCTCTACTATCCTCTCCCCTTAAGGACGTTTGTACAATAGGTCAACTTGACCTCCGGGTACTATATTTGTCTCAATTGATAAGTACACGTCCTCTAACCTAAACCTTTAGTTTCCTTACGATCATGAAGGTAGCGCAACATTCAGAGCCGATCGACCTCCATTTCATTCCAATGATGACTAAAGTGCCCTGAATGTGAAATTGTCTGCACGCTGAGAGGCTTTTCTAACCATTTCTAGAACCTAAATTAAAACAAAATATTCCTCTGGCCTGTAGTAGCTGCTATGGTTACCGAAATAGTGGCGAAATAAATCGGCAATGTTGTTTGTTTGTTTGTTTGCTTGGCAGTACAAATCATGCTGCTGCATGCAGTTGAATGGTTGGAAATTTATTATGAGATCCTCTTGCTATACACACACACACACTTGTACACATGTATAAGTATTCCTATGCATACATTAAACGCTCTTACATACACATACGCATGCATACATATTTGCTTAATATAAACATTTGAACACACAGAAACCCGAAAAGAAACAAACATTCAACATTAGCCTGCCACCGCTACTCTTCTCGTATTCATTTTGATGAGAAGAGAAGAAGAAAAGCAAAAAACAAACCCAACAAACAAATCTATGAAGAAGAAGAAAAAAAAATTAAAAATGATGAACGAAAGAACGAAAGCAAACATTGTCGATGTGGTTGTTATTGTAAAACAACATGTTCGTTAATGTTGTTCGTATTATTGTTGTTGTTGCTGTTGCTGTTTATGTCGACTATTGAAGTATGAAGGGTTACTGAAATAAACTTATCAAAGACGAAAAACAAGAAGAAGAAGAAGAAAAGGGACAAGAGGCCAAGAGCAAAAAACAAATTTATTCCTTTATGTGAAATGCACAAACACACACACTAATACATGCAATATAGTATTTAATATGCATGTGAAGGGTTATTCATTTAGTGGAGTGAAAACCTTTGATCTGGCAATGCTGTCTGCTGTTAATTATTTTATGATCGGAAGTGGTGGCCAATGTTGGAGCATTGTGAGGTTATAATGGTCGTCATAATCGATCCACTGTGCATGGAATTATGAAACTTAAGAAGTAATTGGAAAAGACTGAAAACAAGGCCGAAAATATTGCATCAGTTGGAGAAACTGTAGCGAATAATCGAAATTTATCGATTCTTCACTGTTGTCAGCAATTGGGCCTTTGTTGTGACCCATTTAAGGCATATTTTGTATTTGGATTTACAATTCCATCCAAGTAAATATCCTACACAAACAATAATCAAATCCGAATGAGCAAACCGTCTTAGATATGCTGACTGGATGCTAGAGCAACTGACTTTCAATGTAGATTTTTCGAACCAAACTGTCTTCAGCAATTAAGTTCATTTCTTACTCTCTACCTCTATTGATCCTGTGGCCCTACCGAACATCGATTATCTCTCTATGGAATATTGTTTTGACAGGGGTTGTAACTTTCTTATTCCGAGTATGGACGACCGAGCAGGGACTCTGACATGATCGTCCCCCCGAAACTCCTGAATGTATACACCGATGGCTCTAAACTCGATAGTGGGGTTGGTAGCGGAGTCTACTCAGGGAAACTGAAGTTGGACCTTTCTTTCCGATTGCCGGATTATTGTAGCGTGTTTCAGGCGGAAGTAATGGTCATCTACCGGGCTCGTCAATGGTGTTTCTTTCACCCTTATCTCGATCTTTTCAGATAGTCAGGCTGCCATAAGATCTCCGTCGGACGTTATAAATAACTCCAGGATCGTTAGGGAATGTCGCCGCTGTCTCGACCTTCTTTCTCTGGGCGCTTCAGTGTCACACTTATCTGGCACCCCGGGCACAGTAATATTCCGGGATACTGCAGAGAAGACGAGCCCGCCAGAGCTGGTGTGCTACTTCTGGAATCCTTTTCAATCGACTTGGGGATGCCAATTACCTCGGTCAAGTTCGCCGTCATATGGAAATTCTTTCGGGACGCAAAACTATCCTGGGTCAATGAGGAGTCCCGCTCCACTTGAACTTGGTCGTAACGTCATCTTGATCACAGTGGCCATGCTTACGGGTCATTGTGTTATGGGAAGACAGGCGGAAAGAATGCAGCTCCCATCTAACAACTTCTGCCGTATGTGCAGATTCGCTGAGGAAGAGGATACTGTTATCCACTTTCTTTGTCAATGCCCATCACTTGCGAGGTGCAGATATAGTTCATATAGGCTCTCCAATCCTTGTCAGCTTGATGGAGCTATCATCCATTGATGTCAAGAATATTACTTCGTTTATCAAACTTTCGGGCTCGTTTTCCAGCGTGGGGTAGTCGTGATTTAAATGTGCAGCCCTTGCGCTGAACAACTTCTGCTTTTTCCCTGGTTGGGAGGAACTTGGTCGGTACAGAGACTGCATTCACTTGTGGCGTCACAACGGGCCGCTATCCGTGTTCAAGTGAGCTTTTGATGTCTCAACTTGCCTACCCGGCGGATAGCTCAACCAGCAAAAATTGCTATTGTGCGATGGATGGCCATCCAATTTAAGAACAGAAGGGGGGTCAGTCCTCTTCTTCTCCACACGAACGCAAATGAGGCTAGCAATATTGGACGTATCTTAATGCTGGCAACGAGTTCGACCTTCCCTTGAAAGCGAGTGGTTAGCATTCAAATTAACTGAGGTCATATCAATTTAAGCCGGAGACTGCTAGCTCCGTACCAGCCCTATCCAGCAACGATATTTCTATGCTCGGGAACTCATATAAGAATTACCTTTGAATAATCCGAATTGCTCTGAACAAATCCTCGGCATTCATAGACAAGGGCAAACATTGAAACTACGTTCATTAGGGCCTTAATTGCAGCCAGGCTATCAGACTAAATCAAGAGATTTTCAAGGAAAACCCCTCAACTCTACAAACATTGCACAGCTTTCAAAATGATCTCTGCTGGGAAAACACTGCAGTGATCAGGCAGCCTATAAGAAAATTTAATACCGCAACCCTTAAAAAATATTCCACAGACCAGCTGCCAATTATCTTGGAGCCATCAGTGTAAACTTCAAGACTGCAATTGAGAAATTGCCATGGACTATATTAAGAACTGATGCAGTAGCCTTGAGAGTACTCGGGAGAAAAGTCCTGCTTAAGATCTTCAGTCCAGTGCGAGTTAATGATGATGACCGCATCCGCTGCAACAGTAAACTGTATGAGCTCCTCAACGACATAGACGTTGTGCAGCGTATTAACATTCAGCGACTAGGCTAGCTCGGCGATTAGAGGAGGATGAACCGGCGAGATCGGTATTTAATGCGTGGATCGGCGAAAGTCGGCGAAGAGGACCACCTTGTTTGCGTTGGAAGGACCAAATCGAGAAAGCCGTGACCGTGTGACCGATGTGACCAAATGGGCGTAGGTGCCTAAGAAGCAGAGGCGCCTGGAAACTTGTGTTAAAAGAGGCCGAAATCCGTTAATCGTGTTGTTAATTACCAATTAAGTACATAAGTAAGTAAAGTATTGGGAAATTTCACGTTCAAGTGAAGATAATTGGCCACCAAGATCATGTGAATTTGTGAGGCAATGCCAAATTCTGTCACCTAACGCTGCAGCATTTAGTAGCCAATAATACGTTAGGATATCGCTGATATACCACCCGATAGTTTCGTGGAAGGGTTTTATTTATCGTTTACTTTTGCAACCAAAAACTGGACGACCCTTTATTTTCGCATTATGCTCGCTCTGGTGTTCTTTTTTTTCATTTTCTTCTTCTCATCTTTCATACAATACGCCGTGCATTTTTTTTCTCTTTCATTTTCTTTGTAAGGAATTTGAGTTGTAGCTGTAGTTGTTGTTGTTGTTTTTTTTTCAGTTGATTTTTTAACTCTTATGAAAAGGATTTTCCTACACAACTTGTTATTGGGTAGCAGTAGTTGTTAGTAGTTGCTAGTAGTAGTTGTTGTTGTTGTTGTTATTTAGCTTTACTTCTTTTGCATTTCATTTCATAGCTTTGCTGAAAATTTTTTAATAAAGCATTTCGTATGTATGTATGTATGTTTGTATGTATGAATGTATGTTCGTATGCAAGCCCGTGTATGTATATGTATGTAAGTGTGAGTGTGTGTATGTGTGTATGTGTAATGTTTGTTGAATATTTGGCTTATTATTAATTTTTATTTTATTACTTGCATTTGATTCTATTTTTTTGCGTTTCTTTTCGGATTTTTTTTTTGTTGATCCTGTTTAACTTTCAAATTTAGTCGTCTATTGAAATTGTTTGCTGTTGTTGTTGTATTTATAAATTTATTGTAAAAATCCACAAATCAGTTGTAAGAACTTGCATTGAGACGACTTCAAATAGAATTGCAGAAAAAGGATTTGTTTTTCTGTTTAGGAAATCAATCGTAATGGTTTCCTGTAAAGATGCCTACAGACATCTGTTACACAAATTTAAAGAGTTTAAAATAACTTTGAATTACACAAAATATTTACGAGAAAATTTCTTCCAACGCTCAACGTTCCATATAGGCCCACGATAACTCAAAATTGGCAAATTCTTAAAAAAATCAGTCATAGCAGATAATAACAAATGGGAAGCAATGTATTCGAATTAAAACATCTTAGTTTTATAGCCAATATCTTATTGATTTTCTATAGGGTCTTTGTTTAAGCGCTTCCCGTCTTTATCATCGAACTTTTGTATTTATTTGTATGGAATATAACATTGCTCCTGTCGGTAGAACGCCTCCAAAAAGTCTAATTTTCCATAAATTGCAGCAAAGTCATGGCAGCCTTGTAGGCAGTGTGTTGGCTTATTAGACGTGATGCCGTGGTTCAAAACTCCAGGCCAAACATCTCGAACGAAACGAAATATGAGAAAATATTTCTTCTGGCAAAAACGCTTTTATTTGTCTGAATAAAATTGAGAAGTTTCTCAAAAATCTGTCGTCCAGAATCGACTTCAAACTGTAGGTGCCGACACTCATGGATAAAATCAACTCACACAACATGGGTCGTGCGAGAATTTAGCTTGTAATCCTGACTAAAGGATTATATTGGCTTTGAGGATCGCTAGGGTTTATTGCTGATTCGCTTACATTGGCAACTTAAAGAAATCCCACAACAAAAAGTTTAACTGGGTCAAATGACCTCCACGAGAGATGGCTACGCCCTTAAATCGACGTGACGCCGTGGCTCCACACCCCAAGCCAAACATTGCGAACGAAACGAAATATGAAAAAATATTTGTTTCGGCGACGTCATCTCAGCAGTGTTCTGACAAAAACCCTGAGAGCAAATTGCCATGGAAACTTTCTCAAAAATTTGTCATCCAGAGCTGACTTTAAAGTGTAGGTACCTCCACTCTTGGATAAAATTAACACGCGCAACATGGCTGGTGTGAGAATTTAGCCTGTAATCTCGACTAAAGGGTTACAATGAACAAGTAAGTAAGTTAGTTGGCTAATAAATCAGGCTGAATTTGATCGATGTCTTGGGTTACGTTGGCTTTTAGGATTGCTGTGGTTTATGATTTATACGCATGCACTTGAAACTCAAAGAAGTGCCACAAGAAAAAGTCTAACAGGGGTCAAATTGCATGTTCTCGCCCCCCTTGTGAGGTGACCATGCCCTCAAATCGATTGTGCAAAATATTTAATGGCAAAAACTTTATTGATAAGTCGCCGTAGTCTAGTATGTAGTAGGTTGGCTTATGAGATGCAAGGCAAGGGTTCATACCCCTGGTCAGACATCTCGAACATAACGAAATATGAAAAGAATATCGGCGACTTCCTCTCAGCAGATTTCTGGCAAAAACTCTGAGAGTAAATAAAAATTGCCATGAAAAAGTTTCCCAAAAATGTGTCTTTCGGAATCGACTTTAAAGTTTAGGTCCCGCCACTCATATATAAAACTGAAGCACACAACATAATTGGTGTGAGAAGCTAGGTTGTAATCTTGACTAAAGGGTTGTAATAATGAATTAAGTAAATAAATTGGCGAATAAATCAGGCTGAATTTGATTAATGTCATGGGTTACGTTGGCTTTTAGAATCACTGTGGTTTATAACTTAGTCACATACACTTGCAACTTGAAGAAATGCTACAAGAAAAAGTTTCGCAGGGATGACCATGCCCTCAAATCGATTGTGCAAAATATCCAATGGCATGAGCTGTATGGCGCGTAGAACTGTCCTATTTAAAACCCCGTTTCGTTGGTATACAATTCAGCTGAAAATCATCGATTCATACTGCTCGTCGTTGACAGAATTCGTTGAAAATTTAAAAAAAAAAATAAAAATTTAAAAATTAACAGACTTTAATTCAAACAAATTAAACAAGGTCTCCCTTGTTCTGTTTTCTATAAGGAAAATTTTTATGCTTAAGTATTATAATACAGACATTTTATTGGGCGCCTGTTCTACTCTGCTGTTACACAAAACGCCTCAAACAAATTAAAAATTTTCAAAAAACTTATGATCAATCATTTACCACTGCTCCACTGTGCACTTTTTATAAAATAATCCCATTTCGTAGTAAATTAAAACTAATTAATTAGAAAGTTTATTTTTGTAACACTTTAAATTCAGATTAACTTACTCACTCTGACTCTCCCGCTCTTGTTACGCCTTAAGATTATGCTTTAAAAGTCTGGTGTTATAAATACCATAAGAAAACTGCTACAAAGTAAAGAGTTTGCTTTCTAAATACACACACTCTGCCCTGCCAACACCACCACCATTAACACTTTAATAATTTACGTATGTATTCATTTAAGAATTTAATTGACATAGGAATACTGCGTGGCACAGGCAATGTAATACTGCCAGCAACATGTTGCACATTCATTATGGCGTTCGTTCATTCATTTACTATTTTACACTCAATAAAATTTTTTAAAATAAAATAATTATTGTTTACTGACACACGTACACTACATACACCCATACAGTCATACAGATTTCAACATGTAAATGAACAGAAAAAAAAAACAGAAGAGAAGAGACAAAACAAAACAAAACAAAAGAGAACGAGAACGAGAAAAACACGAGACATTAAACTCTGACCTAATCTTGTTAATTGTTTTCGGGTACAAAGAATTAATTTAACGAATATTTTTTGTTGTTTTTTTGATATTTTACAACAACAACAACAAGACAGTTTAGTCTCTCATATCGTATATATACTAGAGGTAGAATGCAGAAAAAAAAGTTGTGGGTATACTGAAAATTGTCACCCTCTTACATACATACATACCTACATAGACACAACAGTGGGGGGGGGGAGAAGAATTTTGCTTGAGACTTTCTCATTTTGTTTTCTTTCATGAGTATAAAAATGAGAGCTTTTACTTCCATTATTGGAAATATAATGGATTATTGTGTTTTTACAAATTTGAGTTGCAAAAAACAACTGAAAACCAAGAAAAAAGCAACACAAAGTTTTTTGTGTAAAAAAAAATGAACTCCAACAGGGTGGGTTACAAGTGAGTGAACTCTGTGTTGTTATTGTTTTTGCTTCAACAAATATACAACAATTTTAAAACGGTATGGAAGAGCCAGGCAAGTGTATGCATGGAGTGTAATGTTTAATGCGCGTGTCCTGCTTTTAAAAATTCTCACTCTCCCTCTCTTGTGGTGTGTAGTTATTAGAGTAGCGAAAAACAACAACAACTAGAAATGGCAATACACTTGTAACATAAGAGGGTGGCAAAAATTAATGGTGTTGTACTGTACCCATACATAGGCACACAAACAATACTCATTTGTATGAGAAAAAAAAAACAAGCCGTGTAGAAAATTTATGCATAATTTTCTTGAAACAAAATTCTTAACAATTTAGTAGCAGTTGGACTTTAACACCGACTGGTACGTCCGTCTTTTAACCTGTGTAAGGGACAAAAGCTTTTGTTTATTATTAACATGGCTTAGATAAGTAAAAGAAAAAATAATCAAAGGCTGTACGCTTGAATTTACGTGTGTATAGATACCAAAAAACAAAAAAATTCGAAAAGAAAGTCAAAGAAAACATCAACGCGATGAGAGTGCGTTTCGTTTGAAGAGGATGCAAAAGAAAAGAAAAGAAAAAAACGTAGAAATTCTTTTTAAAAGAAATTTTCGTTTACGCAGCCGTCAAATAAATCCTTCAAAATCTATTTGATTTCTTTTGAATTTGTTGGACGTTTCGCTGTTTTTTTTACAAGATTTTTCTTGTTTTATTTTTTGTTACTTTTTTAAGATGATGTTCTTAAGCTCAGCACACAGCGAAAAGAAAAAAAATTAGACACTGAAAATAAAGAAAATCCATGAAATAAAGAAAGAAAACGCCATCAAACCGATTTAAATATCATTCCTTAACGTGAAGTGAAATGAAAAGGTTGCTGTTTTGATGATAACTTCGATTTCGTCTTTTTTTCTTTCTTTCTTAAGAACCAATGAAACAAAAAAGTAAAGAAAAAGTAAAAAAAAAAATAAAGAATAGAATTCATTAACAACCTGCCTGAAACAGGCGTAATGCCAATGCTTACTTTCGAATTACAAGTGATTTATAAGCCGTTGAAAAAGAAAGTCGTGAGTGTTTTAATTTAAAATGAAAAAAAAACAAAAAGATTTCTAATGTTAAAAAATTATAAAAAATTAATTAAAATAAAACATTATAAAATAATAATCTTAATATTAAAAAAAAAAATAAACTCAATTAAAAAAACATGAAACAAAATATTACAAGAATTAAAAGGTATGTAATCAACAAACTTTAAGAAACGAAATAAAAAATTTTGAAAATTATAAAAAATTTTAAACTTTCTTAACTGAAAATAAAAGAAACCAAGGCAAGAAAAAAATTAAATTTCTGAGAAACCCGTATAATTTTTTCGTTGATAGAGCCAACGACAAGTTTAAAATTTAATTTTTAATAACTTTTTTTACATAAAAAAGCAATAAATAAAATGAAATTAAAAACAGTGATTTTTCCTATAGCTGTTTATTTATTATTCAAACGGTCGTAGTTTATCTTCATTAGAATTTTCGGATTTATAAAAGGTTTATAAAACATAATTTGTACGAAAATTTGCTCCATAAATCAAAATTATTATTTATGAATATGGCAGTTAGTATATTAAAGTTATGCTTGAGAGAAAAAATTTAAATTTAAACTTAAACTTAAAATTTTAAAAGATTTTTGAAATAAAAAAAATATTATTTTCTTTGTATATCAAATAATTGTGAAAATTTTACAATTAATAGAGCGCTAAACAGATATGTACAGTGAGCGCCTATAATTTAAAATTTTTTATTATGTTCTTAAGCATAAAAAAAGTTTCTTTGTCATGAATTGTTGTTTTTGTTTTGACATTTTATAAGTAATAGATAAACTTTTTTATTTTTGGAAATTTATTCGACTATTCTCATTTACTTTTCTCGCTATCCTCAGAAAATGAATTGTTTCAGAGGTGTTTACTCACTTTTGACGCTCACTGTATATACATATCTTCCTTTTTAAAATTTTTACAAACATTTTTAGTAGAGAATACAATAATAAAATATGGAGAAAACTCTACTTGGCTATCTCTGATTGAATTAAAAAAATATTGATTTGAGAAATTCAAAATATTTGGAAATTATTTGAAAAACTAAATTATTTAAAAAAAAAAAAAATTTTTGATCAAATAAAAAAAAAACACTTTATCTTGTAATCTCCTTTGAAATTAAAAACTACTTATTAAACAAAATTCAAAAAAGATATGAGAGATATGAAATATTCACTACCTTCGAAAATTGCTTTTAAAAAATTACGTGTTATATGGCAGCCATGAGAAATTCTAAATCAAATCATTAAAGTCAAGAAAAAATATTGAATGTGTTGAAAGAATTCACAAAAAAATTACTTGGAATTAATAGCTATACAGATATAGAATGGAGAATCTATTAATTAGAGAACTTAGACATACTTAGCGATTGTTCTTATAAAAACAATCGCCGCAGTCTAGTAGGTAGTGTGTTCACATATTAGACGAAAGTCATGTCGTGGAAAGTTTCTGAAATCTGACGTGTTCAAAATGGATTTTAAAATGTAGGTCCCGTTACTCATATATAAAATCAACACATTCAATATGAGTGATGTAAGCAACTAGGTTGTACTGGAGTAAAGGATGGTAATGATCAATCAAATAACTTAAGTAAGCTTTACAAAAAAAAAAAAAAAAAAAAAAAAGAAAAAAAAAAAAAACTAATAATGCCGTAGCTAGGGTAAATTATGAATTTATTATTAACACGTTAATCGCCACGATAATATCAGAAAAATTTTCACATGGGCCATGGTAACTTCGTTAGATAAATTAGTTAAAAATGTATCAAGGAAACTTAATGTATCACAGAAAATTTTTTTTTTCAAAATTCTGGGAAAAACACTATTTTTCATGTCACACATACATGACTGACATGGCCCTATATTAAAACTTCTTATATGTCTGACGCATCCTGTTGTTTTGTAAACAGCGTTGAACGCCTTGTGTAGGAATCAGTGGTACGTGCAGTATTTACCGAACAACACCTTGTTACTGTGACTATTTCTTTATAAATAAAATGTCAGTCATATATGTATGTATGTCTGACATGGCTCATGTAGAACTTCTTAGCGTCAGACACATATGACTGATTAGCGATTAACGTGTTAAGATACTTATCAAAATATTATCTGCCTATAAATTCTTTAGCATAAAAAATGCATGTTACAAGGGAATCCGATTTCCTCCCCTGTTTTTTAAAGAAAGCTTTCAATTATTGTTCATCGAAAATAAATCTTAGTTTGCGGCTTCCTCATTATGATATTGGCTGTCGTAAAGTATACAACAGTTTGGCTATGATTTTTCTTGAATTTCCTGTTCATTTGTAAACATATTTATCAGCTACGAGATCTCTCTCTCTCTCTTCTACCTCTTGATTATCTCCGCGCCAGTTTCATGTTCTTGGAAATAAATTTAGATTTAATGGCTCACTTTATAATTTCCCCTGATAATTGTATTTTTAGTATTTCCTCCTACAGGAATGTCTCAAAGGCTCCTAATGATTTTATGTGTGGGTTTCTGTTTTATAAAGTGAATTCACCGTAGTCTAGTAGTGTACTGGCTCTGACTAGACGAGAGCCCGTGGTTCAACACCCTGACTCAGACAACTCCAACAAAACGAAAATGTGCAAACTACATATATTTCTTTCAACGACTTCGTTTCGGCACTCTGAGAGTAAATAACAAATTGCCATGAAATATTTCTCAAAAAAATCTGTTGTTCGGAGTTGACTTTAAACTGTAGATCCTGACACTCATGGATAACATTAATAACAAATAAATGGTGTTAGAAGCTGGGTTTTAATCTTGACTAAAGGGTTGTAATTTTTTGTCATAAATCTTGGGATTTTTTGAAAACAATTGTAAATACATCTTAAAAATAAACTGGTTGCAACGAATATACCGTCCTTAGCTAGCCATGGCCCATCGTTAATGCCAACAACATCACACATTCCCATTCAGAGATTCCATATAGTCCAGTGTATGGCCATATCAGAGATCAAAGAGTGTATGCGTACAGCGTCGACATCAAACTCATACCATTCGAAATATTTTTGATTCATAAGCCTACTCATTTAGGTTCATAACTTGAGACAAATACTTATAAAATGTTCTTATAAGAAATCGCCGTAGTCTAGTAGGTAGTGTGTTGGCTTACTAGCCGTAAAGCCAGGGTTCGAACCCCAGGCCAGACATCAAAACAAAATATAAAAAGTATTTCTTCGGCGCTGTCCTCTCAATAGATTTCTGGGAAATGTCTAAGAGTAGAAAATAAAATTGCCATGAAAAGTTTCTCAAAAAATCTGTCGTTCGGAGTCGACTTTAAACTGTAGGTCACACCACTCATGTATAAAATTAACACATACAACATAAGTGGTGTGAAAAACTAGTTCGTAATCCTGACTGAAGGGTTGTAATGACCAATTATGTGTGTATGTATGTACATATAAATGATTCGAGTGACTCGAATCATTCATCAAAATTTATAGTCTTAGTTGTTGTTGCAGACAGAGCAGCAAGCAGAGCAAACACACAGCCTTCTAGTAAGTACTTTAGTGTTCGAACGCGATTCATACTTATTTTGTGCTTCGTGTATATGTTGAGTTATGGAAAGTCAACATCAACAGCAACATCATACGTGTTGTTAAGTATGAATATGATGAATACTTCAAACATTGAGTATGAGTAGAGGTTCCATCGTATTAACATAAGTATGAATGCGTATACGTATCAGAAATTATGACTATGATTCGATTCTACTCATTTTTTTGAAAACTCATTACTGATCTCCAGTGCATATTAAGCCTTTTTGTCGTACCCAGCTAGAAGCTTATCATATGGTTGTCAGAGTATGATGAAAAACATTGCCATCGTCTACTGGCTTTGAATTCCTTCATATTCTAAAACATATTCCGTTTGCAAAGAACAATTTCAATATGAACGTAAGACAAAAGAACGAAAAATTTTGAAAATTTTAAATTCTTTAATACAAATAATCAGACACAGACAGTCAGTCTAATAAACAAAATCTTAAAAAAATAATGCAAAACAGGTATTCATTTGCCGCATTTGTAATAATTTCATAGGATTTGTTATTCAATTTAAATCTGACACTTTTTAAAACAAAAAACGAAAGAGAAATTCTTGTTAGTAAAACATAAAATCGTTAATGAATTCAATATCGAGACCCATACAGTGGTGGCCTTATAATTAGAAACGATGTTTCTGGAACAGAGTTCTCTGGATTAGCGAATCTAAGTTTAATTTATTCCAATCTGATGGAAAGACGTATGTAAGACGTCCTCCTAACAAAGCCTTTGATACCAGGTACACAGTGAAGACTGTAAAGCAAATTAACAAACATACATGTTGCTAAGTCGTTTCTAATTATAAGGCCACCACTGTATATACACACACATATATGTATATATAGTCTTTGCATATACATACATATACTACCCAGTTGGGTAAATCCTTTAATTGGCATATCGGAACTGTGTGCCTTAAAGCACAAAAAACAACAAAATTGGCGCAGAAAAAAAACGATAACAAAGCCTAACACTATCTAAACAATAACGCTATCGTTAGCGCGAGTTAGTTTTTGTTTTTTAACGATAACAAGAGAACATTACAACAAGCTTGTCTCGTCTGTTTGAAAATTAATTGACATTGACGGGAACATGATTTGCAAATAATGCACTTGAATTTGCATAAAACTTTTGCGAAATTTATGCAAATTAGATGGATTTTCTCTCGTTTCTCTAAACAAAATACTAATTTCAATACAACAACAATAACAACAACAATAACAAACAAATTCTAATGCATAAAGAAAAAGTAACCGAACAGCTGCATTGACACGGTGAAAGGCTTGGGGTACACTTTTTTTGTATGCAGGTATACACAGGGATTTTTTTTTTCAATTTTTCAATTTTTTTGTTGTTGTTCAAAACTAATTTGCATATTGAAAAACGAAATTATTTTTTAAAAAATGAGAGTGTGATTTAAAGCATTAGACAGATGAGAAATAAATCCCGCGTTTGATTTAAGGGGGTAGTTTTTTTTTTTTTTGTAAATCTTAAATAATAAACACTAGAAATACTGGGTTAAAGTTTCACAAACATTCTTTAACCCTTAATTGTAAATAGTTTATCGTTAATGTTTTACAAAATAATTTCGTTACAAATGCACAGACTGAAGGTAAACAGCTGATTGGTTTACCGTAGCATGTTCTAAAGCCTGGTCTAAAAAACATATCCTCACGGCGAATGTATTGGGTTGTTGTATTGGGTGTAGGAAACTTTACACATTGAGTTCTATTCTAGCAAAAAAGGTGCTTCTGCTTGACCTAAGACGCCTGTGTGTTGGCTTATTAGACGTAAGGTCAGGTCGGTTCAAACCACAGGTCAGACACCTCCAACAAAATGAAGTATGAAAAAAATATTTCTTCGGCGGCTGCCTCTCAGCAGATTTCTGGAAAAAACTCTGAGAGTAGAATAAAATCGCCAGGAAAAGCTTTAGTAAAATCTGTCGTTCGGAGTCGACTGTACACTGTAGGTCCCGCTACGCATGTATAAAATTAATACACACAACATAAGTGTTATAAGAAGCTAGATCGTAATCCTAACTGAAAGGTTGTAATGAAGGTAAACATTTCTTTAAAAATATCAGCTGATTGCTCTACCATAGCATGTTCTAAAACCTTGTCTAGAAAGTACATTCTCAGGGCGAACGTATTGGGTTGTTGTATTGGGTGTGTATTAGCAAGGAACTTCATATATGCCGTTCTATGCCCCTCAAGATCTTTGTTCTGTATGATACCTACTTTTGGAGTCAGGGTTCTTTCGATATGGCTTACTTGTAATTGGCGTGAGACTTGATTGAAATCACAATAAAAGTTTATGATCTCCACTCGAATTGGAACAGGAATTCCTTCAATTTCATTAGAGTTACCATAGTCTAGTAGATAGGCTGCCTTCCAAAATGTATCAATACAAAGTTTGTATGCAGTTCTACTACTATATATATACTATGTAGATATGGAAAGTAACCAAACAATGCATCAACTATAAATCCGATGCCTGATTGCTTTTTGACGGCATTAAAAATACACATTGACGACGTTTTGAAATAGAATACATTGTATATATTTTGTACAGCGGCATTATGAAACACGATACTTTGTTCAAACACAAAGCAACTAACATTTTGGAAGGCAGCCATAGTGTGTTGGCTTATTAGATGTAAGGCCGTGCCTCAAACTCCAACTTAGACATCTTGAACAAAACGAAATTTGTAAAAATAATTCTTTCGGCAACTTCCTCTCAGAAGTCTTATGGCAAAAAACGCTAAAATTGCCATGAAAAGTTTCTCAAAAATCTCTCGTTCAGAGCCCACTTTGAACTGTAGGTCCTGCCACTCATGTATACAAATTAACACAAAAAACATTGGTAATGGGAGAAGCTAATGTTGCAATGATGACTAAAGGGTTGTAATGATCAGAGTTTTTGCCGGAAGACTGCTGGGAGGAAGTTGCCGACAAGAAATATTTGTTACAAATTTCGTTATAATCGAATTGTCTGAGCCAGGGATAGAGCCATAGGCTCTTGTCTTATAAGCTAACACGCTAACTACTACACTACGGCCACTATTTAATTCTACTAAGGTCTGGCCAATTGCAAAGAAAGGTGTTCAATAGTCTCCAACTCTTTATTATCACAACATACCCTACAATAATGCCGCTAGCATCTGTTCCAAATCTTTGTCAGCAATTTAACCTCGTACAGCCTTGTATTAAACCGAAGTCACTTGCTACAGCAGGCACTACGTAATATTGAATTGAATTCTTACATAAGATTGTCGTTTCTGGGCAGAGAATGCTCTTACAAAAATTCCCATTCATTGGCAAAGCTAAGATGGGTTAATGGTCACACTTGTAGAGACAGCAAATAGATCAGGCCCCATATGTAGAACAGAATTTGCATTGAATCATTCAAACCTAAGTATTTTTCACATTCCAACAACTTACTTACTTACTTACTTTTTATACTGGAAACCTTTACAACGAAAAGCGCAATACATGTAGAAGAGTGTAATGGTTTTTGAATACTCTCCCAAAAAGGATTCAATGTCATGTACTCTATGGACCACACAGATTACTGAGCTAGGATATAGATTACACCAAGGAGACACATTTAAGAGACCACAGAATAAAAATTCTTTTTGGAAAATTTATTTTCTCTCCTCTTTTGTTTACAGGAGAATCACAATTATCATTCAATTTTTACCGATACACGGCTACGTATGTACGTAATTGGTCATTACAACGCTTCAGTCAGGATTACGACCTAGTTTCTCAGTGTGTGTGTTAATATTATACATGAGTGGCGGGACCTACAGTTTAAAGTCGACTCCGAACGACAGATTTTTGAGAAACTTTTCATGGCAATTTTATTTTATTCTCAGAGTTTTTGCCACAAATCTGCTGAGAGGAAGTCGTCGAAGAAATACTTTGTCTGGCCAGGGGCTCGAACCCTGGCTTTTCGTCTAATAAGCCAACACACTACCTACTAGACCACGGCGACTTCAAACACGGCTACACTAGTGTTAATTACACATTAACCTCATTAACATAAAAAAAATGAAAGGATTCCTCTTTTTCTAGAAACAAAAGTAAAAGTGATATCCTGTAAAGGAAAGCAAAAAAAGACACGACATTCTGATTTTAAATTATTTCGCTTTTCATTACGAAACGTAACTACCTACACTCCTTAGCATCTGTTTCCTGTTTCCGCATATTCATGCATACATACAGTTGGCCGCAAAAGTTCTCCTTCGTATGTGTTAAAAAATTTTTAAAAATTAAAAAGCAAAGTTAAGTTCAATGTACTCTGCAACAACTGTTTGTCTGCCACAATGTGGGAGAGAGAAAGAAAGAGAGAGAGAGGGAGATGGTTTCTAAAGTCTGCTGTTGCTTATGGTGATGCTTAAAAATACATTTGCAGTGGCATTTTGCATGATAGTCTGTCTGTGTATTGGATTTCCCATTTTTTTGTTGTTTTGTTTTGTTTTTGTATGTACTTCCTAACCTAAATTAAAATTATGTTAATGAATGAAATAATTTCCAACAACAACTACAGCAACAACAACAGCAAATGTAATAAAGGGAGATGGCGGCGGCATCTTCGGCACAATCATCGTCATCATCATTACCAATGCTGTCGAGCTTATTATTTTGCTCTGCGTTAAAAGCAGCAGCACGAACAGCGGTAGACAGCACAGAACAGCACACCACAGCACATCATTATTTGTATTTGTATTTGTATACGTATTTTAATTTCATTTTATCTTTCTTTCCTTTTATTTATATTCCGCTGCCTTTGCCATCATTGTCTGGCTTTTATTTTATAAAATAATTTTTGGTGGTTTATTTACGTGCGTCTGTGTTTTACATTTTGGTGGGCAAAAATGTAAATCACGGCCAAGGCCATCTCTCACAACAAAAAACTGAAAAGAAGGTCTATGGGTATGGAAAACGAAATTAAAATGAGTGAATAAATGAATGAATAAATAAATGAATGCGAGCATCATCATCATCAGCTGGTTGCCAAGGATAATTAACATGCTGTACATTCTGTAGAATTGCTGTTGTTGTTGTTGCTGTTTTTTGTTTTCAATGTCATTAACCATGACCAGGGCTAACATTTTGGTAGACTGACGGCTGCCGGTTTCTAATAAACGATGGTAAATGAACAGAAACTGAAAAATTCAATTATTAGCCGCCGTAATGTTGTTAAAATTTAATCGGGAGGTATACATAGATGCCAGAACATTCCTTAAGACAACTTAAAAAATGAGATTTAATTGCCTTTTAATTGTTGAAAATTCAAAACAGGTTGTGTTAGTTTAAACTGGCAACTACCGCAGTGGACACAGGCTCCTTGGGTCCCATAAGATCCCGTTGTAATACCGATTATTATTGTTATGAAAATGGAAAAATCTAGATACTATTGTTTTGCTTTCATATCGTTTAACATTAAAATTATAAACGAAAGCAACATAAACAAGAACAATAAACTTGTTTACATAATAAACAAAGTAAACAAAATTACAACAACAAACACCAGCATAACAAAATAGTAGACAAGTAAACAAAAATACAACAACAAACACTACAAGAATTAACGTCAACAAATTACAAAAACAACAATAATGAAACAGCGATGTTTACGTCTATAGAGATCTCGAGAAGGCGCAGCCCCGAACATTCGCTTTCAAGAACATTCATCAGACTGTTTACGTTGCCATATAAAAGGCAAAGCAGGCAACTGAGTTAGTTAAAGTTCAGTCAGTCTTATAAGAAAACGCGGTGCACTTGGAGAGAGAAATCGTGGTTTGAAGATCTCCGTTACAAAGATCAGTAGAAGAATTGTCTGGTAATTATTATTGTCTATGCAAAGGGTGTAAACAGAGGAATAAGAAAGAAAGCAATTGTTGTTGTTTACATCAAGTTGTGAACAGTAGCACACAGAATTGTGCGAATAATAAAGAATTTTAATTAAAACTAACACACAAATTTATTTTTATTTTATTTGCAATCTACGAGTTCATATTTTAAACGTTTTATCTACTCCGCCATGTATTCATCTCAACCATGTTGGCATCTCTCAACCATATCGAGTGTGTTATGGAGGAGAGAATTTTTTTTAAATTGCCTTTGACTAGACGCGTTTTTCCATTATATTCTGGGTATCTGAGAATTCTTTTTCTTAGGTTTCCAAGAGCCAAACAATGACAGAAAAGATGTTCTGTGGTCTTCTCTTATTGTCAGTCATCGCAACATGAACCCGAGATGAACTCCCGGTAGGTTTTAATGCAAATTCTGTCCTACACGTATTGCATGTCTGGCTACATCTGCTTCTGCAAGACTCTACAAACACCTGGCGTAAACGTCTAGAGGCCAAAGTGTCGCTATCAATACCATGAAAGTCCTCAGTTGGAATCTTTATAGATTCAATGCAAATTCTGTTCTACATACAGCCATATGGGGCCTGATCTATTTGGTGTCTCTACAAGTGCGACCATTAACCCATTTTACCTTTATCAATTAATGGCAATTTTTGTGAGACCATTTGTTTGACTCTATCTCTCTGCACAGAAACGCCAATCTTATGTAAGAATTCAATTGAATCTTACGTAGTGCCTGCTGTAGCAAATGAGTTCGGTTGAATACAGGGCACTACAAGGTTAAATCACTGACAGAGATTTGGAACAGATGCTAGCGGCATTATTGCAGGGTATGTTGTGATAATCAAGAGTTGGAGACTATTGAACACCTCTTCTGCAATTGCCCAGGCCTTAGTAGAATTAGATAGTCGCCGTAGTCTAGTAGGTAGTGTGATGGCTGATTAGACATGAGGCCACGATACAAACCCCAGATCAGACATCTTTTTCAAAGCGAAATATGAAAAAAATATTTCTTCGGCGACTGCCTCCCAGCAGATTTCTGGCAAAAATTCTGAGAGTAAATAACAAATTGACATGAAAAATTTCTCAAAAATCTGTCGTTCGCAGTCAACTTTAAACTGTAGGTCCCACCACTCATGTATAAAATTAACACACACAACATGAGTGGTGTCAGAAACTAGGTTGTAATCCTGACTGAAGAGTTATAATGACTCATTATGTGTGTATGTATGTGTGTAGGTGGATGAAATTTTCTGCCTTTTTACCTGTTTTCCAATCAAACACTGATTGGTTGTACAAAAATGCCATAAAATAAAGTGGATTTTCTTTGATTTTTACAAAGAACCTCCAAGAGTGAACGAAATGCCTACACGATAGAATTGCTTGAAAGCAATAAAAACCAATTTTACAACAAACATCCATAAAACAGGTAAACAACTTGTCTAACAACCCATCACATACGAGTAGGAAAATTAAAATTTTCCTTTTTTCCAACCAAAAACAAAATGGTTGTCTTACATTGTGCCATAACAACCAACACATACGATTTGTTAAGCAAAAAAAAAAAAAAAGGAAAGGGAAATGCTGATAGAAAACTACCCAGAATAAAATGGAATACTTTTCTTGGCATTTTTCTACAAAAATAAAAAAGGAACACGAGATATGAAATCGAGTTGTTATAGAAAATCCACACATGCTTACTCCATACCCCATATGGTATGTGTGTGTAGTCATACACATACTGTGAGTAAAAAAAGTACAAACTCACCCTCTTATTGATTGACTAATAGACGGTTATTGTTGTTGTATTGTTGTTGCTGTTTAGCTAAGAAATGTATGTTTAGGAAAATCACACCCTTAGTTTCGTTGTATTCTTGTAATTACGTGATTTTTATTTCAAAGGATTTCAGCGAAAAAATTCATTTTTTTCAATATTCCTTTGCTTAAATGGGAATGTCGCTGTAACAAGATGGCAAATTGCAAAACTCATGTATTTTTTAAAACAGGATTCCATTGAATATCAAATCAAGGAGTCATAATATGAACATTTTTTTTTGCTTTTTGTCGTGATTTTCTTTTATTTTCTCGTCTTTTTTTATTAATATTATGGCTTCATGTGACAGTCACTGAAAGGCAGTTTTTTTTTCCAGAAAAATACTTGGATTTTTATGTCCTATGAAAATAAAATATTTTAAAGGGAATAAGAAAATCACAATTTTAAATATTTAAAAGGCAGTCCTTATACTTCAAGGGAAATATTACTTTTTGTAAAGTATTCAAGCAATATTTGCTACATACAGTGGGCATCAAAAGGAATGGTAAATTAAAAACAAAATATACATTAATAAATTACCGTTATTTTTATTTTAAAATTGTTTCATTAACAGTTTTTAAAATTGAAAAAAAAAAATAAAAAAAATTACAAAAGTATTTCGAAATATTTTCAAATTTTTTCGTGCACTTTCCTTAAGTGATAAAGGTTGGGTTTGATGATTGTTAGAATTTTATCCTTAGTGTACCGTTTCTTTTGTCGCTCACTGTACATATCTCGTATGATAACCAATTTCATTATTTGCAAGCGGTTTTCAATTGCTGCTTTCTGTTCTCAATGAACTCTCTGCAGCTTTATTAGAGTTGAACACCATTATTCAGGGAGTAATGCCTTTGGTCGCCGTAGTCTAGTAGGTAGTGTGTTGGCTTATTAGATGTAAAGTCAGGGTTCGAGCCCCAGGCCAAACATCAAAACAAAATACAAAAAATATTTCTTCGGCGACTTCCTCTCAGCAGATTCCTGGCAAAAACTCTGAGAGTAAATAAAAATGCCATGAAAAAGTTTCTCAAAAATCTGTCGTTCGGAGTCGACTACACTACATATGTATGTAAGTGGTGTGAGAAACTAAGTCGTAATCCTGACTGAAGGGTTGTAATGACCAATTATGTTATGTATGTATGTAATGCCTTTGGATACTGAACGGCTTGAGTCTTCTGTGTTAGAATCACAATTTTTGAACCAAAGAATCATTTCCCAAAATTTGACAACTTCGGAGCAGAATGTTATTTAAAAACTGTCGTTCAATGACTAAGTAATACGCCAGACGAGCATAGTTTTCAAATTGTACGAACCACCACAGAAGTCGGGTAAGATTTTTGCTTTTTCTCATTAAAAATGCCCATGAACCGTAGGCTTATCCTACCAACGTTTAAAAACTACATGACCTCTTGCAACTTAGAACACATGCTTCATAGGGTTGAGACTTTTTATGTGCTGTATGTGCTCCTCAACGACATGGACGTTGTGCAGCGTATTAATATCCAGCGGCTGTGCTGGGACAGCCATGTCGTTCGAATGGATGAGGTTGTTTCGGCGGGACGGGTATTTGATGAGGAGATTTGAGGAAGTCGGCGAAGAGGACGACCTTGTTTGCGTTAGAAGGACCAGATCGGGGAAGCCCTGTTATCGATTGTTGTGACCAAATGGCGTAGGCTCGAAAGAAGCAGAGGCGCCTGGGAGGATGTGTTAAGTGTGTTAAGGCCAATTAAGAAGAAGAAGAAATTTCATTTAAGATACCACCACCATCAAGTCCGCGGATTTTATTACCGCCTTGGCATATAAACAATGAGGTCGCCGTAGTTTAGAAGTTTCTGCGTTCACTTATTACACGAAAGCCGGTGGTTCATATCTCAGCTCAGACATATCGAACGACAGGAAATATGAAAAAATAATCAATTCGTTGACTTCTTCTCAGCAGTCTTCTGGCACAAACTCTGAGTGTGAAATAAAATTGCCATGAAAAGCTTCTCAAAATTCAGAGCCGATTTTAAACTGTGGATTCCACTACTCATGTATAACAATAACGAACACAACATAAGTGATGTGAGAAACTAGGTTGTAAACCTGACTAACCTGTTGTACTAACCAATTACGTAAGTAAAATAAACATTATTTCGAAAACATTACGCAAATCCCTAAGACCAGTAATATTCTGCCGCATATATTAATAGAATCGGGGGAAGAGGTTGATTTCTAGTCATAAAGTTGCCGTAAGAAATCTCAAGATGGACTTAAAAATTGCAATTCGACTCGTAGGCAAATAATTTGCTGTTGAAATACGTGCTTCAACTTTAATATGAAATTTCTTTGCAATTTTTGAAATTCTTTAAAATTCTTCGTTATTTTCTTTAGAGAGTAAGAGAGAGAGAGAGAAATCCTTTTATATTTTCCAATTTGATCAAATGCTTATTGAAGCATGTTATAGAATTTGTTTTTGTTGTTTTTGTTTGCCAACTTGCCTTATAATCCGAATGCAAATATAATGCCACCATGAAAATCAAATATTTTCTTCAGCTATTTTTTTTCCTGTTTTTTTATTTTATTTGTTGTTCTTGTGTCTTAAATACTTATTTCCTTCATTTATTCTAAACAAATTCAAATTCAAATTCAAATTTTTTTTACTTGTTCATGGGATTTTTTTTCTCTTGAAAAAGAAGTCTTTTTCTCTGTAAAATGCATTTGAAATTTGCATTCAAGCGTATATGAAAGTTAAAAAGAAAATTCAAATACGTACACATAGACGCACACACACACATACATATATGTTTGTTTTTAAGCACATCAAGTAAGCATTTCAAGTAATATTGGCAAATATTTGATCGACAAAATCCAATAACCAAAAGCCAACGCCAAAGCCAAAAAATCCATAGAATTGTGGGAGAGAAACTAAAGGAAAATATTTGTAATTTGGTTTGATGTTTTACCTGACAAAACAAACCAAAAACGAAGAAAAAAAATCAAAAAAAATATTCAAACGAATGCATACAAATATGTTGGAACAACAGCAACAACTTCTTCTTGATGCCTTTATATGATGAAGGAGTAGTTGGAATGCTTTTCAGATGAACGCATTAAAAATTTAAAATAAACATGCCAAATGCCATTTCAATGATTAGTTTGACTAAAGCAAAGAAATTAAATGATTTCGTTTGACTTTTAAAGGGAAAAGGGTAACAGCTTACTTCGTATGAATTTGGATTGACTTGGAGTAGACGCATGAAAATACGGTCGGTGTGCTTAGTTAATCAGTTGTCATATCGGTCTTAACCAGAGATCAGTAATGAGAATCGAATCATACTCATAATTTCTGATACTCTGATACACATTCATACATCTTTTAATGTCATCGAACCTCTATACATATTCAAAGTTTGAAGTACTCATCATATTCATACCAGAGATCAGCAATGAGTATTTAAAAAGATGAGTAGATTCGAATCATACACATAATTTCTGATACTCTGATATACATTCATACTCATTTTAATATCATGGAACCTCTACTCATATTCAAAGTTCGAAGGAGTCATCATACTCAAACCAGAGATCAGCAATGCGTATTCAAAAAGATGAGTAGATTCGAATCATACTCATATTTTCTGCTACTTATACGCATTCATACTTCTTTTAATATCATCGAACCTCTATTAATATTCAAAGTTTGAAGTACTTATCATATTCATGGAAGTCGCCGTAGTCTAGTAGGTAGTGTGTTGGCTTATTAGACGCAAAAGCCTGGGTTCGAGTCCCAGGCCAGGCATCAAAGACAAAATACAAAAAGTATTTTTTCGGCGACTTCCTCTCAGTGGATTTCTGGCAAAAACTATGAGAGTAAAATAAAATTGCCATGAAAAGTTTCTCTCTGTCGTTCGGAGTCGACTTTAAACTGTAGGTCCCGCCACTCAACGTATAATATTAACACACACAACATAAGTGGTGTGAAAAACTAGGACGTTGTACAATGGGTCAATTCGACCTCCGGGTACTGTACTTGTCTTAATTGACAAGTACACGTCCTCTAACCTAACCTAACCTATCATATTCATACTTAATATCGAATCGAATTACAAAATAAGTATGAATCGCGTACGAACACTAAAATACTCATTAGAAGGTTGTGTGTTTGCTCTGCTTGCTGCTCTGTCTTTTTTGCTTATGTGTTGTAAAATACTAAGACTGTAAATCGAATCGTAAGTATTTTTCTAAAGTTATGAATCAAACATACATACATATGTCGAATAGTTGAGTATGAGTTTGATGTCAACGTTGTACGCGCATACTCATTGCAACCTGTACTTATAAATCAACGTTGTAGTGAGTATGAATGAATCAGAGTACATAATTAAATTTCAATATTGTTGACTGACTTAGATTCCAAATTTCATGAGTGCTTATGAGTAGCGAAAAAACGATTCATTACTGATCTCTGGTTCTAACCAACATAGGATTGTAGTCGATCTTTTCTAAACTTCGTATTTCTATTTGTCCTCCATATAAATATCTTAAGAGATCTTTCTTTTCATTTGTTCGCTTAGATCGTATTTGTTTTTATGTATAGGTTTACAGCACAATTTTTTATTGAAACTGTGAAGTCTTGCTGAAACAAGAATATTTATGGAGCTTTATCGTAACATACATACATACATACGTAACTGGTCATTACTACCCCTCAGTAAGGATTAAGGACCTAGTTTCTCACACCACTCTCGTGGTGTGTATAAATTTTGTTCCTGAGTGGCAGGACCTACAGTTTAAATTCGACTCCCAACGCCAGATTTTTGAGAAACTTTTCATGGCAGTAAGTCCTACCGCAATAATTTAAAATTTTCTTCTTTAAAACTTTCTCTCTATCTCTCTCTCTCTCTCTCTGTCTCTCTTTATTTTTGTTTGAAAATTTCTTCAAAATACAATTTATTTCATCCTTAGCAACTGTCACAGTCCTCTTGATAATTATGGTGAACAAATCTTAGCAGAAATTTCTTAAATTCCCATTTGATTTTGAAAACATATTTTCTTAAGAGCTTGCCCAATAACAAACAACAAATGAAAGTACAGGCTGAAATAACGATAGTGAAAAGGAAAAAGATTTCAATACACTTTTCAATTGCAATTTATAACGATTGAGAGAGAGACTTTAAAAGGAAGATTATTTTTTAAATATTTTGATTTGCAAATTGAAAAACGAAATTTTTTTTGTGAATAACACTTACAGCTGCTGCCCGCAGCTGGCCCGAATTCGGTATCAGAGTATATCGTATAGTGCTATAGGCATATTTACCACAGCCATTAGATCCCTAAAGAGTGTATAAAACAAATCTAAGATTGTCCAAGAATGCCGAGTGCCTCTGTAGAAGACAGCGAGACATTCGACGGTTACCCTCATTAGAGTGCCTGTCTAGACTAGAGGACATCGAAGATAATGCAAGATTCAAGTAAATTCAAAGAGGCCGACAAACTCCCATTGCGTGGCAAAGTTACCATGAGATAATGTATCCACTTGTAGAGACACTAGACAGATCTGGCCCGACATGGATATATGTATGTACCGACATATATACATACATACATAATTGGTCACTACAACGCTTCAGTTAGAATCACGACCTAGCTTCTCACACCTCTGATGTTGTGTGTGTTAATTTTATGCATGAGTGACTTTACCAACAGTTTAAGGTCGTTTCCGAATGACAGATTTTTGAGAAACTTTTCACGGCATTTCTATTTTTCTCTCAGAGTTTTTGCCAGAAACCTGCTAAGAGGCATTCGCCGAAAAAATATTTTTTCATATTTCGTTTTGTTGGAGAAACCTGAGCTGGGGTTTGAACCCTGGCCACTCGCCTAGTAAGCCAATACACTAACTACTAGACATTGATATATGCAGACCAGAATTTGTATTGAACGTATCAAAGTTCCATCTAAGGAACCTAATAGTGGTAAAGGGACATTGGCCTGTATTTTTGTTCACGACAGGAGACTGAGAAAACCTAATAGCAACTTCTGCAGAAGTTGCAAAGCTGAAGAAGAGGAGATCACAGAACATCTTCCCTGTGATGCGTCTGGCGCTTGGGAAGCTGAGAAATAGATTTCTTAGACACCCAGACAAAACATATCTAGGCAAACGTGGTTTAAGAAAATTCCCATCTTTCATAAGACTCTCGGGATGGTTGAGAGAGGCTAACCAGGAGATTAATTACATGGCAGTAGAGGTAATATTGGTACGACAACGAGATCTGATAGGACCCAACTAAGATGTGGTCTATGAGGCGGTTGCCAGTTTAACCCAGAAGACCTAAGGAGTAAAGGTCGGACGTCGCCATAGTCTAGTTGGTAGTGTCTTGGCTTATTAGACGTAAGGCCACGGTTCAAGCCCCAGGTCAGATATCAAAACAAAGTATGAAGAAATATTTCTTTGGCGACTTTCTCTCAGCAGATTTCTGGCAAAAACTGTGAGAGTTAATAAGATTAAACAGAAAAGCTTCTCAGAAATCTTTCGTTCTCCCGCCACTCATGCATAAAATTAACACACATAAGTGGTGTGAGAAACAAGGTCATAATCCCGACTAAAGGCTAATAATGACCAATTAAGTAAGTAAGTATCCTGGATTCAAATGTAAATTAAATTGCCACGATAAGTTTCTCAGAAATCTGTCGTTCAGAAACGACTTTAAACTGTAGATCCTACCAGTCAGGTATTAAAATAACACACACAACATTATGGGTGTGAGGAGCGGGGTGGTGATTCCAACTCTGTCATGTTAAAAAGAATCAGTAATAGAAATAACTAATAAAATAAAGGTTATTAAATAAAAAGCGTATAAATTAGAGATTGACTCAGACCAGAGATCAGCAATGAGTATTCAAAAAGATGAGTAGAATCGAATCATACTCATAATTTCTGATACTTATACGCATTCATACTTATTTTAATATCATGGAACCTCCTCTACTCATATTCAAAGTTTGAAGTACTCATAATACTTCATACTTAACAACACGTATGATGTTGCTGTTGATTTCGACTCTCCATGACTCAACATTTACACGAATCACAAAATAAGTATGATTCGCGTACCAACACTAAAATACTAGAAGGTTGTGTGTTTGATCTGCTTGCTGCTCTGTCTTTTTTGCTTATGTGTCTCCTTTTTCTTTTGTTGTAAATGGAAAAACAACTAAGATTGGAGTCACACGAATCATATTATAAGTATTTTTCTAAAGTTAATCTAATGAGTAGGTTTATAAATCAAACATATTTCGAATGGTATGAGTTTGATGTCAACGTTATACGCATACTCATGGCAACCTGTACTTATAAATTAACGCTGTAGTGAGAATGAATGAAACAGATTGCATAGTTAAATTTCAATATTGTTGACTCACTTATATTCCAAGTTTCATGAGTGCTATGAGTAGCGTAAAAATGATTCATTGCTGATCTCTGATGCAGATCTATTCTATCTACTAAACCTTTCCCAGATTATCTTCATACACAAAACACTTTAAACATATTGCGCCAGAAAGAAATAATATTTACATCAGGCCTAATTAACTCCGAATATTAGCTTTATTTTCATGTTTAACTTTACAATCTACTACTACTACTGTCTTTCAATTTTAAAGTTTTTAAGTTAAATGACATATGAATTCCTTCATGCCGTGTACGTATCTGAAACCCTACAATATCTCTTTCTAATAAATGATGCCAGCCATTTGTCATGGCATGATGTCATTAGAATGATAAATCATTTTAAAATCAAGAAAAAAACAAAATTAATAAATATTGTAACAGAGAAACAAAACAAAACAAAATTTTTTTCTTTAAAGAGAGAGAAAGAAAAACTCACCTATTTTCACTTGACGTAAAAAATGCCGGCAAATCTGTAAGAAAAAAACAAAAAATTACATTCAAATTATTTTCCGCATTTTTTCTTCTTCATTAAGAATACAAAATTAAATGAAAAACAAAAGTTTCTACAAGAAAATGAAGACGAAGAGGCAAAAAAAAACAAGAAGAAAAAAATATACAAACTTTTAGTCGAGATGTTCTTGACCTAGAAAATGTATACAAAAATTTTTTAATAGAAAAACAGAAGAAAAAACTTAATCATGAACATCATAATGATAATGACGTCACAATGTCAACCACTACAACATTCTTGCCACACACACAGACTTGCTTGAAAATGAGAAAAAATGGAAAATTAAAATTAAAACAAGAGGACTAAAGCAAGGGAATGAAACGAAAACAAAAAAAAAACAACAACAAACAAACTCCAGCAAGTCATCAGCCATTCATTATACTTTGCAGACTAAAGACCCACACACACACACACATACATATGCTATATACCACATTCTACACCCACACAGCCTCATTTAGCATTTGACGGCTTTTAGCTGAAACAGCTAGCGATGGTGGTGGGGGGGTTGCAGAGAAGAAGATGAAAAAAAAAGAAAAATTATAAAAACTGGGTTAATAACTGAACTAAATAAACAAAAAGAACAAGAAAAAAAGAAACGAAATGACTCAAGAACGTAGACAGTCTTACGACCGTAAATTGGGCCACAAAAAGGCGACAAAGTGCATAATCAGCAGCACAAATGAACAGGATTCTTAGCTAAGCGAGAGTGTTGGGGGAGGGGGGCATGGAGAGCAGTAGTTTCAAGGCAGCCACAGGAAACCAGAGCAAATGAATTTCATTTTGCCATTTTCTTCTGTTTCTTCTGTCGTCTTTAACTAAATGCAAGAAATTTCTGTTCAGTTTTTTTTTATTCTTCCTTAAGCAACACAGCCAAGGACAAAGTTTTCTTTGGCTTCATCGCTCCTTGGCTGTTAATGCTGTTGCTTGCTTTCATTTCATTTCGTTTCGTTTTTTTTTTGTTTGCTTTTTCTGTCCCCTCTTGCAAATGAGTTTGTGTGGGTGTGTTCCTTAGAGTTTATGTCTGCCACTGCAAATGCTGCCGCTGCTGCTGCTGCTGTTAAAATTGTTTGCTTTTAATTTCATTTCATTTATTATTATTCTCTTCTCATTTTCTTGGGATTTTATTTTTTTATTCCACTTTTTTTTCTTCTTTCTCTCATTTTGCCTTGAACCGGCATTATTTTGACGTGTTCTTTTTTCTTCTTTCTTTTTTTTGTATTTAAAATAGAATGTGTCCTCGTTATTATTTAACGAGATTGTCGAATAAATTAAAAAAAAAGGCGGGAAACTTACATCCACGTTTTCAAAGAATTGTTTAAGAAATTAATATTTGGAAACATGGAACACAATGAGAACGATCAACTACAAACTGCAAAAGGAAAAATTTATGAAAAAACTTTAATAAGAATTTATGGGGTACTGACTTATGTATGGGGGAGAGCTACAAGGATAGTGACGACACTATTTAGAAGAGACACACATACATACATAAATAATAGGTCATTACAACCCTTCTGTCCGGATTACGACCTAGCTTCTCACTTCAGTTATGCTGCGTGTGTTAATTTTATCCATGAGTGGCGGGACCTACCGTTTAAAGTCGACTCCGAACGACAGATTCTTGACACACTTTTCATGGGAATTTCAGAGTTTTTGGCAGAAATCCGCGAAGAAATATTTTTCTCGTATTTTTTTTTGGTTGCAGATGTCTGACCTTAGAAGAAACAACATGATTCATTCAATACATCAAACCCACTATAAGAACCAGACTAGTGGTGACGTTGACAATGTTTTATATTGTTACGTTTCTATCTTTTAAAAACGTTGAAAATATGAGCTCGTAGATTGCAAATAAAATGAAAATAAATTTGTGTTTACTTTTTAATTAAAATTCTTTATTATTCGCACAATTCTGTGTGCCACTGTTCACAACTTGATGTAAACAACAACAATTACTTTCGTTTGTTATTCCTCTGCTTATAACCTTTGCATAAACAATAACAATTACTAGACAAATATTCGACAGATCTCTGTAACGGAGATCTTCAAACCAAGATTACTCTCTTCAAACACACCGCATCTTCACACAAGACCGACTGAACTTCACTTCACTCACTGAACTTCACTAACTCAATCGCCTGCTTTGCTTTGCCTTTTATATGACAGAGTAAACAGTCTGATGAATGTTCTTGGAGGCAAGTGCTCATGACTTCGCCTTCTCGAAATCTCTATAAATGTAAACATCGTTCTAAGGCAAGAACTTCGTTCACAAGACCTTGCTGCTAGAAAGAAATAAGGAGGTGCTGACTTACATGCCTACACACATGCCACATTATATTAAATGAAGAGAAAATAGGAGTACGGTAACGCTGGTAGTCGCTGTAGTGTAGTGTTGGGTTATTAGACGTAAGGCCACGGCTTAAACCCTATGACAGACATCTCCAACAAAACGAAATATGAAAAAATATTTCTTCGATGACTTTCTCTTAGAAAATTTCTGGCATGCCAAAGTTTCTCAAAAATATGTCATTCGGAGTCGACTTTAAACTGTAAGTCCCACCACACACATGGGTGGTGTAAGAAGCTAGGTTGTAGTCCTGACTAAATGTTTGGAAAGAGTATCTTAAGAAACTTTTCATTGCAATTCTTAATTAAACTGAGGAGTTTTGCCAGGAAGCTCCTGGCAGAAAGTCGTCCAAGAAATATTTCTTTTAATTTTTTCTTTTGTTCAAAATATGTGAGTTCGTGTTTGAACCATTAATAAGTCAACACTCTACCTACTCGATTACGATGGGGAACCAACTGATTAGTTGATTAGTATCGTACAATTTGTGGCACTGTTTCACACGACCTATCGATTTTATGTGCAATTAAAAATACATTTGGCTTGCAGTAGAACTTAGATAACCCAAAGCCAAAGGATTTAACGACAACTTATATGCAGGTGTTCTTATCTAGGAGGTCTAAAAGTCAATCGCAAGGCAGTAAAAATTTAATCGAATATAAAAATTTTAACAAACAGTATCGAATAGATTCTAATGATGGCCGTGAAACAAGATTCCAAACAGTTTTTATTTAGAAAATAAAGAACTTTTATGGCGGATTTATTGCGTACAATTTCTTTTAATAGCTTGTCGTAGTATTCAGCAGATAGATTGTCGTCAACGATAGGAAATCACACATGTAATGTTTTTAATAAAGTTTAATTAAGAATGTTAGGAGTTAAAAAAAGAAATGAATAAAATTTTTAAGTGTTGTTAAATACCGCATAAAAATCTAATTTCGTTACACCACCAATTGGGCAACAGTAGTTTGTATTAGTTTTGCAAACAACATATGCAACAACATTTCCATTAAAATACTGTCCATAATTGTACAGATCGACAACAAAATATGGTTACTTTTTTCATACTTTGTCACTTTGACAGGAGTTTATACTGCCACTAGCATAGCCATAATCACGGCATATGCATTCTCTCTGTTTGTATTTTCTGCAATCAAAATACGAATACGGCTTGAAAACCCATTAAAAAATATTTGTGTGAAGATAATTCAAATTTGGAAATCCAAGACGCAATCCATAAATTTTAGCAGCGCCACATTTGACGTTAACAGAGCATTATATGCTCACTGTACGTCTATAAATGGCAATAATTTTTAATTTTAAACGATTCTCTCAAGAGAACACAGGCCTTCAACAGGATTACTACATCAATATGCCTTTATAATGTGTGTGAAGACAAATTCGAATTTAAAATCCAAGACGCAATCCACAAATTTTAGCAGCGCCACATTTGGCATTAACAGAGCAAAATTTTCTCTTAACAGAACAAAATTTGCCCTTAACAGAGCACTGTTAGCTATTGAACAGTATCCATTTGAAGAGGCCCACTTGTTTAGGAGCTAATTTTGGGACAAATACTAGCACTATGAGTACCATATCATACCCAAAGTAAGGTACCAAAGCCCCTTAAAATAATCAGCAACATAGTCACACATAAAGTGATATGGCATTGAGAAAATTGGCTTTGAAAATATAAATTTTTTGCTTGAAAATTCTCTAGAAAATCAGTAGCCATTTTGGGAACATATAAGAAATAGTACACCATACAGACTATATGTAAATGGTAGTCCAGAGGGTCCTCTTTCGAACCGTAGTAGGGGGATAGCTGGACCATCCTTTAAACCTCCAGTCAGAATTACGACCTAGTTTCTAACATCACTTATGATGTGTGGGTTAATTTTTAAACATGAGTGGTGGGGCCTATAGTTTAAAGTCGACTACGAACGAAAAATTTTTGAAAGACTTTTCATGGCAATTTTTAGTTTCAAAGTCGCCAAAGAAATATTTTTTCTATTTCTTTTAGTTGGTGATGCCTGACCTGGCATTGGAATCAAGGCCTCACATCTAATAAGCTAATACACCTACTAGACCATGGCGACTTCATAAGTAGAATTAAACTTTATTATTGGTCTGCAATAATTGCAAAGTAGAAGAATAATCTAATTATTGCCACTGTTAAACAGTTAACAGTGCTCTGTTAATAGCAAAGTTTACTCTGTTAGAGGCGAAAAGTGGCGCTGCTAAAAGTGTGGGTTTGCGTCTTTGGTTTTTTAATTCGAATTTATCTTCACATACATTTAAAACACACCATCTTGTAGTGTAGAATATCACTCGTTGTACAGTGTTTGTGGAATTAAAAAAAATCCAACATTTTGATAAACTTAAACTCTTTGATAAGGCCTGCTTAAAAACTTTGTTTAAATGTTTACAACATTCTTTTTTTTACAAGTTTGTTGTTCAGCCATTAAAAATGCTGCAAAAGATTTGATAGTGTTTCTTTAATTGTTATTTAAAATCTCTGTTTCGGTTTTAACAAACTCTTAAGAAATGCTCAATAAGAAAGGCATTAAGAACGTGTTAAACTCTCATAAAACAACGAATCTTTCTAATCTTCAGCTTAATACTTCAGTTTTTAATACTTTGCAACTGTTTTTCTATAAAATTTATATTTTTCTTCATTACATGTTGTCGAAAATGTTGCATCAAAAGAAAATAGATTTTAAAATAATCACGGCATTAGAATTTATTATTTTAAAAGCAAATAATATAATACCCTTGGTCTAGTCGGTAGAGTGCTGGCTCATTAGACGTGAGGCCGTGCTTCAAACACCATCTACGTTTACACAATTGCTTCACGCGTAACAAGCCAACATACTACCTTTTAGACTACAGCGACTTCAATGTACATTATTTAACTCACCTAATTAGTAGGCACAATTCTGTTAGTCACGATAACAACCTAGCTTTTTACATCACCCATATTGTGTGTGTTCATTTTACCCATGAGATCATGTTCAAGAGTCAAAGGGAAATTAGAAATAAGGTGCCACGGATTTTCTTTCCTTGATTTATTAAAGAGAAAATAGGAAATGTGTAAAGCTGGTACAGTTCCTCCAACAATTTTCTAAAGCACGATTCGAAAGAAAATTATCTACAAATCGAAATCTGTATTGGGCTGATTTCTAAGTTAATATTTTTTACCCGACATTCAAATTTCTATAAAAGGTTTGGCTTGTAAGGCCAAGAAAAATATTTCTTTTTGATATGTCGTTTTGTTCGTCATGCCTGAGCTGGAGTTTGAGCTTCGGGCATGAGTGTTTAATAAGCCAATACACAACATCACAAGCATAATACCACTCAGTTGGTATTTTTGCTATTGGCTATGAGAACTCTTAGAATTCGCCATAGTCTAGTGGTGTTGTGTAGTAGAATAGTGTGTTAGCTTATAAGACGTAAGGCCGGGGTTTAAACCCCAGGTTACACATCAAAACGAAAATAGGAAAAAAAATCAGCAGAGTTCTGGCAAAAACTCTGAGAGTAAAAAATACAATTGTCATGAAAAGTTTCTCAAAAATCTGTCATTCGGAGTCGACTTTAAACTGTAGGTGTGAAAAGCTAAAGGAATCGAATCATACTCATAATTTCTGCTACTTATACGCATTCATACTTATTTTAATATCATGGAACCTTTCTACTCATATTCAAAGTTTGATGTACTTATCATACTCATACTTAACAACACGTATGATGTTCAACGTTATAGGGAGTACGAATGAATCAGAGTACATAGTTAAATTTCAATATTGTCGACGCATATATTATATTCAAAATTTCATGAGTGCTTATGAGTAGCGGAAAAACGATTCATTACTGATCTCTTGTTCAAACCCCACGTCAGACATCGAAACGAATATATGAAAAAATATTTCTTCGGCAACTTTTCCTCAGCAGATTTCTGGCAAAAACTCTGAGAATAAATAACAAATTGCCATGAAAAGTCTGTCAGAACAGCACGTATGATGTTGTTGTTGATTTCGACAACGTATACACGAAGCACAACATAAGTATGAATCGCGTACGAAGGTTGTGTGTTTGCTCTGCTTTCTGCTCTGTCTTTTTTGCTTCTTTGTCTTTTTCTTTTGTCGTAAATGCTACAGCAACTAAGACTGTAAATTTTTGACGAATGATTCGAGTCACTCAAATCATTTATAGGCATTAAAAGAATTTTTCTAAAGTTATGAATCTAAATGAGTAGGCTTAAGAATCAATCATATTTCGAATGGTATGAGTTTGATGTCAACATTGTACTCATACTTATTGCAACGTGTACCTATAAACCAACGTTGTAGTGAGTACGAATGAATCAGAATACATAGTTAAATTTCAATATTGTTGACTCACTTATATTCAAAATTTCATGAGTGCTTATGAGTAGCGAAAAAACGATTCATTGCTGAT
Source organism: Sarcophaga carnaria (assembly GCA_958299815.1). Taxonomy (NCBI): domain Eukaryota; kingdom Metazoa; phylum Arthropoda; class Insecta; order Diptera; family Sarcophagidae; genus Sarcophaga; species Sarcophaga carnaria. The sequence goes on along the minus strand of OY283151.1, from coordinate 7,660,829 downwards.
CTCTGTTTGTATGTACCTCTCATTACTGTTGCACAGAGGAAAGCAAAAAATATTAAAAAAAATTAAATTCCAACTACAATAGAATATATCTTAGCCAAGATCATCTTTACAAACGTATTTACATGTTAACATATCGTAAAACTAGCATGAGTACGGAGATAAACAACCAAGTTTTTCAAGTTTCAATTCTATTCTTAATTAAGCCTCTGTATTTAAGCTGCAAATTAAATAAATTTATTTATTTTTATTAAAATTTAAAAGCTTCTTAAATGGTTTTTTTTTTCATTTGTAGTTCCGTTTTATTTGCTGGCCATTTAAACACACCAATTAATGATTTCAATCAGCAATTTTGACAGAAAATTTATTTGGAATTTATGTTCGTGTTCTTTTCTTGTACGGTTTATAACGAGTCAGCAGAAAAATAACATCAACATCAACATGTTAATGATGATGTTTAAAATATGTTTTAATAATTAAGAAGACATCTCAAGCGATTGAATGTAAAAAAGGCTACGAAATGGCATGGCAGGTACATTTGCGTTGTTGTCATTATCAAAAAAAAAAAGGAATTTTCAAATGCGAATATTATTTTGCAAATGAGCAACAAAAAAGGAAAACCAAGTAAATGAAGTAAGTAGGTTGTGTGAGAAGCTCTTTAAAAGGTTTTTATCTATCACAGATTCACTTCTCCTTAAAAGAGCTTTTATTCACTGAACTACAGTGAGCTTCAAAAGAAACTATACATCACAAAAAATATACATTAATAAATTACCGTTATTTTTATTTTAAAATTGTTTCATTAACAGTTGTTAAAATTGAAACAAAAAAAAAAAAAAAAATTCGAAATAGTCAAATTTTTTTCTGGCAGAATGTTGTTAGAATTTTATTCTTACTAAACAGTTAATTTTGATGCTCACTGTACGTCTATAAATGGTAATGATTTTTCATTTTAAACGATTCTCTCAAGAGAACATAGGCCTTCAACAGGTTTACTGCATCAAACGCTATCATTACAATATGCTTTTATAATGTGTGTGAAGATAAATTCGAATTTGAAAATCCAAGACGCAATCCATAAATTTTAGCAGCGTCACATTTGGCATTAACAGAGCAAAATTTTCTCTTAACAGAACAAAATTTGCCCTTAACAGGGCACTGTTAGCTATTGAACAGTATCCATCTGAACCAGCCCACTTGTTTAGAAGCTAATCTTAGGACAAGTACTAGCTCTATGAGTACCATATCATACTCAAAGGAAAGTTCCAAGGCCTCTTAATATAATCAGCAAAATAGTCACATATAAAGTGATATGGTATTGGGAAAATTGGCTTTAAAAATTATAAATTTTTTTTTGAAAATTCTCTAGAAGATCAGTGGCCATTTTCGAACATATAAGAAATAGCACAGCAACCCGACTATATGCAAATGGTAGTGGGATAGCTGGAATAATTTTGAAAGTTAAGAAAATCACCGTCCTCCACCCCTATAAAGCGAATTATATTTTATGTTAGTAGTCTGGAATAATTGCAAAGCGGAAGGCTAATCTACTTATTGCCACTGTTAAACAGTTAACAGTGCTCTGTTAATAGCAAAGTTTACCCTGTTAGAGGCAAGAAGTGACTCTGCTAAAAGTGTGGGTTTGCGTCTTTGATTCTTAAATTCGAATTTATCTTCACACATATCAGAAGACTAATCTACTTATTGCCACTGTTAAACAGTTAACAGTGCTCTGTGAATAGCAAATTTTGTTCTGTTAATGCCAAATGTGGCGCTGCTAAAATTTATGGATTGAGTCTTGAATTTTCCATAGGTATTGTTCGTAGTAAAAACTTTTCTTCTGTTGAGGATTTCAGTCCCTTGAAGTTCTTGAAATGCTTACAGAATGTTTGCCCAAGTTGGCTGTATAAAATGGATCGAAAACTTCTCATACACCCCATGTTAAATTGCCACTAAATACCTGTAATAATCTTCAATTATCTGTGCAATGATTAAAAATTGTGCACTGCTGCCTGCTACAGGAAACATTAAACGGCGTTTTGGAATGTTATCCGAAACCAAAGAAATGCGTTTAGCTATTCCCTAACATACATACATATGTATGTATGTACACATGTCTGCATGTTTATTTGGAAACGTATATGTAAACAATTTTCAAAGATAAAAGATGAACCATAAAAACACAAAGTCATGTTGTTTTGGAACTGGTTTCCCATTTGCCAGTCATTTAATGATAATTTTCTTGACAACGTTTAAGCCATTAACAGGATAAATGTTGTTTTAATAGGTAACATAACATAGATTTCACATACTAATGCTGATGATACTACAGCTGGTGCAAGGTGCTGGGTACTGGGAGTTGATGCTGTTGGTATTTCAGCTGAGGATGTTGTCTAATAAAAATAAAATTCTTGTATTTGATAATGAAATTTAATGATACATTTTGAAGCATCAACACAGTTTGGATTAACGAAATGAATTTCTCTCTCTCTCTTTGAAATGCTGCTCTACGTTAGACATGCCAGTATGTATGCCAGTTATTCTCGGGGTGATTAGAACATATTGATTATCTCCAAAGGAAGTTGTAGATTAAAGACAACCAAAGGAAAATCAGTTCAATTAAGAGGTTTTTTTTCTATGTTCTTTAAAAATTATTAAAAGACCATGTAAAATATTAATGAAAACTTGAATATAATTTTTAAAAGAATGCATCTGCAAAACGTCAAATGATGTTGACAGCTCGCCCTACTGATTTACTTCAATATCAAGGCAGTTCTCATACTCCATAAGAAATTGATTACAAGCAACAACGAGCTAAAAATTGTGTATCAAAGCCTGTTATTATTGTTTACATGAACTGATCTTAACTTAGCCGAAAGCGCCATAGTCTAGTGTTTTAGACGTAAGGCCACCCAGGTCAGGCATCAAAACGAAAATTAAAAAAATATTTTTTAGGCGACTTCCTCTCAGCAGATTTCTGGCAAAAACTCGGAGAATAAAATAAAATTGACGTGAAAAGTTTCTTAAAACTCTGTCGTTCGGAGTCGACTTTAAACTGTGTAAATTTAACACACCCAAATAACGTGAGAAACTAGGTTCATAATCCTGACTGAAGGGTTGTAATGACCAATAATGTATATGAAGGCATCTGGAAAACATCAAAAGGCGTTGGCAGCCCTTCTTATCACGTTTCCTTATTGACTTACTTCATAGCAAGAGTAGTACCCGTAGCTCATAATAAACTTATCACGAACTACAACCCGCTCTTAATTGAAAATTGTCTATCAAAAGCCTGCTGCTGTTGGTGGTTGAAAGGCTACAAATTTGCTTATTAACCAAGCTAAAATAAATTGTTTTACAAACTAATTTTGCCAAATTTTAATAAGAAATCGAATGGCATTATTGCCATTAAAGTTATGACAAATTGAAGTCTCCGTTGTCTTATTAGACGTGAGGCCGTGGTTCAAGCCTTAGCTTAGACATATCGAACAAAGTTTTCTCTCAGCAGTCTTCTGGCATAACTCAGACACTAAATAAAATTGCCATGAAAAGTTTCTGTAAACTCTCTTGTTTAAAGTCGACTTTCAAATGTAGGTCCTCCACTCACACTCAGAGTTTTTGCCAGAAATCTGCTGAGGAGAAGTTGCCGAAGAAATATTTTTTCATAATTCGTCTGACGTGGGGTTTGAACCAGAGATCAGCAATAAATCGTTTTTTCGCTACTCATAAGCGCTCATGAAATTATGAATATAAGTGAGTCAACAATATTGAAATTTAACTATGTACTCTGATTCATTCATACTCACTATACAACGTTGATTTATAAGTACAGGTTGCAATGAGTTTGCATGCAACGTTGACATCAAACTCATAACATTCGAAATATGCAGAGAGAGCAGCAAGCAGAGCAAACACACAACTTTCTAGTGAGTATTTTAGTGTTCGTACGCGATTCATACTTATTTTGTGATTCGTGTATATGTTGAGTAATGGAATCATCATACGTGTTGTTAAGTATGAAGTATGAGTATTTCGAACTTTGAATATGAGTAGAGGAGGTTCCATATTATTAAAATAAGTCTGAATGCATATAACTATCAGAAATTATGAGTATGATTCGTTTCTACTCATTTTTTTGAATACTCATTGCTAATCTCTGATAGGTACAAAAGTGTTGTAATAATCAATTAAGTACGTATGTAAGTTACGCGAAATCCTCTCAAATTTCCAACGCTTTACATCATCCAACAATACTTATCACTTTTCACACTCCTTATTGAAGCATAGATAGTTTCTTTGATACCAAAGAGAAGTTTTAATGGGACTTCCCAGGAATTTAAAAATAAAAAAATTCTTCGAGTTTGTGTTCAATAACGTATTAATTTAGTTTCTAAAATTTCAAAATTGTAACATAGTCGAACACACCTATTATCACGCATGACAACATGATAAATTTGTCGTTTTTCAAAGCAAAAAAAAAAAAAGAAATTAAAAAACTTAAACAAAACTTGCTTTCAATTGCCATTTTAAATCAGCAACAATATAATCAAGCAACATTTATTTCGAATTTATCTTTTTTATTGCCCTCTTGAATCAAATTTAAACAGCCAACAAGCAAGCCAGTACATCTTCAAAAACATCACTCAACTGCATTAACTTGGCTGATCAGCATCAGCATTCCTTGGCCAATTAAATAGTTTTTAAGCTTACGAGTAATTACATATTTCTCTGTTGTTGTTGTTGTTGCTGTTGTTGAAATCGTAAAGATTTCAATAAGATTTACTAATTCCCCATACATTAGATAATCACGCATATTTTTCATTGATTTGATGCATCACGGCTTATGTTTATGGTCTGAACATCAGCACATCAGGCCATCAAGCTAATAAAAGCCTTATCGGTAGGTAGTGTAGAGAGTGAGTTTACAGTTTCCAAATGATTAAAGAGGCACACAATCAAGAAAAAAATGTGGAAAAAATTGGTGTTAAATCTACGCACAACAACGCTACATAAACGAACGAACGAACGACTGGAGTGGAGTGTTCAGCAGCGTGAATATGTACGTAGTATAACCGGGGCTATTGTGGCTTGCTTGTCAATGTGCTTGACTTTAACAGTTTAATTAATTACGTTTAATTAAACTGCGTTTAATGTAACCAGTTATCACAAGACAAGTGGACAAGTGCCTTGTATTGAACTTGTTAAACAGCAGTTGTTCTCTGCCTCTGCCTCTGAATGCTGCTTGCCGGCCTGCCTGCCTGTCTTGGGATGTTGTGATTATGCAGTACCGTGATATCAATGGATGCCACGTGAAAATCAGAGAGGGTGATAGGAGAGTAAAACTTGTTGCCAAACAGTTTGGTTTACGCCACCAAAACAATTAAGATAAAATTTCCAAGTGATATTTTTGCGTATTTTTAATTGATATTTTTCCAAGTGATAATCATAATAATTAGAAACTGTTGGAGATTTGTTAACAGTTACGATCAAATACCTGGTAAAAACAACATGCAGATCTTCAGGAATAACGTAATATTTGTACTGTTATGTAAACAAATAGCCCAAGGATATAAAAGAAATGAAGATTTTTATCATTTTCTACTGATTAATCGATAAATCTTTTGATTTTTCTCTTTTATGTCTTTACATTAGTGTATACATAAGTGTACAATAAACAATGTTTCATGGAAATTAACCGCCTATTAAAAAACAAAATAAACATTTTTTTTAAATTAAATTTTTATAAAGAAATCATTTTCTTAAGCAGTTTGTTGTTATCGGTGGTGAAGACAGGCTTTAAATTTCGTAAGAAAATCATAGTTTCTTATGTTAATACTGTAACAAAAACAGTCGAGGCATATAATCAAACACTGACATGAGATTACGTAGCAAAACTGTTACAAGTTAATCGTTTTTCCTAGAAATACCACGTGTACCGGTATGAAGTGAGCGTCAAAATAAAATGCCTGTGTTGGGAACACTTATTGTGTAGGAGTCTTAATTATTCTTTTGTGTTGCCAATGACATCTGCCAAACATATTGCAGTATATGTACATCAATTCAATGAATAAACATCACACGAGCTCACTTCTAATAAGCCACAGATCAGCAATGAGTATTCAAAAAGACGAGTAGAATAGAATCATACTTAACAATACGCATGATGTTGTTTATTCCCGGAAGTCGCCGTAGTCTAGTAGGTAGTGTGTTGGCTTATTAGACGCAAAAGCCTGGGTTCGAGCCCCAGGCAAGGCATCAAAGACAAAATACAAAAAGTTTTTTTTCGGCGACTTCCTCTCAGTAGATTTCTGGCAAAAACTCTGAGAGTAAATAAAAATTGCCATGAAAAGTTTCTCATGTCCCGCTACGCAGGTCCCGCCACGCATGTATAAAATTTATATACACAACATAAGTGGTGTGAGAAACTAGGACGTTGTAAAATGGGTCAATTCGACCTCCGGGTACTGTACTTGGCTTAATTGACAAGTACACGTCCTCTAACCTAACCTAACCTAACATTGTTTATTCCGACTCTCCTTTACTCAGCATTTACAAGAATCACAAAATGAGTATGATTCGCGTACGAACACTACAATACTCACTAGAAGGTTGTGTGTTTGCTCCGCTTGCTGTTCTGTCTTTTTTCTTTTGTTGTAAGTGCCTACCAACTAAGACTGTAAATTTTGATGTCTAATTCGAGTCACTCGAATCATTTAAAGGTACATATTTAAGTATTTTTCTAAAGTTATGAATCTAAATGCGTAGACTTATGAATCGAACATATTTCGAATGGTATGAGTTTGATGTCAACGTTGTTCGCATACCCATTGCAACCTGTACTTATAAATCAACGTTGTTTGTAGTGAGTATGAATGAAGCAGAGTAGTTGTAGTTAAATTTCAATATTGTTGACTCATTTATATTCAAAATTTTATGAGTGCTTATAAGTAGGGAAAAAAAGATTCATTGCTTATCTCTGGTAGCAACCCAATTTGTGGGGGTAATAGTTAGCTAACACTGTCTTGAATAACTTGAAATTAATTGTTGCAATTCGTATTACAATCCATTAAGGGAGATTTCATGAGTGCTTATGAGTAACGAAAAAACGATTCATTGCTGATCTTCGATTCAAACCGAAAGTCCTTTCGAAAATTCAAATGTTTTTGAGTTTTATTTTCATTAAATTGTTTTTAAGCTTTCAACAATCCTAACCTAACTGTAAAATTACCGTTATGGATTACTGCCGCGCATTCTCAGCAGTTTCTTTCAATTTTTGATAAACAAACATGGCAACATTATGGATTAAAAGTTAATTAAAGCCTCGAATAACACAAAAATCGATTGCCACAACGAAAATAATAACAATATTTACCGAATTCAAGCAACGCTTTAATTTACTTTAGATTTCCCATTTAAATTCTTTTAAAGCCTGTTTCTTTGCGCAAATCCATTTAATTTTCTTAATAATCTCTCATACCATTAGATAGACAGACAGACAGACGTCTCTAATATTGTATTTCATTTCTGGTTGTACTCGTATATACTGGTAGTACACTTTCAAAATGTCAATAACTTTAATTGTATGCCTATAAACAGACACTTTATTACACCCAATCGGTTGTCATCATCCGACTTATCATCATCCGACTGGTGAAAGAGACAATCGAACGGGGAAAACTAATAACAGGAGCCAGACCAAACACTATGGTCTCGCTACCGCCAATACAAAATAGATGAGAGAACCAATAAAAGTGAATGAAAATTTACTGTAATTGCAGCCAATTATACAAGTAAGAAACAGTTACTTTCTGGCAGCTGGCAGTTAATGAAAGTTAAAATCAAAGTTGCAACAACAACGATCATAAATATTTATTATGGAGCACAGTCAGTCAATAAACAGCGGTAATAGACACAAGGATAGTTAGTTAGTTATGAGTATTTAATTGATTTTGAGAATGCATGGGATTTAAAGGAGTGAAATGATTATTTTGGGATTTCTATTTTAAAATGGGGCGTGTCGTATTTAATATCCATGATAGTGTCGGCTTTGTGGCAGCTCCTAAAATCTTCTTCCTTCTGTTTTTATGATCCATACTTCGCATGGTGAAAGTGCCTCCTATCGATCGGAATAAAGACCTTGAATGGGAATATACGCGCATCAAAAGTGAAAGTTATCGTTTTTCTATAAGCCATTACAGACAAAATTATTCTCGAAAGGCATTCGTAATACATTTAATTGAACGGCTTTTAGGTAAAGCGACAGATTTTTGCGACATTACTTTGAAAATCATGGTAATGTTGCAGAATGTGTGCGAAAATTGCGTACGGATTTTGGAAGAAGAGAAGCACCGTCAGCTCCGTATGTTAACTATCTTGTGAAAAAAGTGAAAGAAACTGGCATCCTCATCGATAGACCAAAGCATGAAAAGCCAAAAACAGTGCGTACACCCGAGAATATTGCTGCTGTGGCAGCAAGTGTGTGTGAAGCGCCATCAACATCAATTAACCGTCGTTCTCAACAATTGAACATTTCGGAGACATCATTGAGACGAATTTTGCATGAAGACCTTGGAATGACGCCATACAAAGTCCAATTGGTTCAGGAGTTGAAGCCAATTGACCATCCAATGCGTTTTCGCTTCGCTAAGTGGGCCTGCGATCGACTTACAGAAGAAGGCAAAAAATCATCTTTTCAGATTAAGCTCATTTTGATCTTGGCGGGTATGTAAACAAGCAAAATTGTCACATTTGGGGCACAGAAAACCCGCACGCGTACTTTGAAAAGCCGACGCACCCACAACGAGTCACTGTTTGGTGCGGATTTTGGTCCAAAGGCATCATTGGGCCATTTTTCTTCGAAAATGAGCAAGGAGTGGTCGTTAGGAAAGAATGTTGAAAGAATTTTTGTTCACAAAAATTGAAGAGGAGGATATTGGGAACATTTGGTTTCAACAGGACGGCGCTACGTGCCACATAGCCGAAGCTACATTCGATGTTTTGCGCCCTGTTTTTGAAGATCGCATTATCAGCCACAGAGGTGATGTCGTTTGGCCACCTCGGAGCTGCGATTTGACACCGTTGGACTATTATTTGTGGAGTGCCGTCAAAGATAAGTGTTACGCCGACAAGCCAGAGACAATTGACGCTTTAAAGGACAATATTCTTGAAGCCATTGGTGAAATACAGCTGCACACAATCGATAATATGCTTCAAAATTGGACCGATCGTATAGGCTACTGCATGGCCAGCCGAAGCAGTCATTTGAATGAAATTATTTTCCATTATTAACCGGAAGGATTGTACTTTCAAATAAAAAAAGAAATTTGAGAAAATATTCAGTAGTTTTTTCTTTTAAAGCATTTTCAAAAAAAAAAATATTTGGCGGACCCTTTACATAGGTATTGAAAAAGAAATTCAGCCAGCAGTACCATATCATTTTTATTTTACAGCAACTGGGAAAATATTACATTCCACCGAGGCGTTCCCAATGCCCATATGAATAACTCTTCAAATGCCTTAGAACAGGGAATGAAAATAGGATCAGGGATCCAAAAAAAAATTGAATAAAATGGAGAAGTTCATTAAAGCAATCAACAATCAAACGTACCACAATAATACAACACATAGGGGATCCCTCTCTCTCTCTCTCTCTAAATGCATAAAGCCGGAGGCAATGCATTATTTAATACATCTGGCTGTCTTCATTAAGGAAATCTCGATATTCTCAATACTAAAAATCACAGTCTGAATAGAAAACAATACGGCCTTAATGGTAGACATCTGAATGATTGCGATCTTTGATAAACTTTTTGACATTTGAATGTCAAATGCGTTGCAGAGTTGCATTCGGAAAAAAGAAAACAAATTTATTTGTTTTGGTAACCAAGACTAAGGTTATAACTGTTGTAATTATTAGTGAATAATATTGCTATTATGGAATCATTTTCTTTTTTCTAGAATAAATACATGCTCATCTCTGATCCCATTTTTATGAGGCGGCTTTCTTTTCGAAATAAGAGTTGGTAGCCCACCTGAGCCTGTATGATTATTTGTCACTAAGAGCTGCAGAGAGACAGAGCACATGACATGTAATAAGTTATGAAAATGCGATTAGATTAACAGGATATTATAAACAATAATCAAATGAAGCAAATGCTAGTTATAGGGATATGTGAGTGAGTGCATCTTAAAGAATTCCAATATGTTTAGAGGCTAAAACGACAACCGTAACATGCCATTAAGCGGAGAATTTAATGCAAAAAAGACAATTTTTCCATTTAATTTCGAAAAAAAAAATTGTTCTTGTCGTTATTATTGATGGTGTTTAGTTCAAGTTTAAGCCTGTAGATGATGATGACGATTTTCGAAAGCCTGAAATTCCTTGCAAGGGATACAGAACTAATAAGTGGTTTTCATTTCTTTGTTCCATTGCAGGCTCTTTTTCTTCCAAACCATTCAAATGCAAAAAAGGCAGGGGCTTGGCCACTGTCAGTAAGTAAGAGATAACTTCAGACAACAACAACAACAACAACCGCAACAGCAACAACAAACAATTTGACTTGTTACATGTGTTATGGGATGATGACTGGACTGGCTTGCTTTTTTTGTTTTTTTTTTTTTGTTGTTTTGCTGACTACAAGTGGCTGGGTTTGGATGTCTAAAAAGTCTTAACTTTCTAGGATTATTAAAGTCATTATCGCCACATGCTGCTGCTGCCCCATGAAGGTGTTTCGCACATGTTGTGTCTATTAATAAAACAGCAGGTGAGTTGTTTCTTCAGTGTTTTTCTGTTTTTAGGCTGGAATTTGTTTTTCATTTTCTTTAAGGAAAAACAGCAATGTTTTCAATGTTTCGTTTGCATTCTATGACACTGGACAACCAACCAACAGCACAGTGTGTTGTTTAGCGCACATGTTGTAAAGATTGCAACACAAAAAACTGTAAAACGGACGTCAGAGAAACCGTTTTAATTTGTTAACATGCAGTCAGCAATTAAATGCGAGAAATTGTCATTTATTCTGTTGAAATCTTGTATACATGCCACCACATATACATACATACATACATACATACATACATACATATTTTTTTGGTTCTGTTGTTTGTTCCGTCTACTGTTAAATTTCATTTTTTTTTGTTTGTTTTTGTAATAATTTATGTATATTTATTGGCAACTTGCTGTTCAAGCATTTAATGAAACCTGCAACTAAAACACACATCATACGTTTATTTTTGATGCATAGAATGAGTCCTGCTTTCTGGCCTATCCTTAAAAGCAACACATGACGCCATACGGAAGCCAAAAATAGACTTTCTATGGTGATAGCTACTCTACATTTAAATATTTCAATCTATTAGATCGTATGTGGCAATCGAATATTAAGAATTGTGGAATAATTCAAAGATCAGCAATGAATCGTTCTTTCACCCCACATAAAAACTCATGAAATTTTGAATATGAGTCAACAATATTGAAATTCTGATCCATTCATACACACTATACGACGTTGATTTATAATTACAGGTTGCAATGCGTATGCTTACAACCTTGACATCAAACTCATACCATTCGAAGTATGTGTGATTCATAAGCCTACACATTTAGATTCACTCTAAACGCACTAAACAGTAACTTTGTATTGGGCGCTTTGGAATTTCAAGTGGATTGCCTTCGTCGAAAATTCGAGAGTTTTGTTTGTTCACGTTCATCCAGAAATGGGCCTCATCACTTAAGCAGTTTTTTCAATGAAAATTAGAGTCACTAGAAAAACTTGTACGAAGAAATAATAAAAAATCAATGCCTTTCACAGTATTCACGGCTACATCTTATATAATGATATGACATACAGTATTCATGGGGAAAGATGGACGTTGAAACTACTCGCTAGACATAATCGCAGCCTGGCTTTCCAAATATCACGAGATTTTCAGGAAAAATCCATCCACTAAATAAAAACTTAAAAACTTGCACGACCTCTGCTTGGAAAATACTGCAGTAAGGTCCGGCAGAAAGTTTAATTTCAGAACCCTTGTAAACTTCAAGGGTGCCATTGGAAACCTCCGATTCTTCAGACCAGAAGTCTTTACTTGGAAATCTATAATCATCATATAATCGACTCTAATGTATCTATGTCTTCCCAGCATAGCAGCATGTCCATAGTCCAAATTGGGTCAGGATTTGAATGCATTGAATCTTGCTGTCAGCTTGAAATAATAACTCCACACCAATTTGGCATAAACTGCTTACTCTTTCCGTTCTTCTGTTACTTGTTTTTCAACAGTTTAAGGTTAACTCCAAACGACAAATTTTTGAGAAGCTTTTTCATGGCAATGTGAACTTTTTCCATAAGTTTTGTTCGAAATGCCTGAGCTAGGGGTTGAACCACGGACTCTCTCATCTAATAAGCCAGTACACTACCTATTATACCACGTTGGCTTCAATGTTTCCTCTTCTTCAAAACTAATTTTTGGAATGCAAATTATTTGTTAGGAACATGGTTGAACCAAGGATTCTCTCCGCTAATAAGCCAATAAATATATCACCTACTAGACCACGGTGGCTCCCTTCTACAAACCTAATTTCGCAATAAAAACTATTTGTTAGGAATAGTTTCACATCCAGTCTGGTGCTAATGGTGCTAATGATTGAATGGCTATTGGTCGAAGCTGCTGCATTTCCCTTAAAGAATTGTAAAACGAATTGCAGCAATTAATTTCTAGTTATTCAAGACGGTGATTATCTAACTATGACCTCCAAAAATTGGGTTGCTACCAGAGATCAGCTATGAATCGTTTTTTCGCTACTCATTAGCACTCATGAAATTTTGTAGTGTGTCAACAATATTGAAAATTAAATCCTCCGATTCATTCGTACTCACTACAACGTTGATTTATAAGTATAGGTTGCAATGAGTATGTATACAACGTTGACATCAAACTCACACCATTCAAAATATGTTTGATTGATACGCCTACTCATTTAGATTCATAACTTTAGAAAAATACTTATAATATGTACTCATAAATGATATGAGTGACTCGAATCATTTATCAAAATTTATAGTCTTAGTTGTTGTTGCACTTACAACAAAAGAAAAAAGACAGAACAGCAAGCGGAGCAAATACACAACCTTCTAGTAAGTATTTTAGTGTTCGTATGCGATTCATACTTATTTTGTACTTCGATTCGATATTAAGTATGAATATTATGAGTACTCCAAACTTTGAATATGAGTAGAGGGGTTCCATGATATTAAAATGAGTATGAATGCGTATAAGTAGCAGAAATTATGAGTATGATTCGAATCTACTCATCTTTTTGAATGCTCATTATTGATCTCTGGTATGAATATAATGAGTACTTCACACTTTGAATATGAGTAGATGGGGTCCATGATATTAAAATATATATGAATGCGTATAAGTATGTGAAATTATGAGTACGATTCGTTTTTACTTATCTTTTTGAATACTCATTGCTGATCTCTGATACATATGTATATAGTAGCAATGATTTTAAAACATATTTTTTATGTTTTTTGGAAAGAGTAACAGCCCATTTATACTACTACTTAGATATGACTGCCGTACTAGCTTTCAATGACATATTTTTTTTTTTTCGATACAAAAGTTTTGCACACGTTTTAATTATCTTTCCAAAACACAACATTTCCATTTTCAATAAGTGATCAATTAAATTTACATTTTTGGGTGCCCTGGTAGTCTAGTGGGTAGTGTGCTAGACTATTAGCGTGAGGGTCGTGGGTTCGATTCCCACCAGAGACTCTGGTCTGTGACACTACACCGAGCAAATAGTCAAGTTACTTCGCTCGTATATAATTAGGATATAATTTGTAATTGTATTGTAATTAATAAATAAATAAATAAATTTACATTCATCACACCCTAAACTGTGTGTGTTTGTCTGAACAATTGTTTGTATATAAAGAAAAGAAAAAAATATGGAAACAAAGTATTGTGTAGGGTGTTGCTGCAACAAGCCCACTTAAGAATTCTTAAAATTCAGCCAGTGTTTCCTCTGTGGTTTGACTTTTGTCATATGCTATTTGGCTTGCATCATAAATTACCTTAAACTACAGAGTATTATATACGTACATATGTATGCATATTCAATAATCAATATTCAGTATTCAGTACCCGCATATTATGCGATGCGATAATCAACATTCAATATTTATTCAAAGAAACTATTCTCTGTACAGAGATGGAAAACCTCTATCTAAGCAGGTTGTATAATTGTTGACACTGTCAAGTAAAGCTGCTGCCTGTAACTGCTGCATAAAGACAGACAGACAGACAGAAAGAAACTTGCCATTGACGCTTTTGTGGCATTTTAGTAAGCAGCAATACATCATAACGACTGGCAACTTTTATTAACAATTTTTTCGTTTTTTCGTTTTTGTTTTTGTTTACAATAATTAATAAAAAAAATGAAAAAAAAAACGACACAATAAAATAAAACTTTTAAGCAATGTGATGTTGGCTGGCTTTAGCACAAGTTTTTTTTTTGATCAAAATGTTGTTTATTGACATGAGAGGCATATTTGCATCAATATTGCTTGTCGATTTGCACATGTGCAGTTTCAAGCGTTTTATCAATTTTTTTTCTTTTTGTTGTTGTTGTCTTTCATCGATTTTCATTGAAAAAAAAAAGATGAAAAATCCAACGTCACCATATGATTCCCATGAAGATGTGAAGACAAAAAAAAGTGTTTGAAAAATCTGCTATGAAATGCATGCGTAGGTTTTAGTTTATCTCGCCAAGGCAATAAATATTATTTAAGATGCAATTTATTTAAGTTAAATATTCATAATATTTTGTAAATATTTATTAATTAAATGCCTAGATATGCATTCAGATATATGTATGTGACATACAGATATGCAGCTTGTTTTTTGCCTTCAGCAAAACTGCCACGCTTCTATGTCTAATAAAATCTTTACGGTTTGCCATATAAATTGAAAAATTTTCCAAAAAAAAACAAGAAAAAACAACGTTGTTGTCAAACTGTTAGCCAACCGTTGTAATCGAATTGATAAATGAAATGACAAAATAAAGAGGCTCCATGGACACATGACAATGACATCAAATTAGAAGCCATGACAATATTAAGACTACAAATCAAAAAAAAAAAAAAATTTTTAGAACGAAAATTCTTTATATGTGTGAGGATGAATTCGAATTTAAAAACCAAAGACGCAAACCCACACTTTTAGCAGCGTCACTTGTTGCCTCTAACAGGGTAAACTTTGCTATTAACAGAGCACTGTTAACTGCTTAACAGTGGCAATAGTAGATTATTCATTTACTTTGCAATTGTTGCAGATTATGGACATAAAATATAATTATCATTATGATCAGTATTATTTATGAACAAAAGTATTGAAATGTAAAGGATGGTTGGTAGTGGTGGAGTCCTGAGCTTTTCTCAACTCTCAAAATTATTCCAGCTATCCCACTACCACGGTTCGAAAGAGGACCATCCGGACTACCATTTACATATAGTCTGTATGGTGTACTATTTCTTATATGTTCCAAAATGCCCACTCATCAGAATTTTCAAGCAAAAACTTTATATTTTCAAAGCCAATTTTCTCAATACCAAATCGATTTATTTGTGACTATGTTGCTGATAATATTAAGAGGCCTTGGCATCTTCCTTTGCAAATAGTATGGTACTCATAGACCTAGTATTTGTTCTAAAATAAGCTTCTAAACAAGTAGGCTGCTTCAGATGGATACTGTTAAACAGCCAGTAGCGCTCTGTTAAGGGCAAATTTTTTTCTGTTAAGCGGAAATTTTGGTCTGTTAACTGCAAATGTGGCGCTGCTAAAATTTATGGATTTCGTCTTGGATTTCAAATTCGAATTTATCTTCACGCATGAGTGAAAATTCTTTGTATTTTCCTCCCAAATGGGAAAATTTTTATATAAATTACGGGCACTAAAATTTCAAACCCAAACTGAAATATTGAACCTATTTAGCTTTCTTTTAATGTATACAGTGAGTGTCAAAAGAAATTGTACTGTTTGGATAAAATTCTAACAATCACCAAACTCAGGTTTTTCCACTTGAGGAGAGTGCACGAAAAAAATTTAGACAACATTTCGGATATTTTTTTTTGATATTTTTCTTTGTTTTAAACACCGGCAATGAAACAGTTTAAAATAAAAATAACGGTAATTTATTAATGTATATTATTTTTAATGTACAGTTTCTTTTGGCGCTCACTGTATATGTATACAGTGTGAATTTTTCCTATTTGATATGAAAATGCAAAAACTGCTTGCAGTCACCGTAGTCTATTAGGTAGTGTGTTGGCTTATTAGACGTGAGGTCAAGGCTCAAACCCCAGCTCAGACATTTCCAACAAAACGACAACGACTTCCTCTCAGCAGATTTCTGGCAAAAACTCTAAGAGGAAATAAAATTGCCATGAAAAGTTTCTCAAATATCTGTCGTTTGGAGTCAACTTTCAAACTGCAGGTCACTTCGCTTATGTACAAAATTAACACATACACCATAAGGCGTGTGAGAAGCTAGGTCGTAATCCTGACTTAAGGATTATATGTATGTATGGATCTCTGTATGTATCGGTGTACAATTAATATATGTTTTAGAGCACTTCATTGACCTACAAGATTATCATTTGATCCCACTAGACTATTTTTTGTGGAGGATATTGGTCGAAATACTAGAAAATGTGTAATACAATAGGTATGGGCGGGCGACCACGGCGAAGACACGGACAATATTTACTGCCATGCAATTTATTTATTTTTAATTTCGGGATAGTTCTTGTGTCAATGAAAAAAATCCACAAAAAAATGTATCGAACTTCGTGTAGAAATTTAATTACAAGACAGTGACAGTGACAGTGACAAAACTGTAATACAAATAGTAAAAATTATAATAATTATGAAACTTCTTTTAAAATTTCCTAGCGATGACAGTGACAAGATGATTTTTTTTTTCAAAAAAACATGTTTCAAATGATTGTCAATTATTTCTTTTTCTTACAATTTAATCGTTTTTGTTATCGTTTTTATCGATCAATTTGTTTGTATGAATTTTAATTACAATGACAGTGACAAATTAAATTGTAAAAAATTACTTTTTAAAATTTAAATAAAATGCTAAAACTTGTATTAAAAACCATTGAAATCGTTTAGCCGGAATTAAAATAAACCGCGTTCTGGTGTATGTCTGTGATATTGCATTTAGTATGGCTACGAGTAGGAATTATTTGTCATCACACCTCACCTAATAATAAACCTAATACGCTAAGGAATGTGTCAATTGGAATTTCATCTATCATTGTTAAATATGACTTGGTAACATATTAGAATAAAATGTCATGTTTTCTGCAACAAAGTATTTCTTTTTTTGAAGTGAAATATAAAAGAAGCGGATGCTTTGATGTTGAATATCAAACGCTTGAAACATGATTTGGCTGTTAGCGATTTAATTTTAAAATCGCTGTTGTTTTGCTGTGTTGTATTGCGTTATTTAAAAGCAAAGTTAGAATAAGTTGTGGGAATTTTTAATTTATCATGTGGCTCAAATCAAAGCACAACATAAATACCCAATAAACAATTGAATTGAAGGCAAATCATTAGAATATTGCTGCGAAAGTGGCAAGGTGCTTTGCTTTTACATCGCTTAACATTAAAATTATAAACAAAAGCTACTAAAACAATGCAATAAACAAACCTGTTTACAAATTATCGTACTATTTAATATAACAACAAACACCAGCATAAAGAAGATGGTAAACAAGTAAACAAAAATCCACCAACAACACTACAATAATAAATGTAAACAAAAATACACAAACAACACTTCAATAATAAATGTAAAGAACGATGTATACATTTATAGAGATTTCGAGTAGGCGAAGCCTTCAAGAATATTCATCAGACTATTTACCCTGCCATATAGAAGGCAAAGCAAAGCAGGCGAGGGAGTTAGTGAAGTTCAGTCAGTTTTGTGTGAAGACGCGGTGTGTTTGAAGAGCGTAATCGTGGTTTGAAGATCTCCGTTACAAAGATCTGTCGAACAATTGACTAGTAATTGTTGTTGTTTATGCAAAGGTTGTAAACAGAGGAATAACAAACCAAAGCAATTGTTGTTGCTTACATTAAGTTGTGAACAGTGACACACAGAATTGTGCGTACAATAAAGAATTTTAATTAAAACTAACACACAAATTTATTTTTATTTTATTCGCAATCTATGAGCTCATATTTAAAAGGGTTTTTTAAAAGATAGGAACGTAACAATATGATAACATTCTCATTGAAGCAATGTTCGATGGGTTATGCTTAACAGTGGGATATTTGCCAAAATGAGCACAAAAAAAATTGGAATACATGCGACACTGCTGGAGCACAGCAAGAACGTGTGACACACACTTTTTCTAAAAGCTCACTCTCGCCTTTTGTCAAATGATTGTTCACATTTGTTGTTGACGGTGATTTTGTCTGTCTGTCTGTCTGTCTGTGACTTTGTCAATATGTAGATTTGTTCTTGCTGTTGTTGGCGCTGTTTTTCTAGCTTTTAACTCATTTCAAATGCATGACAGAATGTTGATTTATTTGGTGCTGTCATGCACAGTAACAGTTTTCAAAACATTTAACCATACATTACAGTTACAGTTATCCAATTGATTAAAGGCAAGAGAGAGAAAGAAAAAAAAACAAAAAAAGTATTCTAATGTTGTTGTTGTTGTGTTGTTTACTCTTATTTATAAGATGAGTAGGCATAATTGGCAAAGCCTGGTGATTTGTAACCCACGTTCAATTTAAGCGACAAGCAGAAAAGGAGGGATAAAATAAACAAAAATTCATTAAAAAAGAAAACTTTTTTAAATGAAATACATTTCCTTTAATGGATGCTGCCATGTAGATACATACCTAATTGGTCATTACAACCCTTCAGTCAGGATTACGACCTAGTTTCTCACACCACTTATGTTGTGTGTGTTAATTTTATACATGAGTGGTGGGACCTACAGTTTAAAGTCGGCTCCGAACGACAGATTTTTGAGAAATTTTTCATGGCAATTTCAATTTACTCTCTGAGTTTTTGCCAGAAATCTGCTGAGAGGAAGTCGCCGAAGAAATACTTTTTGTATTTTGTTTAAAAAATGAACACACTACCTACTATACTACGGTGACTTCAATGTAGATCCTTCCTTTCTTGAAAAATTTAAAACAAGATCCATACTTCTACAAAAATTAACAACAAATCTGCTTAATCAAAACGTTGTATTACCGATCAATGTGCTGCCTCCTGCAAGCACTATCTTAAAGTATTTAAAGTACTTTTTTGCTCATACACAACATACTTGGTCAACACAACCCTTTAGCCAGGACAACAACCTAGCTTCTCACACCACATATTCTGTGTGTGTTAATTCTTATACAGGAGTGGTGGGACCTACGAATTAAAGTCGATTCCGAAGGACAGATTTTTGAGAAACTTTTGTATGGCAATTATAATTTACTCTTACAGTTTTTGCCAGAAATCTGCTGAGAGGAATTCGAAGAAAAAATATTCTTTCATATTTTCATTTTTGATGTCTGACCTGGGGTTTGAACGAGAGATCAGCAGTGAATCTTTTTTCGCCACTCATAAGCATGAAATTTTTAATATAAGTGAGTCAACAATATTGGAATTTAACTATCTATTCTGATTCTTTCATACTCACTACAACGTTGATTTATAAGTATAGGTTGCAATGATTATGCGTACAACGTTGACATCAAACTCATACAGCAAAAAAGACAGAACAGCAAGCAGAGCAAACACACAACCTTCTAGTGAGTATTTTAGTGTTCGTACGCGATTCATACTTATTTTGTGCTTCGTGTTGTTAAGTATGAATAAAATGAGTACTTCAAACTTTAAATATGAGTAGAGCTTCCATGATATTAAAATAAGTATGAATGCTTATACATACATACATAATTGGTCATTACAACCTTTCAGTCAGGATTACGATCTAGTTTCTCACACCACTTATGGTGTGTTAATTTTATACATGAGTGCCGGGACCTATAGTTTAAAGTCGGCTCCGAACAACAGATTTTTTTGAATGCTTATAACTATCAGAAATTATGAGTATGATTCGATTCTACTCATCTTTTTGAATACTCATTGCTGATCTCTGGTTTGAACTGAGGCCTCACGTCTATCTACTAGACTTCGTCAAAATGCTCTACGCATTCAATTATTGATCAATGTGTTGTTTTCTATGGCCACTAGGGCATTTTCAATTCTCCCTTGGCCCTGTGAAAGTACACATAATTGTTGCCAACATACTGCTGTTGTTGTTATGAACAAATAATGAACAATTTAGAAGACAATTCATGAACTCAATTTACATTAAGTGCTGGAAGGAGGAAGAGGGCAAAAAAAGGTTAACAATAAAAAACAACCTCAAGACTGTCAACGCATTGTTGTAAAACTGTAAAATAGTGTTGTTGTTGTTGTAACTTTATTATTATTGTTACCAGCACTCAACTACTGTTTGAAAATGACAATGACGACGACAACAACGATGACAACGACAGCGACAACGATCGCAAAGCAAAATAAAACCGAAAAAAAAAACAAAAAATCTGTGATCAGTTGGCAAAATTGTGTGAGACTCTGACAGATCGCAAATCACACCTCTTTTTAACATTCTTTTTTTAAATTTTTTTTTTTGATTTTTT
This sequence comes from Sarcophaga carnaria, assembly GCA_958299815.1. Lineage (NCBI taxonomy): Eukaryota > Metazoa > Arthropoda > Insecta > Diptera > Sarcophagidae > Sarcophaga > Sarcophaga carnaria. The sequence continues at coordinate 7,640,090 of OY283151.1, read as the reverse complement.
GTTTCCATTTTTCTTCCAGTTGTTGTTAGATGTTGAAAGAAAAGGCATTTTAATAACAATAACGAATATTTTGCATATAAAAACGTCATATAAATGCATATTTAATGCTTAAGCGTGGCTCTTACCAACAAAATTTATATAAGAATTGTTATGAATAATAAAAGCAAATAAATAAAAGGAGAGAAAAAAACAGAGGACAAAATCAAAGACAGACAGTTAGAACGATTAACAAACAGTCAGTCAGTCAATCACACATTTTTTTCTGCTGCTGCCATATTTGCAAGCGTTTTGGTAGTTTGAAAGCATAACAAAGTGGGCGTCAATAGGCAAAAACAAAAAAAGACTGAAAAACATTGTTTATGAGTTAAAACTGAAATTGTTTTTTTCTGAAGTTTTTTTTCCCTTTTTTTTCTTGGTTACACAATTTGCTAACAAGCCCACAAAGTACGACAACGACGACAATTCACGTTAAAATGTTGTTTAAATTATATTTTTTTGATAGAGCGCGCGATAGAATACAAAACACGCAGCAGCAGCAGCAACGGCAACAGCAGCAGCAGCAACAATAATAATTGTTGTCTTAATAAATAAATTTTCAAAAAAGCGTTTCTTTTGTTTTTTTTCAAAGCAATTGCCAGCCAATTGTTTTTGGCTCATAATTGCCGGTTATATGATCGTTTGTAATTCAAATGTCATTTCAAAAAAAAAGTATAGGAAACCCACCGTCACCACAACCACCATCACTATCTTGAAACTGTAATATTTCCATTAACATTACCATAAAAGCAACAAGACCAACAACATCAATAAACAATAGGCAACCAACACTCCACTCTACTACCGTCACTTATTCTTATTCTTGCTGTGGCTTAAATGTAATCGTTTAGATCTGTCGGATAAGTCAATCAATGTGATTTCTTTTCGACGTAATTAACATTTTCATTTCATTTCAACAAAACAAAAATAAAAACAAACAAAAAATACAAATGTTTTAAGGTGTGTGAGTAAATTTGAATTGGGGGTGTCGTATGTTACAGTGAAGAATCTAGATGTAGCAACCCATTATGTCGGGCGTCATAGTTAGCTAATCAACGTCTTAAATAATTCCAAATTAATTGTTGCAGTTCTATGACAGTCGGTTAAGGGAGAAGCAACATAGATCAGCAATGAGTATTCAAAATGATGAGTAGAATAGAATCATACTCATGATTTCTGATATTTATACGCATTCATACTTATTTTAATATCATGGATCGTCTACTCATATTCAATGTTTGAAGTACTCATCATACTCATACTTAACAACACGTATGATGTTGTTGATTTCGACTCTCCATAACTAAACATATACACGGACTACAAAATAAATATGAAAGGCGTACGAACACTAAAATACTTGCTAGAAGGTTGTGTCTTTGCTCTGCTTGCCGATCCGACTTTTTGGCTTATGTGTCTTTTTTCTTTTGTTGTAAGTGCCGAGTTCGAGTCACTCGAATCATTTATAAGTACATATTTTAAGTATTTTTCTAAAGTTATGAATCTAAATGAGTTGGCTTATGAATCAAACATATTTCGAATGGTATGAGTTTGATGTCAAGGTTGTACGGATACTCATTGCAACCTGTACTTATAAATCAACGTTATAGTAAGTATGAATGAATCAGAGTACACAGTTAAATTTCAATACTGTTGACTCATTTATAACAAAATTTCATGAACGATTATGAGTAGCGAAAAAACGATTTATAGCTGGTCTCTGATAGGAACCCAATATCTGCGGGTCATAGTTAGATAATCACCATCTTGAATAACTAGAGATAAATTGTTGCAATTCGTATTACGATCCTTTAAGGGAGATGCAGCAGACTCGACAAATAGCACTTCAATCAAGAGCACCATTAGCAGCAGACTGGGTGTGAATGCTAACAAATAATTTTTATTGCGAAATTATGTTTGGAGAAGAGAGCCACCATGGTCTTGTAGTTGATGTATTGGCGTATTAGACGGGAGAACCCTTGGTTCAACCATGTTCCTAACAAATAATTTGTATTCCAAAAATTAGTTTTGAAGAAGAGAAGTCGCCGTGGTGTAGTAGGTAGTGTGTTGGCTTACTATTCGTAAAGCCCGGGTTCGTATCCCAGGTTAGACATCAAAAATGAAATATGAAAAAAAAAAATATTTCTTCGGCGACTTCCTCTCAGCAGATTTCTGGCAAAAACTCTGAGAGTAAAATAAACTGCCATGAAAAAGTTTCTCAAAAATTCTGTCGTTCGGAGTCGACGTTAAACTGTAGGTCCCGCCACTCACGTATAAAATTAACGCACACAACATGAGTGGTGTGAGAAGCTAGGCCGTAATCCTGACTGAAGGGTTGTAATGGCCAATTATGTATGTATGTATGAAGAGAAAACATTGAATCCAACGTGGTCTAGTAGGTAGTGTACTGGCTTATTAGATGAGAGAGTCCGTGGTTCAACCCCTAGATCAGGCATTTCGAACAAAAATTGTGGAAAAAAGTTCACATTGCCATGTAAAAAGCTTCTCAAAAATTTGTCGTTCGGAGTTGACTTTAAACTGTTGAAAAATAAGTAACAGAAGAACGGAAAGACGAAGCAGTTTGTGACAAATTGGTGTGGAGTTATTATTTGAAGCTGACGGCAAGATTCAATGCAGTAAAATACTGACCCAATTTGGACATGCTGCTATGCTGGGAAGTTTAAGTTTACACTGTAAAAGGCTAGGCTGTGGCATTTTTATTAAATGTTCGGAAATTAAACTTTCTGCCGGACCTTACTGTAGTATTTTCCAAGCAGAGGTCGTGCAAGTTTTAAAAGCGGCGCAATGCTTATTGAGTGGCTGAATTTTTTCTGAACATCTCGTGATTTATTTGGAAAGCCAAGCTGCGATTATGTCTCTAACACGTAGTTTCAACGTCCATCCTTGCCCATGAATGCTGAGGATTTTTCAGAGAAATTTCGGATCAATCGAAGGTAGTTTTATTTGGGATCCTGGACATAGGGGTATGGTTGGACATTGCTAAGTCTAGGGCCGATACGAAGCTAGCAAACTCCGGCATATTACAGGGCATATGTACTCCGATTACATGCAGACATTCATACATAATTGGTCATTACAACCCTTCAGCCAGGATTACAACCACTTATGTTGTGTGTATTAATTTTATACATGAGTGGCGCGGTACCTACAGTTTAAAGTCGATTCCGAGCGACAGATTTTTTTAAGAAACTTTTTCATGTCAATTTTATTTACTCTGAGAGTTTTTGCCAGAAATCTGTTGAGCGGAAGTCGCCGAAGAAATACTTTTTGCATTTTGTTTTGATGTCTGGCCTGGGGTTTGAACCATGGCCTCACATCTAATAATCCAACACACTACCTACTAGACTACGACGACTTCATATGTATTGCGATTGTCTCAGTTAATTTGAATGTTATCCACTCGTTTTAGAGTGAAGCTTATTCTCGTTTCAGCAAGAAGGTAAGTGCAACATTGCTACAGTCTGCTGGACACTTATGGACAAGAAAGAGACCGGGTCACTTCACTCCTTAAATCGCACGGCCATCCACTGTCCTTTCGATAGACATGCCTTAAAATTCAGCAGTCCCGCGAATGTCTTCTGCAGGAGCTATGGGTTTGTCTTTCACTTCATGTGCCAGTGCCGTACATTTGTCATAAAGAAACGGAGGTTTTTGGCCTCTTATTTTCTGACATCTTTGAATTAGCTCTCTAATGTAATGGTTGCTGCAATAGCAAGTTTTATTTTGGACTCGGGATGGTTTTTCTCCAGGGTTTGGTTGACCATTGAATTGACCACTTTCTTCCTGGGGGTACGAAACTCAACCTATTATTTGATGTTTTGTTTTAATTTGTCCAAATAGTTGAACTGTTTAGTATAAAGAATCCTTGAGGATTTGTAATTCTTTGATAATTAATAATCCTTTAAAGGCTTAATAAAAAATACTACCAGTTCTTTACGAATATTAGGTATTTATTCTTTAAACAGTATGATAAACAATTCTTATGGCTTTTTGAAGTAGACTTAAAGGCACCAAAGCTTTTAAGAAACTTATCGGTTTTTTTTTCTATTGAGAAAGAAGGCTTATGGGAAGTCAAAAAAAACCCAACATACCAAAGGATATGCCAAAAGAAACTACTTTACATGAAAAAAGCATTTTTTTCTTTGTCTATAAAATGAAATAGACAAAGTACTTGAAATTCCTTTTCTTTTTGTTGTTTAAAAAACACAACAAAACTTATAAAAACCAATAAAAATACGTACATTATCGATATTAAAATTACCACACGACATAAGAAACCAAAAAAATTTCATTTTCTTTCCTTTTTTTTGGTTTAAAATACAATCACTTTCTTTGTAGAGGACTTAAATAGCTTACAAGGGAATACAGTCAACCCTATTATAACGCGGTACTCTAAGAACGTGGTTTCCATATAACACGGAGCTGAAACAGAACTCCTATAACGCGGTATTCTTATAGCGCGGTTTCCATACAACGCGATACACACTCACCGCTTTATAGGAGGGGTGACTGTATTGGTATGTGTATGAGGTATTTTTTTATAAACAAATAATTTTTTCTATATTTTTTCTTTAAGCCAAGAACAATATCGTTTAATAACTTATTTCTGGTTTTTTATTTTTTCATGTTTTTTGGGTATTTTTTAATCTCTTGGTTTTTTTTGGGTTACAGTTTACATACAGCCTTTAGTCAAATATTTGTTTCGTAATTTTAAGTACAAATATTTACAAGAGAATATTTTATAATCAATTTTAATTTTATTATAGATTTGCTTAAGGCTGGTAACGAATGATAGACAGGTAAGAGTAAATTTATTATGAAAAAAAATAAAGTGTGTGTGATTGTTTTAAAAAGTGAAAAATGATTCGAAGAAGACGCCTTTATTGCCATAAGCGAGGTATAGAGTTCCTACGTTCATTTAAACTTTCGTAGGAACTTAATACCGTGCTCTTGGAGGGCTGTTAACCAACTGATAATTAAAAAATTGAATACAAGTGTTGTCAATATCTAAGTGAAATTGAAATAAAAGTGTTTATTATTCAAAGTAAAATATGGAAAAACTCAGTTACATATATAAGCTACAAAGCAAAATAGTAAAATATGGTGTAATTTTTATCTTTGTTTTAAAAAAAATTTATTCTTAAGCTAAAAACATAGAGCTTTTTAAAAAAAATACCAATAAAAATATAATTTTATATCGTTATTTATGTATGTGAAGATAAATTCGAATTTAACAACCAAAGACACAAACCCACACTTTTAGTAGAGCCACTTCTTGCTTCTAACAGAATAAACTTTGCTATTAACAGAGCACTGTTAACTGTTTAACAGTGGCAATAGTATTTTAGTCTTCTACTTTGCAATTATTGCAGACTATTGGCATTAAATATAATTCTCATTATGATTCGTATTATTTGTAAACAAAAGTGTTGTAATGTAAAGGATGATTGGTCTTAACTCTCAAAATTATTCCAGCTATCCCACTACCACGGTTCAAAAGAGGTCCGTCTGGACTACCATTTGCATATAGTCTGTATGGTGTACTATTTCTTATATGTTCCACAATGGCCATTGATCTTCTAGAGAATTTTCAAGCAAAAAATTGATATTTTCAAAGCCAATTTTCTCAGTACCATATCGCTTTATATGTGACTATGTTGCTGATTATGTTAAGAGGCCTTGGCATCTTCTTTTGTAATAGTATGGTACTCGTAGACCTAGAGTATTTCCCAAAATTAGCTCCTAAACAAGTAAGCTTGTTCAGATGGATACTGTTAAATAGCTAACAGTGCTCTTTTAAGGGCAAGTTATGTTCTGTTAAGAGGAAATTTTGCTTTGTTAATGCCAAATGTGACTCAACTAAAATTTATGGATTGCGTCTTGGATTTTCAAATTCGAATTTATCTTCACACACATTCGTTATGAAGATGGCATTCAAATGATATACAATCACAAAATTCATTGAAACAATTAACAATTAATTAATCACATTTCTGTTACGAAAAACATTTGAAGTTAATAACAATGAATTCATTTTTGGCATCAAAACCCTCTACGGAATAGCATCAACAACTGTGGGTTCATTGGATGGTAATGAATGAAATGAAATCTTAACTTATTATCACCTGAACAAATTCAAACCACAAGATTTCCAAAACCACAACTTTCTCTGATCTTTGTACAAAGACGAAGGTCTTGGTTAAAATTGCAATTTACCTAAAACCACTTCCAAGTTGCTATCAAGATTCGAAAAGAGAAAATTGCACAAATAATTGTTCTCGGCGCAAGATGCGACTACTCAGTGACATATAATAACTCCTACAAATAACGCTTGTTTAGCTTGAATTTTTAGGTTATAGCGATTAGAAGACTCTGAAGTTGTTGATCACAGCCATCATTGCCTCCATTCTCGGTAAACCCACTCATCAATTACTTAAGATCAGAAATTTCTTTAAGAGAGACATTTAAACTCCCCTCTATTTATATATAAAGTAAAGATTCGATCCATTTTTAGTATATTCGTCAGCTGTTTAGTTTCCATGAAAGTAATCTGAGCTTAGCTAGTCGCACCAGTGACCCGATACAGTTGTATATGGACGTTGTTCAATTTTTTAAATCTCACTAAGATATTTCATATGGATTACCGTAGAGTTTAAGTGTGAATTTATATGTTAATCTTGTACGAGATTAGCTCTTTCTCAATAATATAACGAAAGAGCTGGCTCATTGAATTTTGTTCGGTTTCTTTATAATAGCATGCGGGTAACACATTGGAATAATATTTTGGATCCAAGGTGGTATTTAAGATCTGAACATATTACTCTACGTCCTCGTAACAACTTTATTTTTGCTATATTTACGCAAGAGATCATTCATCCAAGACCTTACGTCAGAACACTAGCCTTTACGGCGGCTTGTTTGACTCAGATGTCGGTAGGTCTTCTACGAGACCATCGGCATCTGTTTTGATATTGTTACGCGAATGACAACAAACTAAATACAACAAAAACTAATTAAACAAATTACGTACGGTACAAGAATTTAGAACAACAAATAATAAGCGCTACATAGAAAGATTGCAAAGTTGCCAGGTGTAAAATAGTTGAGTATAAATAGAATGAATTGAATTGCTAGTAATTCGTGTCTCACACGTTGCCAGTCAGTATTAGAACGAAAGTTGTAATTAATTAAAGTGCAACAGTAAGCTCAGTAGTATTGTACGCCAAGAGATTGATATTTGTAAATAAAGGAACATTAATAAAGTTGATAGCATTATTGAAATAAATAAAGGATTTGTTTAAATAAAGAAAGAAATCAGGATTGAATTTCGATTCCGTCCTAATAAATAGAATAACTTTTGTTTTTGTATTTATTTAACAATAAAACAAAAATATATGCTTATGATTTATTAAAATTACCTTCTAAGTTGGCTGCCTTGGTAGTTTAATGGGTAGTGAATACCACCAGACACTATGATCAGTTACACTACACTGTGTTAGTTAAAACTACAAGATTCAGACAAAGTTCGTTAAATTGCACAGATACAGAGTTATTTCTGTCGTTGCCTAACATAAATTCCGCGAACATGTAGGGAATAATGATGAGCAACATTCCTCATTAAATTATACATTTTCTCAAAATATAGCTCTGCTTGGCTTATAAAGGCTGTTTTTTATAGAGGTATAGAACTTTAAGTTGGCATTACTTTTCAAGATGGCGACCGATTTAACAGCTGTCAAGTGATTTATTCTCAGTTTGGTTTGGCAATTCGTCATGAATAGACTCACGCCTGAACAACGCTTGCAAATAGTGCAATTTTATTTCGAAAATAATGGTTCTGTGCGGAAAACGTATCGCGCACTACGTTCATTTTATCGTCGACAAAATCGTCCATCAGAGCAGTTAATTCGATTAACCATGTAACGTTTTCGCACCACGTTTACTCTTATTGATAACTCGCATCCCCAGAGACGCTGTACGGTGCGTACAGAAGAAGCTATTGCTGCTGTAGAGCGTAGCATTGAGGAAGACCCGAATGAGTCCATCCGCCATCGAGCACAGGAATTGGATCTGTGTCCATCCACTTTATGGAAGATTTTGCGGAAGGATCTTGGTTTGCGTGCTTACAAAATCCAACTCGTGCAAGATTTGAAGCCAAACGATCATCAAGTAAGGCGTAGATTCGTCGAATGGGCCCAAAACGAGATTACCGTTGTTCCCGATTTTCATAAGCGAATTTAGCGATGAAGCGCACTTCTAGTTGAATGGAAACGTCAACAAATAAAACTGCCGCATTTGGAGTGAAGGTAATCCTCAAGTGTATGTGGAAACACCGTTACATCCAGAAAAACTGACTGTTTGGTGCGCTTTATGGGCTGATGGAATCATTGGTCCGTACTTTTTTAACAACGATGGTGGCCAGAACGTTACAGTCAATGGTGATCGGTATAGAGCCATGATTACAAACTTTTTCATTCCTGAATTGAATAACCATTATGTCCAGGAGATGTGGTTTCAACAAGACGGCGCAACATGTCACACAGCTCGTGCCACAATAGATTTATTGAAAGACACGTTTGGTGACCGCCTAATTTCACGTTTTGGACCTGTGAATTGGCCTCCAAGATCTTGTGATTTAACACCGCTAGACTACTTTCTGTGGGGCTATGTAAAGTCATTGGTCTATGCGGTAAAGCCACAAACGCTTGACCATTTGGAAGACAACATTCGCCGTATTATTGCCGATATACGGCCACAAATGTTGGAAAAAGTCATCGAAAATTGGACGTCCAGATTGGACTACATCCGCGCCAGTCGTGGCGGTCATATGCCAGAAATCATATTTAAAATGTAATGCCACAAGATTATCTTTCGGATAAATAAAATTCATGTCAATCGAATAATCCATCGTTGTTTTATTGCAACTTAAAGTTGTATACCTCTTTAAAAAAACACCCTTTACATTTTCTCAAAATATAGCTCTGCTTGGCTTATATATGATAATATTATATGGTGATCATCATTGATGTTATCCTCTCTGGAAAGTAAGAGGCCTTTCGGACTTGAATTTTTAAGATTTTTAGTCTTCCTATCAATATTTAGTTTTGTTTGTAATTTTGTTGGCAAGGATGCTCTACAGTGTGAAAGGTGAACTGTAGAAAAATAATCATGTAAATATTACACAGAAAACTGTGTTGATTCATGAGGCTGAATACGAAATGAATTTTGATCTAGGGATTCTAGATCACTAGGGATCACTACAATTTCGTCTAATTTCTGATGAAATCTGAGTCAGTCATAACAACGTTGAAGTTATAACGCGATGCAAAATGTGCACAAACCATTATCTAACTAGCCGGAGAGCAAACACTAGCAGAATTTTGACGCTAACAAATGGATCATATGGAGAAAGAAATCGATTACAAAGGCAAGCAGAAAAAGTAGAGGAATTATGAGGAACAGAAGAGGAATTGTGTTTGATTAGAGCAGCACCAGAACTAATGTAATTGTTCTGAGTTATTGAACGGAATTCAGTACGCTTTGTAGCAAAGTGTCTGTGCATAAAGACTAGGGTTCTTAAGGTAAAGCACTTAATTTAGACGTACACGTAGACGTAGATGATAGGGCCCTCATAAATGGCTGATTGATTAATTAAAGAGCTGCAGTATAAAAGGAACATAAAAAATTAAACTTGAGACTTATTTTTTCTCTTCTGTTGATGATATAGTGTGAAAAGAAAAGATGAACAAAAAAGAGATCTTTTTAGGTCATAAATTATCGTGCAGTTGGCTTCATTCTCTTAAGTGTTTGGTTAATTCCCGAAATCCATTAAAAGCATGATGTTTTTGCTTTTGTTTTCACCATAATATTCACTTGTTTAAATCATATAAAATAATTACAAAAATAAATTTTAAACATAATATATGATGTGCACCATAATTTACGAAATATTCAATTACATGGAGGCCAAAAATTATGGCCACTTTATAATAAGCCCCTATAAATTTCAAAAAACAAAAAAAAACTTAAAATTTTTTAATTGAAATTTAATTAATAAGTACGGCACGTAAGGCAGCCGCGGTGAGTAGCTGTGGTCATTTGCTGAAACAATGTATCGAATTAAAGCCATAAATTTTAATTATTTTTCAATATTTTTTTTCTGTTGCTTTTTTTTTGGGTTTTTAAGATCGTTTCAAAAGCCTATTAAGATAATGAGAGAGAGAGAGAGAGAAAAAAAGGAATCATAAACAGCTTGTTAAACATGCCGTTGTAGCCTGGCTATTCATAAATTTACGCTTGAAAAGCCTTTCATTAAGAAAGAGAGACTCAAAGATGACTTGGTAAGCAATCGTTATCTTTTAACAACAGCTTACAGACAGTTACAGGAATTACATACAAGAGTTACAACGTCAAATTAGAGACCATTAACCCCCTTTTCCTTTTCTTTAAGAAGATTCTTAAAATTTTTTTTTTCGTTTTTTTTTTTGCTCATACTGATGAGGAAGGAGTTTTTTTTTTGGTAAAAAATAAGGGAAAAAATTTAAAACGAAATGAGAAAATGTTCACATAAATTTGAAGGGCTAATAAATATTGTTGTTGTTGTACGTTTTGAATTTGTGTGTTTTTTTTTTTGCGTAACCCGCTCGTCAAGATCATAAATTTTGTAAAAAAAATGTTTGCGCATGTGCTGTAATTACCATGGGCTGGCTGTTCGTTTCCTTTGCTTGTAATGCAAATATTTGCTTTTCTTTTTCCCATTTTTTCTCCTCTACTTCTTCTCCTGGTAACTGAATTATGAAGTTTAAAATAAAATATTCAAAGGGTTGCTGCCTACCAATTCCTTTAGATATGACTTGGGCCCAATGACTTAAAGACAGTGAGACAGACAGAGCCATATTCATGTATGGCGGTAGAATTATTGGTTTCGTAATGTTAAGATCACTGATATTACATGATCTTTCTTAAGTTTTCGATGAAAAATATACTTTCTTTCCTAAGGACGATTTCTGTTTTCTTTCTTTTTTTTTTTTTTTTTTGTTAAAAAGGGTTTCCATTTTTGTTTAGGGCTTATTGTGAAAAGGGTTATGAAATATGATACTTTTTTTTCGGGCTACTGCTATGCATATTTCGGCAGTTACATGGCCATCAGCATAACTGCACACAAAAATTGAAATGCATTTTAAGATGGCAAGTCATCTGCTGAATGCTTTTTGGCTGCATTTTATGCTTCTGAGTTTGCTGCCTATGCCCCCAGAAAAAAATGTATTCCATACAGCCATTGTATTGAAATTTATTGAGCAATTTGTCCTCTGCCTGAGTACATTAACTGTCTGTCGATAATCAATAATTCTTTCGTTTTTTTTTCTCTCTTTTTCTTTCTGTAGCTTGTTCTTTTTAATTTGGCCGTCATTTTCAATTAATAATGAACGCATAATTTTATTTAATACCTACCATATCCGTTCTTAAATGCTTAATCTATAACTTAAGAAGCTTGTCGACATGATTTGGTTGCCGTTAAAAGGCCAACAAAAAAATTGCGTAAATTATGAAAGCTTAGTAGCATACGGTAGGCAGCAAAGATTAGCAATAAATCGATTTTTTTTTTGCTACTCATAAGCACTCATGAAATTTTGTATAAAAGTGAGTCAACAATATTGAAATTTAACTGTGTACTCTGATTCATTCGTACTTACTGCACAGCGTTGATTTTTAAGTACAGGTTGCAATGAGTATGAGTACAACATTGACATCAAACTCAGACCATTCGAGAATCGAAATCAATAACATCATACGTGTTGTTAAGTATGAATATGATGAGTACTTCAAACTTTGAATATGAAATGAATGGCGTATAAGTATCAGAAATTATGAGTATGATTCGATTCTCCTGAAATTTTGAACATATGTAAGCGAGACAACAATATTGAAATTTCACTATGTATTCTGATTCATTCATACTCACACCAACGTTGATTTATTAATACAGGTTGCATTGAGTATGCGTACAACGTTGATATCAAACTCATACCATTCGAAATATGTTCTCCAATCTCTAAACTGTGTTGCACTAAATTTTTATTATTTTCTCGATGATCTTAAATTCCACAACCTCGGTTAATATCCTATGCAACCAATTTTAAACAAAAATGTTTCTTTATAGCGCTGACTTGTTCTTCATAGGAATATAAAATTCTCGAGAAACTTCAATGGAAATACGGTGAGAAACGGGTCGTAAACGTAATCTTCCTGGTAATAATAAGAGCAACGGAAGCTACTATATATGTAGTAGTATGGTCTTAAAGCTCTATAGGCATCATCATCATTCAATTTTACTTCATTCCAGGCTACAGCAGTCCCTGGCAGCACGTACTCATGTTTTCGGGAATCTTGTGGTTTATATTTGATCGTACTTACTCAATTGTTAATCCTTACAACCCCAAAGTCAGGATTACGACCTAGCTTCTCACAGCAGTTATGTAGTGTGTGTTAATTTTATCCATGAGTGGCGGCACCTACAGTTCAAAGTCGTCTCCGACTACACATTTGGGAGAAACCTTCATGTCAAATTTAATTTAGTCTCAGAGTTTTTGCCAGAAAATATTCTTACATTTCTTACTTAATTGTTACGGTTTACCAACCTTTAGGCAGGATTACGCGGTGCGACCTACAATTTAAAGTCGACACTTAGGGCAGTTTTGAGAAACTTTTCACGGCAATTTTTATTTACCCTCAGAGTGTTTTCCAGAAGACTGCTGAGAGGAAGATGCCAAAAGAAATATTTTTTTAAATTCCGTTTTGTTCAAGATGTCAGAACTGAGTGGTCAACTGACGACCTTTCGCCTTGTAAGCCCAACACCCTACATACTAGAATCTGGCGAAGTTCAGCATTACGCAGCCTCATAAAAGCACACATTTAATGTTACTTTCAAAAACCCTGACCTGACCTGATCTGAGTTTAAATGTTATGTGCACGTTCCAAACTCTTTGTTGTCCTTTGAAAGGCTTTTCTGTATACTTTTTTCTTACGCCGCTTTTGGAATGGCATTCGTTAGATATAAAAACAACTTTCCACATATTCAATGGATATGAACGAATGATGGGAGGACTCACGATGACTTATGACTTATAAGCATTGACTTTGTTTTATCAACATTGACTTGTAAGCCAGCCTTAGTAGCACTTGTAGCAAATGCTTAGACTTTGGACTGCATGCTACAGAAGCAATAAGACTTTATCGTTCAATTTACCATGTGATTATTACAATATAACATGCTGCATTGACATGGATCGTGACGAATTCCTACGTCCACTTGAATGGGACTGCCTGTAGGGCGTTCATGCATGATAGGGCGTTTTAAAGAAGACATTTTCGTCTTCACTTACGACATTGTCCTGGGAAAAGACCTCATGTGCAAAAATAAGTGACATAATGTACAATTTTGTTTTCGTTTTAAAGAAAAGATGCGAATACGGACCAGGCTTCTGAAAAATATTGTAAACTCAACGAAATGAGGCTTTAACAAGGAAAATTGCAAAGCTCTGGTCGACCTGGACAAAATTGGAAAGAGTCGGTACGTAAGCAATGTATACGCTGCTAGAGAAGTAGGCATTCATCACCAAAAACTTATCAAATCCATACACAAAAGAGGTGGATATTAGGTATCAACAGGGAAAAGTGGACCGAATTTGTATGTCCGATTCACTGCTAAAACAGAATGAAAACGAACCATTTGTGAAGCATATTATGAACAATGAAAAGTGGATCATGTACGACAATATTATGCTAAAAACACGATAAAGATGAAGCAAGACGGTAGCAAATACAGGATTGTCATCAAGAAATGTAATGGTTTGGTACAGCATTGTTCGATATGGGCCAGTATGGTCAAACGATTGTTTCTGATCTCTAAATTCAACAGCTTACGGGATTGAAGCAAGGAGATAAATTAAAATGACCAGAATTGAACAGAACATTTGTTGTTTCAAAAATATGAAAATAATATTTCTTTCGCGATTTCCTCTCAGCAGATTTCTGCCGAAAACTCTGAGTGCGAAATAAAATTGCCATGAAAGTTTTTTTTTTTTCAAAAATCTCGCGTACGGAGTCAATTTTAAACTGTAGGTCCCGCCACTCACGTGAAAAATTAACGCACACAACTTAGGTGATAAGAGAAACTAGGTGGTAATCCTGACTGAAGTGAGCATTAATGTATGTATCAGAGATAAGCAATGAATCGTTTTTTCGCTGCTCATAAAGCACTCATGAAATTTTGAATATACTCGTGAGTCAACAATGTTGAAATGTAACTTTATCTCTCTCTCGGATTCATTCATACACTACAAACAATGTTGATTTATAAGTACAGGTTGCAATGAGTATGCACATACAACGTTGACATCAAACTCATACCATTCGAAAGATGTTTGATTCATACGCCTACTCATTTAGCTTCACAAAGAAAAAAGACACATAAGAAAAAAAGACAGAGCAGCGAGGAGAGCAAACACACAACCATTTAGTGAGTATTTTAGTGTTCGTATGCGATTCAGACTTATTTTAGGCTTCGTGTATATGTTAAGTTATGGAGAGTCGAAATCCGCATCATCATACGTGTTGTTAAATATGAATATGATGAGTACTTCAAACTTTGAATATGAGTAGAGGAGGTTCAATGATATTAAAATAAGTATGAATGCGTTTAAGTATCAGAAATTATGAGCATGATTCGATTCTACTCATATTTTTTAATACTCATTGCTGATCTCTTGTATGTATGTATATAATTAGTAATGAGCTTTCGAATACCTTTGTAACAGAATTTTTAAATTTCATGCTTTTTCTATTACTATTACTACTATATATTACTTTTTCTATTACTATTATTATATTACTAGGTCGTAATCCTGACTGAAGGGTTGTAATGACCAATTATGTATGTATGTATGTTTTTTCTATTTCAATTTGATATTATCCTTGAAGGTATCCTTTAGACAGTAAAGCGCTCTCTATGAGAAAATCTCTTTGTTAAGTGTAATTTTTTTTCCTTATCTAATTCAACAACCAGGAAAAAAAACATGTCAAAATAATAATTTACAACCCTGAACTCAATGTGACTAAGAAGGAGAAAAACAAAATCAATTTTTTTTATAAACACACTGCCTTACCCACCCCTCTGTGAGCGCTATTGACTGCTGCTTCAATTAAATTGAATTTCTAATACGATGTGTTGGTGAAATGTCAGCACAAAAAGGGAATTTTAAATCGAATTTGAAGAGCCGCCAACTGATTTAAAATTTAAATTCTAATTTTCTAAATCAATAACAACAAAATAGATGATGTTTGATTACATGGATGCTGCTGTTGTTCCACGTGTAAATCAATTAAAAATTCCGTTTAATTTGCGATTTGGTCAGTAATTTGCCTTCAAGGAGGGGCAGATTTTTCAATTTTTTTTGTTTGTTTGTTTGTTTGGCTGCCAAATCATGTGACTCAATCTTCTTAGAAACAAGAATAATTTCCCCGTACTCCTATTCTACAAACCTCCTTCATATTATTGTAAAACTGAACCCCTGGGGGCAGTTCTTTGGTGCATTTTTAATGTTAACCTAGCTGCTCTTGGTGTATGTGTATGACTCTTACAGCAATTAAGACAACATTTGTATGTAAATGTACATGGCATGTGTAACTGTAACTGTGTCTGTATGTGTGTCTGTATTTGTTTATTTTCTTTTTTTATTTTATTCAATTTTCTAAATGTCATGTCATTTGTTTATTGATTTTTAATCTACTTTGGCTTGTAAAGCGATACGCATTTCGCATACAATAATGTCTGTCTGTCTGTCGTTCGGTGTGTCCCTCTGTCATCGGTTTATTTCGCTTAATTCACTGCCAATGTTTGTCAAGCCATTTGCCAGTAACTCTGCTCATGCAATGGTATGAGTAAAATCCACAACCATCATTGTGTGGGTGCCTTGGCGGGATATCATTTGATTAGACTTTCAGCTGCTGACGATGACTACGATGATGATGATGATGATGACGATGTGGAATCGCAAATGTTGTCAACAGAAAATGTAAAAACAAATAAATTTTCATTAACTGTTTAGTAATACGTTGTTATTGTTGTTGTTGTTTTAATTGTTTTTAAATAAAAATTAGCCAAACAAACAATTAATTTGTAATTTTTTCTAATTTCTGTCTACACTTGCTTTCAAATACGGACACAATTAATTATGAGTCATTAAATTTTAAAGCTTTTATCGAAATATTGTCATCAGCAACAATCACAGCAAAATGTTGAGCAAAAAATGGAAAAAATATTCTTTCTTTACTAAGAAGGGGTGTCCATTTGCTTAGGGCTCTATGAAAAGGCTTAGGAAATATGAATTTCGTCGAAATATTGCCATCAGCAACAACATTCACAATAAATTCTTGAACAAACACTTGAGAAACTACTAGACCGTAAACTGTAGGCTTGACCTGAACCTTGTTTAGAAAATTTGAGAATAAGTTTGAGTCAAAATTGGAACCTTAAGGCTTTCTAACTTCATCTTAGTCAAATAGGCCAGATTTTCCTTACTTACTTATTGGGCCATTACAACCCTTTAGTCAGGATTACAACCCAACTACTCACACCACTTATATTATGTTAGGTTTAGGTCTGAGTGGTAGCTCTGATTTCACAAAGCTCACTTGAGCACGCATAGCGGCCCGTTGTGATGCCACGGGTGAACGCAGTGCCTGTACTGACCAAGTTCCACCAAAATCAGAGAAGAGGAAGAAGTTGGTCAGCGCAAGGGCTGCACATTTAAATCACGACTACTCCACACTGGAAAACCACCCCGAAAGTTTGATAAACGAAGCAATATCCTTGACATCAACGGATGATAGCTCCGTCAAGCTGACAAGGATTCGAGAGCCAAATAACCTATATCTACACCTAGCAAGAGACGGACACTGACAAAGAAAGTGGATAACAGTCTCCTCTTCCTCAGCGGATCTGCATACACGGCAGAAGTCGTTAAATGGGAGCCTCATTCTCTCCGCGTGTCTACCCATAGCACAATGACCTGTAAGCATGGCCACTGTGGTTGAGACGACGTCACGACCAAGACCAAGCAATTGGTTGGTACGCTTTCTATCCATACCACTTATATTGTGTGTGTTAATTTTATCCATGACTGGCGGAACCAACAGTTTAAAGTTGACTTCGAACGACAGAGGCCAGACATATAAACCAAAAACAAAAAAAGAGGACGAAACCAAGGCTACTAAAGGATAACACTGCGACTGCAACAACTCATGGACAACATTTCTCTTATCAAAACATACGTACCATCATAATTGGTCATTACAACCCTTCAGTCAGGATTGCGACCTAGTTTCTCACTTCAGTTATACTGTGTGCGTTAATTTTATACATGAGTGGCGGGACCTACAGTTTTAAAGTCGACTCCGAACGACAGTTTCTTGAGAAACTTTTCATGGGAATTTTATTTTTATTCTCAGAACTTTTGACAGAAATCTGCTGAGAGGAAGTCGCCGAAGAAATATTCTTTCACATTTCCTTTTTATATCTGACCTGGGGTTTGAATCGTGGCCTTACGTCTAAAGCCAACACACTACCTACTAGACTGCGGCGACTCAAATGGCACATTGGAACATGCTGCGTCATTTCGCCCATTTTTGAAAAACATTTCTGGTATATTACCGCTTGTCTTGAAGAGAAAATTAAAGAAAAAGATTGAATTTCGTAGGAAAAATGTTAAAAATCCTTGAATTAGACTAAGAATTGGTTTCTCATCGGCCTTATTTACCGGATTCACGCCCTAATAGGTTAGGTAAGGTGGTTGACCTCTTTAAAGGAAGATGTCCCACTTAGGCTCATTGTGTTCAATCTATCAATTCCGTCCGGAAGATCAAACATTCCCTAGAGGAAACCTATTCGAGTCCAAAATAAATCTTGCTATTGCGCACTCTTTATATTAGAGAGCTCAGTCAAAGATGTCAGATAGTAAGAAACCAAAAAAACTCCGCCATTTTGCTACAAGAGCAGGGCACTGATATATGAGGTGAAAGAAAACATTTTCTTCCTCCTCAGACCCACAGCTCCTACAGAAATCGTTGGACGGGATACTGCGCCTTTCGGCAGTGGCCAGTTAGAATCGCGATGGATGGCCATGCATTGTAAGGACAGAAGTGAGTCGGTATTCTTCATGTCCAGCAAAGTCTAGCAATATTGCATGTACCTTCTTTGCTTCCAACGAAATTGAACTTTCCTGTAAATGAGTGCATAATTCCCAAATTAACTGAAGCAATCGGAATATCTATGTCCTGTAACATGTCGGAGATTACGAGTAGGGTACCGAACCTGGTCAGCTCATCAGCAATGCAATTTCCAACGATATCTCTATGTTCCGGATACCTACAGTGGTGGCCTTATAATTAGAAACGACTTAGCAACATGTATGTCTGTCAATTTGTTTTACAGTTTTCACAGTGTACCTGGGATCAAAGGCATTGTTTGGCGGACGTCTTATATACCTTTTTCTATCAGATTGGGACAAATTAAACTTAGATTCGTCACTCCAGAGTACTCTGTTCCAGAAACAACGTTTCTAATTATAAGGCCACCACTGTGTGTCCCCTTATAGGAGTTACCTTTGACTGATCTGAAATTTCTACAAAAAATCGTCGGCATTATGGCTAAAGATGGACGTTGAAACTAATCGCAGCCTGGCTGTCTGTGTAAATCAAGGCTTAGTGTGGTATCGCAAGAAAATTTGTTCATGAGCCCCTACTCTTACTGACAAGACTACACAAAGCCACGTTCATGGTATAATCAAGATCCCGAAATAAGGTTTCCTATTCTATTCATAGAGATTTGCAGAGATCTCTTACTATTCGGTTTTTCTGTGTGAAATTTTTTTGAAACACAAAATAAAAGATCCGTGGCATTGCAATACCAAAAAAAGTTTGACATTTCACCATGAATTGACTAAAAACTACCAACGCTTGCAAGTCATTGAATGTGAATAGAAATACAGTGAGCGTCAAAAGAAACTGTACATTAAAAAATAATGTACACTCAGCCATTAAATTATACATACGGTTAACAAATTTCAGAAATTTATTTATAATTGTCTGACATCTTTCTTCGATTTTAAAAAATTTCTGAACCAATGCAAAAGATCGTCTTAAAATCGAGGAAACTATAAAGATTTTCAACGAAAACAGATTCCAAAAATTTGTTAACTGTATGTATACTTTAGTAACTGTGTGTATATTAATAAATTACCGTTATTTTTAATTTAAAATTGTTTCATTGCCAGTGTTTAAAATTGAAACAAAAAACAAAAAAATTACAAATAATTTCAAAATATTAAAAAAATTTTTCGGGCACTCTCCTTAAGTGGTAAAAGCTGAGTTCGATGATTGTTAGAATTTTATCCTTACTTTACAGTTTCTTTTGATGCTTACTGTATGTGGGAAAAATGCTATGACTTCTCAATGCAGTTTAATAAACCAAAACTCTTTCATCAGTGATAGCCGTGATGTAATTTAGCACTCTTCTTCACTATTCCGCTGTACTTTAGCTTTGTCTGCAAAAGTTTTCTTTAACCCTTTCATGCCCGAATTTTTTTTTACACGTTTTTAACCAAGCTTGTTTGCAAAAAAAAATCTTTTAAAAAAATTAAAAATTACGGAAAATATATAGGCAACATCGGGCATGAAAGGGTTAATATGTGCTGAGCTATCTCATCCAATTTGATTTACCGTGCTGCGCTCTACTCCGTTCTATTCTTCTCCTAACACAACGCCACCTTATCACACTCTACTATCCTCCTCTACTTTCCTAGGTTTTTCTAAAGTCTACTTGTCTTTATTTTCTTCTACTTTCCATTATTTCTCCCCTCTTTATATACCGAAACGACCTATTCTGCCACGGTTCAAACCCCAGGTCAGCCATCAGAACGAAAATATAAAAAAAATATTTCTACGGCGACTTCCTCTCAGAAGATTTCTGGAAAAACCTCAGAGAGTAAAATGAAATTGCCATGTAAATTTTTTCAAAAATCTTTCGTTCGAAAACTACTTTAAACTGAAGATTTCGCCACTCATGTATAAAAATTAACACACACAACATAAGTGGTGTGAGAAACTAGGTCTATAATCCTGACTCAAGGGTTGTAATGGCAAATTATGTATGTATGTATGAATGTATGTTTCTGTACAAAGAATGGTTTCAGACAAACAAAAGTTTCCATAAGGAAAAGTTTTACAGAAACAGGGTATAATTCTTTTAAATTGATTCAAACACCTTCTAATGTTCCGCTATCTTTTCCTAAACACAAATCCTTTGCAAATATAACTGTTATAATTTATATTTTCCTTTTATTGAACTGTCATAAAATTGTAAACAGTTATACTGATTGTACCACACCAACTGTTACCATATCCTTGGTGTTGAATACAATTTATTTCAAGTAACTGAACTGGGAACAGTTTTTTAACATTAAAAATACATGCAAGTAAGGAAAATTGCCAAAACAAAGCCTTCGTATAAAACGAAACTGTTATAATACAACAATAATAAGCGAAACAGAATTTCTAACACTATAGGGAAGCAAAGAAAAACACTGCATCGACTCACAAAACCACTCAAATAAGGTGGTTTGCCGGAGTTTATTATAAAGCAGGAGAAATTTGTAAAACATAGAAAATAAAAAACCACTCAACACAGAGTCTGCATGCAAGCAAATAAGTTCAACTATGTGCCACTAGAAGGCGCCATGCATCAAAGTAAGAATAATTAAACGAATGGCACAATAAAAACAAAATAGGCGGAGCTCTCAAGTATCAAAATGCATCACAGCGATTTGCAGTTATTTCTGGTTTTACAGCAGAGCGTAATTCAAGTAAAGAAAAGAGCGTCAAATTGTAAATGAGTGGGTTTTGTTTAACTAAACAAAGAAAAACATCGCACACAGGAGAACTCTTACAGATGTGTTGTAAACATTTATCTGCAAAGAAAGAGAGAGAGTGTGAAATATTTTGAGTGTGAGTGTTTTGCTTGACTTTTCACGCTCTAATGAGAGGGTTGTATTATTTCTTGTTCTTCTTGTTTTTTTTTTGTGTTGCTCATTGCTTTTAATTCAATTTTAAATGGGTGTTAAAAAAATAAGCGACGTAAACAACAACAACATATTCGCCAACCCCTTGTTTAAAATTAACACACTGGCCGGCCGCTCACACTCTCGTTTTAATGCTTTGCCATGTGATGGTCAGTAGTTTTTTTTTGTTTTTATTTTAGCTTTGCCGTGTAAAAGTTTTGATTCAAACCAAAACATTTTTTTCTTCAAATTTTGTTGTTGTTGTTTTCTTTATGCCGCCGCTAAATTTCAATCACTTTTTTCAAGTGCCGTGTGCATGTGCACGTGTGTTTGTGTTCCGGTAAGAGTAGCGGTTTTACCGGTTTTTTCTGATGTTTTGTTTTCCTATTCTCAACCCTTTTAGTGGCATATTTTTGGGTTTTTTTTTCTTTTCTTCTTGTTTTTCTTGTTTTCAGCTGGTTTTTCCCGAATTTAAAAAATTTTTTCTTCTTCCAAAAAATACAAAGTATTTCGTATGATTTTTTATTGTTGTTCTTGTTGTTGTTGTCTTCTCCAAAATCAATTATTTATTATTGTTGTTTGTGTTGTTGTTTTTTTCGTTCGTTCTTTTCGTTGTTGCCGGTGTCTTCTAAAGTCTGTTGGTCAAATATTGTTTGCGTTCCTTTAACTCTTTCAGTTACGCAATGTTTGGCACACGTGACACACGCATTTTTAACGAGTGCGTGTCTGTTTGTTTTCCTTTTTTTAACGATAACTCAATAACCGAGTTGGCAAGCATAAGAGGAGACTTAGAGGAGTGCGTGTCACATCTTACATCGTCGTTTCGTAAAATGTTCGTTCAAATGTTCGTCTATTGTTGGCAAATTTATTGAATTTTTGTGCTGCTGCTGTGTGTGTGATTCATTCAATATTTGGAATCCTTTTCTCATACGATTATTGCCGAAGAAGATGTTGTTGTTGTGGTGTGAAAGAGTTAATATCGCAGCAGCTAATTTTAGTGGCTTTATGTTGGACGTATAATTTAAATATCGATCTTAGTGTTAAAGTGTTTTGGACTGTTTGTAGGAACGTGTTAAAGTGGTTGATGAAGGATAATTTGGAAAAAAATTCATATGGATTAGTTGTTGTTGTTGTTGTTAATTTGTATATTGTGTATGTGTATGTGAATTAAAACTTAAAAGCTTTTTTCTGTCTTGAAATTTTCCAAGGCAAAAAGTCTTCCAGAATTTAAGATTTAAAAAAAATTGTGAAAATCTTTTCCTCGGAATAAGTTATTCGGTATTCGAAAAAGTTCGGTTATTAAGAAAAAAAAAATAAAATAAACACTAAAAACGAAATACGTTTTTGTATTTGAAGCGATCAATACTAAGCAAAATTTGTAGAGAAGAGCCATTGCTTTACCAGTAATAGAAATGACAAAATTTCTGAACCAAAAACTGTTTCTTTAAGAACGCTCTGGTGTATGCTTCTAAACTTCCCAACCTAGCCCTTTCAGGTTTTTGTTAGGACATTGCAATGACGGAACACAACACCTTTGCTGCTGGTCAATTATGGTCGTTTTAATAGAATTGTTGGTTGAAGTCGCCGTAGGTAGCCTAGTAGGTAGCATGTTGGCTTATTAGACGTAAGGCCGTTGTTCAGACACCAGCCCAGACATCTCGAACAAAACGAAATACGAAAAAAAAATATTTCTCAGCAGTATTCTGAGAGTACAAAAAATACCATGAAAACTTTTTCAAAAACCTATAATTCGGAATCGACTTTAAACTGTAGAAACCTTCACTTATGGATAAAATTAACATAAACAATAATAAGTGGTGTAAGAAACTAGGTCCATAATCCTGACTAAAGGGTTGTAATGACCAAGTAAATAAGAAATCAGAGTTAATCGTTTTGATAAAAAATCATAATGAACAACCGCTTTAAAGTAGAATTACATGACTTGGTGACAATCCTAGCTTTGTTATCGTTTTCGAAGCTTCTTATTTTCTTATATTGTCTTATATTTAATCGTTTCGGTTTACAAAGGGTTCGATTTCATTCCATTTTAGCAGCGAATTGCATTTGCGATTCGGCCCATTAAAGTTTTTACTGTTGAGTAGTGTGGCACCCAAACATCAAGTTTCTGTGTGTATCCAGCACTCTTTAAAGGGTAAATAACCCTTTGGGGATGAGTGCCCGGGTTCACGAGCATGTCTTAAACATCAAAATTATTAGTTGAAAAACAAGCAAACCATTTCCAAGCTGTTTGTCTAGTTACACCATCCTGTCCGTAAACTTTGTAAATTTTTTTCAATATTTTGCGATGAATTCGTATCTTTTTTTTATTAATGAAAAGCAAAAACTATTGTGATTCACTGGCTAATCGATCACGAATGGATAGGCTCGACGTGACCAATATGTTGTACGTAAAAATACTTGAATTTTGGAATCAAATTTCTTTATTTCACCGAAAAAATTCCAATGAAGTAGCGATAAAGCAACGAAATACAAGCTACATTGCGAAGATACCACCACGAATAATTAGATTTCGATACCTCTTTGACAGTAATAAGTATATTCGCCCCCGCCTTTATGCCTACTAGAAGTCTGAAAACAACCTACGAGGTTCCAGGTAATACATGGGAGTTGCATTCCATTTTCGGACGGACGAAAGTGAGAGCGGTAAAGAACTCAAACGCAGTAAAAGTATCTCTTTTAGAATGATTCTAGCGATAAAGCGCTGGTGATATTTTGTTTAAATTTCTAATTAGATACACTTGAAATATCTTTTCGTTCTCTTCTTACGTATGTCATTGCAAAGGTCCAATACCCGATTATATTGTCCCAATCGTTCCACTAATATAATAAAACAACGTTATGTCCGGCGCTTTGATCAGACAAAAAAAATTGATTATTTCGGTGCATTTAGGGCGCATTGTTAGAGGCTTGAAATTTCGAAAAAAAATTCTTGAAATCTATTTCTAATGGCTTGAGTTACAACTAATGCTAGCAAATAATTGTTTGACATGTCAGATGGCTTTGGCGAACTGAGATGTGGTGGAGTTTCGATAATCCATTTTAGTTCTGAGGGATACAGACACATATGTTTCCTTTTCCACTGCTTTAAAGCATCTCAATCTATATTCTTATGGTCTCATTAACTTTTTTGTTTTGTTTCAGTTTCATTACTTAGGTTTTTCCAGCCAAGCAAATAATTGATCTACTATAGCAAATTCTAGGATGATAGGGTTGCCAAATGTCGATAACTAGAAACAATGCATACATACATACATACATAATTGGTTATTACAACCCTTTAGTAAGGATTACAACCTAGCTTCTCACACTACTAATGTAGTGTGTTAATTTTATACATGAGTGGTGGGACGATTTCGAACCACAGATTTTTGAGAAACTTTTAATGACAATTTTTTGCCAAAAATCTGCTGAGAGGAAGTCACCGAAGAAATATTTTTTCATACTTTCGTTTTGATGTCTGGGGGGTTTGCACCGTGGCCTTACGTCTAATAAGCAAGCCAACACACTACCTACTAGACTACGGCGACTTCAACTAGAAACAATGGCATCAATGAAAAGTTTAAGTTAGACAGCGGAGCCTTATTGAAGGGTAAGTTCTCAGAGAGATAAGGAGTTAGGCCCCTTATGATACCAAAAATCCAAATCCGACAATAAAACCGAAGGAGTTCTGTAGGAAACTATTACGATTGGAAATGAATAGTCGAGAAACCTCAGTTTTTCAAAGCAAAAGCCAGGTATTGAAACATAAAGAGAAAGATAGTAGATTTATTTCCTGCTATAATCCACAGCTCCTGTATAATTTCAAGTCTGAACAATTAAAATTGGTGCTAATATCATGCAATTTATAAAAGTTGTTGCACCCAATTCCTCTTTCCTTTCTCCTATAACTGTTTTCTGTTATTCCAACACAATGTACTGCACAAGTAGGAGCTATCTTCTGAATGTTGGTAATAAAAACAAAAAAATTTACCCCTTTAAACTGGTTCTTGGACCGGCTACATCAAAGACGTGGATGTTTAAGCCGATAAATCCCTAATGTTAGCGCATGCTATAGCCGAGCTATCGCACGAAATATTCGAAAAACTAGTGGAAACCTATCTCAAAAGTTTCGATCCTATCTTTCTAATAAAGCAAGAGGCTCTGCTGTAAGTGTGAATTTTTTATCATACTTTTCAAACTGAAAAATGTAAAACCCATTACATACATAAATCCATACAGCAGTTGATAATTACACTTTTGTGATTGTATTAATTTTATTTTGTTTAAAATATTCTGCAATGAAACTAAAAACAATTTTAATTTTATTCTTATTGTTTTAAAAACATTTCAAAATGGCGTCAACAGATTTTTAAAACAGAAAAAAATGAAAAAAAAAAGAAATTAACAAACAACTACCGAGTAGTAGTAGTAGTAGTAGTATACTATTCTGCTAAAGTAATCCACTGTGTAAGCAAACGTATTTGTATGAGTTTGTATCAGTGTGTGTGTGTGAGAGAGTATGAGAGTTTAACTACTAATACACAGAGAGAGAGAGAGAGCGAAAAGTGCATGTGCACAGCCAATTAATGTAAAAAAAAATTTAAAATTAAAAAAATTTCAGAGGGAAAAAGAGTACATAACCAGCAAACAACAATAGAAATATAATAACTCACATCGGATATACAAACACACACTATAAACAAGTGTACTCATGCACACATACACTCATACACTCAAATAAGAAATGCATAAAAAGAATAGAAATGAAAAGAATGAAAAATATTTTTCAAAAAAAAATTTTAAAACAAAATTCCATTTTTTTCGTCATTATTGTTGTTTTTATTTTTATTGTTGTTCTATTTATTTTAGTTTCAATTTAAGCTTTTTTAAATCAGCAACAGCTCTTTCACTACAAAAAAAAGGAAGAGAGAGAGAGAGAGAGAAAGCGCGAGAAAAAAAAACGAAATAAAGAAACACATTCGGTAACTTAACCTGAGAAGATTTCTATTTTTATTTTATTCGATTACATATACGCGTCTGTGTTAGTGAGTGCTTAGATTTATTTTTTTTCTTGTCTTCTCTGCATTTTTTTTAGTCTGTTCTCTTCTATTCTATTTAACACCACAGCCATAATAAAAGCTGTTGCAGTCGCAGTAACGAACACAACACAATGCTCGTAACAACTACTGCTACTACTACTACCACCACAGCAATTAGTTCTTATTAAATGATGGGAGAGAAAAGGGTGGTTTGTGGCTTATTTGTAGGTGCTGCTGTTTATCTTTTTCTTGTTTGTAATCCAGCGCGTTTTTTGTTGCTGCTTTTTTTATATACGACGTTACATTGAAATGTTTAAAATCGGGAGAAAAAAAACGATTCTTTCTAGTTAGTAACAGCAGCAAACGAAGAGTTATTAACAGAAGGGCACACACACACATACACATAATGAGTGAGTAAGAGAGAGAGAGAGAGGGAAAGGAAAGAACTCAACGAACCGTTAACTGGCATTTAATTATGTTGTAAAATGTTTTCGAAAAGATCATCATCTCGATGCAAAAAACAAAATTTACACATGAGATCTCAAAATGCGCCAAAATTGTATATTTTATGCACACATATGCACACACACAATATAATGATAGAATCTGAACTATTTACAGGCATGGGAGTTATTAATACAACTTTTTTATCGGGAGGAATTTGTT
Source organism: Sarcophaga carnaria (assembly GCA_958299815.1). Taxonomy (NCBI): domain Eukaryota; kingdom Metazoa; phylum Arthropoda; class Insecta; order Diptera; family Sarcophagidae; genus Sarcophaga; species Sarcophaga carnaria. Next base: position 7,613,214 of record OY283151.1, on the reverse strand, counting down.
TAAAAATTTTTTTCGACTCGAGGGATATTGTCACAGGCTAATTATGCGCTCTTGTCTATTCATCCAATATAATAACAATTTGGTCATTAGAACCCCTCAGTCGGGATTACGACCTAGCTTTTCACACGACTTATGTTGTGTGTATTATTTTTATACATGAGTGGCGGGACTTACAGTTTAAAGTCGACTCTGAATGACAGATTTTTTGAGAAACTTTATATGGGAATTTTATTTACTCTATTTTTACTATTTTTGAACCGTGACCTCACGTCTAATAAGCCAACACACTACCTACTAGACTAAGAAGACTATTAAAAACCAACATTGTTGTTAAAGAGGGGTTTGTCCTAGTATCGACAGTGTTTTTTTCATATTTTCGTTTTGATGTCTGACCTGGGATTTGAAACGCGGTCTCACGTCTAATAAGCCAACCCACTACCTACTAGACTACGGCGACTTCTGATCCAATGTACAAGTCACACCAAAGCGAAGGAAGAGGAGCAGGTGCACTGAGAAGGAAACCTTGAGGAAGAACACCATAATCATCCAGGCGGAACTCTACGCGATGCTCGACATGCCGATAATCATATCCGTAAGGGCAACAAAAATATAGTAAATCTGTGCTCAATGCCCTTATTATTTGCGCATTTACGTCCAAAGTATTATGTACTTGAGTGACAGAGTATTTTCAGCAATCTGGTCATTCAGATCCAAATTGCTTTGATGTGTGGATGGCAATATGTGAATGTCGCAAAGGAAATGGTTTAGTGGACAAATGGAGGACTAAGGGGGCCATCACTGAACCGATTATAACTTTTGGCTTCAACAAAAATCTCCTGAGAGGGGAGATGAGGAAAAAATTAACATGCCTCGTGAAGAGATAGTAAGATATTCGGAATTTCCATATATTTTCGTAGCTCCGTAGCTAAGAAAGTGCATTGGGCTCTGAAACTGAACAGGAAAAGCTGGAGGACTATTTCGGACAGATTGCAACATTACAGATTGGATTTATCCGATACTAGTACCTGAAGGAAGAGGAGTCGATAAAGCACTTGATAACCAACTGTATGGCATTGGAGTATACGAGCTACATGGCTACTATACACTGATTGATTAGTACTTGTTGGCACACTCCCTGCCTTAATAAGGCTGTGATTGATAATAAAGTGTAGAAGATATCAACAATCGCCGCCGTAGTCTAATAGGTAGTGCGTTCGCTTATTATACGCAAGGCCACAATCCAAACCCTGAGGTCAGACATCACAACGAAAATATATAAAAAAAGAAAATATTTCTACGGCGACTTCCTCTCATTACATTGCAGGCAAAACCTCAGAGAGTAAAATGAAATTGCCATGGAAAGTTTCCCAAAAATTTATCGTTGTGCCACTCTTGTACACATAAAATTAACACACACAACTTAAATGCTGTGAGAAGCTAGGTCGTAATCATGACTGAAGGGTTTTAATGACCAATTATATATGTATGTAGCTTTGGGGCATAGAAGATACAGGCCGGGACTTGTTGTAGGATGTAGAAGATATCAACAATTGGTTGTAGTGCAAAAGTTGCTCTTGGATTATCTTCACTACATTATTTTACACATCAACTCTGAGCTTTGATTTCTATACAACCATGTAAATTCTTCTTTGTTGCACGTTTGGGCTAAACTGAAAGACTTCTTTCTAATAAAAATTCTTTTAAAGAGCCCTCAGTCCTTACTTCCCCTTATATTTTCAATTATTGTAACCTCTTTCCTTTCATGGATAATTTCCGTTTTGGGGGCTGGGAAAGGTTAAAGCATTGGTATACAATAGGAAAGCTGGACTAAATTGTTTCTCTTAATTTTCTAGATTTTATTTCTTCGACGTAATTCTTATAAATTCATTATCAAGACCCTGTTCAACCTTTAATCAGAACTTTATGAACTTTGCACCTTTGGTATCGTTTGAAACTTCATTCAATGACCATCCCAACTATCTCTTGATGAAAAAAAGAAATAGAAGCGCTCAATACTAAACCTTAGGCACTGTAAGCAATTTAATTTTTTTTTTTCTCCAACCAGAGGTAGGGTATCTAATTATATAGACTGTTAACAATTTGATTTAATAAAAAAAATGTTCTCATTCTCCCCCTTTTCTATACTCATATTAGGGGATCATGTAAGGGAGCCAGTAGTTGTAGTGATAGCAGTCAGCAGTATCAGTGGCGGTGGCAGTGGCAGTTAGCAGTTGGCAGTAGTAGTTGAGATGTTAACACCGGCTGACGATAGAAAATGTTTACAACACAATAATAATGACGATGATGATGATTATGACGTTGACGGCGTCTAAATCTAGCATAATAATACAAAAAAAAAAATGGTTCTTGTTACCAAGTCAGCAACAAATACTAGCTCGTTTTTTTTATTTCATTTTATTTTTATGTTGCTTGTTCTTCTTTTACTAGCTCATACAGCCATATATATGTACATATATTACAAAAGACCGCCAACAAGCTACGGTCATTAGAGGTGTTTATTTAGGGACGGTAGAGGGTATTTGTTGCTGTTTTTTTCACAAGCTTATGCAAAGCAAAAATCGTTTACAATTAAAGCGCAAGCGTCTTAAGTGGGCGGAGTTGTTTTTTTATTGCTATTTTTATAAAAAAAAAAAAAGAATAAAAATTTACGTTTTTTTGCAAAAATTTTTTTTCACATTTTTTTCCACTTTTTGCGTTTTTTTTCTGCCTTATTTTTTATGTTTAAAGCTTTCTTTCCTTCTAATGTGCGGGGGGAGGGTGAAAAAAGAAGTGGAAAATAAATTTTTTCTGGTTTTATGAAACACTGAGTTTTTGAGTTATTTTTGGTTTAGAAAAATACTCTGTCACTCTCTCTCTCTCTCTCCGCGTTTGTAAGAAGCCATATTGATTTTTTTAACGGTTCTTTTCTGCATGCATTCAACAACGGTTTGCTACTAAATCAACAGGGTTGTATTATTTTTTTCTTCATTCTTCTCCTCATTAGTTTGAGTATCTAACATGGCCAGGCATTAAGGCTGTAAAGCCATATAAACACTCATACTGTGATAAAAAAAAAGAAAAACCATGAAAAAATTATAAAAAAAAACTGAGTTAAAAATCCCTCTAAACGTTTATCCATCCATCCATTCATCCATTCATCCATATTTCAGTTTGCAGTTGAGCATAAATCAACCTTCAAACTACATGTTGACGTTTTCAACCTTCTGTTCTACCTATAACGCCTCGGTTTTACTTTGTATTTTTCCTCAAAAATCGTTGTTTTTTTCCTATAAGCATGGACTCAATTTGTGGCGGCACTAAAGGTATTGCTAGTGATGGTAACAGTGATGGTAGCAATGGTGGTGGTGGTGGTTGGTTGGTTGATTATTGTATAAAAGCCAACATTTATGCCTGACTAGTCTTTGCAACATGACGATCTGACAGTTACACTCATATTAGTGTCTATTCCATTACATACATACATATTTCTATTTATTTCCTCTCATTTTCTTTATTCTTCTCTGCTTCTTTTTTTTGTTACTAAATACCGGCTTTAGTTTAGAAAAAAAAAAACGACGTATTTTTATCGCCTTGTTTTAAGGGTGGGTGGTGGTGGTGGATGTTTTTCAGATTTTCCTCATGAAATTAAATTTTTTCTATGGTTTGTTCCATTTAGTGTGGTGCATACTTTTCTTTTTTTTAATGGTTTTGTAATTGAATTGAACTAATTTTCATAGTGTAATACAGTATTAAAGCTTTAAAAATGGAAAATAAATTCAAAAAATATTCAACTATAAGTGCATTTCATTCCATTCCATTTATTCTCAAGAGCAAATCAGTCCGATAAGGCTTTCGTACCGGATGCTATTATAATGCCCCAAATAATGTGGGCCTACAACTGTCACAGCGAATTAATTTCCCTGGAGGTATTGATAGAACCGACAACCAGGCATCCATGGCAATGAGAAGAAACAGATCGCGGCTTATATCTGCACCAGGAAGCGGTTTGAACAGGCATTGAGCACTTTTCTACCTTGCAATACGCCGAGAACAGTTCGAATTTTTCGAGTTCTTATATAAAAATCCAGAGACAAAATTTTACTATAACTTCTAAATAAACGCCGCAGCAAACTAGCTCTTCCAACAGCCTAAAGAAAGACAACAATGGTGTGCATTACAAAGGGGGGGGGGGGGGGGGGGAAAAAGGATACAAAGCACTAAAATTATATATATATAACAATGGGTGTCAACGGAACCCAAGCAATTTATATAAGAGGTGGATACATCTGAGGGCACAGCTTTAGGGACAACAAAGAGGTGTCATTTGGGGCATTTCTGAACATGGAAGGGACATTGATTGCATTGATATGAGCATTGCCTAGAAGGGATAAACCCCAATTGACAAAAGTTCTCAATCTGCAAAAACATACGCAGGGAACTAAAAAATTATGAGCTGGTTTCACTGTTAAAAGGGTTGTGGCTAACTCCTAAAGCGGACGGCATAGTTCTCAAAGCAAGAGAAGAGTTTAAAGACACCTTTGGTGATATCATTGAAAATTAATTCACAATTTAGTCCTCATGCGGCAGTAATATAAGGTTCCTGAGTAAGAGGATCTCATAGAAAATGAAAGTAAATTATCTGAGGCTAGTACTGGACTACCTACTAGTCGCTGTAGTCTAGTAGGTAGTGTGTTGGCATATTAGACGTAAAGCCAGAGTGCGAACCCCAGGCCAGACATCAAAACAAAATACAAAAAGTATTTCTGCGGCGACTTCCTCTCAGCAGATTTCTGGCAATAACCCTGAAAGTAAATAAAATTGCCATGAAAAAGTTTCTCAAAAACCTGTCGTTCGGAGTCGACTTTAAACTGTAGGTACCGCCACTCATGTATAAAATTTAACACACACAACATAAGTGCTGTGAGAAACTAGGTCCTAATCATGGCTAAAGGGTTGTAATGACCAATCATGTATGTATGTATGTGTACTGGACAGTTAATTGACTTTGAGAGCTCATATAGAGAGCACCGAGGCGTGTCTAATAATAAGAATAGGGCCCGCCCAGAAACCAAAAACGCTTCACTGGTCAGATCAACTCTATGATGGTATTTCATAGGCTTACAAGGCAAATTGGCAAAGTTGGAGAGACTGGCATGAGTTGTCAAAAACTACGGACACAGTAGATCTGGTGAAGTCATAGAGACCAAAGGATAATGTAAGATCGGTCAACCAAGACATTCTTTAGGGAATAGAGTGACCGGAAAACTTGAGCGTTTGGCAACTACGTCCTGCACCCTGTACAGAACCACCAAACTCTCTTTGCGAATGGCTTTGCAACGAAATTGAGCAATGAAAGAGAATGGAGCAAGTTGGAAAGTAACTATTCTATGGTACAAGAAAGCTCGAAAGGGACAAGAATGGCGATGTTATAAACCACAACAAAATAATCCAAACCATGGATAAAATCCGGATCATCTTCCAAGAAAAAATTTGAGTTGTTAAAAAATATGCTCAAGGCAAATAAGGCAGGATGTACAAAAGACTGGATAAGTAATACCCGATAGAACACATCAGGGCCAAAACTAAATTCAAAATAACGGAAACTAAAGCAACCTAGTGATTACAAGCGATCACTAACGCATAATAATCATAACGTTTATAACAGGATACTGGCTGCTGGCCATAAACGCCCAAAGGTTCCAACTATTTTACAACTAACTCTTAAGAAGAAGCTTTAGTAACAAGAAAGAGGAAAAGATTACTGAGCCAGGCACGAGGAAATGTAATTTTATTGTGACCAGAATTCATAAAAAAAAATAAAAATGTACAAAAACAAACCAAACTAGCTATGTGTCAGCAAGAAATTGTAGAGAAATGATGAAATAGACAAAATATTGTTACGTTTTTACCTTTTAAAAACGTTTAAAATATGAGTTCGTAGAGTGTAAATAAAATAAAAATAAATTTGTGTTTATTATTCGTATAATTCTGTGTGCCACTGTTTACACCCTGATGTAAACAACAACAATTGCTTGTTTTGTTTATTCTCTGTTTACATCCTTTGCATAAACAATAACAATTACAAGACAATTATATGACAGATCTTTGTAACGGAGATCTTCAAACCACGATTACTCTCTTCAAACATACCACGTCTTCTTACAAGACTGACTGAACTTCACTCACTAACACGCCTGCTTTGCCTTGCCTTTTCTATGACAAAAACTGAACCAGGGCTTAAATCAAGAAAGATTTCGTAAAATTTTTATTAAAGGAACTACTTTTGTACCCCTTAACCAATAAATTCCTTGGCAATTACAATTGCTCATAACCAAGGTGGTTAAAAAGAAAACCAATGACCGACAAAACAGTTCATAATATCCTGGCTTATGTTGCACAAAAGTGCAGTCAATGTATTATCAACACAGCCAAATAGAGTCGACTAGCCTGGTGAATACATACATACGTACATAATTTCCACTGCCTTCTAAAGTAGAGAAAGTGCTAACGATAGTGCAGAAGAGCTTACAGAGAGAAATAAAAAATAAACAAATACGAGTAATAACTGTGCTGCTGTATGATGATGTATGGAGCTTGGCTGTTAAAGTCGGCGTGTAACCATTTTTGTGAAACGGGCAATAAATCATTGTCATAATCATACAAGACAAAAAAAAAACTATCAATTCGACAAAGACAAGTAGAAACTTTAAAAAAAAACAAGAACCCAAAAGCAACAGTCATAATGTAAACGTTACAGAGGCAAAGAATGATATGATTTTCGTTCATTATTTAACCACAGAAAAAGGAAAAAAAAACGAGGAACAACAACTGCAAACACTCCCGACTAAGAGATTACAACTTGGCACAGAAACTAACTGGAAAGAGATTTTAGAACAGACGACGAGACAAGTAGCAGAAGCAACAGCAACAGCAGCAGCAATAGTGGTAACAGCATACGAACTGGCATACATACATACATCATATGAAAGAAAATCTATTTCATGTGCATGACCACTCTGCACATGAAATGGATTTAATATAACAGTAACACACATGGTCGACACTCGAGGAAAAAATGTTTGTAAAAAGTGTGGTAAGTTCTTCTTCGGGCCATTAACAACCCGATTAAAGGAGTTCGGCCTGCCTTAACATATCCTTCTAGGCGCCTCTACTTCTTGCGCGCCTTAGCCAGTTAGTCACACCAATCGTTTACAGGGCGTCCTTGATTTGGTCCTTTCAACGTAAACAAGTAGTCCTCTTCACCGATTTCTGCAAATCCCTCCATAAAACACCCGTCACGCCGGAGCATCCTCCTCCATTCGAACAACATGTACGAGCCAGCATAGTCGCTAGATGTTAATATGCTGCACAACGTCTATATCGTTGAGTAGCTCATACAGCACATTGTTGGATCGGATACGAAAATCACTCGCACGGGACCGAAGAGGATTTTCCTCTCGAATACTCGCAAGGCTCATGCATCAGTGTTTAATAGAGTCCATGCCCCTGCGCCATAAAGAAGCACGAGACATTACATAGAAAATTAATCGCTAAATAATATGAATTTATGTATTCTTCGTGACACACTTACTTATTTACTTAATTGGCCATTAACAACCCGATTAACAGATTTCGACCTGCCGTAACACATCCCACCAGGCGCCTCTGCTTCTTGCGCGCCTACGCCAGCTGGTCACACCAATCGATGACATGGCCTTCTCGCAAACAATTTCGTCCTCTTCGCCGACATTCCGTAAATCCCCGCATCAAATGCCCGTCTCGCCGGGGCATCCTCCTCCATTCGAACTACATGGCCGAGCCAGCCTAGACGCTGGATGTTAGGGGCTCATACAGCTCACTATTGGATCGTATAGGAAAATCATCGCCAACTCACTCTGGACCGAAGATCTTACGCTGGACTTTTCTCTCGAATACTCTCGAGGCTGCTACGTCAGTGCTTAATGGGGTTCATGCATCTGCGCCAAAAGAAGCACGAGGAGGATGTGCGTCTTGTAGAGTATTAGTTTTGTCGTACGAGAGAGGTCTGTGCTATTCAGTTACCTATTGAGACCACATAGTAGCACCTGTTGGCAAGAGCGATCCTGCGCTTGATCTCCAAATTGACATCATTTTTGGTGGTAAAGGCGGAGCCATGATAAATAAATTCCTTGACTATATCGAAAGTATAGTTATCGGTCGTAATTGGAGTATTGTTAAAAATGAGGTGACATAATTGCTATCGAATATACTGCATTAGAGATGTAAAGCATCGGAGCAGTTCTAGGTTCAAACCACGGAGAAGGCGAAAATATTATTCATCATGGTCAGCAAGTTTTTGACTGAGGATAGTATAGTGTGATAAGTTAAGAAATATAAATGAATTGTGAGCACAGGGACGGACTAGGGACCACAAGCGACATTGTTTAGCCCATTGAAGGCACATTACTTTACTCATCATGGTCACCAAGTCTTTGACTGGGGGTAGAACAGGCCGAATTCCATTCTAAAATGTTCTGATCAAACACTTTAACATCCTAAGAGTACTTAGAGGGTCATCAGAGATCAGCAATGAATCGTTTTTTCGCTACTCATAAGCACTCATGAAATGTTAAATATAAGGGAGTCAACAATATTGAAATTTAACTATGCAGTCTGATGCATTCATACTCACTACAACGTTGATTTATAAGTACAGGTTGCAATGAGTGTATGCGTACAACGTTGACATCAAACTCATACCATTCGAAATATGTTTGATTCATAAGAATACTCATATAGATTCATAACTTTAGAAAAATACTCATAAAATGTTCTTATAAATGATTCGAGTGACTCGAAACTTTCATCGAAATTTACAGTCTTAGTTGCTGTTGCATTTACAACAAAAGAAAAAAGACACATAAGCAAAAACGGAGAGAGCAGCAAGCAGAGTACACACATAACCTTCTAGTAAGTATTTTTGGGTGTTTGTACGCGATTCATAATTATTTTGTACTTCGTGTAAATGTTGAATTATGGAGAATCGAAATCAACAACAACAGTATACGTGTTGGAAGGTATGAATATGATGAGTACTTCAAACTTTGAATATGAGTAGAGGTTCTAGTGATATTAAAATAAGTATGAATGCGTTTAAGTATCAGAAATTATGAGTATGATTCGATTCTACTCACCTTTTTGAATACGCATTGCTCATCTCTGAAGATCATCACCAAGCTTAACAGTAATACAAGCAATATGATGCGCTGTTAACATAATGGCTGTTAAGATAAATTCTCTCCTTAGAAGCTCTTATGCCAACGCAACGAGTAGTTGACAACCTTTTACTACAACTGCGAGAGTTCAATTTGTCTGCCCACCTACTGCCATTGAATAACACATAACTTTCTAGTGAGCATTTTAGTGTTCGTACGCGTATCATACGTAATTTGTGCATATGTTGAGTTATGGAGAGTCGAAATCAACCGCAACATCATACGTGTTGTTAAGCATGAATATGATGAGTACTTCATACTTTGAATATGAGTAGACGAGGTTCCATGATATTAAAATAAGTATGAATGCGTATATGTATCAGATATTATGACTATGATTCGATTCTACTCACCTTTTTGAATACTCATTGAAGGTCATCAAGTTTAACAGTAACATAAGCAATATGCTGCTCTCTGCTCTGTATAGAACAGCTGTTAATATAACATCTCTCGTTAGCAGCTTATATGCCAATGCAACGAGTAGTTGACAACCTTTTAGTACAACCGCAAGAGTTGAATTTCTCTTCCCACCTACTCCCATTAACTAACAATATTTCTCTGAGTGTACTCAGAATAGTACTTGAGCATTTTTGTAGTAAAACTTTTTCAAAAAAAAAAAAAAAACACAATAAGGGGGCAGGTGGTGCGGGAAATTTTTTTAGTTTTTGGTGTTGACTGCAGAGTGTGAATATCGCAGGGTGTTTGTGTGTGTGTGTGTAAAAATGATTTTTTTTAAAACAGTTTTGCCTGCCCATTGTGGTGATTTATAACACAAATATTGTTTGTGACATTGTGTCACTGTTATTCATGTTGTTGCCTGTTATTATTACGTGTTGCCAGTTGTCGTCCAACAATACTGTTGCATTTACTGTACTGCTGTTAGCAGCAGCAAATTTTAAAACAGTAACCGTTTGCTGTTGATGTATGTACAACATACATACATATATGCTGCGAATGTTAGACTTAATGTTGTTGTTGGTTGTGGTGGTGGTATTGGTGTTGGTACGATTTTGTGGCTAAACACACAAATGTTGCAGAAATATCGTTCGGTTGTTTGGTTGATTGGCTGGTGGTTAGTTGTTTGGAACTTAAATTGTAACATTTTTTTTGGTTTTTCTATGTAACACACATATGTACATACATACATACACACGCCAAAATTTTCATAATGATTTTTGAGAAGCCAATTTTTTTTGGCAAAACATTAAAACCTTAATTGTATTGACATACTCGCACTTACATTACCAGTCAGTTGTACACCAAATTATGCTGCCGTATGACATTGCTGCAGCACCATGAGTATTTGGCAAATACTCGGGTCGGATTTACAAGCAAAATTTTTTGTGAAAGTGTTATTGAACGAACATATTCTTTAAAAAAAACCAAAAAAATTCCTCTATTTTTAGTCGAATGACATTGAAGTTACGTTATGGATTTGACTTGAAATTCATTTTTCCAGTTTCTTATGGAAAAAAAAAGAGACAAATTTTGTTTGGCTCTACTCTACAGAAATAATCTGAAAGTCATTGCGCAGTCACTTTAACCATAATTGGTATGAAATCGTAATTTATTTTTAAATGTTTTTATTGTAGTTGTTGTTTTCTTTAGGTTTCTTATATTAAATCTGTATTTGGATTTTAATTAAAAAATATTTTTTTTGTTGAAAGGTTACAGGTGATTAAGGGTTGCCATCGAGCAAAAATATTATGACAGATGATTAAAAAGTAAATTTTCAAGTAAACAACAATGCAAATGACGTCAAAGACGACCTTTTAATCTTATACAGTGAGAAGTACAATGTTTCAGAAGTTCTTGTTGGCTTATTAGACATAAGGCCTGGGTTCAAACCCCAGGCCAGACATCACCACCAAAACGAAGTATGAAAAAATATTTCTTCGGTTGCTTCCTCTCAGCATATTTCTGGCAAAAACCCTGGGAGTAAATAAAAAATTCACATGAAAAGTTTCTCAAAAAATCTGTCGTTCGGAATCGACTTAAAACTGTAGGTTCCGCCACTCATGTATAAAATTAATACACACAGCATAAGTGCAGTGAGAAACTAGGTCCGTAATCCTGACTGAAGGCTTGTACTGACCAATTATGTATTATTTAAGAATAATTACCTCCTCGTATAAAGAAAACTGAGAAGTACATGTGACATATTACAGCACAAGTTATAGACAGCTAAGATCAGCTTGTGTTAGATCCGTAAGGATCTATGCAAACACAGGAGTTGAATCACTACAGCACAAATTTGATATTCTTACGAACCCGCCGTAGCCTAGTATGTAGTGTGTTGGCTTATTAGACGTAAAGCCAGAGTTCGAGCCCCAGGCCAGACATGAAGACAAAATACAAAAAGTATTTCTTCGGTGACTTCCTCTCAGCAGATTTCTGGCAAAAACTCTGAGTGTAAGTAAAATTTCCATGAAAAAGTTTCTCAAAAATCTGTCGTTCGGAATCGTCTTTAAACTGTAGGTCCCACCACTCATGCATAAAATTAATACACACAATATAAATGGTGTGAGAAACTAGGACGTTGTACAATGGATCAATTCGACCTCCGGGTATTGTACTTGTCTTAATTGGCAAGTACACGTCTTCTAACCTAACCTATGAACCCACAAAGACATATATTAGCTTGAACAGAACGAGCAGTCTATAATGGGAAGTTGACTACGATCTACATTTTAAACTTTTTCTATCATTAACTGACCATCGTACCAATCAACTTTAAACTAGATCAAGTAGACATTTCGGTGATAATATTCTTTTTCATAAAGGCTTCGCATAACTCCCAATAACTTATGTATATATAGCTGACCGACTGAAAAGGAACAGAATATGTTTCCCCTCATGTAGCTCAGCCTTTCGCTAGTAGGTAATGTGTTGGCTTATTAGACGTAAGGCCACGGTTCAAACCCCGGGTCAGACATCAAAACGAAATATGAAAACAATATTTCTTCGGCGACTTACTCTCAGCAGGTTTTGGCAAATAAAATGAAATAAAATTGCCATGAAAAGTTTCTCAAAAATCTGTTGTTCGGAGTCGACTTTAAACTGTAGGTTCCGCCACACACAACATAACATAAGTCGTGTGAGAAACTAAAAGAATCGAATCATACTCATAATTACTGATACTTATACGAATTCATACTTATTTTAATATCATGGATCATCTACTCATATTGAAAGTTTGAAGTGCTCATCATATTCATACTTAACAACACGTATGATGTTGTTGTTGATATCGACTCTCCATCACTTAACATATACACGAAGCATAAAATAAGTATGAATCGCGTACTAACACTGAAATACTTACTAGAAAGTTGTGTGTTTGCTCTTGTGTTTTGCTTATATGTCTTATGACTCTAAATGAGTAGGCATATGTATGAATCAAACATATTTCGAATGGCATGAGTTTGATGTCAACGTTGTACGCATTCTGATTGCAACCGATTGAATCAGAGTACATAGTTTAATTTCAATATTGTTGACTCACTTATATTCAAAATTTTATGAGTACTTATGAGTAGCATAAAAACGACTCATTGCTGATCTCTGATGACGTTCTGTGTACTCTTAGGATGTTAAAGTGTTTGATCAGAACATTTTAGAATGAAATTTGGCCTGTTCTATCCTTAAAGTCAAAGACTTGCTTACCACGATGAGTAATGTTATGTTCCTTCAATGGGCTAAAAAATGAATCTCATGTGGTCCTTAGTGTGTCCTTGTGCTCACAATTCATTTACATTTCTTAACTTATCACACTATACTCTCGATATACTCAAGGAATGTATTTATCATGGATTCGCCTTTACCACCAAAAATGATGTCAATTTGGAGATCGAGCGCAGGCTCACTCTTGCTAACAGTTGCTACTATGGGTCTCAAAAGGCAATTGAGTAGCAGAAACTTCTTTCGTACGACAAAACTAATACCCTACAAGGCGCTCATCTTTCCGTGCTTCTTTATGGCGCAGAGGAATGGGCTTTGTCAAGCACTGATGCAACAGCCTTGAGCGTATTCGAGAGAAAAGTCCTACGTAAGATCTTCGGTCCCGTGCGAGTGATTTGCGCATCTGATTTAACAATGAGCTGTATGCGTACCTCAATGACATGCATCACTTTTAAAGCTTATTTTACATCTGAAGGAAAACACAATAAAATTTTGTAATACCGATGGGAAATATCGATTTAAAGTTTCTGCCACAAGACAAACTTGAAATTTTTTAACAAAAAAGGAAAAAAGGGTGTTAAGGACTACCCTTTAGATATTTATTAGCCAATTACCGATAGATTATATCACTTACTTAAAACACTTATTCTTTTTTTTGTCGTAACTGGACATGGTTTGTACTGGTATTGATCTGCATTTTAACGTGTAATAAACTTGGCGAATTTAATAATTTTTTTGAAAAGCCTAAAACAGGCTTCTGGTATAATAATCATGGCTTAGATATCATAAATATTTATTAGGCGTAAAAATAATATTTTTATTAATGTAGTTAGTAATGGAGGCCACTAAGTGACATAATAAACATTAAAATGGAAATATTATTTCTAATTTTTAATTTTTTATAAAATAAAATTAAAAATAAATTTAAAAATAAGAATAAATTTTTAATTTTTATTTATTTTGTTTACATTTTTATTAAGAAACTATTTAAGTCGTGAATTTATGACCACCAAAGGAAATAAATATTGAAGGAAAAAAATTAAAAATTAAAAAAATAAAAACATGCCATAGATAAGTTATGATAAATAAATTGTAATATTGAATGTAATGTAGGGTAACGATTTAATCACAATTGACATTTGAAATTCAAAATATTTATTTTCGACTCACCTTACGGCAGTGGCGGAAAAACTCTAATAATTCTTAAATCCAAAACAAGCAAAGAAAAAAACGAAAAACTTGTTGTTGTTAATCTGCAAAGAAAAAAAAATGGAAAAAACGAAAAACATTTTGAATAAATTTATGCCAATTGAACTAATTTTTAAAACTGTTTAAATATAAAAATAAATAAATAATAAAATTGCAACAACAACAACAACAACAACATACAAATAAAAAGAAAATGTGTTAAAAATAATCATAAAAAAATAAATAATTTTTTTAAACAACTTTCAAAAAACACAATATTATTGCCTGTGATTGATTAATATTTATGATACAAATATGAGCAACAACAACAGCAACAGCAACAACAACAACCAAGGCAGCAGCATTAACAACAGGAAAAATATTTCGTTAAAAAATTGAACTAAATTTTAAATAAAATCGATTAACAGTTACGCCCACTAAAATTTATCATAAATTCTTAAAAAAAGAAATACAAAAAAAAATATTTTTTAAATTTATTTTCTCATTTATTGTGCCAACAGATTGATGTTTAAAAATACCCAAAATAACAAAAAAAAAAAACAAAAAAGGTTGGAAAACTGTAAAATACCTTTCAACAAGAACGACTACATGATACCCTAAATCAATGGATATTTATGTGTGTGAAGATAAATTCGAATTTAAAAACCAAAGACGCAAACCCAAACTTCTAGCAGAGCCACTTATTGCCTCTAACAGGGTAAACTTTGCTTTTAACAGAGCACTGTTAACTGTTTAACAGTGGCAATAGTATTTTAGTCTTCTACTTTGCAATTATTGCAGACTATTCATATAAAATTTAATTCTCGTTATGTGTTCATTATTATTTGTGAACAAAAGTATTGAAATGTAAAGGATGGTTGGACGAAATTATACTCACTATGCCACTACCACGGTTTGAAAGAGAACCCTCTGGACTACCATTTGCATATAGTCTGTATGGTATACTATTCCTTATATGTTCCCAAATTGCAACTGATCTTCTAGAGAATTTTGAAACAAAAAAGTGATATTTTCAAAGCCAATTTTCTCAATACCAATCACTTTAAGTGTGACTATGTTGCTGATAATATTAAGAGGCCTTGGCATCTTCCTTTGCATACAGTATGGTACTCCTAGACCTAGTATTTGTCCTAAAAATAGCTCCTAAACAAGTAGGCTACATCAGATGAATACTGTTAAATAGCTAACAGTGCTCTGTTAAGTGCAAATTTTGTTCTGTTAAGAGGAAATTTTGCTCTGTTCATGCCAAATGTGGCGCTGCTAAAATTTATGGATTGTGTCTTGGATTTTTAAATTCGAATTTATCTTCACACGCACATTGTATATTTTTGGTTGTACAACTTCCTGAAAATATGAGCTGCAGGCATGAATGGTTGAATTCTGAAAGTAAAAGCAGGGCTTAAAATTTGCTAGCCAAGGATAAAGCGGAATAACTCCTTATACTTTCAATGCTTGGACTAAAGTCGTTGGACCATTCCTTACAAAAGCCGTATAATGAAATCGCTGCTGTAACCAGAAATAGGCTTGTCGTCTGGCAGTAACATGTCCCATTGCGGACCATAATAATAATAAATAATAAATAAAATAAAAAAATAAATATAATAATAAATATAACAATAAAAGAGCACATAATTATATTTTCATAGAATCAAGCTGAACCCAAACCATATGCTTTTTGTTCGATCACAACCCGGCTGTTTTGTAAGTGCTTTGATAGTCTATACCTTCAAGGATGCAAAGAACAAAGTTCTGCCGTGAACGGTGGTTGGTAAAATTTTAAATGGCGAGTAAAAGATCGCCTTTAAACTGTAAGTCCCGCCGCTTAAGTATAAAATTAAAAAACACAACATGAGTGGTGTGAAAACTAGGTTGTAATACTGGCTGAAGGGTTGTAATGACCAGTTATGTCGTATGTTATGTGTGAAAGATAGATCAGCAAAGATTTTATTTATCCAAAGTCCTGTTGCAGAAATAATTAGGCAGAATGAAGTCCTTAGTCTAGCAAGTAGTTTGTTTGCTTACTAGACGAGATAAGGCCGTGGTCCAAACCCCAGCTCACACATCAAAAAATTAAAATTAAAAATTAAATGTTCCTATCGATGGCTTCTCCTCAGCAAGCTTCTGGAAAAAGATCTGAGACTAAATGAAATTGCCATGAACAGATTCTCAAAAATATGTTGTTCGGATTCGGCTTTACAGTGTGGGTCCCGCCGATCATGGATAAAATTAACACACACAATATAGGTGGTGTGAGCAGCAAGATTGTAATCCTGAGTACAGGATTGTAATGACGAATTAAGTAAGTAGAGAGAATCCTATTGAAGGATTAACTACAAAGAAGTCAGGTCTAGGGTGCACTGTAGGGTATATATCATCTAAGGAAGAACGTCTAAGGATTGCACCAGACCAATCGATTAATAAGAAATTTTTTCTGAAAGTTAATAAAAATTGTCATGAAAAGTTTCTCAAAAATCTGTCGTTCGGAATCGACTTTAAACTGGCGGGACCTACCACTCATGTATAAAAACTATATATTATATTATATATAAAATTGTAAGATTATCTGGCAATCTACGTCATCTCTCTGAAATACTTTGAACTTCTTTAAGGTAATGATGACAGAATTTTTCTTTGCTTTGATTTCTTAACTATCAATTCATAACTCCTGGCCCTTTCACTGCAGCCCTGGTATCTATAAAGTATAAGTTCTACATTGACTCTCTCTGCTCCCTTTAAAACCCTCCTTACGACATTTTTTTTTTTTTTGGTAGAAATCATTCGATTCAACAGATTATGCCACGTAAATATGTTTGTCCTTCAGTAGACTTGCATCAGCCTGTTGTGAAAATGACAGATGACTGACTGACTGGCTGTTTGCACATCTGTTTTGTTGATGCATTTAAATGCGTTTTTTTTCTGCTCAGTTTGTGGCATTTAAAATTCATTCATATTCACCATCGTCATCGTCGTATCAATGTTGGTGTATCAGTTCATTGAATGAAAATGAAATGAAATTTAAATCCAATTTTCAGAATTTAAATGTATTATGGTGTCATTAATATTATAAATAATAACAACAACAGAAACAATAACAACAACAACAACAATAATTTAAAAAAAAATACAAACAATACGTGCAACAGCAACAAGAACAATGCAACAGCAATATGATAATGAGTAAATATCATTAAATATTGGATACAAATAATCGTATCCGTATACATATATACATATGTATACGAGAATATGCTACGCATTATACAGCGATAAATATTGCTGTTACGTCCTGATTGTGCCAATCATTTGTGACATCCACATAGCAATGTGATGCAGAAAATCATGTCAAATGCTAACCCTTTTATGTGTGTGAGGATAAATTCAAATTTAAACACCAAAGACGCAAACCCACACTTTTAGCAAAGCCACTTCCTGCCTCTAGCAGGGTAAACTTTGTCATTAACAGAGCACTGTTAACTGTTTAACAGTGGCAATAGTAAATTATTCTACTACTTTGCAATTATTGCAGACAATTGACATAAAATTAAATTCTCATTATGATCATTATTATATACCAGGCATCCCACGGCCATAGTTCGAAAGAAGACCCTCTGGACTACCAATTGCATATAGTCTGTATGGTGTACTATTTCTTATATGCTCCAAAATGGCCACTGGTCGTCTAGAGAATTTTCAAACAAAAATTTGATATTTTCAAAGCCAATTTTCACTATACTATAGCACTTTATATGTGACCCTGTTGCTGATTTTATTAAGAGGCCTTAGAACCATCCTTTGCATATAGTATGGTACTCATAGACCGAAAGTGCTTCCCAAAATTAGCTCCTATACAAGTAGGCTTGTTCAGATGAATACTGTTAAATATCTAACATTGCTCTGTTAAGAGCAAATTTTGTTCTGTTAAGAGAATATTTTGCTCTGTTAACGTCAAATGTGTCGCTGCTAAAATTTATGGATTGTGTCTTGGATTTTCGAATTCGAATTTATTTTCATACACATGGAATTAAGGGCCTTTCATAAGAACGAAAAAAACGAAAATTTCTTCGGCAACAAAGAGAGGATGCTGCTGTAAAATACCATTTCAATGAATTTACAAGAGCAATAGGCGTTAGTAAATTGGCTTTCTGAGGACTACGCTGCATAACATATTAGTGGTCATTACAAGCCTTTAAACTGGATTATGGCCTAGTTTGCCACATCATCCATTTATTCTAAGAGTCAAGGAACCAAGAGCTGAATATGCCGCTCTTTCCGGAAAACTTCTGAGAGAAAATTGTCGTCAAAAAGCATTTTCATTTTCCTTCTTTTAAAAAGTTTTTTGGTGTAGGATATCCCATAGTCGCTCATGACTTTTAGAACTCTTTTTGTTATTGTTTCTCTTTTTTTTTTGTCGATTTTATTTCAGTGCACTTTTATGGGAATATTTTATGCCCGGCCGAGAGAGTTGAATTGAATTGAATTGTGTCGTCGTCGTCTTTGACTGCCATGGCTGTTGTAACACCAATGCCTGTTGAGATACTCGTGCATCATGTGACCCATTTAACGTGATGTTTATTATGTTTATGATTTTTTATTTATTTTTTATGACTCTTTTTTTTTGTTTCTTTATTGTTTATTGTTTATCATTTTCTTTTGGATGTGATGCTATAAATACAATGATGCTGTTGAAAGCAGAAGAACTATGGTGTGCCAGCCAGTTTTAGATTAGATTCGCATTTAATTTCTAAGACTTTAGAAAATTAATTGAATTTGAGGACCACCTTAAACCTAATGTATCTGCCAAAAAAACATAATGGTGGATTAGAATGGGTAGGTAGGTAATCAAAAAAACATAATCGATAATCGGTTTGAATCAGAGGTTAGCAATGAGTATTCAAAAAGATGAGTAGAATCGAATCATACTCATAATTTCTGATACTTATATGCATTAATACTTATTTTAATGCCATACTCATACTACTCATATTCAAAGTTTGAAATACTCATCATATTCATACTTAACAACACAACACGTATGATGTTGTTGTTGATTTCGACTCTCCATAACTCAACGTATGTATACACGAATCACAAAATAAGTACGAATCACGTACGAACACTAAATTACTCACTAGAAGCTCTGCTTGCTGCTCTGTTTCTTCTGTTGTAAATGCCTTACAACTAAGACTGTAAATTTTGATGAATGATTCGAGTCACTCGAAGTATTTTTCTAAAGTTATGAATCTAAATAAGTAGGCTTATGAATTCAACATATTTCGAATGGTATGAGTTTGATGTCAACGTTGCATGCATACTCATTGCAACCTTTACTTATAAAACAACGTTGTAGTGAGTACGAATGAATCAGAGTACATAGTTAAATTTCAATATTGTTGACTTACTCATATTCAAAATTTAATGAGTGCTTATGAGCAGCAAAAAACGATTGATAGTCTCATGCTTTACTTTTAACCACAAACCATACGTGGAATCTTGCGCTAAGTCAGTAAGTACTACTCACTAAACCTACATATTAAATTTGTATTAAACCTAACGAGTTTAAAGGGAAATGAATTATTAAACAAAACCCAAGTGCTATAGGCGATGTAAAGTTTGGTCATATCATCAAACCACATTAGAATGATCACATAAGAGTGAATACCAAGAAGGTCGCCAGCGGGTTAGCAACTACAACGATCTTTGCAGTGATCATGTGAACAATTTGATTTCAATTGAAAAGTGGATTGAATGGAGGCGCCACTTTATTTTAAATAGATTGAGTAGTCGTCAGTATGATGCAATTTGGCGCAAAATGGAGTGTAAAGGCATTCAAAGAATGTAGTTCAACCTTGTTAAAGCCTTATGTGACATTGATTTTCCCTTAAGAAGGAAACATATGTGAATAGTTCTTAAACAACGTAAAGCAACACAGTCAGAATTACTAACTTACTTAATTGGTCATTACAACCCTTCAGTCAGGACTATGACCTCGCTTTTCACACCACTTATGCTAGAGTGCGTTAATTTTTACCACATGAGTGGTGAGACCTACAATTTTAAGTCGATTCCGAACGACAAATTTTTGAGAAACTTTTCATGGCAGTTTTATTTCACACTCAGAGATTTTGTCTGAAATCTGCTGAGAGGAAGTCGCCGAAGAAATATTTTTTACAACCTTGCTTCTCACACCACTCGTATTGTGTGTGCTAAATTTATTATTGAGTGGCGGGACCTACAATTTAAAGTCGACTGCGAACGACAGATTTTTGAAGAAACATTTCGTGGCAATTTTATTTACTCTCAGAGTCTTTGTCCGAATTCTGTTGAGAGGAAGTCGCCGAAAGAAATTTTTTTTGTTTTGTTCGAGATCTGGCCTCTTTTTGCGCCACGGCCTCACTTCTATTAACTCAACATACTAACTACTAGACTACTGCGACTTCTACAGAATTGCGAGAGTGAAATGGCGCATGATTAAGTGTGCCTGTAGTATCAGGATCACAACAACTCCATCAGTTTTCAATCGCCTGTCTTATGTTTTCGATATAAACGGAAGAAATGAAGAAAGCAACATGTTTTTTTTTACTAGAACCTATTTTGCATACATACATACATAATTGGTCATTACAACCCTTCAGTCAGGATTACAGCCTAGCTTCTCACACCAGTTACGTTGTGTGTATGTTAAATTTATACATGAGCGGTGGGACCTACAGTTTAAAGTCGATTCCAAACGACAGATTTTTTGAGAAACTTTTCATGGCAATTTTAAGAGTGCTATTTTGGGAAGCACTTAAACTGTACTGAGTGACAACTGAGTCTTTCCACTTCAAGTTAATGTTAGAAAAATTCTAATTTTTTTTCGCTTTACAATGTACTTTAAGTTGTTGCATGTATTATAGGTAAGAGGCATATGAAGGTATATTAAAATCAAAAAAAAAACTCTGAAATAAATTGTAACAAAAGTGCACATGTTGATTAAAACTTACAATATGACAAGACAAGTGAACTGTCAGTTCTTTAATAAATGTTTTGTGTCAAATATAATCAGCAACATAAATCTACGCAAACCAAAACAACAGCTTTAACAGCGGCAGCAACACAAAAACAACAACAAAAAAACATAAAAACACCAATATTGCCACCAATATGAAAACAACAACAATAAATAAAAAAAAAAAAATAAAAAACATCCACTTGTGTAGTAAAAAGCAGAGTGTAATAAAAATTGAAAGTGATCACAAAGATGATGATGATTATGCTCATAATAATGATCATCATCATCATCGTCATCACAATGCTAAAGAAGATGTTGATTGTTTATGCCTTAAAAAAAGAAGAATAAGAAATAAACAATTGGTAGCGATTTACTGCTTCATATAAACACAGTGGATTGCATGGCAGCACAGTGCACTGTGATCTCTTTGATGATGATGGTGATAATGAAGTACATCATCCTACAGACCTACTTTATAGTCTAAACAATGGTTGTTATTACTGTTGTTGTAGTCTGTTTTTATTTCATTTTTATTTCCCTTTCATTGAGGAAATCACCAATACAATAACAACAACAATTTCAAATCAATTCGAAAATAATAAAATCGAAAAAAAACCATATGCGCCTCTGTTAGTTGTTTGGCTGGCTGGCTGGTTGGATGGTTGGCTCAACTGTTCTCGTTAAAGAGAAAACCTCTGCATTTAAATCAGAAAAACCTTGAAATGTCTTACACACACACACATCGACAAAACTCTTGCCCTCTTGCAATACAATGAACCAACGACACAATAAAGTGTAGGTCTGTCTCTGTTTGTCTGTCTGTCCACTTTTATGCATAAAAAGTAACTTCATCGTTAAGCAACCAATAACACACACAACACACAGCAGCAGCAGCAGTAACAATTGCAACATACAACAACAACACCAATAATAAATCAAATTGTATGAGTTCGTTCGTTTGGGTTTCTTTTAAGCAAAACGAAGATCTTTTGAGTTTCTTACAACAATTGTCGGGGTCGGTTTATATCCGAAAAAAAAAACATTAAAACAGATGCAGATTTTTCTAAACGAACAAATGTAAAACAGTAGTAGCAGCAAAAGCAACAGCAGCAGCAGCGAAGTGCAAGAATTGAAATTAAAAAGAGTTTAAGGAACCCTTTGCCTACCTTAACACTCATACACGTACATACATACGTAATCCGTTCAACTACATCTCTGGTCGTTTAGCTGTGTGGTATTTTTTGTTTTGCCATTCATTGTTCCACGATTCGTATTGTTTTTTTGAAGCGCTTATTGTGGTCTTAAATCTCTAAAAAAAATCTGAATATTTCTCAATGTCGCCACCGTTACTAACAACAGCTGTTTCCACCAGACGTCATCATCAACAGCAACATCATTATTCTCATCAGCAGGAGTAAACAACAAGTGGGACTATAATCCGTTCATAATGATCGCATAATGCGCTACAGGAATTAGTAGCTAAGGGGACATAAAAACAAACAATGGCACGGTGATTTACTCAATCAAAAATCGATCGAACTAAACTAAGGCCATCGATGAGAGACAAGAATAATCACGTGGCCTATTAACAACGCTCAAAGCAAGACTTTTAGGAAAACAAGTGACAGGGGACTGCTAAGCTCAGCTTGGCTATTATTTTCGTATTTATAACGAAGGCTAAAGGGACCGTAGCCCCATCTATGCATTGATTCAGTACTTCCGCTACAAGTTGCCGTAAAAGAGTAGAGTTCTAGACGTTTCGATAAATCTCTCAGGCCCAGAAATGGGAGATAAGGTTTGTGTCTGGGGAAGCTTAGACAGAAGAACAATCGTACAGGCAGAGAAAATGATAGTCGCACCACTCTGGCGGCTTGGAACTTTTTGGAATTCACATTCTAGAGATTCGAGACTTTGTTTGGGACGAAAGACAACAAGGATTTTATAAAAGCGTGTCCCGAAAAATCATAGGGCGTACCAAGCGAGATGTTATTGCTGCCTTGAGCGCTATTGAACGGTAGTCTAGTAAGATGGGTCTGGCAGTAAATGAGTGTGAAAACGAAGTATATGTTACCGACAAGAAGAGACGTGCGACGTATTGGATCTCAGATAACGGCCGGAATTTATTTATCTTGGCTCCGCCGTTACCACCAAAAATGATGTCAGTCTGTAGATCAAGCGCAGGATCACTCTTGCCAGCAGGTGCTACTATGTGGTCTCAATAGGCAATTGAGTAGACGAGACCTCTCGTGTACGACAAAACTAATACTCTACTAGATGCTCATTATCCTCGTGCTTCTTTATGGAGCAGATGCATGGACCCTATTAAGCACTGATGCAGCAGCTTTAAGAGTAATCGAGAGAAAAGTCCTACTGAAGATATTGGGTCCAGAGCGAGATCCAACAGTGAACTGTATGAGCTACTCAACGACATAGACGTTGTGCAGCGTATCAAATTCCACTGGCTGCTCTGGCTCGGCCATGTGGTTCGAATGGAGGAGGATGCTCCGGCGAGATGGTTATTTGATGCAGGGATCTACGGAAGTCGGCAAGAGGACGACCTTGTGTGCGTTGGACTGGCGTAGGCGCGCAAGAAGCAGAGGCGCCTGGAAGGATTTGTTAAGGAAGGTCGAAATCTGTTAATCGGGTTGTTAATGGCCAATTAAGCAAGTAAGCAAGTAAGTGTGTCACGAAGAATACATGAATTCATATTAGTCAGCGATTAATTTCCTATGTAATGTCTAGTAAGTAGTGTGTACGCTTATTAGGCGAAAGCTTGTGGTTCAACCCCCGTCTCAGACATCTCGAAAAAAAATTTTTTCTTTCGATGAATTTCTCGCAGCAGTTTTCTGGCAGAAATTCACAGTGTAAAATAAAAAAGTTTCTCAAATCTGTCGTTTAAACTGTAGGGACCGCCACTCATGTATAAAATTAACACACATAACATGAGTGGTGTGAGAAGCTAGGTAATCCTGACTAAAGGGTTGTGATGACCAATTAATAACGTAAGTACATAACCATACATACTACAGTGGTGGCCTTATAATTAGGAACGATGTTTTTGGAACAGAGTTCTCTGGAGTGACGAATTTTAGTTTAATTTGTCCCAATCTGATGGAAAAACGTATGTAAGACGTTCTCCAAACAAAGCCTCTGATCCCTGGTACACAGTAAAAACTGTAAAACAAATTAACAAACATTCATGTTGCTAAGTCGTTTCTAATTATAAGACCACCACTGTAAATATGGCTGCTATCATATGAAGAAATTAAAGTACCCTCAGGTTAACGAAGTATGGGTTCAACCTTACAGAAATGAATATGATGCGACACGAATAGGATGGCCATACTAGCCAACTGTAGGGTATTTAAGTGAAATCACAGAAAGAGATCTTTAACATCATAAAACTACAAAAAAAAAGTTGGAAAAAAACAAAGAAAGAAAAACCAAAATAGGGGGAAAAGGGCACAAATAAAACTGAAAACGGAAGGACATGAAATAAATGTTGTTTACGTTTAAACGAAAGGCAAATGAACAGAAGAACACAAGAAACAACACGCATTCAATATGAAATGAATTTGTATATGAAAAGGGAAAATAAAAGATCTTTTGTCCCAAAATAAAATAAATAAGGAGGACAAACAGACAAACAAAAACCATAATAAACTTGCTGAGAATGTGAAAACGTCAGCTGAGAGCTTTATTTATAGAAAAAAAAAAAACTCCGCGTAATTTTCTTTCATTTAAATCACGAGAGAGAGAAAAGGGTTAAAGCCCTTTACTTCACCAACAAATTACTCCAGCAGTCAGTCCCTAATACTCACAACAATGTTGAGAAAAACTGTGAAATTGAACATAAAAAGTGATTGCATTTGCAACGTTACAACCAACCAGACGCTGCTGCTGGTGGCAATAGCGATTACAATTACATACCACAACGACAATGAAAAAGATGCTGATTTATGTGGAGTAAAAGAAATAGACGAGAGGGATAATAGAATAAACTAAGTGTAGGTAAAGCTTATGAAAAAAAAGACAAGATAAGGAAGGAGGATTCCCATTTAAATATAAAAACAAAAGCGAACATTGTCATCAACATGCCTGTGAAAGGAAGAAAAACAAAAGCAGCGAAGCATACTCACTCCTAAAATTTAACGAATGTAAGCAGTTATTAAGTCTTCCAATGCAGGCTGCTCTAATCCTTAGCTACACTATGGAAGAAAATCCTAAACTGTTAAGAATTGTCCCCAAAAAATTTTTCAAACGAATGGAATTGATTTTGACACATTCCCACATTCCACAATTTGTAGAGCAACATAAAAGAATTTCCATGGGTTTTTGTTTCTGTGTCAATGGCTTTAGTATGCAAAATGTTTGAATGCGAACTAGAGATCAGTAATGAATTGTTTTTTCTCTACTCATAAGCATTAATGAAATTTGGAATATACTCGTGAGTCAACAGAATTGAAATTTAACTATGTACTCCGATTCATTCGTACTCACTGCAACGTTGATTTATAACTACAGGTTGCAATGAGTATGCGTGCAACGTCGACATCAAACTCATACCATTCGAAATATGTTTGATTCATAAGCCTACTCATTTAGATTCATAACTTTGGAAAATTACTTCTAATATGTACTCATAAATGATTCGAGTGACTCGTATCATTCATCAAAATTTACAGTCTTAGTTGTTGTTAGGCATTTACCACAAAAGAAAAAAGAAACATAAGCAAAAGAGACAGAACAGCAAGCAGAGCAAACACACAACCTTCTAGTGAGTATTTCAGTGTTCATACGCGATTCATACTTTTTTTGTGCATCGTGTATATATGTTGAGTTGTGGTCAGTCAAAATCAACAACATCATACGTGTTGTTAAGTATGAATGTGAAGAGTACTTCAAACTTTGAACATGAGTAGAATAATAAATTATTAAATAATTATTAAATATTAGAATAAATAAATTATTAAATTAAAATAAGTATGAATGCGTATAAGTATCAGAAATTATGAGTATGATTCGTTTCTATTCATCTTTTTGAATACTCATTGCTGATCTCTGGTTCAAACCCCAGCTCAGACATCTCGTACATCACGACCAAACTAAATATTAAAAATTACTTTTTCTTTTTCATAAAATTGCCTTGAACAAATTCTATCGTTTGCAGTCGACTTAGTTGTAGGTCCCATCACTGATGGTTAAAATTAACACATACAACATGTTTGGTGGTCACAAGGTCGTAATTCTTACTTAAGGGCTGTAATGATCAATAAAGTAAGTAAAGTAATTATTTGTCTGTGGGATGCTGTCAGATTTAGTTGGCCGCTCTACAAAGAATATTGCGCCTAAGGTAGAAGAGGCAGCAGGAGACACGGAATTTGCCATCAATATGCTGCATTTACAATATGCGCCATAGTCTAGTAGGCAGTGTGTTGGCTTATTAGACGTAAAGCCAGAGTTCGAGCCCCAGACCAGACATCAAAACAAAATACGAAAAGTATTTCTTCGGCGACTTTCTCTCAGCAAATTTCTGGCAAAAGTTCTGAGAATGAAAATAAAATTGCCATGAAAAGTTTCTCAAAAATCTGTCGTTCGGAGTTGATTTTAAACTAAAGGTACCGCCACTCATTCATAAAATTAACACACACAACTTAAGTGGTGTGAGAAACTAGGTCGTAATCCTGACTGAAGGGTTGTAATGACCATGTATGTACGCTACCGTTACGAAGTGTTTTTGCTGAAAGTTTAACGATGTTCGTTTACAAAGTGCAAGTAAGTCTTAGTGAATAACCAAGCGCCTGACACCTGAATATTTAATGCGACGAAGTAAGCTTTACATTGAAAATCATCATGAGCGACGGGGTCCATTTCAGAGGTCAGCAATGTGTATTCAAAACGATGAGTACATTCGAATAATACTTATAATTTCTGATACTTATACGCATTCATACTTATTTTAATGTCATACTCATACTACTCATACGCATGATGTTATTGATTTCGACTCTCCATGACACATCGTATACACGAATCACAAAATAAGTATGATACTCGTACGAACACTACAATACTCACAAGAAGGTTGTGTGATTGTTCTGCTTGCTGTCTTTGTCTTTTTTGTTTATGTGTCTTTCTTCTTTCTTTGTAAATGCAACAACAACTAAGACTGTAAGTTTTGAAGAATGATTCGATTCACTCTCGAATCATTTATAAGTACATATTATAAGTATTTTTCTAAAGTTATGAATCTAAATGAGTAGGCTTATGAATCAAACATATTTCGAATGTTATGAGTTTGATGTCAACGTTGCGCGCATACTCATTGCAACCTGTACTTATAAATCAACATTGTAGCGAGTATGAATGAATCAGAGTAGTTGGATTTCAGTACTGTTGACCCACTCATACTCAAAAGTTCATGAGTACCTATGAGTTGCGAAAAAGCGATACATTGCTGATCTCAAGCACGTACTGTAAAACATATTTCACACAGATTTAGAAAAGTCACGAATGTGGTTTTGTTTTCTTGAATAAATAAGATATTGAGTAGGCTGAGGATTTACTACAATGTTGATAATTTCTTCATCGGTTAGTTCTCATCGATTAAAATCCACTCCTCTACTACATCTTCTGGCAGGTTTTTTATGGAATTGTCAGCACTTCTAATGACATCCAAAACTTTGGTCATAGCGTGATTGATTGAGCTGAGACTAGAGACTGAGTACGAACGAATCAGAGTAGTTGGTTTTCAGTACTGTTGACTCACTCATACTCAAAATTTCATGAGCACCTATAAGTAGCGAAAAAGCGATATCTTGTCCATTTTCATGTCTGTAAAGATGTAAATAAAAAGAACTAGGGCTCCTGATCGCAACATATACGACGACACAAGTACATGACACAAAGAGCAATTAGACTTGGTAATGTGTTTTTTTTTTTCGAAAAAATCTTGAAAGTGTACTGAAAATGTTGATCGCTTTTTCATATCTTGACTGTATGAATAGGAATGGATTTCTTATTTTTCGTTTTATTGATTTACACAGGCCGCTACGATCCTAATTTAACTGCTTCACCCGTTTTTTTTCAGACTCTTGAAGTCTTCAAAGCTGGCGATTAATTGCCGAAGGTTTGGCAAAAGCAAAGCAATTTTTTCTTTACCAAAAATCTGAGAAAACTTTCATAGGAAACTTAAAAAAATGGAAATCGAATAACTCTTAAACTTTCTCGCCCAATTTCAGTATCTAACCATTGAAATTCTTTGTTGGTTTCCCTCTTTAATTATTTCAACATTTAAATGCTTTCGCGAATGAGACTCCATGTTATTTACCATTACACCATCCTTTTCCTTCTACGTGAAATTAAATGTATTTAATGGTTAAAATCCTTTAAAAATAATTTCAAAAGAACAAAAAAACAAAACAAATTTGCCTTGTTAAAGACAAAAGAAAAAAGAAGAATGAAAGCAAAAAAAAAAAAACAGGACGATAAAAAAGGACATCATATTTTAAGCTTAAAAAGATGAATAGTTAAACCCTTTCTTTTCTTTTTTCACTTTTTCCTCATGCAAATGCTGTTGATTTTCGACAAGAATTTTCCCTGCTGCTTGCCGCACGCAGCCTTTATTGATGGTGAAAATGAAGGAAAGAAAGAATGAAAGGACGAAAAAAAATCGATTCTATAAAAAGACGGTGGCCAAATCCATTTTTTTCCTTCTTTATGTTTCTGTTTTTTCACTGTTTCACTCATTATGCAAACAACAACATTTCCTTTTAAATACTTTTCCTTAACTGGAGTTTTAATTAAAAACAAAGCAAAAAGGACAAAACCAATCTTAAAGGATTTTTATCCTGTTTGTGTATTCGGAAAGTGGATTTTTTACAATCTTCACCACACCTAGCTTTTCCTTTAGCACTAGAAAGTAAGAAAAAAAAGCAACGAATTTATTTTCCATTTGTATTCTTTTGTTGAACAAAATTAAAATAAAAATCGTCCTTAAAGGATAAAAGGAAAATTGAAGAAAAACTTGATTCATTAATCATTGATTGTAAGAACGTCATTAAAGGACACAAAACAAGAGACAGACAGACAGACAGCAAAGGAAAAAGGAGCGAGAAAGCCGTGGAAAAAGGATTAATGAAACCATTTTTTAAATATTCTTAAGTCTGAATAGGTCCTTAATTAGAAATTGGTGGAAAATATTTTCAAAATTTACATGAAAACAAGGCAAGTTAAAGAATTTAAAGGCAAATGAAAGGAAATACAATTAAAGGTAAGAGGGAAAGCTTGTTTCCTTTCCGACACCTGGTATTATAGCCTTCTAATCTTACGAGAGCACCAGATTTTATTTTTAAAGGGGCCTGCAATCCCTCATCAAATAATTTATCCATAAAGTTTCCCTACTTCCCTGAGAGCATAACATCAACAACGAATATCGCAGGATGGAGAAACAGAGTCAGTTCTTGGGAAATAATAGTCTCTTGAGTATGATTAGAAAGAGGAAGTTCCTTACAACATCCCGATTTTTACAAAAGATGTTATCCTAAGAAACCAATAATTGGCAACCCTATCACTCTAGAACTTTCTGTAATAAGTAAACCAATCGCCCACCTAAATGAAAAAGAAAGAAATGAAATTAAAGGATAGACGAAAAGCTTGTTTCCTGTAAAACACCAGATAACACAGCCATGTAATCTTAGTAGGAGCGCCAGATTTTATTTCTCAGGGGGCCTGCAATCGCCAAATCATCAACACTGCTAGCAGGAAGGACAGAAAGTGTCATTTCTTGAGAGGGAATAGTCTCTTAAGAAAGATTAGATAGAGAAAGTTCTTTATACAATATCCAGATAGATTTTCACAGACGGCGTTATCCTCAGAAAAAAATAATTGGCAACCCTATCACCCTAGAACTTTCTGTAAAAAATAAATCAATCGCCCGAAATGAATGAATGAATCAATCGAAAGAAATGAAATTAAAGGTTAGACGGAAAGCGTGTTTCCTATACGGCTGTGTTGTATGTTATCTATGTTATCTTAGTAGAGCACAAGACTTTATTTTTCCAGGAGCCTGCAATCCCCATAACGTCAGCAATGTTCGCAGCATGGACAGCCAGCATCATTTCTTGAGAAAAAATAGCCTCTGGAGGAAGATTAGAAAGAGAAATGTTCCTGTACAACTTTCACATAGATTTTCACAGCTGGCGTTGTTCTAAGAAACAATAGTTGGCAACCCTATCATTCTTGAACTTTCTGTAATAAGTAAACCAATTGCCTGCCTAAATGGAAAATAAAGAAATTAAATTAAAGGTTAGACGGAAAGCTTGTTTTCTATACAACACAGCCATGTTATCTTAATAGAGCACATTTTTCCAGGGGCCTGCAATCCCCATAACGTCAACAATGTTCAGCAATGTTCGCAGGAAGGACCTTAAAAACCTTAACCTTGTGACTTCAAATCAAATAAAAAACGATTTTTTTTTGACAAATGTTCTGACGCTTACTTGAGGATTGCAAAGCATTTAAACTTCAATACGATTGCTTAACCCGCCTTCACTTAAAATTGTTTTAAGAAGCCCCTGTGTCTTAACATTGAATTGGGTGTGTCAGGCATTAATTTAAAAATAAAAAATGGAAAGAAAAAGGAATGTACCACACCAATCACAATCTAAATGCGGTATTATTTTTTAAGGGCGTATTTGAAAATCAATCATAATTTTCTTATTAAGAATTTGAAAGACTGCACACGAAATAGTTTGAAGGAAAACAATATGTGTGTGTTCACTAGGTGCTGGCTATGGGAAGGGTTAGTTCATTAGCTATCTACTGTATGTACACTTCTCTAGCATGTTGTAGTATCACACAAAATTTCACATTTTCAGTCCTCAGGGTGAGATGCGTCCAATGCTACTAAAAGAAAATATTGGAGTCTTAAGTTTTTGACCATAAGTTGTGTAATGTTACCGAAGTGTTTCACAACACAAAGGCTCTGTGCGATCTATGTAGGGTAGTGGCCTCCACATTTTCAGACATTGCATAGCATTTTTATTGTACACAGTCTGGTTATTATTTTTAGGAAGATAAAGTCTCAAGGCTCTGGTTTGTTGGTATTGGCTAGGCGTACTTATTTTATTTCGATACCATCTGTTAATGGTATTTCAGTATCAATCACCTGAGAGCTGCTAGATAGAACGAAATCTTCATCCTATTGCGGCATCAGTACCTCTTAACTGCTGTTACTACAGCAGTATGCACAGATGCTATTATGCACAAAGACATGTAAGAGCCCTCAGAAGTATTCTCAACCTTTTTCAGTTCATGGACCATTTTCTCCGTTGAGAAATTATTCAAAATCATTGAGATCAATGGTGTTATACCATTACCCCAGGATAGATATTGATTAGATCTACATTTCCCCCTCCAGGCGATTGCTGCTGAAGACACAAAAAGTGGAATGAGTTCGGTGAATATCCTGTCGCCAACCTTTTGGCGTATATTTGACTTATCAGACATACCTTCTTAAATCGATAGAAAATAATTCTATAACCTTGAATGATTTCTAAACCAAATCATACAATTCGACAAATGTCCCTATTTACATACATACATAACATACATAATTGGTCATTACAACCCTTCAGTCAGGATTACGACCTAGTTTCTCACACCACTTATGTTGTGTGTATTAATTTTATACATGAGTGGCGGGACCTGTAGTTTAAAGTCGACTCCGAACGACAGATTTTTGAGAAACTTTTCAAGGCAATTTTATTTCACACTCAGAGTTTTTGCCAGAAGTCTGCTGAGAGGAAGTCGCCGAAGAAAATGTTTTTGTATTTTATTTTGATGTCTGGCCTGGGGCTCGAACCCTGGCTTTTTCGTCTAATAAGCCAACACACTACCGGCTAGACCACGGCGACTATATGTCCCTAGTTAGGCGAACGTATTGTTACGAAAATGGAAAAATCGAGATACTGGTGTTTTGCTTTTACATCGTTTAACATTAAAATTGTAAACAAAAGCTACAAAAACAAAAACAATGAATCTGTTTACATGATAAACCCGTAAACAAACATATACCAACAAACACCAGCATAAAAAATTATAATAAGTAAACAACAATACAACAACAAACACTACAAGAATAAATGTAAACAAAATACACAAACAACAATAATATAGATTTCAAGAAGGCGAAGCCACGAACATTCGCCTTCAAAAACATTAATCAGACTGTTTACCCTGCCATATAAAAGGCAAGCCAAAGCAGAGGAGTGAGTTAGTGAAGTTCAGTCAGTCTTGTGTGAAGACGCGGTGTGTTTGAAGAGTAATCGTGGTTTGAAGATCTCCGTTACAGAGATCTGTCGAATAAATGTTTAGTGATTGTTATATTTGCAAAAGATGTAAACAAAGGAAAACAAACAAAGCAATTGTTGTTGTTTACGTAAAGTTGTGAACAGTGGCACACAGAATTGTGCGAACAATAAAGAATTTTAATTAAAACTAATACAATACAAATTTATCTTTATTTGCAATCTATGAGCTTCTATTTTAAATGGTTTTAAAAGGTAAAAACGAAACAGTATGTTAACGACCGTTGCGCCTCTCTTTCAGGCATTCAATTATTGTAGTTAATTCGCAGCTGTTAGGCACTGCTCAATAGCGTTGAGAAACCTTTGCTACAAATGTAAATATTGAGTTTTTCGGGTTCAATCTTTTGTGACGTATGATAGGACATTTAAAAGTGTATGTTGTGCTGTATTATACTTCTTACAGTCCAGTTTTTTTTTTGTATTTTTTTTCTAGTTTTAAATGAACCTCTAAACTAATCACAGGGTTTGGTCCGGTAGATTCAGTCAGTCAGCCGTATAGCCAGCCAAAGTAAACATGAATTTGGCTTAATAAAATTCTCAGAAATAACACCACATACTCATTCGTATATAAATTGTTGTATGACCTTAATAAATCATATTCACAAACTCTTTTTTTCTCTTTTTCTGTTTTTATTTTTATCGTTTTCTACCCCTTTAATGAACTCAAAAAGCAACAGCAATAAAGAGGAGAAAAACTCTCAAAAAAGCATCAGAGACCAGGAAACCAGTTTTAAAATCTAAAAATTAAAACCGCAAAATGAAAAAAAAAATTTCGGAAAAAAAAACACGATAAAAAATTGCTGTTTTTAACAACAGATCTTATCCCCTTTTGCCACAGAAAATGAACAGAAATCGAAAACAAAAAAATTTTTTTTCAAATTTCTTTTAAAAAAAGGAAGAAAAAGGAGAGAAAAAAAGTGAAAACAATATTTTAGACTGACAATCCAGATGATCATGATACTGGATAATGATCATCAGCATCATCATCATTTCATTTCATTTCATTTGAAACTGTGATTCACTGCTTTTAAGATTGTTACTACTTTTACAGGGGCTTCTCCAGCATTCACAGAGGGCAGCCTCAATATTTTAAACAGCATCGCTTGCTAAAATCAAGAATTAAGGAAAAAGAGATCGAATTTTTATTTTGATATTATGAGAGAACAGGTTTTAACCTTGGCATTAAAAAATTTCACAAAAACAATAAAAAAAAACAACAAAGTGTTCCATTTAATTTTGGTGCACGTATAAGGAAGAGTAAAAGTGTTTGAAATTGAGTGGAATACTCAAGAATTCTGATGAGCTGTTACTTTAAGACAAACGATTTCACTTGCAATAATCTAAGCAATACAGAGTTTTATGCCCTGTTTCTATAAGACGAATAGTTTTACATGTCCGTCTGTGTATATGGAAAAGACAAATTAAATTTTGTGTTCAGGCCATACAACTCTGTATTGCTTAGATTATTGAACATGTTTCAGTAAAAAAAATACTCTCGACATTGAGTGAAAATTTTCGTCAACCCAATCTCTGTTCAATCTTCAATCAGTGCAAATGCATGAAGCGACAGCAGGGTTGTATTCAATATACAAGGCGATACAAGAATCATCCTCCCATCGTCAGATACTTTAATTATTGCGAACTGTAGTAAATGTCAGGTCAGTTTGAACAAATTTACATTCAAGTGCGGATTAATTGTCTCGAATTTGTTGCATAATAATACGTTGGCGGTTCGACGTTGGTTGGGACGCGATCAACCGCATTCTGCCACCAAACATGCAAAATAAACTTTGAAAGTGCAAAACGTGTCTATACATACAGACATGCATACATAATTGATCATTAAAACCCTTCAGTCAGTATTACGGACCTAGTTTCTCACACCGCTTGTTTTGTTTGTGTTAATTTTATACATGAGTGCCGGGGGACCTACAGTTTTAAGTCGACTCCGAACGACAGATTTTCTGAGAAACTTTTCATGGCAATTTTATTTACTTTCGGAGTTTTTGCCAGAAATTCGCTGAGAGGAAGTCATAGAAGAAATATTTTTTTTATATTTTTTTTATTTTGATGTCTGACCTGGGGTTTGAACCGTGGCCTTACGTTTAATAAGCCAACACACTACCTACTAGACTACTAAATATTACAAACCGTAGTGAATGTCGACTCAGCTTGGGCATATCTTACAATGCTTTAAGGCTGCAGAATAATACGTCGGCGGTTCGATGTGGATACAGACAGCCCAGATAGGTCGTATGCACAGGTACCGAGGAAGAAAATGATCCACCAAACATAAAAAATCATATTGAGCGACAAGTGTATCACTCTGGCTACAGTAATCAGCAGAATTATGGCTTCTGGACGATGCAAATCATAAAGGTTTCGAAAAATCAAACAACTACTGCGAACGGTAAGCGAAATAGAGGCACGATCGACAGTTTACTTCCATCAAAACACGCAAAGTAAACTTTGAACGTACAAAAGGTGTCAAAACGAAAAGATTTTCAAATCTTTTATAGTTTTTAAATAGGCCTCATATCACAAAAACTAGTCAGCTTTCATTTTTTAATATATCTAATGAGAGACTGTATGAAAATGGCAATGACAACCACTTGGCGTAGGGTATTTGAAATACAAAAATACGATTAAAAATTAAAAGCGAAACTAAAACGGCAGCACATCCTACATAAAAATAAAAACTAAAAAACGTAACAAAAGATGGAAAAAAAATAAAAATTCATATAATGAACCCACACGTAAACGGCGAAGAGAGAGAAATTCAGATTGAAAATTCAAGGAAAATTTGTAAATAATTTTCTATTTATTTCTGATGAATATTATTGAAGTCGCCGTAGTCTAGTAGGTAGTGTGTTGGCTTATTAGACATAAGGCCCGGGTTCAAACCACAGGTCAGACATCAAAACAAAAATATGTAAAAAATTTCCTCGGTGACTCCCTTTCAACAGATTTCTCGCATAAACACTGAGTGTAAAATAAAACTGCCATGAAAAGTTTCTCAAAAATCTGTCGTACGGAGTCGACTTTAAACTGTTGGTCCCGCCACTCATGTATAAAATTAACGCACACAACATAAGTGGTGTGAAAAGCTAGGTCGTAATCCTGACAAAAGGGTTGTAATGACCAATTATGTTATAATTTGCATGTTATTTATGATGCAATTCAATACGGTTTTTGGGCAGAGGCAGAATTTGATTTTCTTTTTATATGAAGAAAAAATTTCAAATTCAAACTCGCAGAACCTAGTACAATCTGTGTGTGTGAAGATAAATTCGAATTCGAAAATCCAAGACGCAATCCATAAATTTTAGCAGTGCCACATTTGGCGTTAACAGAGCACTGTTAGCTATTTAACAGTATCCATATGAACAAGAGAAATACCCTAGGTCTATGAGCACCATATTATATGCAAAGGAAGATGCCAAGGCCTCATAATATAATCAACAACATACATAGTCACATGTAAAGTGATATGGTATTGAGAAATTTGGCTTTGAAAATATCAATTTTTTGCTTGAAAATTCTCTAGAAAATCAGTGAACATTTTGGAACATATAAGAAATAGACTGATAGATACAGCCTATATGCAAAAGGTTGTCCAGAGGGTCCTCTTTCGAACAGTGGTAGTGGGATAGCTCGAATAATTTTGAGAGTTGAGAACCCCCACCAACCATCCTTTAGATTTCAATACTTTTGTTCACAAATAATACCGATCATAATGAGAATTATATTTAATGCCAATAGTCTGCAATAATTCTAAAGTAGAAGAATAATTTACTACTGCCACTGTTAAACAGTTAACAGTGCTCTGTCAATAGCAAAGTTTACCCTGTTAGAGGCAAGAAGTGGCGCTGCTAAAAGTGTGGGTTTGTGTCTTTGGTTTTCAAATTCGAATTTATCTTCACACACATACATGTATGTATAATCCCTGAACCTGATCTTACTTTATATACTGTCACTGGCGTTGGCATGAAATTTATGCTTTTATTGATTTCATAAGCTCCTGTATAAAAAGCAAGACATTGAAAGAAAAAAAGAAAAAAAAGAATGAAAAAATATCACAATAATCAGTTTTAATATTTGAAATATTTTTTGATCATTATTTTAAACATAATATTGCTCTGGAATTTAAGCCTTTAAAGAATTTTTTTCATTTTTTTTTATCTTGTTGCGCATAATTCGTTAAAAATCCTTAAAGTACATGAAAATTCATTTATAATTGCAATGAAATTACTCGCACAAATTATTGTACACAGAGAGAGAGAGGAGGATGATATTTATTTTATAAAATAACACAATAAAAAAAACAAGAAGAAATTATTTTAAAAACTAGCTACAGTTTTAAGGATTTGATATTCGCTACACTGCAACAATACAACAAGAGAGAGGGGTTATTAATAGAGTTTAATGTAGTCTATCAATAATAAGTGAAAGATATTGTGCTACAGGTGTCTTTACATTTCCCTTGGTCCCGGAAACATTTGGAGCTTATGATGAAGCGGCTTAAACTCCGAATGTCTATTATCGATAGATCATTTAAATCTTCTATACAATGGATATCCAATTGCTTTTTCCTTTTTCAACATAATACAGGGCGTAATTCCAATAGTTTAAGAACAATATTCTCCTCTCTCTGTCTCTACAGCTTCTGCATACAATCGTTTGCCAAAACATCTTGTACGAGTATGAATACTCTTGACACAGTGTTTAGTATTGAAACGAATAACCGTTTCTCCTTTAGCGTTCGTGCAATTTTCCGTGTTTTCTATAATCAAATTTGGACGGATTTGTTGCACTATTTTGTCTTTATGGGAAAGTACAATCCTTTCGTTTAATAATGGAAAATAATTTCATTCAAATGGCTGCCTCGGCTGGCCATGCAGTAGCCTACACGATCGGTTCAATTTTTAAGCACATTATTCGATTGTGTGCAGCTGTATTTCACCAATGGCTTCACGAATATTGTCCTTTAAAGCGTCAATTGTCTCTAGCGTGTCGGCGTAACACTTATCTTTGACGGCACCCCACAAATAATAGTCCAACGGCGTCAAATCGCAGCTCCGAGGTGGCTGATAATGCGATCTTCACAAACAGGGCGCAAAACATCGAGTGTAGCTTCGGCTGTTTGGCACGTAGCGCCGTCCTGTTGAAATCAAATGTTGCCAATATCCTCCTCTTTCAACATGGCTCGATAACGATCGCCATTGACTGTAACGGCCACTCCTTGCTCATTTTCGAAGAAAAATGGCCCAATTATGTCTCTGGACCAAAATCCGCACCAAACAGTGACTCGTTTTGGGTGCGTCGGCTTTTCAATGTATGCGTGCGGGTTTTCTGTGCCCCAAATGCGAAATTTTGCTTGTTTACATACCCGCCAAGATCAAAATGAGCTTCATCTGAAAAGATGTTTTTTTTTTGCCAAAATCGGCATCTTCTGGTATAGGCTACTGCATGGCCAGCCGAGGCAGCCATTTTAATGAAATTATTTTCCATTATTAACCGGAAGGATTGTACTTTCAAATAAAAAAAAGAAATTTGAGAAAATATTCAGTAGTTTTTTGTTTTAAAGCATTTTCAAAAAAAAAAGTTATTTGGCAGACCCTTTACAACCAAAGTCTCAATATGAAATAATTAAAGATCTTCCAAGGCTTCAAAATACTTCTGGTAAGCAAGTAAATATTTACCCCAGTTAAGACCATTTATTGAGATTTTAAAACAGAATTTTATTAATGAAGTCATTGCTATCCGGAGTTTAGTGTAGGGTATTTAACAGCCACATTAAACTGCGTTAAAAAATTATTAATTTTTATATTTTTTCCCACAGGGAATACATTCTTTTTATTATTTGTGACTCTGTTTTCCTTTTTCTCTTTTTTTGTATTTTAAATTTGGGTTGTTTGCGCAAAAACTACACAAAAAAGTAGTTTCAAGAATTGTAAGCGTTTTTTTCTCTTTTGTACTTCTTTTTACACAGATTCCGTTTAAAAGCTGAAGTAAAGTACCTGACTGAGTAAAAAAGTAGTAATAAATTGCTGTAAGAGGGCCACAACCAGTCAGTCTCTCATTATTTTCTGTTTTTATTTATTTATAAAAGCCATACATAGCATACGTTTCGAAAGGTATGCGGCTTTAAATTGGAGTAGGAAAGGATTTGTGTGATGTGTGTCAAGACAAATACGAATTTGAAAATCAAAGACACAATCCATAAATTTGCAGCGCCACATTTGGCGTTAACAGAGCAAAATATTCTCTTAACAGAACAAAATTTGCTCTTAACAGAGCACTGTTAGCTATTTAACAGTATTCATCTGAACAAGCCCACTTGTTTAGGATGCAATTTTGGAAAATACTCTAGGTCTGTGAGTACCATACTATATGCAAAGGAAGTTTCCAAGGCCTTTTTATATCATCAGCAGCATAGCCACATATAAAGTGATATGCTATTGAGAAAATTGATTTTGAAAATATCAATTTTTTGCTCGAAAATTCTATAGAAGATCAGTAGCCATTTTGGAACATATAAGAAATAGTATACCATACAGACTATATGCAAATGGCAGGTCCAGAGGGTACTCTTTCGTACCGTGGAATAATTTTGAGCAAATCCAACTATCCTTTCATTTCAACACTTTTATTCACAAATAATAATATGATAATAATGAGAATTAAATTTTATATGAATAGTCTGTAATAATTGCAAAGTAGAAGACTAATATACTATTGCCACTGTTAAACAGTTAACAGTGCTCTGTTAATAGCAAAGTTTACCTTGTTAGAGGCAAGAAGAGGCGCTGCTAAAAGTATGGGTTTGCGTCTTTGGTTTTTAAATTCGAATTTATCTTCTCAGACATAAGGATTTTTTTCTTTTTTTTAAATTTTTAAATATTAAGTGATTGACAAATTCCCATTTAAACTTAACAAATTTATTGAACAACTAAAATCATTCCAAGAAGATTTTACTTCGAAAAGCAACTTAATTGCCTCTATTACGAGTCTATTTGGTTACGAAAAAAAAAACAAAAAAGAACGGAAAACCTGTCGTAATTGTTGTTGCCACTTTGGCTGCTGTTGGTTTTTCTAATGGTGACCATAAAACTTTGGTCAACAATATCCCCCCAACATTAATGGCAACAAAAGCATTATTTTCAAACTACACACACACATATACACACAGACACAGACATTCATGGCATATATTATTGAAATAATGGCAACAATAGTTGCAACTTTTAAAACAGCCTGTTGCTGCAATATCATTTCGTATATTTTAAGTGGTGGGTGGGTGTATAAGTTACGGCGGTTTGTGAATGAAAACTGTGTCCGTCCTTACTATTCCCGTTTCATCTCAAACCATCCGCAATGCAATGCATTTATAAATGAGAGACACATAAATAATATTGTTTATGAATAAATGCTTATATTTATGAACGATGATGATGCTCACGATGCTGATGATGATAATGCTGGCAATGAAATTAAATTTTTCGTATGAATAATAATGAAGATGGCTATGATGCTGATGATATTGTAGTAAGCCTGGTCAAACTTGGTCGTTTGCATATACAAACAAAACAAAACCCAAAAAAAAACACACAAATTTCCGGTTGTTTTTATTTGTAAAAGAATCATTTTCAACAACAACAACATCAACAACATAAACTTAGTTTCAATAAAATAAAATAAAATTAAAATTGTTTTGCATTTAGTGGGCATCATTATACCCATGTTGATGCAAAACTTTGTTGCCTGTTTATAAATATTTTAACCACAAAATATTTATTTACCAGAAACACTTACTAAAATGTACGTACAAATGTACGAACGAATGCAGGAACCAAGTAACCAATTCCTGTGATAATAAAATAATAAAGCTTTTCGAATATTTTGAAACTTTTTTGGGCACCGTGTGCCACAAAATTGAAATTTCCAACACAAATTGAAATATTCTAGACAAGTTAGTTACAAAAACCACAATATTAATGAAATAAAATCGAATCAGCCAAATTGTTTAAGTCGGACAAAATCGAACTAAGATGCATTTTTTTGGTGTCAGATTTTCTAGCCGCTATATTCACAATCATTGCGCTTAGATAAGATGGGAAATGATTGATCCGAAGTTATTTTTTGTAAGAATTTCTACAGCAATCATGAATCAATCATATGATGCATAATTGATGATTACAACCCTTCAGTAAGGATTATGACCTAGTTTCTCACACCACTTATGTTGTGTGTGTTAATTTTATACATGAGTAGCGGGACCTACAGTTTAAAGTCGACTCCGAACGATAGATTTTTGAGAAAGATAGATTTGAAGAAATACTGTCCTGGGGCTCGAACCCTGGCTTTGCGTCTAATAAGCCAACACACTACCTACTAGACTACGGCGACTTCAATCATGAATCATATGATCCATAAATTTGCCACTGTAATGTAAAACCTAATCTGAAGGTTCTGATTCAATTGTATTCGGCATGTGATCAGTTCAAGACTTATTGCCCTGAGCTTAATAACTGAAAGGTCTGAATGCTAAAATTCATCATAAAGATGGTGCAGATAAATTCGAATTTAAAAACCAAAGACGCAAACCCACACTTTTAGCAGCACAATTTTTTGCCTCTAACAGAATAAACTTTGCTATTAACAGGGCACTGTTAACTGGTTAACAGTGGAAATAGTAGATTATTCTTCTACTTTGCAATTATTGCAGACTATTCATATAAAATTTAATTCTCATTATGATCCGTATTATTTGTGAATAAAAGTGTTGAAATGTAAAGGACGGTTGGTAGTGGTGGCGGACTGAAATTTTCTTAACTCTCAAAATTATTCCAGCTATCCCACTACCACGGTTCCAAAGAGGACGCTCTGGACTACAATTTGCATATAGCCTGTATGGTGTACTATTTCCTATATATTCCAAAATGGCCACTGATCTTCTAGAGAATTTTCAAGTAAAAAATTCTTATTTTCAATGACAATTTTCTCAGTAGCATATCACTTTATATGTGACTATAATGCTGATTATATGCGGCCTTGGAACCTTCCTTCCTTTGCATATAGTATGGTACTCATAGACCTAAAGTATTTCCCAAAATTAGTTCCAAAACAAGTGGGCCTGTTTAGATGGATACTGTTAAACAGCTAACAGTGCACTGTTAAGGCCGAATTTTGTACTGTTAAGAGAAAATTTTGCTCTGTTAATGCCAAATGTGGTGCTGCTAAAATTTATGGATTGCGTCTTGGATTTTCAAATTCGGATTTATCTTCACATACATATTACAAGGTACAATAAAACAGGAATTGTGTTACATCTGAACAGCATCAGATCGCAGACATCAATGACGACTTACCGAGCACGAATCCGGTAGAAGTATAAACAAAGTATTGTGGTTTTCAAATTTTAATCTTAAAAAGGTTCACTTACCCTTGAAAGAATATATCCAGGAAAACTTTTTGAGTTCCCTAATAAAACAACATCAACAGCAATCTTCCAGAAGACTTCCTAAGTCCCCTAATAAAATAACATCAACAACAAACCATGCAAAGCTAAGGTAAGAGTAGGACTCAGTTACTCACTGACCGCTACACTTAATAGACTTTCACAGAATGTGCTTTGCTGGACAAAGGGTTACATACATGCATAATTGGTCATTACAACCCTTTAGTCGGGATTACGACCTAGCTTCTCACCCCACTTATGTTGTGTGTGTTAATTTTTAGGCATGAGTGTCAGGACCTACAGTTTAAAGTGGATTCCGAACGACAGATTTCTTTGAGAAACTTTTCATGGCAATTTTTATTTACTCTCGGAGTTTTTTTTTTGCTAGAAATCTGCTAAGAGGAAGTGGCCGAAAGAAATATGGCTGGAGTTTGCGCCATGGCCTGACATCCAATTAGCCAACAAGCCAGCTGCTAGACACCGGCAATATACAATTGGCCTCTAGTATGGAACACAAACCAAGCTTCTCATGACAGTGCTTTAAAGAAAGGAAGACCAAACTAGACTTCTGGGCCTGTCAATTATTCCTATGTATGACAAATCCTTTTTGTTAGTCGAACATTGGTTTGAATAGAAGCTTGTGAAAATCGATTGTTCCAGTATTTTGCCAGCAGGCAGAACTAAATCCCAAATAAGTGTTAAGCAGTGGAGAATTTACCAGAATGCCCCTAGAGATCAGCAATGAGTATTCAAAGAGATGAGTAGAATCGAATCATACTCATAATTTCTGATACTTATAAGCATTCATACTTATTTTAATATCATGGAACCTACTCTTCTCATATTCAATGTTTGAAGTACTCATCATATTCATACTTAACAATAAATTAAAAACTTAAAAATAATAAGTATGATTCGCGTACGAACACTAAAATTCTTACTAGAAGATTGTGTGTTTGTTCTGCTTGTTGCTCTGTTTTTTGCCTACAAGCCTATTTTCTTTTTTTGTAAATGCAACAACAACTAAGCCAGTAAATTTTGATGAATAATACGAATCACTCGAAGTATTTTTCTAAAGTTATGAATGGAAATGAGTAGGTTTATGAATCAAACATATTTCGAATGGTATGAGTTTGATGTGAGCGTTGCACGCATGCTCATTGCAACCTGTACTTATAAATCAACGTTGTATAGTGAGTATGAATGAATCAGAATACATAGTTAAATTTCAATATTGTTGACTCATTTATATTCAACATTTCATGAGTGCTT
This sequence comes from Sarcophaga carnaria, assembly GCA_958299815.1. Classification (NCBI taxonomy): domain Eukaryota; kingdom Metazoa; phylum Arthropoda; class Insecta; order Diptera; family Sarcophagidae; genus Sarcophaga; species Sarcophaga carnaria. The sequence continues at coordinate 7,569,978 of OY283151.1, read as the reverse complement.
ATGGGTAGCGAAAAAACGATTCATTGCTGATCTCTGAATGCCATCCTCCTAATTACATGAAATAAAACCCCCAATTGAATGCATATTTTGTATAAACCTGACCACAAAATACTATCACCGTCGTTGTACACTGTATGATATGATTTCACTGGCCCCAAAAAAGTACATAAATAAACTTTTAAAAACAATTTTTTTTTTGTTCCTGACTGACTTTATGTGGTAGCATAACTATTGCTGGCCGTTTAGCAGGCGGAAGGGAATTAAAAGTTTTTCGCCAATGTATGACCAACACTGACTGTGTAGGTGTGTGTGTGTGTGTGTATAAATAAGTCAATGAAACGAAATGAAAATTAAATGAAAATACTTTCATTATAAAACGATACGACGAATAAAACGTATTTAATATACGACACGTATGTACGAGTATGTATGTGTCGTTCAGCTCACCTCAGTGATAGTGACAGTGGCAGTGGCGGTGGCGGTGGCGGTAGCGATGTTGGTAAATTGCAGTTAATGTACTTACTTACGTACGTACGTAACGTAATGTATGTAGTGTACGTACGTAAATACAAACAACGTGCCAACGTATGTACATACGTATGGAAGTATATTCAAATTATTTTAATGGCCAACAATTAAATTAATTTGCATAAATATTTCACTCTGATATTTTGTGTGGACTTTTTTACAAACATTCGTAGTCACACACAAATATAAATGATTGCCTGAAAGTAAGTAACAAAGTGAGTGAGCGAGTGTATAGCGTGTGTGTGTTTGTGTATTTATCTGCCGGTTTTTAAAGTATAATTTCAAAAGTGTGGTTACACGTGAGTCCGTCCGCCCCGTGTACAAGTGTGTCATTTGTTTTTGCGGTGAAATGTTTCAATTATAGCGCTGAGATTAAATTGTAAATTAAACATTTTAATAATAACAATAAAGTAATAACAACAACAATGATAACAATAATAATAAATGTATATAAGGAATTAATTAAATTATTTAATAAATAACCAACGTAATGGCAAAATTAACATACAATATTCAATTAATGGAGGTGAAAGTGTTTTATTTACGTAAATACACACACACATGCATACAGACCGCAATAAATGTGGGAGAAGGGGGGTGGAGTAGAAGAACATAAATTGGAAGTAAATTACTGTCAGTGTATGTATATAGAATGAAAGGGAAATTAATTGCAGATTGCAGTTGAAATTAATCCGCGAAACAAAAGTTGTCAAACCAAACGAAAGTCATTTGTATCCACGATTCTTGAAAGGAAATTTATAAGAAGTAATATTGGATAGGACGGGATTTTTACCAATAATTTTCGAAGAACAGGTAAACATAGATAAGATAAAAAAATGCCACTTTATATTAACTTTAACCAATGGATTGAGTGACCGAATGATACGTAGAGCACCGTAGCAGTCAGCCAAAACATTTTTAGGTGATATAATGAAAATCTTTATTCGGCTGAGTCGCGTATCGTACGAAAAAAATGGATTCAAAGCGGTTGCGAACTGAAGTCAAAGGTTATGTTTTAAACATTTTGCGTACTTGCTTACACATACATACATACACACATAATTGGCCATTACAACCCTTCAGTCAGGATTGCGGCCTAGCTTCCCACACCACTCACGTTGTGTGTTAATTTTATACGTGAGTGGCGGGACCTACAGTTTAACGTCGACTCCGAAAGAGAGAATTTTGAGAAACTTTTTCATGGCAATTGTATTTACTCTGTGAGTTTTTGCTAGAAATCTGCTGAGAGGAAGTCGCCGAAGAAATACTTTTTGTATTTTGTTTTGATGTCTGGCCTGGAGTTCGAACCCTGGCTTTACGTCTAATAAGCCAACACACCACCTACTAGACTGCGGCGACTTCAACGTACTTGCTTACTCACTTACTTAATTGGTCCTTCCAACTTTTTAGTCGGGATTACAACCTAGCTTCTCAACATTTAACAATTTGAAAGCTAACTTGGCTGATTGCCAATCTATTCAACGCTTGCATGAAACCTTTAGCAGAGACCAGCATAATTAATAGCTGCAAGCGGTAGGCTATCAAATTTAGAAAATCTTGAAAGAGTAAGTTTTTGAATTGAACTTTAATGAACACTTACTTGAAAACAAGATCGTTAGGGGGGGGCGAGCAATTGACAACTTAGACCAACGAATTACTCTGCAAAGCAAATGACATTCCCAGATGTAGCAAATTTATATTGACGCCGTAAGTAAGTCTATAAGAATAATCGGATGTTCAGAAAGATTCATACTGTTCCAACCAGTGAATCAGCGTGTTTTTTAAAGGAAAACCTTCTCAGAATTATTTTCAGAGGGCGCTTTAATAAGTCGGTGGCTTTTGTTGACTTCTGTAAACCGAAATTCACCACTTGAATTCTGTCGAAATATTAGGAACATTTAGTTTGTATTTGACGGTCCTTAATAGTAGACTTTCGTTTGACGTGGGCTCTAACCTTACGGTATGCTTGAAAACTACTATGGAAAACCGGCCTCAACAGTTTCAAAAGACTGTGGTTCACTGAACTTTTCTGGGGTCGTTCAAGCACGTTGTGGACTTCCAGTTGAGGTCTATAAAGCCGAAACAATTATTGTTAGATCAGAGATTTAAATGTAAAAGATTGTTTCAAGCGTAAGCAGCTCAAAGAGTTCAGTGAATTTAATTTTAAATAAACACTTGTGGAGTACAATCCCTAAATCGAGCTTGATTGACAGAGTCCAAAAAATGTCTTAAGCTAAACTGACTAACAAGTAAACTGTAACTTAAAACTATTGATTATGACTAGTCAGAGTATAAAACACAGTCGTACAGCAACTACATACATACATACATACATAAATGGTCATTACAACCCTTCAGTCAGGATTACGACCTGGCTTCTCAACCACTTATGTTGTGTACGTTAATTGTATACATGAGTGGTGGAACCTACAGTTTTAAGTCGAATCCGACCGACAGAGAGAAAGTTTTCGTGGCAATTTTATGTATTCTCAGAGTTTTTGCCATAAATCTGCTGAGAGGAAGTAGCCGAAGAAATATTTTTCATATTTCGTTATGTTGGAGACCTAGGGGTCGAACTGAGGCCTCACCTCTAATAAGCCAAGACACAAACCACTAGACTAAGGTAACTTCAACTTCACAGCTACTATTGTTTAAAAAGACTCACCACTCTTGAGTCAATGGTCCAAAATTTTTCATGAAAGATGTTAAGAAATACTGGCCTTTTAATCCCGGAATCCCCCCGGAATCTTAAATGAAGAACCAAGATGAATTGAAATATAATTTTTTCCATCCAAAAACACTCTTCCACTAATCCCTAGCACTACTACTACTCCTCAAGGTTAAAAGGATTCCTTTTTTCTTGTGCCAGCTTTGGGTAAATTTTTTTCAATTTTTTATTTTTTTCATTCAGTTTTCACTCCCAAGAACATGAAGCAATGCCACCTACACGTTGGTTGTACTACAAGTACACAAGTCTTGCTGTATTAGTGGTAGTACACAGCCATAGAGAGCCTACAGTTGATGTGCCGCTTGCTCTCACTCACTCACTCTGAATAATTGAGGCAATTCAACAAGTGTTTCTGCCACAACAACAACGAATTGTGTAAGACTGAAAAATTGTATTTAATTATGGCAAATAACACCCTCTGTTTTAGCTGACTTGGTTATATTTAATAGCGTCAACAACAACAATAACAATAACAATACCGTGTGGCAATAATCATGTGTGTTGGTGTTGCTGTTGTAATTATATTGCACCAATACGGCCAGACTAACACCAGTGCAAGCCGTACTATCTATACGCGATAGATACGTACGTTTAAATAATGCACGTGCATACTACCTATGGTTTAAGGTCTGATGCCCTACACTATTAGTGCTATTGGGAAGTGAGTAGTATTACCGCGTTGGCACTGGTGTTTGTAACATTTTATGAAAAGAGTTTGGAGCATAATTTTTGACTCTGAGGGTATATTTGTCTTCACACATACATACTTAATTGGTCAATACAACCCATTAGTTAAGATTATGACCCATCTTCTCACACCGCTTACGTTTTGTGTAATAATTTTATCCATAAGTGACAGGACCTAGACTTTAAAGTCGACTCTGAATGGCTTTTTTGAGAAACTTTTCCTGACAAAGGAATTTTTTTTTCATATTTTCGTTTTGATGTGTGACCTGGGTTTTGAACCGTGGTCTTACGTCTAATAAGCCAACACTCTACCTACTAGACTACGACGACTTCTCAGTAAATTAAAAAACTTTCCTTCTTTTAATTCAAATAGAAGTCCTGCGGCCCTGAAACAAATGTTTAAGAATGTGTGTGAAGATAAATTCGAATTTTAAAAACCAAAGACGCAAACCCACACTTTTAGCAGTGCCTCTTCTTGTCTCTAACAGCGGAAACTTTGCTATTAATAGAGCACTGTTAACTGTTTAACAGTGGCAATAAAGCAAAAGGTATTGAAATGTAAAGGAGGAGAAGGACGTAAATTTTCTGAACTCACAAAATTATTCCAACTATCCCACTACCACGGTTCGAAAGAGGCTCCTCTGGACTATCATTGACATATAGTCTGTATGGTGTACTACTTCTTATATGTTCCAAAAGATTGGTGGCCAATCTTCTAGAGAATTTTCAAGCAAAAAATTTATTTTTGCAAAGCCAAATTTCTCAATTCCATATCACTTTATACATACGTGACTATGTTGCTGATTATATTAAGTGGCCTTGGAACCCTCCTTCCTTTGCATATAGTATGGTACTCATAGACCTAGAGTATTTCCCAAAATTAGCTCCTAAACAAGTAAGCTGCTTCAGATGGATACTGTTAAATAGCTAACAGTGCTCTGTTAAGTGCAAATTTTGTTCTGTTAATGGAAAATTTTGCTCTGTTAATGCCAAATGTGGCTCTGCTAAAATTTATGGATTGCGTCTTGGATATTCAAATTCGAATTTATCTTCACAGACATTCTTTACATACATAATTGGTCATTACAACCCTTCAGTCAGGATTACGACCTAGTTTCTCACACCACTTATGTTGAGTGTGTTAATTTTTTACACGAGTGGCGGGACCTACAGTTTAAAGTCGACTCCGAACGACAGATTTTTGAGAAACTTTTCATGGCAATTTTATTTCTTCTCAGAATTTTTGCCAGAAATCTGCTGAGAGGAAGTCGTCGAAGAAATATTTTTTGTGTTTTTGTTTTGATGTCTGGCCTGGAGATCGAACCCTGGCTTTACGCCTAATAAGTCGACACATTCTTTAGGATCCATAAATTCTTCTGTTAAGTTATTAGACAACAGAGCTGTTATGACATGCTGGCAGCATATAATCATTTAAGTAAAGGAGTCTACAGCGTGCCTTAGCAATCAAGTCGAATATGTAGCCCATCAAACAGTCGTTGATGATTGTGTGTTACTTCCTTACTAGTTTTTTTTTCACTTAGTGACTAAAATTAAAACGTTTTAGTCATAATACTGATATTAAATGCTTTCTTTAGTAATAAACCACGAGTCAGAAACAAAAACAAAATAGCACAACTAACGCCTTCTGTAGATACCCATGAAGCAAGAACAAAAAAAAAAGTGTTTCAATTTATTACTTAAGAATTGATCTCTCGTTCGCGTGTAATGATGGTACAAAGTATGTACGTTGAAGAGTAAAAGGAAGTTAAAATGAAGAAACATGGTTGCAAGATGTTTGTATGGTTCAGTGGTCTAACGTGGACAAACCCCCTTTTTTTGCTGGCTATTGAATGAATACATTATTAACACAGAGAACACTTTTAGCCTTTGTAATATAAAGCTCATAAAAGTCTTAAAGGTAATGCACACACACACACACCACAATACCAATACCAGCTGACATTCACACTTAGCGGCGGCTAACACTTGAGAAAATCCATACAAAAGACTGGCTGGGCCAACACATGAAAATGGAAGAAACGAGTCAGAATGAGAAGGTGAATGAAGGAATGAAGGAATGAATGAATGAATATGGTAGTCACACATGAGTAGGTGTTTGTTAACCAGCCAGCCAGCTAGCCAGCCACTCATTCAGTCAGTCACTTTGTTATACTTATGACCACTCTCGAGGCAAGGCATGGAATATGGATGGCTCTGTTAGGAAGACTTAACTTAGGAAACAATTTTTTTTATTTCTATAAACACGCAACACTTGCTTACTATACTTGGACATTGAAATCTAAAATAGAATTACAACAACAACAACTTGCATACGACCAGTAATTGTCTAAAAAAAACTTGCATGTTTCTTCAGCAATTTTCTTATAATTTTCAAAAAAAAAAAACATTTTCCGTTCAAATTTAATGGCTGAACTCAAAACAACTTGCATGGGATCTCATAAATTGCAAAGAAGAGCAGCAACAGCAACATTATATCGCCAACTTCTTAAAGCCAATCGCCAAAAAGTTGTGCTTTTCTGCCATGTTTTCCCAAAAAAAAAAAATTTTTTTGTTTTGCTATTAAAAGTGAATGTCATGTCATCTTTGTTTCCTTTTTCTTTTCTTTTTTTCAAGTCATGCGCAATATTTGAAAATAAAAAAATGAAGAAAACAAATAAAACAAACAAACAAAACAAAAACAAACAAAAGAGTCTTTTGCTGGAGGGTAACTAAACGCAAGTGGTTAACAGAAATAATAAAATTGTTGTTAGGCAAAGCTTAAACCTTCTAAGCAATACACTAAATTCCAATACGTATAGTTTCCTAGAAATAAACAGCGAAAGCTTTTCCCAGTAATTGTGTTCGTTTAAATTCGGGGCTTCTTTTGCTTCTATGAGCCCTCTGAGTGGGTTTATTTCAAATGATGGAATTACGGAATATACTGCAAGCATATACAGATACTTATTAAAAAAAACTAAGCAGCTTTAAAGACAAGACATCTCTCTCCTGATCAAGAAATACAGATTATTATCAAAGAAGTAAGCAAGACGTTAAACACTGCAATGAAGGTAATACAGTTGCCGATTCCCCAGCAAACACTATCACTTGGGTATACTCATTTCTCATTTTGTGTAGTGGATCGGAATTGGAAAAAATTTAAAGCGTTAGAAATACATTGGACCATCAGATCTGAAAAATCTTTATTTTGTTTAAGAGAAGTGAAATGCTCCCCAACTTCACCCGGAAGAAATCTTCTTCATAGTTTTCGAATTTTAAAAACTCAGTAACTGGAATGCCATCCAAACACAAGTCATAGAAGAAGCACCATGAACCCCGCACTCAAAGGCGATAACATTGACAACTAACATCACATCATTCTGCGAACATCATCATATAAGCATACTTGCCATTAAGTAATGCCACTCAAGCAGTACAATTCGCAACCAACCCTTCAGTCAAGATTACAACCTAGTCTCTCACGTATCCTACGTCGTGTATTTTGATACATGAGTGTCAGGACCTACAGTTTCAAGTCGACTCCGAACGACAAATTTTTGTCAAGCTTTTTCATGGCAATTATATTTGCTCTTAGAGCTTTTGCCAGAAATCTGCTGAGAGGAAGTCGCCGAAGAAATATTTTTTCATATTTTCGTTTTGATGTCTGACCTGGAACTTGAACCATGGCCTCACGTCTAATATGCCAACACACTACCTTCTAGACTACGGCGACTAGTAATAGCACTCAAGCAGTACAATTCTCAACCACTTACTTGGCCATTACAACTCTTTAGTCAACATTATAACCAAGCTTGTCACACTACCGATGTTGTGTGTGTTAATTTTATCCATGAGTGGCGTGACAATTTAAAGTCGACTCCGAATGATAGATTTTTGAGAAGTTTTCTATACTCAGCTTCTTTGAGAAGACAAGTCGCCGAAAGAAATATTTGTCCATATTTTATTTTGTTCGAGCTGTCTGAGCTGGGGTTTGAACCCAGGACCAGCCTCTACTAAGCCAACATATTACTTACTAGACTATGGCGTCTTCAAGCAAAAGCAAGTATAGCTAAGCAGGTCCTTGGACCATATGGTTCTCATCTGGTGTGGCTTTAAAATAAAGCCCTGCATGATAATATAAGAGTTCGTGCATTGATGGCACTAGGGAGGAAGTTTGAGTACTGCTTGGTCTACCTGCATACCTGCACTTGATATGAATGTTGGCTTATTAGACGCGAGGTCGCGGTTCAAACCCCAGGCGGGACATCTCTAACTAAACGAAATATGAAAAACTTTCTCTCACCAGTATTCTGACAAAAACTCTGAGAGTAAAATAAAATTGCCATGAACACGTTCGGAGTCGACTTTAAACTGTAGGTCCCGCCACTCATGTATAACATGAACGCACACAATATAAGTGACAAGCTAGGTCGTAATCCTGACTGAAGGATTGTCACCAAGACCTTAATCAACCACGGTGTTTCCACTTTAACTTTTTGGAGAGCAAATTATGTTGCCTTGATAGGTGAAATACAAATTTTATCAGAATTCTTTATGAAGAACATAAAAAAGTGCTTAAAAAAGCATGACAAACCAAGAACATTGCTTCTGATACTCATTTCAATACCTTTATTTCTTAGCATAGTAGGCTCAGCACCCATAGCCTGAACCATATGACATAAGCATCAAAGTGCTGCAATTAAAATCAACTCTTCAATGTGAAAATAGGCATGGATTTTAGGAATCAAGGCATGTTACATTCATTGTTGCCACCATCATATGTTGCAAGCAGCATGATGATGATGATGATGATGTTGGCACCACTGATGATGTAAAAATAATTATGTTGCATGCCTTGCCATAATACATATTGACAAACCAGACCAGAAACTGCCACAAAAGTATTTTTAATTCGGTTTTATTTGAAAAGTTTTACGTTTTCTTCGTTATGCCACACTGTGGTAGAGTAATTGTTGCAATCATTGTGTGGAATGGCATGAAAGTGTTTTTTTTGGCTTAAACCCTGTATTAACTTTTGCGGTTGCCAAAAAAAAGAAAGGAGAGAAGAAGACAAATTTTAAAAACCCCCAATAAATTTGGTTTTATTTTTGTGCCACATGTTCGTGCATTTGTTTGGTTGCAAATAAAAATAAAATCGTAAATAAATTAGAATAACATGGGGTCTGTCAATATCGACAACAGCAACAGCAATATCGACATGGACATCGACAACCATAATAACTCCTTACTCCTAGTTAGGCGAGGAGTGTAAAGTCAAGAGTATAAAATTTTGAACTATTTATTGCTTGTCATTCTTGTTGTTGCTGTTGTTGCTGCACGCTGTTGCGTGTTAAAGTTTGGTCAAATGTAAAGCAAAATTTGTTGCATGAGATTTGCTTTTTAAATGGTGTAAATTTTTAGGATTTGTTGTTGTTTTTGTTTTTATTTTTATGGAAAACAAGTTCAACTGAACTTAAGTTTGAAATAATTTTAAGACAAATTTCGTTGTTGTTGTTGTTGGCATTGTATTTGTAATATTGTTGTTGTAATAGCAATCAATTCTCGTTATTTGTCAAGGCAAGTTCAAGACGATTATCTTGATATTGAAATTCGATTTCATAATACTACTCGCATAGTTATATGAGCTCCATGTTAATATTCTCTTCAACAAGTTATAGGTAAAGTTCTATATTTTGGATTTTAATAAATTTCCCAATTTATTTACGAAAACAATACCATGCACCTCTTCGGAGTGTGACTAAGTTGTAATACTTACTCACTTAATTGCTCATAATAACCCTTTAGTCAGGTTTACAACCTAGCTTCTCACACATCCCATGTTGTGTGTGTCAATTTGATCCATGAGCGGCACGACCTACAGTTTAAAGTTGATTCCTCAGAGGATTTTTTTCCAGAGAATGTTGAGAGCAAGTCGCCGAAGAAATATTGTTTTCATATTTCGTTTTGTTCGAGATCTCTGAGAGCTGGGATTTGAACCTAAGAAGCCAAAATGCTACTTACTAGACCACGGCGACTCTGAGTATGTAATTGTTTATCTAACCTCCCTAGACGTTCCCAATTAAACCCACCACCGAATCCAGACCCAGACCAAATCCGTACCCAGACCGTATCCGTACCCAGACCAAATCCGTCTACGCTGGGTTCCGGGTCATAGCGGAATACCCAGTAATGAGACACGGATAATCTCACTAGATTAGGTTCACTTTCTGAGGACGATTTGATAGTTGCTCCTGATCCCCCAATCTGTCACCTCCACGGCCTCATCAATGGATGGGTCAGGGGGAAAGAGCAGAAGCGTTGAGGGAATGGATCTGGTTGTTATGTTTCTAGGTGTCTGTGGCCTGCTAAACACAGTGTAAGAAGAGGTTGGCTGCTGTGCTTGCATAAGGCCATCTTAAGGTCAGTTATTATGGGGCACGGCGAGATTGAGACGCTGAAAAAGATCTGGAACAGATCCCAGCAGGACTATTGCAGAGCATGTTGCGATGAGGAGGAGTTGCAGACTATCGAACATCTCCTCTGTAACTGTCCAGCCTTTAGTAGGTTGAGGTTGAGGACTCTTGGCAGGGGCTTCTTCGAGGGTTTGACTACATACATATATACATACATACATAATAGGTCATTACAACAATTCAGTCAGGATTACGACCCATTTCTCACACCACTTATGTTGTGTGCGTTAATTTTATACGTGAGTGACGGGACCTACAATTTAACGTCGACTCCTAACGACAGATTTTTGAGAAACTTTTTCATGGCAGGTTTTATTTCACACTCAGAGTATTTGCTAGAAATCTGCTGAGAGGAAATCGCCGAAGAAAAATTTTTTCTTTCTCATATTTCGTTTTAATGCCTGACCTGGGATACGAACCCGGGATTTACGTCTAATAAAACAACACACTACCTACTAGACTACGGCGACTTTTTTCCGAGGGTTTGAAATCTTTGTCGAAAGCCGACATTAAGGCTCTCCATAGAGTCATTATTATACTACGCAATTTTATTGAGTCAATATTCGGTTTATTGAGTACAATATTTTAAGTGTTCAGACATAATAATATACGCAGTTTAGCTGCTTATTCAATATTCATTGGACAGCTGGTAAACATAACAGCTGGTTGTTTTAACAACATTGTTTTTATTCTGATTTGTTTTTTTTTATTTGTCGTTGTTGACATTTGAGTTGTCAAATATCAACAGAAAGTGTTCGGATAATTGTAATATGATCACTGAACATACTTATAACAGTGCTGCATTTTAAGTTTTACTCAGTATTATAACAATTTGCGTATTTATTGCGCAATAATTAATTGAAACTTTATATGAAATATTGAGCTCAATAAGGGCGTTTACGCAATAAAGGTGCATATCTGAACACCATATTAGTTTGAGCCGATTAGGAAGTGCTAGGACTTCAGTAGTGTAGTCACGCTCTCTAGTGTGTTTGAGGTCTGTGTTATTCCTTCGCTTCCCTATTCTCCCTTTCCTACTTCCTCTCCTTCTTCGCTATCTCCTCTATTATGCTCTCACCTTTAGGACGTAGTACAATGTGGGTCAACTTGACCTCCGGGTGCCGTACTTGTCTCAATTGGCAAGTACACGTCCTCTAAGCCAACTGGATGAGTATAATTGGAGAGGTTTTCATAAAAGCCGTTCCTTAAAAGTACCAGACGTCTCTATAAACCATGTTGTTGTTTCTACTTTATCACTCTCACGTAAGCTCGCTTTATTTTACTTACTGAAGCCTCTTTACTTTTATTATTTAACAAACATAAAACAAAAAAAAAAGAAGGAAAATTGTCATGCTTTTTTACTTACCAAACGATTCCGCTTGGCAATGTTGAATATTTTTTCGAAAAAATCAAATTTACCTGCAAGCAAAAAAAACCAAAAAAAAAAATCGAATTAAATTTTTAAATACAAAGTATTTGCATGAAATCGAATAATTAATGCTTAAAATATTATAAAATATTGTTTTACAAGAGCCATGGTGCAGGCAATCAATTAAATACGCTGCCACCCACCCACTCAGCCAAGCGCGCTCAATGCTAAACCGTGCCAAACAAGTAAAAGCGAAACCAAATGAAACGAAATCGTTTTTTTTTCTCTTTTGTATTCGTTTTCTTTAATACACCAACAACAACAACAAAAATTAAGTTATACACTATAATTTGAACATATTAACAACGATATTTAACCATTTATTTTCGTATTGTTTTGGGCCAACTTGGCTAAGTAAACAACAACAATGTACGTACAACATTGCCAACAACATTCAACAAATCGAACGTATCATACCCACCCACGTCTTAAAGTGCCAGAAATAAATGAAAAACAATTTCAGAAAAATTAGTTCTTAACGCGCATGACAATCGCTGCGCTGCAAACGGTTTACAATGTTGCTGCAGTGAAAAAAAGAAGAAAAAAAAAACTCAAAAGTAACGGTATTTTATATAAAAAAAATTACGGTACTTATACGAACGAAGGGAATACTAAATGGAAAGGGTTGTGGGGGATAAACGATTTAAAAAAAATTGGCTTCAAAACCATTTAAATACGGAGAACGTATCCTAAGCGTTGGATAAACGTTTGAGGGCATAGATACTCACAATTAAGCTGAAGTTAGAAGCAATAAATGCAAACAACAACAACAACAATTAACAGTTATAAGTGTAACAAACCAGTGAAGGAAGTATTATTTGAGGATTATTAATCGATAATTTGCCCTGTTCTGCACATACATACATAATTGGTCATTACAACCCTTCAGTCAGGATTAAGACCTAGATTCTCACACAACTTCTGTTGTGTGTGATAATTTTATACATGAGTGGTGAGACCTACAGTTTGAAGTCGCTTCCCAACGACAGATTTTTTGAGAAACTTTTCATGGCAGTTTTTATTTACCCTCAGAGTTTTTGCCAGAAATCTGCTGAGAGGAAGTCGCCGAAGGAATATTTTTTTGTATTTTGTTTTGATTTCTGGCCTGAGGCTCGAACCCTGGCTTTACGTCTAATAAGCGAACACACTACCTACGAGACTACGGCGACTTCTTTGAGGATTATTAATCGATAATTTGCCCTGTTCTACAAATATCAAATAGAGGCTGGCACTGCGCAAAACTGATTAGTAATCGTGGCTAAGTGAGGCTCTTTAAAGTCGCCGTAGTCTAGTAGGTAATGTATTGGCTTATTAGACGCAAAGCCCGGGTTCGGAAAATTTGAAAAAAAAATATTTCTTCGGCCATTTCCTCTCATCAGATTTCTGGCAAAAACTCTGAGAGTAAATAAAATTGCCATGAAAAAGTTTCTCAAAAATCTGTCGTTCCTTGTCGACGTTAAACTGTACTACTACTATTGCCACTGTTAAACAGTTAACAGTGCTCTGTTAATAGGAAAGTTTACCCTGTTAGCGGCAAGAAGTGGCGCTGCTAAAAGTGAGGGTTTGCGTCTTTAGCTTTTAAATTCGAATTTATCTTCACACACATTCAAAATGGAAATCTCAGTGAATATCAAAAACACAGTCTTCAGGTGCAACTAGAGCAGTCGCGCAATGTATGGAGATTGTTTCAGCGCAGCCGCTGGATATTAACACGCTACACAACGTTAAGGAGCTCATACAGCTCTCTGTTGGATCGGATACGGAAATTTTCGCCAACTCACACTGAACCGAATATCTTACGTAGGACTCTTCTCCCAAATACTCTCAAGGCAACTGCATCAGTGCTTAATAGTGTCCATGCATCTGCGCTATAAAAAGGCACAGGGCAAAATGAGCGCCTTGTGGAGCATTGCGATTATATACGAAATACAATGAATGGTTGCCGCAACGGATTCTCAAGAGAATCAATTTTAGTCTTTCGATCACTTTTAGTTTTTATGGCATGAACACAATGGCGGGGCTCTACCATCACCTTATCGTTCTCCGTCTCTAAAGAGCCCAACTTGCTTGTTTACGTAGCTAGTACTCGAGATTCATTGCTGACGAAAATTTTATTCGACAAATCAGTCGTCGTCCTCTTCGCCGACTTCCGCAAATCTACGTCCCAGCGGACCATCCTCCATTCGAACGTCCATGGCCGAGGCAGCGCAGCCGCTGGATGTTAATACCGTGCACAACGCCCATGTCGTTGAGGAGCTCATACAGCTCTCTGTTGGGCCGGATACGGAAATTATCGTGAACTCACAGTGAACCAAAGCTCTTGCACCCTATCTACCCTACATATCATAAGTTGTAAATGGTCGACCGAGTAAACTGGATGATGAAAATTCAAATGCAAAACGCGCCAAAATGAGCTGGAACATAGGTTCAGTTGAGAACATAGGTTCACTGAGAACTCAGTAAAATCGATAAATACGTATCATCTGCCATAGTTTCCCTAACAAAAATAATATTTTGCACAAAGCATGCATAGCGTTGATGAGCAGTCATACCTGCATTACGCTGCCATTTTCTTCGTGTGACCTTGAATATCCTTTACAATCTTGTATCTATTTTGTATGATTCGTAGTTAATTCTAATCGGAGTTGCAACTCTACTTTATTACACAAACCGTTTAAATCATACCATTTCACGAAATTCTATTGTATAAACGAACGACTGCCAACGACAATAGTAGGTAACAGCAATAATAACAATGACACGAACCAATAATAGAAACAACAGCAACAACAGCAACATTTACAAAATATTTCCATATTGGCAACTATAACTACAGCGACATTTACATTCAATTTCTTTTTTTTTTTTTTGTTGTTGTTTTATTTGTTGTATGGGCGACAAATGTAGTTACAAAGACAAAGTTGCAAAGGCAACAACAACAATAACAACATTAAAGAAAATTATAGAAAATTGTCTTCAATTATTGTGTATTAATTTTGGTTCCGTGCTGTTTTCCGGTTGATCCCTTTTTTTTCTTGTTCTCCAGGCCCCTCCTAAATGGTTTCTATTTTTGTTTCAACTTTGTTTTGTTTTGTTTGTGTTTGTTATTAAGTTTGTTAGGAGAACTTGTTGTAGTTCATATATGTTTTTTTATTGCATGTACGAGTATATATGTTGCATATAGTTGGCAGACAGTTGAATAAGTAAAGAAAAAAGAAAACACCTCGTTCATATACGTATGTACTTACGGCAGTAGAGTACGCTTAATGAACATTAGCCCATGTGGAGACCATTATGTTAGATGTTATAGTCTCAATAGAGATATTCACGAATGAAACATTTGGATTTAAACCTTCCATGACAACCTTACTTACATACTTTACTTAATTGGCCATTAACAACAAGATTAAAGGATTTCGGCCTGCCTTAACACATCCTTCCAGGAGTATTTGCTTCTTGCGCACCTCCGCCAGTTGGTCACACCAACCGATGACAGGTCTGCCTCGATTTGGTCCTTCCTTTTCGTCGACTTCCGCAGATCCCCACTTCAAATACCCGTCTCGCCGGAGCATCCTTCACCATTCGAACGACATGGCCGAGTCAGAGCAGCCGCTGCATGTTAATACGCTGCACAACGTCTATGTCGTTGAGGAGCTCATACAGCTCACTGTTGGATCGGATGCGGAGATAATTGCCAACTCGCACTGCACTGAAGATCTTACGTATGACTTTTCTCTCGAATACTCTCAAAACTGCTGTATCAGTGCTTAATAGAGTCCATGCCTCTACGAAATAAAGAAGCACGGGGAGGATGAGCGTTGTCTGTGACAACCTTCAAAGCAGAAAACTTCGATAAAAGATGCTGAATATTAAAGACTTCTTGTTGGCTCAGGTAGTTCAACGTTTAGAACTACTTGCGGTGGTTTATTGTAGCGGATATTCTAAGTTCAACACTTTCTTTCTTCTACTACGAGGCACTGCCCATTCAGACGTATTTTTGTCTGCAAGACTAAGCAATAGTAGGGCGTCTCATTACATACATAATTGGTCATTACAACCCCTTAGTCAGGATTACGACCTAGTTTCTCACACCACTTATCTTGTGTGTGTTAATTTTATACATGAGTGGCGGGACATACAGTTTAAAGTCGACTCCGAAGGACAGATTTTTTGAGAAACTTTTCATGGCAATTTTATTTTTACTCTCAGAGCTATTGGCAGAAATCTGCTGAGAAGAAGTCGCGAAGAAATATTTTTTTTGTATTTCGTTTTTGTTGGGGATGTCTGACCTGGGGTTTGAACCGTGGCCTCATCCGTTTTTATATTTATCTTCAAACCATCCATAAAAATATTGTTACCACTGAAAATTAAACCCTCAATTCAATCATCTCTGACGGAATTATTAGAAAGCAAAACTCACAACGTATAATGCTTGAATATTTCCAGATTCACCCGGTTCGCCCAAATAATGCGGCTGTTGAGACTGCTTATACAACAACGCATTGGGCTCTCTGTGAGACGTAGTTCAAATTTCGTTGAGGCGTGTAAACACGAAGGTACTTGTGTTGGCTTATTACGCATGAGACCTTGGTTCAAAATCCCAAGTCAGACAACAATACGAAATATGCAAAAATATTTCGTCGGCGACTTTCTCTCAGCTGATCGCTGGCAAAAACTATGACAGAAAATAAAATTGCCATGAAAAGTTTCCTAAGAATATATCGTTCAGAGTCGACTATAAACTGTAGGTCCCGCCACTCATGCATGAAATTAACACACACAACATAAGTGGTGTGAGAAGCTAAGTCGTAATCTTGACTGAAGGGTTGTAATCACCAATTATAAATATATGTATGAAAATAAAGCCCACAATTCAATCGTCTCTGTAGGGCAGACATACATATTCATTTACAGTTAACGATTTAATAAAAAGTAGAACTCTTTATTACTTTATAGAGATATGTGTAAAAACATTATGCCTTTTTCTGTTAATATATATGTTTAAATCCATACGGAACATAGGATATAGATCAGTTACTTTTTCTCAGAATCAAACACTTTTCAATACAAGGAATCAAGGCCATTTACATACCGCTAGGTGCAGGTTAGAAACAACCAGGCAGCGGATTGAATATATTGGAAGTCTTGAATATAATAAATTACCTTTAAGGTTAAAATCAATAAATAGCTTGTCAGTCTTTAAAAAGGAACTAAGAAAATATATATTTGAAAACTTGGAAAGCTTGATGTGTAGGTAATTAACTTAAAATATTTTATATCCAAATGCATATGTATATAAAAATTCAAAATATCTAATGCTTTACCTAAGTTTAAAATTAGCCATAATTTTTAATATTGTTATTTATGTATGTATATATTATATTAATATATATATATATATATATATATATATTTTTATTATTATATCTATCTTTATTTGTTGTTGTATATGAAGTATTAAATTAATAATTTTAATCAATATAACTGAAACTGCCAAATTGCTTCAATAATGCCCATAGGGCGCTGAAGCCAAATAATCAAATTGTATGTTAGTTGAATTTAATTGAATAAATAAATAAAATAAAAAATAAAAAAAAAACTCGCGACAGATTATGCTTGAACATTTCGACATGAAGCCTAGCTAGTTTACCTGGCCTACGACCAGACTGCTAATACAGCAACACATTGGACTATCTGAGATGTAGTTCCAATTTCGTTGAGGCTTGTAAACACAAATAATGCATTCCAAATTTCCGGTTGAGTTCTATTAAAATTTGAATCACATGAAGGATTTTAAATAAAATTCTCTTCGTTGACATTCAAACATTGTATGTCTCCAAAGAAATAATCCCTCAAATTTCAATCCCTTCATGCAACAATTCTACATTCCCCAATGCATAAATTAGAATTTTTGCTTTTTAAGAGCAAACAGTCCTTATTAAACACTTGTCAGCAATTGAACGTGTGGTTGACCAACAAATCAAATTACGTTTGTGGTTTCTAATCAAAATACAACGATAACAACAACAACAGCAACAACAACAACAGTTATGAAATTATCATAAAACAACACGACATTTCAAGAAACCACAAAAACAATTTTCACTCCTTTTAATAAATTTTAATTATGAAAACCTCCTCTCTCATACAACTGCGACTACCATTTCAATACCCAGTACCTGTTGCACTTCTAACTGGCTATCGTCACATCACAATGAAAGGAAAAATATTTAATTATTCAGAATGATTTTCAAATTCTTTTTGAATTTACTTCTTTTTTTTTACTACAAAGTGATGTCATTTATAAGAAATTGATTTCTAACCACAAACAAATTTTGTGGACAGCAGATGGTCTTAAAGGAGAGTACCCTACACTTAATGTTAGAGATGTACATTGTGTTAGACAAGAGGGAAGTAGAAGTTTAAGCATAACACCGATTGTAATTGTTACGAAAATGAAAAATCTAGATACTCATGTTTTGTTATTACATCGCTTAACATTAAAGTTTTAAACAAAAGCTACAAAAATAAAACAATGCAGTAAACAAACCTGTTTACAAATTATCGTACTTCTTAATATAACAACAAACACCAGCATAAAAAACGGTAAACAAGTAAACAAAAATCCCCAAGCAACACTACAATAATTAACGTAAACAACGATGTTTAGAATTATAGAGACTTCTAGAAGGCGAAGTCGTGCACGTTCACCTGCAAGAACATTCATCAGACTGTTTACCCTGCCATATAAAAGACAAGACAAAGCAGGCAAGTGAGTTAGTGACGCAAATTAACACAGACTATGTTTCAGCATTTGAAAGAAATGCGAAAAACAACAACAACAAAATCCAACCAAGAATATCAAAGTAATTTAGCTCTGGGAAATTGCACTCGAATGCAGTAGTAATTGATGCAAACAAAATTAAAAAAGACTGAAAATCTAATACAGTTTCAGCTGCATATAGTATACGGCGGTGTTGACGAGTAAAAGAGTCTTGTGTTGTGCATATGTACACACATGGTCAAAATAATAAGTACACTTAATTAAAATAAGCACAAAAGTATAAAATTCAAGTTTTTCAGTTAAATTGGCTGAGTTTCGTTAAAAGCCTCGTAAATTCACCTTTAATTTCAATTATTTTGTTGACCCAAGAACATTCATCAGACCCTGACATATAAAAGACAAGACAAAGCAGGCAACGGAGTTAGTAAAAGTTCAGTCAGTCTTGTGTGAAGACGCGGTGTGTTTGAAGAGAGCAATTGTGGTTGGAAGATCTCCGTTACAAAGATCTGTCGTATAAATGCTTAGTGATTGGTAATGTTTATGCAAAGGGTGTAACCAGAGGAATAACAAAGAAGAGCAATTGTTGTTGTTTACATCAAGTTGTGAACAGTGGCATACAGAATTGTGCGAATAATGAAGAATTTTTATTAAAATTAAACACACAAATTTATTTTTATTTCATTTGCAACCTACGGGTTCATATTTTATACGTTTTTAAAAGGTAAAAACGTAACATTATTAAAAATAAATCAAATTAGAATTGAATTCAAAAATTTTCAAATTTGGCAACCACACACACTTTACGATGTAGGGCTACCGCAAGCCGTTCATGACCACTCGTAGATTTAATTTCACAAAGAAAATCATTTTCAACCACTGGTTAAATGTTAAACGACAGAATTTCTCATTCGCAGTGACAATCATTTCTTTAAAATTCTCATGTGCATGAAACTGTTTTTGGCAAACTGAAGGAGCGCTCGGAATAGAAAATTTAGACACGAATTATTATTGAAATGTCACAAGAAAATATACGCCAGTGAAATAAATTCTGCTGTTAGCGAAAGGAATACCATGTGACATTTCAGCTGACAACTCGATACAAATTTATTTACTTTTCTTCTTTTTTTCTTTCTTTAAGGAAAATTAAAGAGAACCCAAAAAATAAAAAGAAAAACAGAAATTAAATGTAAAAATATATGCCTGATAAACAAAATAATGGGAATATCAACAACGAATTTCGTATTCCGTAAATTATTTGTTTTATAAGATCCAGGAATTCGCTTGAAATAATCGCTCGAAAGACTCGATTAAAAAAATGTTTAAAGACCGAAAGATATTTGAACAGATTTCTACAAATTACTCGTCTTTGCTGCACATTAAGAGCCAGCGCCGTGCTATACCAGAGTAAGCAAAATGCTTGACTAAATGCTTGAGGCACGTATTTACTGCCTTCAATCACGCTCCAAATTGATGTGCGTGAAGATATCGATATAGGAGGTTGGTCGGGCAAATTTCTCAAATTTTAAAATTGTACCAGCTATCCCACTATCATGATTCGAAAAAGGACCCTCTGGACTACAATTTGCATATAGTCGGGTACGTGTACCATTTCTTATATGTTCCAAAATGGCCACTGATGTTCTGTAGAATTTTCAAGCAAAAAATTTGATATTTTCAAAACCAATTTTCTCAATACCATATCACTTTATATGTGACTATTTTGCTGATTATATTAAGAGGCTTTGGAACCTTCCTCTGAGTATGATATGGTACTCATAGATTTTAGTATGTCCTAAAATTAGATCCTATACAAGTGAGCTTGTTTCAGTTCGATACTGTTAAACAGCTAACAGTGCTCTGTTAAGGGCAAATGTTGTTCTGTTAAGAGAAAATTTTGCTCTGTTAACGCCAAATGTGGCTCTGCTAAAATTTATGAATTGCGTCTTGGATATTCAATTTATATTCGAATTTATCTTCACACATACTCCAAATTATCCATCCTACAAGCCTGCTTCACCACCCAGAGAAGGGAACATCATCAAAGTACATCATATACTGCTCAAGCTACGTCACGTCTTAAGAAAAACTAGAACTAAATGTATAACTCAAGAAAAACTTTCCAAATGATTGCCGGTCACTCAAGCAGCAATTTCAAAATATTTGCAAACAGCAGGGAAATTCGTTACCACACGAGTCAAAGTCCAGAGACATTGACAGATTTTTAGCAACGAATCATTAGTGGCTGTCAACTCAGAGAAAAATAAATCGTATGTAAAGCTCGATAAACACCATGGCTGAAAATCCATGACACGAAGGTATTTGGTGGCATGTAGTGATAAATGTTTACCTAAATTAAACCCAAGATGACTGCTGCGGCTGATGAAGACTTAAGCCACAATTAGCCAAACGTTTACGCAACGTAACGAAACGTAGATTCGATTTTAGAATATGAAGAGCAATGCAAATACTTACCGAAAATACGTTGCGGATCGGTAAGCGCTCTCATTGCTTTTCTTATACTAAAAACGAGCGTATATTCGGTTTTCTTGTATGAACGTTCGGCTATTTCATAACTTAGCCTGTCACACCATCCAATTGACTACTCTGCAGTGAGTATTGCGCGAGAAAGTAATAGCCAGGAAGTTTTGGCTTCATCACCTTTAAAACAAGACAGTGCTCTGTCCGACTGCCACACATGCAATTGACTACTCTGTAGCGAGTATTGCACGAAAATGCAAGGGGATTTGTGGCCATGTAGGGACAATTGACATAAAGTCATGACTACGCAGAGTCAAATTTATTGAGTCGTGCTCGAAAATGTTAGAAAGTAATAATTGAGTAGTTTTGGCTGCACCGCCTTAAAGACAAGACAGTGTGCCGTCCGATTAGCCATTGTTTCGATTAATACTCGGACTGTAGC
Source organism: Sarcophaga carnaria (assembly GCA_958299815.1). Classification (NCBI taxonomy): domain Eukaryota; kingdom Metazoa; phylum Arthropoda; class Insecta; order Diptera; family Sarcophagidae; genus Sarcophaga; species Sarcophaga carnaria. The sequence continues at coordinate 7,548,432 of OY283151.1, read as the reverse complement.
ACGTTTAATTTCACGGACTCTGCATATTTCGAGAAAGTTGGGCTATGACTAGTGGAGGCCGTTACTTCAAATAAATGTCTAGAGCACCAATGCTTCCTAATAAATGTTCAAAGTTTATCCAAAATTTCGATTTTTTATGCTTTACAGCAAATATGTCGCAGTCGCCTGAGTGTAGTAGGCACTGTATTGTCTTATTAGACGTAAAGCCGTGGTTCCAACCCACGCCCAGACACCACGAACAAAACTAATTGCTTAAAATATTCTTTCGGCAACTTTCTCTCAGCAGATTTCTGGCAAAAACTTTGTGAGTAAATAAAAAATTGCCATGAGAAGTTTGTCAGAAATTTGTCGTTCGAAGACGAGTTTAAACTGTAGGTCTTGGCTCTTTTAGATAAAACTAACACACACAACATAAGTGGTGTGAGAAACGAGGTCGTACTACTTGCTAAAGGAACAAGTAAGTAAGTACAACCAATATAAACTTTCTTCGATATGCAGGGTATATTACTTGTGCGTACTACGCACAATCAGCAATGAATACCAGATTTTCACAATCACTGTTCATTTATACCTTTCATATGCTATATACAATACAGTGAAACCAAAAAAAATATGCACTAAAAATAAAATTCTAGCAATCACCAAACTCAACTCTTAACACTTACGGAGAGTGCCCGAAAAAAATTCGAAATTTTTTTATTTTTTTTTTGTTTTAATTTTAAAAACCTGGCAATGAAACAATTTTAATATAAAAATAACGGTAATTTATCAATTCATATTTTTCTTTTTAATGTACAGTTTCTTTTGATGCTCACTGTATGTACATATGTGCGTGCACATAGAATACTTAATAGAAAATTATTTGAAATTTCTTTGTCAGTGAGAGAAAAAAAATTGTGTTTTTTCTTTCATTTTTTATTTTTAATTTTCTGCAGGAAAAAATTTTTATTTTTTTGGCATGCCATGACGGAGGCATTTATGAAAAACAAACAAAATTTTTCAAATTTTCAGTTAAACTAGTAGAAAATAACAACAACAGCAATAATACAACAATAATGAGAAAAGATATAAGAAAACAACAACAACAACATAAAATTAATATAAACAAGAAAATCAAAGTGTATATTGGCCTGTTGACGCAAATTAACACAGACTATGTTTCAGGCAAATATTTGAAAGAAATGAGAAAAACAACAACAACAACAAAAACCCAACCAAGAATATCAAAGTAACTTAGCTCTGGGAAATTACACTCGAATGCAGTAGTAATTGATGCAAAAAAGAAAATTCAAAAAAAAAAAAACTGAAAATCTAATACAGTTTCAGCTGCATATAGTGTGGCACACACACGGTGGTGTTGACGAGTAAAAGAGTCTTGTGTTGCAAGTGCATTTTCTATATCTACACATATGGTTAAAATAATAAGTACACTTAATTAAAATAAGCAAAAAATTACAAAAAAATAAAGTTTCTTCTGCTTAATTGGCTGAGTTTTGTTAAAGGCCTCGTATATCCATCTTTATTTTCAATTATTTTGTTGACTCTTTTTTTTGGGCGCTGGCAATAAGCTTCCTGCAGCTTTCTACTGGTATTTCAAACCAAGTATTTTAAACAAAATTCCATAACTGCTGCTTATTTTTTTGAAAACTCCCTTCCAATCCGTTGTTTCAACTCTCACCCAAAATTTTCGATTGGATTTAAGTCCATAGATTGACTTGTTATCTTGGAACCAATTCTTTACCAACTTAGAAGATTGCTTCGTATCGTTATCCTGCTGGAATGTCCATCTCATAGCCATATTTTCCTCAGTATTGGTCAACATCGTATTTTCCAAGATATTTTTGTATTATAATCTGGTCATAGCCAACACCATACCATGAGAAACATTAGCAGACTATAATATTTCCGCCCCCGTGCTGCTTGAACCAGAGATCAGTATTGATTATTCAAAAAGATGAGTAGAATCGAATCATACTCATAATTTCTGAAACTTATACGCATTCATACTTATTTTAATAACATGGAACATCTACTCATATTCAAAGTCTGAAGTACTCATCATATTCATACTTAACAACATGTATGATGTTGCGGTTGATTTCGACACTCCATAACTCAACATTGCACAAAATAAGTATGATTCACGTACGAACACTAAAATACTCACTAAAAGGTTGTGTGTATGCTCTGTCTTTTTTCTTATGAGTCTGTTTTCTTTTGTTGTAAATGCAACAACAACTAAGACTGTAAATTTTGATGATTGATTCCAGTCACTTGAATCATTTATGAGTATATATTATAAGTATTTTTATAAAGTTATGAATATAAATGAGTGAGCTTATGAATCAAACATACATATTTCGAATGGTATGAGTTTGATGCCAAGTTTGATTGCAATCTGTACTTATAAATCAACATTGTAGTGAGTATGAAGGAATCAGAGTACATATTTTGTTAAATTTCAAAAAATTCAAAATTTCATGAGTGCTAATGAGTAGCGAAAAAACTATTCATTGCTGATCTCTGGCTTGAACGTCCTCTTTGTAAAGCGAACATGGAATTCCTTACCCTTAGGTTGCCAAACATTCTGGGCGCAGTCGTTTCCGAACAGTAGGTACTGTGTTGCCTTATTAGACGTAAAGGCTGGGCCCCAGGCCAGACATCAAAACAAAAAACAAAAAGTATTTCTTCGGCGACTTCCTCTCAGCAGATTTCTGGCAAAAACTCTAAGAGTAAAAATAAAATTGCCATGAAAAATTTCTCAAAAATCTTTCGTTCGGAGTCGTCTTTAAACTGTAGGTTCCACCAACCAGGTATAAAAATTAGTGCTCAGAACATAAGTGGTGTGAGAAACTAGGTCGTAATCCTGACTGAAGGGTTGTAATGACCAATTATGTATGTAAAGGAACTCTTCTGGCTATCCGTCCTGGTAAATGTCCCTCTTGTAGTCTATGACGAACCGTTCGCAATTAAATTACGAATCCAATTTCTGCTGAAATCGCTCTTAAAGACACAAGCGGGTCCTTCTTCGCAAGTGTTACAATACGGATATCTGGTGTTTTTGAAGTTTTTTTAGGAACTTCCGCAAGTTTGGATGGTCTTTTTAGGCTTTAAAGCTTTTTGTACGAAATATAGCGACCGATTCATAGTTTATTCTACAGAACGAAGACTTTGGCCAGTTTTTCTTAGTCTTGAAACAAGTTTTCTCTCCTACGGAGAACAATTGCCATGTTTACTATCCGTTAAAGATAATTAAAATTAAATATAAAGCAATAATAAGCAGGTGTACTTATATTTTCAACCATAAGTGTATGTATGTATGTCGGTTGTTGCACGTTCTCCAACCATATGTGTGTAAAAATCTTAAAGTTTTGTTGTTGTTGTTGTTCTTCAGTGTACTGCTACAAAATAATAATTTTTCAGATATTTTCTCTGTCTGCCCCATTCTCCCCCCCCCCCCCCGCTTTAAAATTTTTGCTTGTTTATAAATAAAAAAAAATTAAAAAAGAAACATTTTTTTTGTTGTACATTTTCGTGTGGCTGCTACATGTGCAACATGTGAAATTCTTAAAGAGATTTTAGTTTTCTTTGTATGTATGTACACACAAGTGTAGTATGTCTGTTGCCTTTAAATATTTGCTGCTCTTGTTGTTTTTGTTATTTATTATGTATGTATGTATGTATGGGTATGTAATCGTGTTCAGTGTATAAAAATAATTTGTAAATGTCAAAAAATTTTGACAGTTTGCGGTGATGTTTTGCAAATTACGTTTGTAATTGCCTGCTTTTGATTTTGGCCTTTATGTTTCGCTAATAGAGTGTTCAATAAATGGTGAAAAAATAAATCGTAATCGAGAAACCGGTTACAGCTACCAAGCTTATGAATATTAACTGAATTCGTATAAAGGACGAGGAGAGCTTGTTTTCAATTTCTTTTATTTTAGTAAGCGACCTATTAAACTGGTTTAAAGATTAATTATGACAGGACAGAATGAAAACTAGAAATTTAAATACGGCATCATAGAGGAGCAGAATGTGGAATAAGGTGCAACAATTCTTAACGTGACCATAAGAAGGTCAATCCAGCCAATCGGATCTCTGACTTCCGAGAGAAAGAAAACCATTATCAGAATAGGAAGATTTAGGAAATGTCATCTCTTCAAAATGTCACTTAATAGCATAAGCGGGACCAGACTCACGCTGAAACCTTCTCTCTAGGGCACGCAAAGCGGCCTGTTCTGCTTACTGCTCGAGTAGAGCAGCTAAATGGTCCGCCAAATAACTTTTTTTTTTAAATACTTTAAAAAAAACTACTGAATATTTTCTCAAATTTCTTTTCTCATTTGAAAGTACAATCCTTCCGGTTAATAATGGAAAATAATTTCATTCGAATTATTGCCTCGGTTGGCCATGCAGTAGCCTACACGATCGGTCCAATTTTTAAGCACATTATCGATTGTGTGCAGCTGTATTTCACCAATGGCTTCACGAATATTGTCCTTTAAAGCGTCATTTGTCTCTGGCTTGTCGGCGTAACACTTATCTTTGACGGCACCCCACAAATAATAGTCCAACGGTGTCCAATCGCAGCTCCGAGGTGGCCAAACGACATCAGCTCTGCGGCTGATAATGCGATCTTCTAAAACAGGGCGCAAAACATCGAGTGTAGCTTCGGCTGTGTGGCACGTAGCGCCGTCCTGTTGAAATCAAATGTTGCCAATATCCTCCTCTTAAATTTTTGTGAAGAAAAATTCGTTTAACATGGCGCGATAACGATCGCCATTGACTGTAACTCCTTGCTCATTTTGGAAGAAAAATGGCCCAATTATGCCTCTGGACCAAAATCTGCACCAAACAGTGACTGGTTTTGGGTGCGTCGGCTTTTCAATGTATGCGTGCGGGTTTTCTGTGCCCCAAATGCGACAATTTTGCTTGTTTACATACCCGCCAAGATCAAAATGAGCTTAATCTGAAAAGATGCCAAAATCGGTGTAGGCTACTGCATGGCCCTACAGTTTAGGACCTACAGTTTAAAGTCGTCTCCGAACGACAGATTTTTGAAAAACTTTCCATGGCAATTTTATTTTATGCTCAGAGTTTTTATCAGAAATCTGCTGAGAGGAATTCGCCGTGGGAATATTTTTCATACTTTTAGTATTGAAATCTGACCTGGGGTTTTAACCGTGCCCTTACGTCCAATAAGCCAACACACTACCTACTAGACTACGCGCTGTGCTTCCTGCTGTGCTTCTTGTTAAACGGGCAGCCAAATTTGCCGCAAAAAACTCAATGCCTTGTCTCGCTGGCGCATCATCCCTTCCGGGCACTCCTCTATTTTGGAGGTTGATCCTACGGCCCCACTGAACATCGACTATCTCCCTGCGGAACATTATTTTGACAGGGATTTTCTTTATCTGATTCCGAGCAGGGGTGACTGCGTCCCAGACATGATCATTCTCCCGGAACTCATAGATGTATACACTGAAGGCACTAAACTCAACAATGGGGTTGGTAGCGGTGTCTACTCTGGTAAACTGGATCTGGACATTTCCCTACGGCTGCCGGATTATTCTAGCGTATTTCAAGCGGAGGTAATGGCCGTCTACCGGGCCGATCAATGGATCCGGTGCTTCTTTCACCCGCATCTCAATCACCTCTCTGATTGTCAGGCTACTATAAGATCTCTTTCGGATGTTGTGATTAACTCTAGGCTCGTTAGGAAGTGTCGCCGCTGATTAACGTACAAAGATGTTTACACGTAAGTTTCTTTGAAATATATAACCAAGTACACGCAACACTGCTTTCCATCCATTTACCGAATTCGAAAAACTTCATTTAGTCGAATACTCTACCATATTTTCTGCCATTTGATTAATAATTTTTCATTGCGTCGGTTTCTTCTTTTTTCTTGAAAATTTTACGCGATTGGTTTGTATTAAAGTTTTGTTGTTGTTTTTTCATTATAACACACGTAGATCTTTTGATAAAAGGGAAAATTTTTTTTTGTGTGGCATAATTTGAAAGAAATTTAAATGGAAAACTTAATTAAAAAAAAAATAAAAAAAATTAAAGTTTTCTATGTCTGAATTAAGAAGTTAAATGGAATCGGAAAGATTAAAAAGAACTTAGCTTCGCTAAGTTATCTCAAGTCCAATTAATCCAGCCGCCTGACTACTTAATTAAATTTTGTTCGAAATTATAAGATTTAACCAAAAACCAAAAAAAAAAAATCTAATTTTATCGACCATTCTTCCAAACTAATATGTGTGACTACAAGATGATTCTAGAACTGATCATGATGAAATTCATACTGGAAAAAATGGGTGGTGTACGAAGCTAGATCGTCTTGACTGAAGGGTTGTAAAGTCGTCTCCGAACGACAAATTTTTCAGAATCTTTTCATGACAATTTTTTTATTTTATTCTCAAAGTTTTTGCCAGAAATCTGCCGAGAGGACGTCGCCGAAGAAATATTTTTTCATATTTTCGTTTCTGACGTGATGGTTTGAACTGTGGCCTTACGTCTAAAAAGGCAACACACTACTTATTAGACTACGGTGCCTTCTTACACATCATTAGGGCCTCCAAAAAAGCTATAATATGGAAGACCTAGTATTTTGGCGTGGCACTGCTAACCCAGTTCACAATTCTAGAAGCCCCGAACTACTGCCTACTTTAATTCAAACCCGATGTAGAAGACCTAAATTCGAGAACATCGCAGACAGTAGTAGTATGTTTATGCCGCTTCAAGGGCACTTATTTCATACAAAATTTGGCTCATGCCTACGCTACAGTCGGTAGTGTCGGTTAGTCGATAGGTTTGTAACATGTAATGTGAACATTTATATACGTATGCATGAATGATTGGACGGACAGAATGAGTGTGTGCGTAACATGTAATGTGTATGATCGTTTTTTAATAGTAAATTCTTGGCACGTATTATCATACTCAATGCTGAAAAAAATAGAAAAGGGATCTGCACCAATATAGTTGTTGTGTGTTTTTTTATTTTTTGTATGATTTAATTAGAAGGATCTTTAATTTTAAATGTGATAAGAAAGGGTAGGTTGGTTGTGCGGTTATTTTTTTATTTTTTTGTGTGATTTAATTTGAAGGATCTGTAATTTTAAGATGATAACAAATTCTTGGCACGTATTATCATACTCAATGCTGAAAAAATAGAAAAGATATCTACACCAATATAGTTGTTGTGTGTTTTTATTTTTTTTTTTGTATATTTAATTAGAAGGATCTTTAATTTTAAATGTGATAAGAAAGAGATGAACACCTGTGTAAAAATTTTTATTTTTTTTGGGATAATAATTAACATCGTATACCTAAGTAGAAACATGAGTGTACATGTTCATTGTATTTATATTGCTTTTCGAATGATTGGACGGACAGAATGAATGTGTGCATGTTCTTTTGAGATAATAATTGTGAAGAAATAGAAATATAGTTGTACGTGGTGTTGTTGTTGTTGTTGTGTTATAAGGATTTTTAAATTGATAAGAAAGAAATGTATAGTTGTGCCTGTGCGTTTTTTTTTTTCACGTATAAGTATAAGTAATATCTGTTTTCACATAATTGAATTTACTGATTGATCTACAACACCCCAGAGTATAAATATACTTGTTTTTAAGGATTTAGAATTTTTTAGTTTTACTGTTTTAAATAAATGAAATTATACAATAATGAGATTAATTAAAACAAATTAGGTTTTATTTTATTAGATTTTTTTTTTTTTTTTTTTATTCTTAGGTATGTATATTTTATTTTTAGATTTTGTTATTTTGTACAATACAATACATATATCTATTGAATATAATAATAGTTAAACATTCGTTTATACATATTAAATAACTTAAGTGTTAACAAATATTGTGTATAGAATGTTTGACATCTGCAAATGTCAAAAGATTCTGAGTAAATTTTTTCACAGTTAGATCTATGTATAATATTATTAACACATATAAATGGATTACTTATTTTACTAATGTTGCATATTCTTAGTTCATTTATAAGTTTCATAAATAAATCTATATGATCTTTATCAATCTGATTACTATGTTTTATTAATAGTTCTTCCAATTCAGCTGATGTAACCATTTTTCCCCTTCTTTAAAAAGTCAATAGTAGGTTGCGTAAGTGCGGGACGATGTACTCTGAACAAAGAGTAATAATTAACTAAACAAAGATTTCAGATGTGGTTAAGTTTTTTTTTTTTTTTTTTTTTTTTTTTTTGTCATTTATTATATCATTTCTTCGTTTGAATTTATTGAAAATTACAATTTATTGAAAACACAATTTTTACATTTAGTAAGATTATAAAAATTAATTATATTTTTAGCTTCATTTTCAGCTTGATATAGTCTATGTTTATAAAGTATACAGGGGCAGGTGTCAGGACCACATGTACTGTTTTCATTCGACCATTCGCAATCCTCGAAATGTTCACCATGTCTATTTCTTATTCTTTTCAGGTTGTCTACATACTCCAGTTGTGTTTGTATGTTGATGAGTTTAGTTTTATCTATGTCAGAAATTATGTGTGAGAATGATTTTAAAAAGTTGTATATTTCCTTTAAAATCATTGTATGTTAATCTACTGCTATTACATGCTCATGTGCAGAATATGTGAATAATCTTTAATATTTATATGATTTCAGATCTGTTAATGGACGCTTAGGTAGGTTATCTAATAGTTTTTTGGAGCTGGACTATAGTAGAGACCATATCCAGTTTTATATGGTTTGAGATATAACCCTTTACCCATTGCAATTGATTCCATATATCTATTATGACGGTTAGCTTCAGCCAATTGTTCTTTTCCATTTTTGATAGCATTTACTGCTTTGACAATAGCGGATCCTCCACTTGCCAAACCACCAAGCGCTGACAATGCTGTTAGTACGGGAATAAGTGGAAGAAATCCTCCAATTTTCGGTACAGGTATAACTCTCGGTATTATAATGTCTGCTCGTTTTTTCCCTTTAAAATTTGAATGAATAGCCTTTTGTGATATTTTAACAGCATCATTTATATCAAGGGGTTTCTGTTCTTTCAATTGTTTTAAAGTTTTTCTCACAGTAGCTGTGAATAATTTCTTATTACACTTATTCATTTTTCCTGTTCTCGTTCTTTTCGAATTCTTTCTTTTCTTATGTTTCTGCTCCTTCAAACCTAATCCAAATTTCACTTTAGTTTTCATAGCGTTTGTCACAAACCACGCGTTAGCACGTTCTTTAATATCACTATCTTTAGATTTAACTCGTTGCCAGGCTTTTTCAGCTAATATTTGATCTGCTTGATGTCTTGTGTCTATATCTTTTGATTGTGAATATGCAATATCGTGCTCTCTACAAGCTGCGTCTAACAAATTTATACCCTTATCTCCTCTTGCTAAACGTTTTTCAAGTTTTGTACCAGGTCCACAAAACTGATAACCAGGTAGATGTAATTCAACAGGTACTTTATTTATTACGTTGTTTACAAATCCTCTTCTCATCTTACACTGGCTGAGGTTTTGTTTTGACCCTAGATTATAACAAATTTTTTTTTTTTTAGTTACTTTTATACCTCTTCGCAAAAATAGCTGAAATCAAGACGATCTCCTATATATACAGCAATTTATATGATTTCAGTATGTTAATTTTTTGATATTGATTTTGATCTGCTTTGTATCTGATCACGATCTACTTTACATCTGATCACGATCTGCTTTGTATCTGATTATGATCTGCTCGCTATCTGATTATGATCTGCTTTGTATCTGATTACGATCTGCTCGCTATCTGATTATGATCTGCTTTGTATCTGATTACGATCTGCTTTATATCTGATCACGAACTGCTTGCTATCTGGTCACGATCTGATTTATACCTGATCACGATCTGCTTGATGGCTTGTGTCTATATCCATTGATTTTGAGTACGCTATATCGTGCTTTCTACAATCTACATCCAATAAATTATTCCTTTATTTCCTTTATTCTTGCTATTCGTTTTGAAGTTTTGTATCAGGTCCACAAAACTGATAAACAGGTGGATGTAATTCAACATATAATTTGTTTATTAAGTTGTCTACAAATCTTCTTCCAATCTTACACTGATTAGGTGTTTTTCTTTTGACTGTAGTTTATAACCATTTTTTTTTTCATTACTTTCATACCTCTTCGCATGAAACACTACACCAGCTATACCAGCTATATCAGCTATACCAGCTATACTAGCAAGCTGTACAATCTGTACTAGCTATACTAGCAAGCTGTACTAGCTATACTAGCAAGCTATACAATCTGTACTAGCTATACTAGCAAGCTGTACTAGCTATACAAGCAAGCTGTACAATCTGTACTAGCTATACTAGCAAGCTGTACTAGCTATACTAGCAAGCTGTACAATCTGTACTAGCTATACTAGCAAGCTGTACTAGCTATACTAGCAAGCTATACAATCTGTACTAGCTATACTAGCAAGCTGTACTAGCTATACTAGCAAGCTATACAATCTGTACTAGCTATACTAGCAAGCTGTACTAGCTATACAAGCAAGCTGTACAATCTGTACTAGCTATACTAGCAAGCTGTACTAGCTATACTAGCAAGCTGTACAATCTGTACTAGCTATACTAGCAAGCTGTACTAGCTATACTAGCAAGCTATACAATCTGTACTAGCTATACTAGCAAGCTGTACTAGCTATACTAGCAAGCTATACAATCTGTACTAGCTATACTAGCAAGCTGTAGTAGCTATATCAGCTATACCTGCTATACCAGCTATACCAGCTATACCTGCTATACCTGCTATACCAGCTATATCAGCTATATCAGCTATACCTGCTATACCAGCTATACCAGCTATACCTGCTATACCAGCTATATCTGCTATACCTGCTATACCAGCTATATCTGCTATACCTGCTATACCTGCTATACCAGCTATATCTGCTATACCTGCTATACCTGCTATACCAGCTATATCTGCTATACCTGCTATACCAGCTATACCAGCTATACCTGCTATACCTGCTATACCAGCTATACCAGCTATACCTGCTATACCAGCTATACCAGCTATACCAGCTATACCTGCTATACCTGCTATACCAGCTATATCAGCTATATCAGCTATACCTGCTATACCAGCTATACCAGCTATACCAGCTATACCAGCTATATCTGCTATACCAGCTATATCAGCTATATCAGCTATACCTGCTATACCAGCTATACCAGCTATATCAGCTATACCTGCTATACCAGCTATACCAGCTATACCAGCTATATCAGCTATACCTGCTATACCAGCTATACCAGCTATACCTGCTATACCAGCTATACCTGCTATACCTGCTATACCAGCTATACCAGCTATACCAGCTATACCTGCTATACCTGCTATACCTGCTATACCTGCTATACCAGCTATATCAGCTATACCTGCTAGACCAGCTATACCAGCTATACCTGCTATACCTGCTATACCAGCTATATCAGCTATACCTGCTAGACCAGCTATACCAGCTATACCTGCTATACCTGCTATACCAGCTATATCAGCTATACCTGCTAGACCAGCTATACCAGCTATACCTGCTATACCTGCTATACCTGCTATACCAGCTATACCTGCTATACCAGCTATACCAGCTATACCTGCTATACCTGCTATACCAGCTATAGCTATATACTAGCTATATACTAGCTATAGCTGGTATAGCAGGTATAGCAGGTATAGCAGGTATAGCTATATACTAGCTATAGCTGGTATAGCAGGTATAGCAGGTATAGCAGGTATAGCTGGTATAGCTGGTCTAGCAGGTATAGCTGATATAGCTGGTATAGCAGGTATAGCAGGTATAGCTGGTATAGCTGGTCTAGCAGGTATAGCTGATATAGCTGGTATAGCAGGTATAGCAGGTATAGCAGGTATAGCAGGTATAGCTGGTATAGCTGGTATAGCTGGTATAGCAGGTATAGCAGGTATAGCTGGTATAGCAGGTATAGCTGGTATAGCTGGTATAGCAGGTATAGCTGATATAGCTGGTATAGCTGGTATAGCTGGTATAGCAGGTATAGCTGATATAGCTGGTATAGCTGGTATAGCAGGTATAGCTGATATAGCTGATATAGCTGGTATAGCAGATATAGCTGGTATAGCTGGTATAGCTGGTATAGCTGGTATAGCAGGTATAGCTGATATAGCTGATATAGCTGGTATAGCAGGTATAGCAGGTATAGCTGGTATAGCTGGTATAGCTGGTATAGCAGGTATAGCTGGTATAGCTGGTATAGCAGGTATAGCAGGTATAGCTGGTATAGCTGGTATAGCAGGTATAGCAGATATAGCTGGTATAGCAGGTATAGCAGATATAGCTGGTATAGCAGGTATAGCTGGTATAGCTGGTATAGCAGGTATAGCTGATATAGCTGATATAGCTGGTATAGCAGGTATAGCAGGTATAGCTGGTATAGCTGGTATAGCAGGTATAGCTGATATAGCTACTACAGCTTGCTAGTATAGCTAGTACAGATTGTATAGCTTGCTAGTATAGCTAGTACAGCTTGCTAGTATAGCTAGTACAGATTGTATAGCTTGCTAGTATAGCTAGTACAGCTTGCTAGTATAGCTAGTACAGATTGTACAGCTTGCTAGTATAGCTAGTACAGCTTGCTAGTATAGCTAGTACAGATTGTACAGCTTGCTTGTATAGCTAGTACAGCTTGCTAGTATAGCTAGTACAGATTGTATAGCTTGCTAGTATAGCTAGTACAGCTTGCTAGTATAGCTAGTACAGATTGTATAGCTTGCTAGTATAGCTAGTACAGCTTGCTAGTATAGCTAGTACAGATTGTACAGCTTGCTAGTATAGCTAGTACAGCTTGCTAGTATAGCTAGTACAGATTGTACAGCTTGCTTGTATAGCTAGTACAGCTTGCTAGTATAGCTAGTACAGATTGTATAGCTTGCTAGTATAGCTAGTACAGCTTGCTAGTATAGCTAGTACAGATTGTACAGCTTGCTAGTATAGCTGGTATAGCTGGTGTAGTGTTTCATGCGAAGAGGTATGAAAGTAATGAAAAAAAAAATGGTTATAAACTACAGTCAAAAGAAAAACACCTAATCAGTGTAAGATTGGAAGAAGATTTGTAGACAACTTAATAAACAAATTATATGTTGAATTACATCCACCTGTTTATCAGTTTTGTGGACCTGATACAAAACTTCAAAACGAATAGCAAGAATAAAGGAAATAAAGGAATAATTTATTGGATGTAGATTGTAGAAAGCACGATATAGCGTACTCAAAATCAATGGATATAGACACAAGCCATCAAGCAGATCGTGATCAGGTATAAATCAGATCGTGACCAGATAGCAAGCAGTTCGTGATCAGATATAAAGCAGATCGTAATCAGATACAAAGCAGATCATAATCAGATAGCGAGCAGATCGTAATCAGATACAAAGCAGATCATAATCAGATAGCGAGCAGATCATAATCAGATACAAAGCAGATCGTGATCAGATGTAAAGTAGATCGTGATCAGATACAAAGCAGATCAAAATCAATATCAAAAAATTAACATACTGAAATCATATAAATTGCTGTATATATAGGAGATCGTCTTGATTTCAGCTATTTTTGCGAAGAGGTATAAAAGTAACTAAAAAAAAAAAAATTTGTTATAATCTAGGGTCAAAACAAAACCTCAGCCAGTGTAAGATGAGAAGAGGATTTGTAAACAACGTAATAAATAAAGTACCTGTTGAATTACATCTACCTGGTTATCAGTTTTGTGGACCTGGTACAAAACTTGAAAAACGTTTAGCAAGAGGAGATAAGGGTATAAATTTGTTAGACGCAGCTTGTAGAGAGCACGATATTGCATATTCACAATCAAAAGATATAGACACAAGACATCAAGCAGATCAAATATTAGCTGAAAAAGCCTGGCAACGAGTTAAATCTAAAGATAGTGATATTAAAGAACGTGCTAACGCGTGGTTTGTGACAAACGCTATGAAAACTAAAGTGAAATTTGGATTAGGTTTGAAGGAGCAGAAACATAAGAAAAGAAAGAATTCGAAAAGAACGAGAACAGGAAAAATGAATAAGTGTAATAAGAAATTATTCACAGCTACTGTGAGAAAAACTTTAAAACAATTGAAAGAACAGAAACCCCTTGATATAAATGATGCTGTTAAAATATCACAAAAGGCTATTCATTCAAATTTTAAAGGGAAAAAACGAGCAGACATTATAATACCGAGAGTTATACCTGTACCGAAAATTGGAGGATTTCTTCCACTTATTCCCGTACTAACAGCATTGTCAGCGCTTGGTGGTTTGGCAAGTGGAGGATCCGCTATTGTCAAAGCAGTAAATGCTATCAAAAATGGAAAAGAACAATTGGCTGAAGCTAACCGTCATAATAGATATATGGAATCAATTGCAATGGGTAAAGGGTTATATCTCAAACCATATAAAACTGGATATGGTCTCTACTATAGTCCAGCTCCAAAAAACTATTAGATAACCTACCTAAGCGTCCATTAACAGATCTGAAATCATATAAATATTAAAGATTATTCACATATTCTGCACATGAGCATGTAATAGCAGTAGATTAACATACAATGATTTTAAAGGAAATATACAACTTTTTAAAATCATTCTCACACATAATTTCTGACATAGATAAAACTAAACTCATCAACATACAAACACAACTGGAGTATGTAGACAACCTGAAAAGAATAAGAAATAGACATGGTGAACATTTCGAGGATTGCGAATGGTCGAATGAAAACAGTACATGTGGTCCTGACACCTGCCCCTGTATACTTTATAAACATAGACTATATCAAGCTGAAAATGAAGCTAAAAATATAATTAATTTTTATAATCTTACTAAATGTAAAAATTGTGTTTTCAATAAATTGTAATTTTCAATAAATTCAAACGAAGAAATGATATAATAAATGACAAAAAAAAAAAAAAAAAAAAAAAAAAACTTAACCACATCTGAAATCTTTGTTTAGTTAATTATTACTCTTTGTTCAGAGTACATCGTCCCGCACTTACGCAACCTACTATTGACTTTTTAAAGAAGGGGAAAAATGGTTACATCAGCTGAATTGGAAGAACTATTAATAAAACATAGTAATCAGATTGATAAAGATCATATAGATTTATTTATGAAACTTATAAATGAACTAAGAATATGCAACATTAGTAAAATAAGTAATCCATTTATATGTGTTAATAATATTATACATAGATCTAACTGTGAAAAAATTTACTCAGAATCTTTTGACATTTGCAGATGTCAAACATTCTATACACAATATTTGTTAACACTTAAGTTATTTAATATGTATAAACGAATGTTTAACTATTATTATATTCAATAGATATATGTATTGTATTGTACAAAATAACAAAATCTAAAAATAAAATATACATACCTAAGAATAAAAAAAAAAAAAAAAAAAATCTAATAAAATAAAACCTAATTTGTTTTAATTAATCTCATTATTGTATAATTTCATTTATTTAAAACAGTAAAACTAAAAAATTCTAAATCCTTAAAAACAAGTATATTTATACTCTGGGGTGTTGTAGATCAATCAGTAAATTCAATTATGTGAAAACAGATATTACTTATACTTATACGTGAAAAAAAAAAACGCACAGGCACAACTATACATTTCTTTCTTATCAATTTAAAAATCCTTATAACACAACAACAACAACAACACCACGTACAACTATATTTCTATTTCTTCACAATTATTATCTCAAAAGAACATGCACACATTCATTCTGTCCGTCCAATCATTCGAAAAGCAATATAAATACAATGAACATGTACACTCATGTTTCTACTTAGGTATACGATGTTAATTATTATCCCAAAAAAAATAAAAATTTTTACACAGGTGTTCATCTCTTTCTTATCACATTTAAAATTAAAGATCCTTCTAATTAAATATACAAAAAAAAAAATAAAAACACACAACAACTATATTGGTGTAGATATCTTTTCTATTTTTTCAGCATTGAGTATGATAATACGTGCCAAGAATTTGTTATCATCTTAAAATTACAGATCCTTCAAATTAAATCACACAAAAAAATAAAAAAATAACCGCACAACCAACCTACCCTTTCTTATCACATTTAAAATTAAAGATCCTTCTAATTAAATCATACAAAAAATAAAAAAACACACAACAACTATATTGGTGCAGATCCCTTTTCTATTTTTTTCAGCATTGAGTATGATAATACGTGCCAAGAATTTACTATTAAAAAACGATCATACACATTACATGTTACGCACACACTCATTCTGTCCGTCCAATCATTCATGCATACGTATATAAATGTTCACATTACATGTTACAAACCTATCGACTAACCGACACTACCGACTGTAGCGTAGGCATGAGCCAAATTTTGTATGAAATAAGTGCCCTTGAAGCGGCATAAACATACTACTGACAGTTTATATCGCTGTTATTGAAAGAGCGGAATGAAATTGTATTAAATACGATCTGCTCCAAGACAAATAGGTTAGCCAGAATCCAATTCTGATGCACGCCGGTGACCACACAGTCGAAGATTTGGGGATCCTGTTCAAATTTGGAGTCAAAATTCAACTGACTGTGTCAGACAATTTAATCTTCTCCATTTGAAGTAAATGATTTGCAACTCCATGTTTGTTTTTAATTCTTTTCAGTACATTTTTCGGTATAGATAGGGAAATCAGAAGCTCTTAATTTAAATTTAAATCAGCATTTGCTGGAATGAACATATTTAACAGGTGTTGAAAAATTTGAATATTTAGAAGAGTCCTCTTTCTTTGTATGCCTAAAAATTCCGTCAAGCATACTGATCTAATATGATAATGATAAACAACTTTCCTTAAGGATCTAAGCACTTTAAATACATAACATAATTGGTCATTACAACCCTTCAGTCAGGAATACGACCTAGTTTCTCACACCACTTATGTTGTGTGTGTTAATTTTATACATGAGTGACAGGACCTACAGTTTAAAGTCGACTCCGAACAACAGATTTCTGCGAAACTTTTCATGGCAATTTTCTTTTTCTCTCTGAGGTTTTGCCTGCAATGTGCTGTGTGGAAGTCGCCGAAGAAATATTTTTTTCATATTTTTATTTTGATGGCTGGCCTGGGGCTCGACCAACTTTAGGCCAACTAAAGAAATAATTCTGTCACATCAAGGAAATGATAGGTTTTCATAAAATCTTAAAATTTGGATGGATAAAGTGCTTAGAATCGCCATGGTCTAGTAGGCAGTGTGTTGGCTTGTTAGACGAAAAGCAAGGGTTCGAACCCCAGGCCAGACATCAAAATAAAAATATGAAAAAAGTATTTCTTTGGCGACTTCCTCTCAGCAGATTTCTGGCAAAAACTCTGAGAGTAAATAAAATTGCCATGAAAAGTATATCAAAAATCTGTCGTTCGGAGTCGACTTTAAACTGTAGGTCCCACCACTCATGTATAAAATTAACACACACAACACATGTAAGTGGTGTGAGAAGCTAGATCGTAATCCTGACTGAAGGGTTTTAATTACCAATTATGTATGTATGTATGAATCTAAAGGAGTAGGCTTTTGGATCACACATATTTCGAATGGTATGAGATTGATGTCAAGGTTGTATGCATACCCATTGCAACCTGTACTTATAAATCAACGTTGTAATGAGTACGAATGAAGCAGAGTACATAGTTAAATTTCAATATTGTTGACTCACTTATATTCAAAATTTCATGAGTGCTTATGAGTAGCGAAAAAACGATTCATTGCTGATCTCTGATGACTACCTGCAATTAGAAATTTAATACCTATTCAGCTGAGTTGATGACCAGTTTCTTGCCTGTGATACAATAATTAAAATGGCTTTTAAAAGAATAAAGATTTGAGAGAATAAAATCACTGCGTATCACTAAAAACGTTGGTCGTGTCTCAATACAAAGTATCATTTTATGGAGACAAACCAAACCACAAATGCATTTAAATTTTTTGAAAAATGCACAAAAATACATACGTTGCCTCGGGCATTATCTGTGGTAATTTGAAGAGCTACGAAATGAATTCAATCATTCATTCAGTCATTCCTTCAGTTGTATATGTTTCATTCATAATTTTTGTATTTGCCTCCTTAAATCCATCAATTTTTGATAGATGTATCCGGCTAAGTAGAAGAGTAGAATTCTTGTTTTGTTGCATACAATCCCTTCTTTCTATCACGCTGTTATGCTGTTACGGTGTAACGATCGATGATAGACATCTAAATCCAACAGACGGTTAATGACACTAACAACCTTTGCCACAATCTGTTGCTTGTTGTCTAATCCCATTAACCAACTGCAGAGGTAGCAGAAGCAGAAGCAACAACAGCAACAGCAGCAGCAGCAACAACAGTAGAGTTGTACTAACATAGGCATCAACCTGTTCTTAAAATCTAAGGAAATTAATAGCCAGGGATGGGAATTAAATAAAAAAATGAAAATTAAAGAAAGGCTGGAGGATGGCTTCAATTATCCATCAAAAGGTGTCTTTAGACATTTTTTTCTTCAAATTGAAATTCAAAGAAAAAAACATCCTTCTTTTCTAGTTCTGCATATTTGAGTGAGACAACAGCAACAACAACAACAGCAACAACAACAATATTTAAAAAGAGTAACAATAGACACTTAAAGTGGCATCAATGATTTCGTTTCGTGTAATTTTTTTTTATTTTCTTTTGGCATTTTCAATACAAAAGCGAAACGGAAGAGGCAACAAGACAAGTGTCGTTTGTCTAAAGTAAAGAGCATGCAACCAACCATTACATACACATTGTGCAACATTACAATTGTGTAAGTATTACACGGCAATACAGAGAATGATGATGATGATTGTGATGGAAAACATTAAGCAAAAGGTGTTGCTTGTTACTTGGCAAGGTGCATTCATTCTATAATTTTGAATGAAGCGCAAAAAAAATGCAATACAACACCTAAAACCATTTAAAGATTGTGGCATATTCTCTAAGACGACGATGCCTTTGGTGTGTGAGTTTTTAATTCTTTTTCTATGTATTTGAAGATTTAAAGGATCTCCTTTAACATTCTTTCGGGGTTTTTAAATGTTTTTTCTTGCTTGCCTTGCATTGCAAAAGTCAACTGTTGCTGTAGATTTTTGAACAGCTTCTGCCACTTCCATTGCCTGTTGCATGTTGGATGTTGAATGTCTGAACGTTTAACTGTCAATTTGATATTGTTTTTCAAGAAGGTTGTCTCGTAAGGTGTGTTAAATTTAGTTAAGAGCCAGGAAATGGTGAATTACTCTCAGGTACATACTATAAGTGTCGCTGGGCACAGGAACCTATCCAGCAACAGTATGTCCCACGAAGCGACCAGAACGAGTGTCGTATGGTGGTACCTTTACATACATACATACATAATTGGCCATTACAACCCTTCAGTCAGGATTGCGGCCTAGCTTCTCACACCACTCATGCTGTGTGCGTTAATTTTACATGTGAGTGGCGTGACCTGCAGTTTAACGTCGACTCCGAGCGACAGATTTTAGAGAAACTTTTTCATGGCAGGTTTATTTACTCTCAGAGATTTTGCCAGAAATCTGCTGAGAGGAAGTCGCCAAAGACGTATTTTTTCCTCATATTTCGTTTTGATGTCTGACCTGGGATACGAACCCGGGCTTAACGTCTAATAAGCCAACACACTACGTACTAGACTTCGCCGACTTCTGGTACCTTTAGCCACGATTAAACTGGAAATTAAGAACAATGTCTTCTGTATTCCCAAAGCCTCTTGTTTAAAAAAGGGGATCGTATCATATATCAGGTTGAACTAGCCTAGATAGGTAGGTTGAAAGTGGTAACCTTAACACTAAAAGCACACTTGAGCACGCATAGCGGACCGTTGTAGCGTCACGGATACACGCAGCCCCTGCACTGATCGAGTTCCATCAAGCTGGGGAAGAAGTTGGTCAAAGCAAGGGCTGCACATTAAAACAACGTCTACCCTACACTGGAAGACCAGCCCGAAAATTTGATAAACGAAGCTCTATCCTTGACATCAATGGATGACATCTGTCAAACCACAAGGATTGACAAGGATTGGAGAGCCAAATAATATAAATCTGCACCTCGCAAGAGATGGGCATTGACATAGAAAGTGGATAACAGTCTTCTCTTCCTCAGTAGATCCACATCCACGGCAAAGGTCGTAAGATGGGAATTGCATTCTTTTCGCGTGTACTTCCATAACACAGTGACTCGTATGCATGGTCACTGTTATTGAAATGACATTGCGATCAAGTCCGAGTAATTGCTTGGAGCGCCTTCTATCCATCGGGGGCCAAGTGAGTCTAGCAATTGAGCAGGATTCCTCATTTACCTAGGATAGGTTGGCGTCCTGAAAAAATTTCCGCACAATGGCCAATCTAACGGAGGTAAGTGGCATACCCAAGTCGATTGAAGAAGATTTCGAAAGGAGTATGCTCGGTCGGGCGAGCTCTTCGGCCCTGCAGTCTCCCGGAATGTGGCTGTACCCACTTAGAAAGAAGGTTGAGGCGGCGGATACACTCTCTACCGAACGTGGATTTAATCACACAGCTTGACAAAGGTCTTATAAGAGCCTGACTGTTAGAGCAAATTGAGTGTGAGAGGAGCAACTTTGATGAGGATCCATTGAGCGGCCCGGCAGATGGCCATTTACTACACCTGAAACGCACAACAGTAATTCAGCAGTCGGAGGGAAATGCCTACCAAGTACCAAGAAGGAACAGTATTCTCTCTCCACTGGATATTTACTAGGTGACCTTTGTCCTTACGGATCACTGCTTAATATTAGGCATGCCTGTTAGGCTAGGTTATCTACAAAATTTGAACTCGATTTGATCTGCTTATTAATGATTTAAGTACTGACACGTATAAAACAATGAAGTCGCCGTCGTCTAGAAAGTAATGTGTTGGCTTATTAGAAGAGGATCCATGGTTCCAAGCTCAGCTAAGCTAAGACATCTCGCATATAAGGAAATAAGAAAAAATATAATTTCGGCGACTTACTCTCATTAGTATTCTGGCAAAAACTCTGTGAATAAAAAAAATTGCTATGAAAAGTTCCTCAAAAATCTGGCATTCGGAGTGGATTTTAAAAATAAAATTAACACGTGCAACATGAGTGGTAAGAGAAACTAGGTTGCCATCTTGACTACAAGGTTGTAATGACCAGAGATCAGCAATGAGTATTGAAAAAGATGAGTAGAATCGAATCATACTCATAATTTCTGATACTTATACGCTTTCATACTTATTTTAATATCATTGAACCTCCTCTTCTCATATTCAAAGTTTGAAGTAATCTTCATATTCATACTTAACAACACGTATGATGTTGTTGATTTCGACCCGCCATAACTCAACATATACACGAAGCACAAAATAAGTATGAGTCGCGTATGAACACTAAAATACTCACTAGAAGGTTGTGTGTTTGCTCTGCTTGCTGCTCTGTCCTTTTTTGACTATGTGTCTTCATTCGAATCATTTATAAGTACATATTATAAGTATTTTCCTAAAGTTATGAATCTAAATGAGAAGGCTTACGAATCAAACATATTTCGAATGGTATGAGTTTGATGCCAACGTTGTACTTATAATCATTGCAACCTGTACTTATAAATCAACATTGTAGTGAGTACGAATGAATCAGAGTACGTAGTTAAATTTCAATATTGTTGACTCACTTATATTCAAAAATTTCATGAATACTTATGAGTAGCGGTAAAACGATTCATTGCTGAACTCTGGTAATGAGGCTTAAGAAAGATATGAAACAATGTGGTGTACAAAAATTCTAATATTTCTGGAACCCTAATCTATACCTTCGTACTAACGAGTAGCATTACTTTTAACTTCTCTTACAAGCCACGTTGAATGATCTTTAAAACATTTTTTTGCTTTCAAATTGATTTCTTTGCAACACTCTATTCAAGGAGTGTCAGTTTATTTATTTGATTTGTTTGGTATATGTTTTGTTTTCAATTGATTTCTTTTTTTTTTTTTTGTTTTTGCTGTTCATTTTCCTTCCTTTTGATATGTTTTTAATTCATTTTGTTGTTCGAAAAGCGTTTAATAGTCTTTCAAAAAAAAAAAAAGAAAAAAATTGAAATGAATTATGAGTTGATGCTGCAAGCACAAGCAGTGGCAATGGTGTTAAATACTATTGTAATGGTTTTTGTTTTTGTTTTCCTTCATTGACTTCTACGAGTCTATACTTTTGCTAACCATTTAACCATTTGGGTACTCATTTTCAGTTATAGATTTCCAATTACATGTAACCAAACCTCACTGAGAGAGTAAGTCAGTCAGTCAGTTTGTATGTGTGATGGTGTGGTGATTCGATGTTTGTGGCAATAATTGTTGTTTTTTTTTTTGTTTCATTTCAAATTTGGCGCCATCTATGCTGACAGGTGGATTTTTGGTTGGGTTTGGTTTGGTTTTCTATAGAAGATCGAACAACAACAATGATGCCATGGAGCGCATTTAATCATTTTCTTTAACAGCTGAATGTCATTTTTGAACGTTGGAAAAATAATTTATTACCCATGTTAATAAGGAAATGTTAATTGACTGACTGAATGGCTGTGACTACAGCAGCAACACAGTCAGTAAGAGTCTCTAATTAAAAACCAAAAAAAAAAAAAAAAAAAACAGACAAAGAAAAGAATTTGAAAAAAAAACAAAACAAGATACTGGCAAGGCAAGGCAAGCCCTTTTAAAACGTAGAATATTATCGTAGAATTTCTTCTCATTTTTTCTAAGAATCCAACGGTTTTTTTTTTTTTTTTTTTTTGTTGCCAACAATCAGTAGAACTTGTATTTCTATTCGAAATTAAGTTTGAATATTTAAATGTTTTTCGTAAATTATGTGTAAATGTCTGAAAAAGGCAAAGTAATAAAATTTATGGACACCCTTATTAACAACAAAAACTACAAAAAAAATAAAATTTTTATTCAATTCAATTTATTCATACGATTTGGTATTGTTTTTGTTGTGAATTTTTTTGGTGTGAAATTAAGAAAATATTTGAAGATTTATTGCCGTGTGTTTAAATATTTAAAACAAATACTTGGATAAGCTTTTTAAAAAAATCTTTTAAAATTAGCCATAAAACAATGTGTCTTTTTTATAGAGAGAGATCAGGGGAAGGAAGCCTAAGTAGGTATGTAGCAGAGATCAGTAATGAGTATTCAAAAACATTAGTAGAATCGAATCATACTCATAATATCTAATACTTATACGCATTCATACTTATTTTCATATCATGGAACCGCTACTCATATTCAAAGTTTGAAGTGTACTCATCATACTCATACTTAACAACACGTATGAGACCAACCAAAGCCATCACGTAGGTTTTTTGTGCGCGTCGCATTATTAAAACCAGCTTACTTTTTATAGAAAGTCGGTATCGTGTACAAACTTCCTTAAATTCTTTCAATCTACTCCTCTGTCTAGTGTCTGGTGTGTCAATCGCAAAATATTGCGGTCTCGAAGAGTTAACGAAAGTTACTCGTTACACAAGAAGTGCTCCATCGTTTCGAAGTACATATGAAAAATAATTTAATAATCGAAAGACAAGACAATAATGAATGAATTGAAACTCATAGAAAAAAATTACTGTGCTAAGCAAAATGAATTTATATTCGAATGAATTTATATTCGAATGAATTTTTATTCGAATGAATTTATATGCGAATGAATTTATATTCGAATAATTTTATATTCGAATGAATGTAAATTCGAATGAATTTATATGCGAATGAATTTATATTCGAATAATTTTATATTCGAATGAATTTATATTCGAATGAATTCATATGAATTTATATGCGAATGAATGCATATTCGATTGAATTTTTATTCGAATAAATGTATATTCGAATGAATTTATATTAAAATGAATTGTTATTCGAATGAATTCATATTCGAATGAATTTATATTCGACTGAATTTACATTCAAATGAATTTATATGCGAATGGTTTTATATTCGAATGAATTTATATTAGAATAATTTTATATTCGAATGAATTGTTCTTCGAATGAATTCATATTCGAATGAATTTATGCGCGAATGAACTAATATGCGAAAGAATTTATATTCGAATGAATTTATATGCGAATGAATTTATATTCGATTGAATTTTTATTCGAATAAATTTATATTCGAATGAATTTATATTCAAATGAATTATTATTCGAATGCATTTATATTCAAATGGATTCATATTAGAATGGATTCATATTCAAATGAATTTATATTCAAATGAATTTATATCCGAATGATTTTAAATTCGAATGAATTTATATTCTAATGAATTTATATTCGAATGAATTTATGTGCGAATGGTTTTATATTCGAATGAATTTATATCCGAATGATTTTATATTCGAATG
This sequence comes from Sarcophaga carnaria, assembly GCA_958299815.1. Classification (NCBI taxonomy): domain Eukaryota; kingdom Metazoa; phylum Arthropoda; class Insecta; order Diptera; family Sarcophagidae; genus Sarcophaga; species Sarcophaga carnaria. The sequence continues at coordinate 7,523,914 of OY283151.1, read as the reverse complement.
AATTTATATTCGAATAAATTTATATTCGAATGAATTTACATTCGAATGAATTTATATTCGAATGAATTTATATACGAATGAATTCATATGCGAATAAATTTATATTCGAATAAATTCATATACGAATGAATTTATATTCGAATGAATTTATATGCGATTGATTTTATATTCGAATGAATTTATATTCGACTGAATTTACATTCGAATGAATTTATATTCAAATGAATTTATATGCGAATGAAGTTATATTTAGGCTTTTGTCCGTTACTTGTGCAAAAAATCATGACTTTAAGCAAAAGCCTTGAACTCAGAATAAAACTCCAGAAGAACAATACCCCTTCATAGGGAACTTTCCCCAAATTGTTTGTAATCGAAAACATAACCGTAAATCCATAGATAGAATTTCAGATAAATTGGATTTCAAAATAAAAATATTTTTCAGGTATTTTAACTAAAAAAAAATCAATTTTTTTATTTATTCGACTAAAAATAAAACAAATGAAGTATTTTCTGTAAAATAAATAAATAAATTAACATAAATGGTGGTAAAAAGAAAAATTAAAAACAAAGATGTTTGGCCATAAATTACCTACAAACGCCCATTCTTCGAAGACGCACTAAAATAATGTCTATGTGAACGTACACGAGATGAACAAAAACTATAGGTAATGCGTAGAAAAACTTGAAATGTAAGGTGTAGTAGAAAGAAAATCTATTATATTTACAGTACATAGTTTTTGGAAGTCGCCGTAGTCCAGTAGGTAGTGTGTTGGCTTGTTAGACGTAAGGCCACGACTCAAACCCCAGGTCAGACATCTTCAATGAAACAAAGTATGAAACAAAATATTTCTTCGGTGACTTCTTCTCAGCAGATTTCTGGCAAAAATTCTGAGAGTGAAAATTAATTAATTTTGCCATGAAGAGCTTCTCGAAAATCTGTCGTTCGGAGTCGACTTTAAGCTGTAGCTGCCGCCAATCATGTATAAAATTAACACGTATAACATCTGTGGAGTGAGAAACTAGGTCGAAACCCTGACTAAAGGGTTGTAATGACCAATTATGTTATGTACTCGTATGTGTATGTTTCTATAATAAATGCGGTTCTTTCTTTCAATTCATAAACAAATGTCAACGAGTGTTCAAAGATATTCACAGAATTTTAAAGTCAATAACGCACACCTAATGACAGTTTAATTTACTTGACTATCGATAATAATATCGATTAAAATTTTATTGTTACTTTAAAGGCATTTACAAGAGATGAGGCATACGAAACAACAATCGAATGAAAAGATGAAACAACATAAGCCGACACATTGTTAGTATCATAGAAAGGAAGAGAGACAGACAACAATAAAGTATAATTCGTTGGTTTTTTTTGTTCTGAATGTCCAAAACTCGCGTGTAATATCAGCCCAAAAGAAAAGCGCCAAGAGAATGTGTTTTCTTTTTGAAAAGCACGTCGTTGACCTACACACACCAACGACACCATCAGCAGACAATCTTTTGTGTTACTTTTTCTGTAATGTTGCTAATGCAGCATAAACCTCTCTTGACCCTATTAAATGGTTTCCATAGGCAGAGCGGGATAAAAGGGCAGACAGACACCATAATGTATGGTAGGTAGTATGTGTATGGGGTTGTTAAACGGTATGTTAGATAAAGTGTTAGTCGTACATATTCAATTCAATACATATTTATTTTTATTTTCATTTTTAATAGTATTAAGGGATCAGTCGACAACACCATCAACAACAACACCAAACGGTCATTCAATAAATTAAAATAAAATACAAAAGACTTGAGACTAAAAAGAAAAAAAAAAAAACAAAATAAAGACAAGCACAGAGCAACCTTTTTTATGATGTCTTTTGTTTTATTGTAATTAAATGATGTTGTATTCGCTGTTGTTGTTATTGTTGTTGTTATTTTATTATGGCTGGTAGATTCATTAGATACCAGAAACAGGTGTAAAAGAAATAAATAAACATGTTTTTTCCCATTGTCTTTGTCTTCGGCTTTGGCTTTGTCTTTATCCAGTTGCTGCAACTGCAACTTCTGCTTTTGCATTGGCCAACATACATACATACCATAGGTAAGTAGCCAAGGCGACAAGTACAAATTCATTAATTCTTGCTTGTTTATGTTATAAATTCCATCATCCATCTATTTATTATTACCTGGTCTACCTTTGGCACTTCCAACCTTCACTTAATAGTGGGCAAATGCTAATCATTGGAATAAAGATGTTCGACAAGTTTTTACCAGACATTCTATGTTAGTTAGCGAGAGATTGTGTTTGAAATGCAATTCAAATTTTTAATCAATTAAACAGAGACTTCTGCTAATGCATGTCCCACGAAAAAACAATGGATTTGGGTTTTCATTAAAACTGGAATCCAAACAAGTTGAGCCGATCTCTCCAAAGCAAGCGTTTGTGAACAGCAATTGATTAAAAAAAATTTCTCGAAAAAATCAAAAACAAATATGAATGAAAAATGAATCCAGCCCTACAAGGTACAAGCCATCAGACATCTAACTGTTTGCAGTTAGTAAACGGTTTTGAGTTGAGTAGGTTAACTCCATGCAAACACATTAATACGTTGACCAAGCAGCGGAAGCTTAGAATAGACCTGAAGGTTTGTGTCCGGGATAGTTATTGGCGATGAAAACCCTCAATGCTAAATGCGAATAAACGATGCCTTCAAATAAGAATTTGTTTACAAGCAAAGGAGACCGAGATCATAGTGGGCCAAAGTGATAACTATGATATATCCTGGTATCTGTACACCATGTAAGGTGAGGTTAAAAGTGGTATACTGTCTTCGCTCTATAAACAATTGAATCAACACCCGCCTAGAGACATCTATTACTTAATGATGGTACTCGATATGAAATCCCAAACACACGTTGGTATCTGGCACGTTAGAACTCTTTTGGAAACTTCGTGGCTCGTCGAACTGTGTATTTAGCCTTTAATCTTATGACCTCTATATCCTTGATCTAAGAAAAATTCATTGTCCATACTTTGACTTGGTCACTACAACAGGGCATCAAACTTTACTCTACTCTTTACTAAAAGACCAATTCCTATCCAACGGATTTCCATAGAGCTGTGATTGATTGGAAACCATATTTTTTTTTGTAAAACTACGTGGCAAAATCCCTCACCAGACGAGTAATTGGTGGTCGCCGAGGTATGTTGGCCGACTAAAAGAGAGCTGGTAAGTTCGAAACCTAGCTCTGACATCTCAAACTATGTGAAAAATTATTTATGTAGTCTTCTGGTTAAAGCTCTGGTAGCAATTGAATTGCCATGAAATGCTTAATAAATCTATCATTTGAAACCGAATCTGTATGCCCTAATTATGACTAAATGGTTGCAAAGGCCAATAAAGTAAGTACATACATACATAATTGGCCATTACAACACTTCAGTTAGGTTTACGACCTAGTTTCCCTAGTCGCCGTAGTCTAGTAGGTAGTGCGTTGGCTTATTAGAAGTAAAATCCAGGGTTCGAGCCCCAGGCTAGATATCAGAACAAAAAAAAAGTATTTCTTCGGCGACTACCTCTCAGTAGATTTCTGGCAAAAACTCTAAGAGTAAACAAAAATTGCCATGAAAAGTTTCTCAAAAATCTGTCGTTCGGAGTCGACTTTAAACTGTAGGTCCCGCCACTTATGTATAAAAATTAACACACACAACATAAGTGGTGTGAGAAACTAGGTCGTAATAAAGTAAGTGAGATAAACGATTACACCGCTTAAATGGCGTGAGATAGTAGCAATACGGGTGATATTATGCGAAAACATAAAATCGTAATCTGAATCAAAGATTGGAAGCCACAAGGTACCAACCGAATGGGAAGGGAACTGTTCTCAGAGGGAAGAATCAGAAGACGACGTTAAGCAATTTAAAAAATTATATGTACTTTCTTTCTGAATCAAAGTACATATCAGCGATCAGCAATGGATCGTTTTTTCGCTACTCATAAGCACTCATGAAATTTTGAATATAAGTGAGTCAACAACATTGAAATTTAACTATGTACTCTGCTGATTCATTCATACTTACTACAATGTTGATTTCTAAGTACAGGTTGCAATGAGTATAAGTACAAAGTTGACATCAAACTCATACCATTCGAGTGACTCGAATCATTCATCACAACTTACAGTCATAGTCGTTGTTGAATTTACAAAAAGAGAAAACAGACACATAAGCAAAAAAGACAGAGCAGCAAGCAGAGAAAACACACAACCTTCTAGAGAATATTTTAGTGTTCGTACGCGATTCATACTTAATTTGTGCATATATTGAGTTATGTATAGTCAAAATCAACAACAACATCAACACGTATGATGTTAAGTATGAAGTATGATGAGTACTTCAAACTTTGAATATGAATAGAGGTTCCATGATATTAAAGTAAGTATGAATGCATATCAGAGTATCAGAAATTATGAGTATGATTCGATTCTACTCATCTTTTTGAATACTCATTGCTGAAGTCTGCTCGCAACACCCCCAAGGAATACAAGGAAAACACATACCTATCTGTCTAGGCAATATATCACCGTCAATAAACTTTTAATTGTTTTCCTTTTATCTTTCGATAATTAAATATAAAATTTCGATAAAATTTTGCTATAAAATTGAGCTCTTTTTATATAATTTTCTTAATGTCTTGTATTAAGAACTTAATTAAGGCCATAAAATTGATGTCTGCCTGGAAAACAACTGCTTTTATGAGTATTATTATGGGCCCCACAACAAAATCCCTCAAATCCAATTCACAAACATAAGTTTTCTTTGAAAAGCTCATAAAATCGGAAGATTTTTTTTTTTTTTTAAACATGCAATCAAGACTTGTGTGGATTATATTGAATTCAAAAATGAAATAAAAAACACAATGTTTTCCTTGGATTTTATTAATTAATAACAATACGAACTAATAAAAAATAAGAATATTAAGGGATTATTAAAACGAATATTAAATATTAATCGCTTTACCAGCACAAAACAATACATTTGTATTCATAAAGAAAAAATCTTTTGAATTGAAAAACAAAACATTTTTCTTGTGTCGCTTGGTTGATGATTATGTTTTCATAGATTTTCTAAAATAAATTGACACGATTTTTGTTTTCATTTCATGACTGCCCCTACTACTCTTCTGCTCCAACATATAAAAAATTAAAGTTTTTTTATTGAAAATATTTAGAAAAGTTTTTAAAAACATTTTATTATCGACTCCTCATCCATTCGTTTAAGATCACCACGATCATTGTAATCGTTTTACATACATGTGTAGCGTAACGTATTATAAAAACAATCGAACATAAAATTACATTCGAAAACTGATGTTAATGACGAATTAAAATTTTATATCATTATATAGGGTAACCATTAACATAACAAAATATCCGCATAACTGCGGATTGAACCACTAATTACCCGAATTATTGGTTTTATTAATAACAGTGGATAGTTCTGACAAAGGCTTCCAGACTAGGTAGGTAGGTTGGAGTGGTAGCTTTGATAACAAAAGCTTACTTGAGCACACATAGCGGCCCGTTGTGATGCCACGGGTAAACGCCAAGATCAAGACCAAGTTCCATCAACTAGAAGTTGATCAGCACAAGGGCTGTACATTAAAAGCACGACTACCCTACGCTGGTAAACCGGCCCGAAAGTTTGTTAAACGGAAGCTATTTCTTGACATCAATGGATGATAGCTCCGTCAAGCTGACAAGAATTGTAGAGCCAAATAGCCATCTCGCAAAAGATGTGCATTGACACAGAAAGTGGATAACAGTCTCATCTTCTTCAGCCGATCTGCACCCACGGCCGAAGTCGTTAGATGGGAGCTGCATTCTTTCTTTCTTTGTAGTCGCCGTAGTCTAGTAGATAGTGTGTCGGCTTATTAGACGTAAGGCCACGGTTCAAATCCCAGGTCAGACATCAAAATGAAATTTAAAAAAATATTTCTTCGGCGACTTCGCCTCAGCAGATTTTTGACTAAAACTCTGAGAGTAGAAAGTAAAATTGTCATGAAGAGTTTCTCAAAAGAGTAGAAAATAGAATTGCCATGAAGAGTTTCTCAGAATTCTATCGTTCGGAGTCGACTTTAAACTATAGGTCCGCCATCATGTATAAAATTAACACACACAACATAAGTGGTGTGAGAAGCTAAGTCGTAATCCTGACTGAAGGGTTGTAATGACCAATTATGTATGTCTTCTTTCCACGTGTCTTCCCATAACACAATGATCTGTAAGCATGGTCACTGTAATCGAAATGATGTTACGATCAAGTACGAGTAACTGGTTCGTGCGCATTCCATCCATCGAGGGCCAAGTAAGTCAAGCGGTGGAGCAGGACCCCTCATTGACTCAGGAGAGGTTGGCCAACTTAACCGAGGTAAGTGGCATACTCAAGTCGTTTGACGAGCATCCCAGAAGGAGTGCCCCAGCCTTGGCGAGCTCGTCGACTCTGGAGTTTCCCGGAATATATGCCCAGGGACCCAGACAAGTGAGACAATGAAATGCTCAGAAAGAAGGTCAAGACAGCGGCGATACGCCCTAACAATCTTGGAGTTATTCATAACGCTCGGCAGAGATCTTATAGCAGCCTGACTATCGGAGAAAATTGAGATGCGGGTGAAAGGAGCACCGTTGACGAGAAACCATTGAGCAGCCCGGTAGATGGCCATTATTTCCGCCTGAAAAAAGCTACAGACTAGCATAACTTAACTTAGTGCTTAAGATGAACGTATATTGTCTTGAGAAAATGTGTTCTTAGGCGCCACTGTATGCATTAAGACTGTGGCGAGGTAGACTGTAAATGAATAGTCTTTCTGAGTCATCAGCCCATATACAGGATTATATTGCTCACGAATTACATGAGACCCAATATCGCCTGTGATAAGCTATACGGTGTTACATATTCATCAGATAACACTAAAATGGAAGTTATGTTCACTTGATTACTTATCAGTCATTACAACCCCTTATCTAGGATTACCACCTATCTTCTCACTCCACTTATGTAGTGCGTGAGAATTTTATACACGAGTGGTGGGACTTACAGTTCAAAAGTCAACTCCAAATGATACATTTTTGGGAAAATTTTCAAGGCAATTACTTTCACAGATTTTGCCAAAGGAAATATTTTCTTTTCCTTATATTTTGTTCTGTTCGAGATATCAGAGCTGAGGTTTGAACCACGACCTCTCGTCTAATAATCCCTTACGGCGACCTCTCGCGCCTTATCCACTAAAAAACCATATTAATGGTAATATCACGCCGTAAATCCATCTCGGTTTCCTATTTTTCTCTGTATTTTGGTATGTTTTTTGAAATTTTTTTAAAGTTAATCGCTTTAATTAATTAACAAGAATACGGTAGAAGAAATTAAATTTATTAATTTATTTATTAATTCAATTGAAAATAAAAAACGCAATTTATCATCACACTATGTGGTGGCTAACGAGATAATCATTGGCAATCACTAGGCTGATTAGACAATAGATGGTGCTCTCTCTATAAAGGTGACAATTAATTTTGCTGAAGGAAAAAAATTATTTTAAATTCTGAAAATAAATTATTTTAAATAAGTTTTCAACGAATAAGAAAAGGAAAGAAAAGAAAAGAATGGAATATAAAAAATCAAAATCAGCGGGATATCCATTAGACTAAAAATATTGGATTTAATTTTTTCAACGATACTACGTTTTCACTTTATTTTTATTCAAGAGAAACGAAAATATTTCATATTTAGAAACGACTTTATTATACCCTATACTGCTCCTAAATAGTTGCCATAGACGTAAAGTCACGGTTCAAATCCCAGGTCAGACATCAAAACGAAAATATAAAAAAAAAAATATTTCTTCGGCGACTTCCTCTCAACAGATTTCTGGCAAAAGGTCTGAGAGCAAATAGAAAATTGGCATGAAAAGTTTCTTAAAAATCTATTGTTCGGAACCGAATTTAAACTGCAGGTCCCGCCACTCATGCTTAAATATAACACACACACAACATAAGTGGTGTGAGAAACTAGGTCGTTATGCAGACAAAAGGCTTGTAATGACCAATTATGTACGTATACTGCCCATATGATGATTATGAATCAACTTTCGTTTCAAATTTTTCAATGCAATAAGGCTACATTAGACGAGAGTTCTGAGTTCAAAATCCAGTTCTAAACCAAAGAAATAATTAAAAAAAAGTTTGTTTTTATTCTGGGAACTCTTCAGTCAATATCTTTAAAAAAAAGTAGCCTCGGAAAAGCTTTATAAAGCTCATTGGTACGAAATTAAAGCCGCTTAAAGTAGCTGTACTATAATCCTTACTAAAACGGTTGTGCTAGCCTGGCACAGTCAATATTACCATTCACCCACATGCTGGATAGATCCAGCGTGTGATCTTAAAGCGGAGACCGCATGTGGATCCAATGTCTGTGAAGATAAATTCGAATTTGAAAATCCAAGACGCAATCCATAATATTTAGCAGCGCCACATTTGACGTTAACAGAGCAAAATTTCCTCTTAACAGAAAAAAATTTGCCCTTAACAGAGCACTGTTAGCTGTTTAACAGTACCAATCTGAACAAGCCTCCTTGCTTAGGAGCTAGGTCTATGAGTACCATACTATATGCAAAGGAAGGTTCCAAGGCCTCTTAATATAATCAGCAACAGGGTCACATACAAAGCGATATGGTATTGAGAAAATTGGCTTTGAAAATATAAATTTTTTGGTTGAAAATTCTCTAGAAGATCAGTGGCCATTTTGGAACATATAAGAAATAGTACACCATACAGTCTATATGCAAATGGTAGTCCAAAGGCTCCTCTTTCGAAGGACCTGGAAGCTGGAATAAGAAAATGACCGTTTTCCAGCCGCACCAACCATCCTATACATTTTACCACTTTGTCAATAGTCTACAATAATTAAAAAGTAGACGACTGATCTACTTCTTGCCACTGTTAAACAGCTAACAGTGCTCTGTTAATAGCAAAGTCTACCCTGTTAGAGGCAAGAAGTGGCTTTGCTAAAAGTGTGGATTTGCGTCCTTGGTTGTTAAATTCGAATTTAACTTCACACACATAATATTACCTACTAGACAAAGTTACACACAGCCGCAAAAGTATACATACGGTTAACAAATTTCAGAAATTTTTTAACCAATCCGTTTTCGTTGAAAGTCTTTATAATTGTCTGACATCTTTTTTCGATTTTAAGACGGACTTTTGCATTGGTTCAGAAATTTGTGAAATTTGTTAATTGGATGTATACTTTTGTGGGCCTGTGCAGGGCCACAATTCAGTTCAATTTCAGAAATTTTTTAACCAATGCAAAAGACCGTCTTAAAATCGAGGAAACTATAAAGATTTTCAACGAAAACGGATTGGTTAAAAAATTTCTGAAATTTGTTAACCGTATGTATACTTTAGTAACTGTGTGTATATTTTGACTCTTTGTATATTTAAATCAGAATTCCGTCTTTAGTATCCTATAATGTAACAAATGTCTGCATAAAGCCACTAGGCCGACCCCTGGATTTAATGATAGTGCGTTGAGAATAAAAATGAAAAAAAAGAGAAACAAAGACATTTTGTAAGACAGAACATAAATCAATTAAATTAAAATCTTATGCTAATCAGATTTTAGATTATAAACCGACAGACATACAAACAACAAATTTTAAATTAAAAAGAAAAAATACAAGAAAGAAAGAAAAACATTTTAAAATTTATTAACATGGCAACAGCCATACAAATAGCCAAAAACCAAACGGTTGGGGCTTTTCGTCTGAGAATAACACGGAATTTTTAAGTTTTTTGAAATACAAACAAAAAAAATATGATTTATTGTGAATTTCATTTAATTAGTGACTATTTATGACTGTTGTTGGCAAAAATTTCAAACAAAAAAAAAAAAGGCGAATGAAAAAAAAAACATGATGAAAAATTAAAAGAACTTGTTGATGACCTTTTCAAAATTTATTTTATTTTTCGTTTCTTACTTTCTAGTTTTTGACAGTTTTGTGGTGAACAGGTTGCTTATGAATTATAAAAATGAATTATTTAATCCCACATGCATACATATGTATGAATAATAATAAGCCAATGCGCGCCAATATTGTCACCAAAAAAAAAAAGAAAAAAAAATATTCTTTTCAATTTGCAATCATAATTTAAACATTTTTTCTTTCTACTTTATTTGCAATTCTTTATGATTTAGATGATGCTTTCTTATGGTCCTATTGTTTGTCTAGGAAAACAAAAGTATTTACCACTAAACTGAATAATTCCGTTGTAATATCATATTTCCTGTTTTATTATTAAAAAAAAAAAAAAAGATTAAAAATCTTGCACTATGGCGTAAACATCTCGCCTTTGGGTGTGGAAATTAAATCAAATATTAAAGCCAAAAAAATACATATGCCCCTATTCACTCAATGTCGTGTTTCTGATCAGTTGCCTTAAAGAATTTTAAAAGAAGTTATCCTTTCCAATATCTCGGAAATCTGTCACTTAGAGTCGACTTTAAACTGCAGGTCACTGCATTCATGTTTAAAATTAACACACACAACATAAGTGGTGAGAGAAACTAGGTTATAATCCTGACTACAGGGTTGCAATGATCAAATATTTTCATAAATGAGTGGCGCCGATTAATGTCGGCTCTGAACGAAAAATTTTTGATAAACTTTTCATGGCAATTTTATTTACTCTTAGAAATTTTGCTAGAAGACTGCTGAGAGAGGAAATCCCCGAAGAAATATTTTTCAATTTTTTTTTTCAGATCTCTAACCCGGGATTTGAACCACGCTATCTTGTTTGGAAGGTTACACACTTCAACTAAAAAACCTACGGGTTATTACTTCAACGTTATAACTCCTGCAATAAAAACTTGGCGTTTAGTACTATGTTCAGATATGCACTTGTATTGAGTCAGTATTCGGTTTATTGACTACAATATTTTAAGTGTTCAGACCTAATAATACAAGCAGTTCAGCTGCTTATTCAATATCCATTTGACAGCTGGTAAACAAAACAGCTGGTTGTTTCAACAACATTAGTTTTATTCTGTTTTGTTTTTTTGTTTGTCGTTGTTGACATTTGGGATATTCGGGGATTGGATATTCGGATAAATATAATATGCGCACTGAACATACTTATGACAATGCTGCATTTAAGTTTTACTCAATATTATGACAATTTGCGTATTTATTGCGCAATAATTAATTGAAACTTTATGTAAAATTTTGAGCTCAATAATGGCGTTTATTGCCATTTACGCAATAAAGGTGTATATCTGAATACCGTATAACCCAATATATCAACCTTTGGCCATATTTTTGAAATCAAGAAAAAGGTGTTAATATACATATTCGTCAGTCGCCGTAGTCTAGTGGTTTATTACGCTGGAGGCCTCGGTTCAAACACCAGGTCAGACATCTTCAACAAAATGAAAATATTAAAAAAATATTTCTTCGGCAACAGCCTCTCAGCAGATTTCTGGCAAAAACGCTGAAGACAAAAATAAAATTGCCTTGAAAAAGTCTCTCAAAAATCTGTCGTTCATAATCGACTTAAAACTATAGGTCTCGCCACACATATATAAAATTAACAAAAATGAGAAGCTAGATCGCAATCCTGACTGAAACTCCTTTGGAATCTGATTCAACATTTCGCTTCACTAACCTAAAATCTTAACACTTTACAAAATGTTCACATTCAATCGTATACGGATCAGAGATCAGCAATGAGTATTCAGAGAGATGAGTAGAATTGAATCATACTCATAATTTCTGATACTTATACGCATTCATACTTAGTTTAATATCATGGAACCTCCCGTAGTCATATCCAAAGTTTGAAGTACTCATCGTACTCATACTTAACGACATTTATGATGTTGTTGTTGATTTCGACTCTCCACAACTCGACATATAAACTAGTATGAATCGCGTACGAACACTAAAATACTGACTTGAAGGTTTTCTCTGTCTTTATCGCTTATGCGCCTGTCGAATCATTTATAAGTAAATATTATAAGTATTTCTTCTAAAGTTATGAATCAAACATATTTCGAATGGTATGAGTTTGATGTCAACGTTGTGCGCATACTCATTGCAACATATATGTATAGTTAACTTTCAATATTGTTGACTCACATACATAACATAATTGGTCATTACAACCCTTCAGTCAGGATTACGACCACTTATGTTGTGTGTGTTAATTTTATATATGAGTGTTATTTACTCTCAGAATTTTTTGCCAAAAATCTGCTGAGAGAAAGTCGCCGAAGAAATACATTTTGTATTTTGTTTCGATGTCTGGCCTGTGGCTCGAAGCCTGGCTTTACGTCTAATAAGCCAACACACTACCTACTAGACTACGGCGACCTCATTGTTGACTCACTTATATTAAAAATTTCATGAGTGCTTATGAGTAGAGAAAAAAACGATTCATTGCTGATCTTTGTCTTCTTGATTCCATCTTTTGACTTGATTTTGTTGCTATTTCTCTGGATTACACAATCAGATCTGTGATCTTTTAGATTTAATTTTTCACATTTACGATCTGTACACAGAATAGTAGTGTAAAAAATGTTAATGACAGAAGCTCCTTTATGATCTGATTTAACAAATTCAACTTCACTAACCTAATTTCTTAACGCTTTACAAAGTGTTTGCATTCAATGGTATACATTTATTAAGCTCGCGTTTCAATCTAGCTGATAAGATGTGAAGATAATGTTGATTTGTTTCTATTTTAAAACCAATTTTTAATTGCTATTCAACGTTGCTATTATCTTGAAACTGATGTTTTAATCACCTGTACATTAGCAGTTCTCTTACTCAGATTATAATTTATAATCTGAAACTCCCTCGGGCCTTATACATCATAAACAATTGTTTAAAACTATCAATTAAAGCCTCTTAATATTGACGTTTTTGTTTTAAACAAAAAACACATACACTCACACAGTTGTGAACATGGATACAAAAAGTACGCCTATTCAAACTGTCAATACTATTGACCATTAAAAGTTTTTATTTGGAAAGTTTATGCTAAAAAAACTAACAACAACAACAACAACTACAACTGAAACTAATAAAACTGGGGAGAAAAAATCACCGTTATTTAAAGTAAAAGAAAAATAACGCAAATGACGGTAAATATAATAGACAGACAGACAGACAGACAGACAGACAGCGACCTATGAACAGAAACTAAATGAAGGCAAATATTAGCACGTTTTAATATTTGACAAACTGTCAAGAAATTGACGCTTAACTTGACACAGAAAAAAAACATGACAGACATACAGGTGGACAGACGGTAAAAGAAAAAAACGGATGAATGTTGTTTAAATGGATGGATGGACAGACAGACGAACGAGTTAAATGTTAGTTTTTGGGCCAAATGAAATCGCTAACCCAGCGAGACAGACAGACAGACGTATGAATGAATGGAATGGAATGGAATGGTCGTCGATCGTATATAAACAAAACTATTGTTTGTATGACTATTAAAATAATAATAAATAAATGTATGGAGTTTTTTATTCAGTAGTTAGAAAGCTAAAACAACAACAACAACAACAAAAACTAATATAACATAGAAATAAAGAAAAAACCAGCAGCAATATAGAAAGCAAAGAAACTGTCCGACAAACAACAACGAATATGCAAACACACTATTTGGCCCATTATTCGGCTAACCATGCGCAGAATAATGTTTACCTTCAGTGTTCCTATTGATTTCGTAACTCTTATGATAACCTGGAATAATTTTGTATATTTGAGTTTGTGGCACTATATCTCAATTAAGCGTACAGTGAGTGTCAAAAGAAACTGTACACTAAAAAAAAATATAATGGGTCCGCCATCCAACGTGTGCTTCAACTAGTGCTTATTTCGTGAATGGTATCACTTAACTCATGTCTGATTTGACAGATAATTGGTTTCATCCTTCCACTGAACGAATATGGACCATCCAATGCGTTTTCGCTTCGCTAAGTAGGCCTGCGATCGACTTACAGAAGATGCCGATTTTGGCAAAAAAATCATCCTTCCAGTTGAAGTTCATTTTGATCTTGGCGGGTATGTAAACAAGCAAAATTGTCGCATTTGGGACACAGAAAGCCGCACGCATACATTGAAAAAAGCCGACGCACCCAAAACGAGTCACTGTTTGGTGCGGATTTTGGTCCAGAGGCATAATTGGGCCATTTTTCTTCGAAAATGAGCAAGGAGTGGTCGTTACAGTCAATGGCAATTGTTATCGGGCCATGTTGAACAAATTTCTGTTCACAAAAATTAAAGAGGAGGATATTGGCAACATTTAGTTTCAACAGGACGACACTACGTGCCACACAGCCGAAGCTACACTCGATGTTTTGCGCCCTGTTTTTGAAGATCGCATTATCAGCCGCAGAGCTGATGTCGTTTGGCCACCTCGGAGCTGCGATTGGACACACCGTTGGGCTATTATTTGTGGGCTGCCGTCAAAGATAAGTGTTACGCCGACAAGCCAGAGACAATTGACGCTTTAAAGGATAATATTCGTGAAGCCATTGGTGAAATACAGCTGCACACAATCGATAATGTACTTAAAAATTGGACCGATCGTGTAGGCTACTGCGTGGTCAGCCGATGCAGTCATTTGAATGAAATTATTTTCCATTATTAACCGGAAGGATTGTACCTTCAAATAAAAAAAGAAATTTGAGAAAATATTCAGTAGTTTTTTTTTAAAGCATTTTAAAAAAACAAAAAGTTATTTGGCGGACCCTTTACTACACAGCGGCGAGTGTTATGTACATATGTAAATACGGCAGTTACTATTGGCCCACAAAATATGAACTCCAGGTCAGACATCTCCAACAAAATGAAATACGAAAAGGTATTCCTTCGACGACTTCCTCTCAAAAGATTTCCTGCAAAAGCTCGGAGAATAAATAATAAAATTGCCATGAAAAGTTTCCCAAAAGTCTGTCGTTCCAAGTCGATTTTAAACTGTAGGTCACGTCACTCATGTATAAAATTAACACACACAACATAAGTGGTATGAGGAACTAGGTTGTAATCCTGACTAAAGGGTTGTAATGACCAAATATTTATGTCTGCAGCCTACTAGGTAGTGTGTGGACTTAATAGGCTCAGCTTAGGCATTTCGAATAAAGCGGCGGCTTCCTCTCAGTAGAGGAATGTGCAATTCATCTAAGGTATGGCAACACAGATGAGTATAGACCCTGATTATGGATCGAAAGATAGAATTTTTCGTAACAAAAGCTTCATAAAGTCTTATCGATCATACTCATCTTACTTGGACATGTAAAATTTTACCCATTTCCGGAAATGAAAAAACCCAAGCATAGATAGAGTCTTGAAAGACTAAAGAGACTAAAGTGTGCATCAATAAAAAAGAAAACTTCGCGGCTGTATCACCCAGTTCCCATAAGAAGTGCTTTAAGGGATGGTAAAAATGTTGGATGTTCGACTAAAACCGAAGAGAAGTAATTTTTAAAAAATCTTATCCATTTGATGCTTAGCAAAGAAACCATACTCAAACTTCTTTAACAACCCGACAGTTTGTTGCGAACATTACAACCAACCAGGCACACCCACACGATTGCAGGTTATATCATCGGCGGCTATAATATCGTATTCTTTTGTGATTTGCATGGCATGGCCATATAATAGAGTTTTGGAGCGAACATAGGAAAAATGAAAGAAAATTTACACCTAAAACAACAACAACAACAAACAAACAAATACAAAACTGAAAACTACCGTTAAAAAACCTCATACATACATACATATTTACTTTTATATCATGGCTTAGGCAACAACAACTATTGACCAGTAGTGAACAGTAAAGCAACAACAAAAACAAAGAAATATTAATACATCGACAAATACATGCTAAAAACTGTGTTCAATACTCAGGAGTAGTCATGTTGTTGTTTTTGTTTTTCTTCTCTCTTTTCATACAGTGATTAGGTCTTGTCTGTGGATTATTTATTTAGTAAAGTGTAGGTACCCAGCGCTTTAATTTTTTTGTGTTTTTAACTTCTGTGTACAGCGTTTCTATTTTTTTTTTGTGAAATACTGTGTATATTTATTTAAGATTTTCATACTATCGTTTACATACCCTACAGGCGAAATGGAGAAGCATGTGTTGTGGCTAGAAGATCTCCAGCTGAGTTCCATGTAGATTTTAAATACGTTATAACCTTAATTACTGAATACATACATATGTATGTATGTATGTATGTTTTGTGTTTTAAATTTTTAATATTCAAATAAGTTTACTTAATAGTATTAAAAAGGCATGTCTGGGATAAATTATAAAATTCATGCCTGGTATAATGAATTTCATAAGACATAAAATCAATGTACTAAGGCCAGTCGAACTTGCAAGAGGCGGAGTATTAAAAAATTTCGTTCTAAAGAACTTATAAATATGGAAATAAGGTCCAGACAGCACAGTTTAAAAAAACGAGTTAATCATGCTTAAAACTTCAGAAAGTTCTTTAAGGCTCAGATAAATATTTTCAAGGTAGAATCCGATTTCAAATCTTCGCAACAAACAAACTTCGACTCTCTTAATACGCTTTTAAAGCATACAAAAATTTAGGTAGACAGTAAGGCATCTGTCTGATAACTCACTTTCTCTTCAGTAAGTTATATTCGCTCTTTTATTAACAAACTCAACAACCTAGTCGCGCGATAGGTACCGAACCCATGTGTGAAGATAAATTCGAATTTTAAAATCTAAGACGCAATCCATACATTTTAGCAGCGCCTCATTTGGCATTAACAGAGCAAAATTTTCTCTTAACAGAACAAAATTTGTCCTTAACAGAGCACTGTTAGCTATTTAACAGTATCCATCTGAACAAGCCCACTTGTTTAGGAGCTAATTTTAGGACATATACCAGGTCTATGAATACCATATCGTACTCAAAGGTAGGTTGCAAGGCCTCTTAATATAGTTAGCAACATAGTCACATATAAAGTGACACGGCATTGAGAAAATATCCAAAATATCAATTTTTTGCTTGAAAATTCCCTAGAAGATTAGTATGGATACATACATACATCCTTTTTTAGGATTACGACATAGCTTCTCACACCACTGTGTGTTAGTTTTCTACATGAGTGGCGGGAACTACAGTTTAAAGTCGTCTCCGAATGACAGATTTTTTGAGAATCTTTTCCTGGCATTTTTATTTCACACTCAGAGTTCTTGCATGAAATCTGCTGAGAGGAAGTTGTCGAAAAAATATTTTTTCATATTTTCGTTTTAATGTGTGACCTGGGGTTTGAACCGAGGCCTGACATCTAATAAGCCAACACGCTACCTACTAGACCACAGCGTAAAGTATGAATATCACATATAAAAACTCCTTTAGAAGTACCTGAGCTTCAGTTCTATGGAAGGACAACGTAAAAAAAGTGCAAGACTTACCACACAATTCAAGCCTCTGTTTTTCAGTATAGGATCGAGGCTTTAACAGTTGCCCAATAATATTGTTACGTTTTTATAACAAAATAAATTTGTGTTTAGTTTTAATGAAAATTCTTTATTCTTCGCACAATTCTGTGTGCCACTGTTCACAACTTGATGTAAACAACAACAATTGATTTGTTTGTTATTCCTCTGTTTACACCCTTTGCATAAACAAAAACAATTACTAGATAATTGTTCGACAGATCTTTGTAACGGAGATATTCAAACTTCCATTATTCTCTTCACACGCAACGCGTCTTCACACAAGACTGACTGAATTTTTACTTACATTGCCTACTTTGTCTTGCCTTTTATATGCCAACGTAAACAGTCTGATGAATGATCCTGAAGTCGAATGTTAGTGGCTTCGCCTTCTCGAGATCTCCATAAATGTAAACATAGTTGTTTCATTGCCGTTTGCGTATTTGTTTACATTGTTTCTTGTTCCATTTTTGTTTACTTGTTTATCCCCCTTTTTACTGATGTTGTTGGTATTTTTGTTTACTTGTTTATAATGTAAACAAGTTCATTGTTTTTGTAGCTTTTGTTTATCATTTTAATGTTAAACGATGTAACACCATTTTCATTTTCGTAACAATATTATGTCAAATAACACGCATAGCCTTTCATTTTTCGCAGCATGTTACAAAGTCGTTTTATATCCAAGAAAAGATTTCTCATACAAACGTAAATATTTTCGAACATTTTGAAACTGAACACTTTGACAGAAACAAACATAAGTCAAGTACTTTTCTTAACTGATTGATAGATAGTTGACTCTCTATTGTAAATGTTTGTTATTTATTTGGAAAATGTTTTTCTATTTCTATTTAAAATCAGTTAAAAATAAAAATAAAAAACCCAAAAAAAAATTCAATACAAATCATAACAGTACCGTGATATTTTTTATTTCTTTTTCTTCTAACCAAAAAAACTACCTGCAATTTATGCAGAAAAATACGGAAAAAAATGCTGGTGTTTGTTAAAAAACGCTGGTCCTATATGCTGCTGGTCATTTATGAAAAATTCAACAATTTTGTGTTTTGAAATCGAAACTTAATAAAGTGATGGTAATTTTTTTTCTCTTTGTTTTGTTTTGTTTAAGAAAAGGCATTTAAAAGTTCACTTTACAACAGTAGCTGTCATTCAAAATTGTTATCTTGAGAAATATCGCGTTATTTTCTTAAAATCACTCATCAGAAATTCAAATTTTTACAAGTGAGTCGTTGTCCATGCTTGAAGTGTTTGATTTGTAATCAATATTGTTTTGACTGGAATATGAAATTGATTTCGTAAGAAAATTTTTTAAAGAAAAATTTGAATTTTAAATCAAAAAAAATTTGGTGAAAGATTAGCATTTAAAATTATATGTGCTTGGGGTCTATGAGCGAGCGAGCAGGCATTCCTATAAAACTGTTAATAAAAATTAACATATTTTCCCGGGGGATTATTACATTCAAACTGATTTGTTTATGACTTTCCACACAATATTGTATTTAAGCATCGTACTCATTAAGGTACTAATATTTTGAATATACTTACGCGAGTATTGTTTACAGAAACTTAATTTGCATAAACGTTAAATAATATGCAGTTTTATTACCATTTTTTTTGGGCTTGCGAGGCTTATGGCTTCTAGACTAATCTCTGTGGGAGATTCATTTCTAAAAAATTTTATTTTATTGGATGTAAAAAATTTGTTTCATAAACTTTCTTGCCTTGTCTTCTGAAACAATAATTTAAATAAACGGTTTAACTCTTCTATTGTGTACCAGTGGACTGCCCCTCAAGTTGAGTTTATGGGAAAGCTAGTGAGCGGAAAGACAAACGATCAATAACACGGTAGGAGCAGTAAAATATCCCACCCAAAGTGTAAGCAGTTGAACAGGATCAATTCGAAGAGGACCCAAAGAAGACACGAATCAAGCGTTTTATTTTACTTACATACATACATAATTGGCCATTACAACCATTCAGACAGGATCACGACCTAGTTTCTCACACCACTTATGTTGTGTGTCTTAATTGTATACATGAGTGGTGGGAACTTTATTTTAAATTGTCACGTTTTCACCTTTTAAAAACGTTACGTAAAAATAAATTTGTGTTTAGTTTTAATTCAAATTCTTTATTATTCACACAATTCTGTGTACCACTGTTCAAACTTGATGTAAACAACAACAAGTGCTTTGTTTGTTATTCCTCTTTGCACTCTTTTGCATAAACAATACCAATCACTAAGCAATTATACGACAGATCTTTGTAAAGGAGATCTTCAAGCTACGATTACTCTCTTCAAACACACTGCGTCATCACACAAGACTAACTGAACTTTTACTAACTCCGTTACCTGCTTTGTCTTGCCTTTTATATGGCAACGGGAACTATAGGGTCCGCCAAATAACTTTTTTTTTTAAATGCTTTAAAAAAAACTACTGAATATTTTCTCAAATTTCTTTTTTTATTTGAAAGTACAATCCTTCCAGTTAATAATGGAAACTAATTTCATTCAAATGGCTGCCTCGGCTGGCCATGCAGTAGCCTACACGATCGGTCCAATATTTTAAGCACATTATCGATTGTGTGCAGCTCTATTTCACCAATGGCTTCACGAATATTGTCCTTTAAAGCGTCAATTGTCTCTGGCTTGTCGGCGTAACACTTATCTTTGACGGCACCCCACAAATAATAGTCCAACGATGTCAAACCACAGCTCCGAGGTGGCCAAACGACATCAGCTCTGCGGTTGATAATGCAAAACATCGAGTGTAGCTTTGGCTGTGTGGCACGTAGCGCCGTCCTGTTGAAACCAAATGATGCCAATATCCTTCTCTTCAAATTTTGTGAACAAAAATTCGTTCAACATGGCCCGACAACGGTCGCCAGTGACTGTAACGGCCACTCCTTGCCCGTTTTCGAAGAAAAATGGACCAAAATCCGCACCAAACAGTGACTCGTTTTGGGTGCGTCGGCTTTTCAATGTATGCGTGCGGGTTTTCTTTGCCCCAAATGCGAAAATGTTGCTTCATCTGAGAAGACGATTTTTTTTTTTTCCAAAAACGGCATCGTCTGGTGTATTTTTTTATTTACGGCCTTACGTCTAAGGAGCCAACACATTGCCTACTAGACTACGGCGACTATCTTACTTGACTTACTTAATTGGTCACTACAATCCTTTAATCAGGATTACAACATAGTCTGGATTACAACGTAGTCAGGACTACAACCTAGTCAGGATTACAGCATAGTCAGGATTACAACCATCCATGTTGTGTGATCTGCGGGAAATACGGTTTAAAATAGACTCCGAACGACAGATAATTTTCATAGCAATTTTATTTACTTTCAGAGTTTTTAGCAGAAGACTGCTGAGAAGAAATCCCCAACAGAAATAATTTTACGTATTTCATTTTGCTCGATATGTTTGAGCTGTTGTTTGAACCACGGCCTTATGTGTAAGGAGCCAACACATTGCCTAATCGACTACAGCGACTTCAAACCGATTTAGTTTTCAACAATCAATGCAATAATGGTAGGATATGTATGAAAGAACTTGTCTGCTTGATGCCTTTTGGAATTCTTCCATTCACTGTACGTTGTTTGATGGACCATAAGTTTTGAGAGAATCTTTTAAATTTTTTTGCTACAGAGTAAGCTCATATGCACACCTTCATACTAACATCTATATCTAACGTCATTGAGTTATAAAACCTAAGAATATTAGATTTATTTGGATATTCATGAGCAAAATAAAACAGAAACACTTCTGTTCAAACACAATACCAACTGAAACTGATGTTTACAGCAATCAGTCTGCAATTCTTACTCAATTCAACACATCATTTGACCTACAAAAAGAAAACATGGAAGGCAGGCAGGCAGGCAGTTTAATATTTGTTGCGGTTTTAATAATGGGGGTCCCAAACGATAAAGAAATTGAAAACAAAATGTTCATTTAATGAACATGTATCCACAATGAAATGCAACAATGAAAGCCAACATAAACAGAACAGAATACAACACACATTATTTAGGTTGGCCTGTAGGTTGGTTTGGTTGGTTGTTTCCTTGTCATGATACAAGCAAGTATCTGCTGGAACTCTGCATCTTTCTTTCAACGTCTTCTTCTCTTATGATGGTCAAGCTTGGTCTCTTTGCTTAGTTATTTTTGTATTTGAAAGTTCATACGTTGATAATGAACTCAAGAAATTTTGGATTTTCGTCTTGTTGTCGTTGCTGACCAAAAAAAAAAAAAGAAACCCCAAATAAGATTGCGGACATGTGATGGTCAGTCAAATGGCCCGGGGGAAAAATGTGTTAAAAAACAATTTAATGCGTGTTTAAGGAACAACAACAAAAAGCGAAAAAAACAACGAAATTTTAAAAAATTGCAAAACAAAACACACTCATTTATGCCAGAAAGAAATAACATCACATGGTAATAACAACAAATAAAATGTACAAACTTTCGCCAAAAACTCAAGTTTTTTTTCTTCTAATTTAACCCTTTAAACACAAGCACAAATAAATCTTACGTTACGCTACGTTTTTACCTTTTGAAAACGTTTAAAATATAAGCTCGTAGATTGCAAATAAAATAAAAATAAATTTGTGTTTGGTTTTAATTAAAATTCTTTTTTATTGGCACAATTCTGTGTGCCACTGTTTACAACTTGATGTAAACAACAACAATTGCTTTGTTTATTATTCCTCTGTTTATACCCTTTGCATAAATAATACCAATCACTAAGCAATTATACGACAGATTTTTGTAACGGAGATCTTTAAACCACAATAACTCTCTTCAAACACACTGAGTCATCACACAAGACTGACTGAATTTCACTCACTAACTTGCCTGCTTTCCATTGCCTTTTATATGGCAGAGTAAACAGTCTAACGAATGTTCTTGAAGGCGAGTGCTCATGACTTCTAACCGACCATCTAACGTTTTTTTTTCAACTAGTACTTATTTCGTGAATGGTAACACTTAGCTCATGTCTGATTTGACAGATAATTAGTTTTATCCTTCCGTTGAACGAATATGGTTGTGTATACGCTTGAACAACGCTGGGAAATATTGCGACATTACTTTAAAAATCATGGTAATGTTGCAGAATGTGTGCGAAAATTGCGTACGGATTTTGGAAGAAGAGAAGCACCGTCATCTCCGTATGTTCGTTATCTTGTGCAAAAAAGTGAAAGAACCTGGCATCCTCATCGATAAATAAAAGTGTGAAAAGCCAAAAACAGTGCGTACACCCGAGAATATTGCTGCTGTGGCAGAAAGTGTGCGTGAAGCACCATCAACATCAATTCACCGTCGTTCTCAACAATTGAACATTTCGGAGACATCATTGAGACGAATTTTATATAAAGACCTTGGTATGACGCCACACAAAGTCCAATTGGTTCAGGAGTTGAGGCCAATTGACCATCCAAATTTCGCTTCGCTAAGTGGGCCTGAAATCGACTTACAGAAGATGGTCATTTTTATCTTGGCGGGTATGTAAACAAGTAAAATTGTCGCATTTGGGGCACAGAAAACCCGCACGCATACATTGAAAAAAGCCGACGCACCCAAAAGGTGTCACTGTTTGTTGCGGTTTTTGGTGCAGAGGCATAATTGGGCCATTTTTCTTTGAAAATGAGCAAGGAGTGGCCGTTACAGTGAATGGCGATCGTTATCAGGCCATGTTGAACGAATTTTTGTTCACAAAAATTTAAGAGGAGGATATTGGCAACATTTGGGTTCAACAGGACGGCGCTACGTGCCACACAGCCGAAGCTACACTCGATGTTTTGCGCCCTGTTTTTGAAGATCGCACTATCAGCCGCAGAGCTGATGTCGTTTGGCCACCTCGGAGCTGCGATTGGACACCGTTGGACTATTATTTGTGGGGTGCCGTCAAAGATAAGTGTTACGCCGACAAGCCAGAGACAATTGACGCTTTAAAGGACAATATTCGTGAAGCCATTGGCGAAATACAGCTGCACACAATCGATAATGTGCTTAAAAATTGGACCGATCGTGTAGGCTACTGCATGACCAGCCGAGTCAGCCATTTGAATGAAATTATTTTCCATTATTAACCGGAAGGATTGTACTATCAAATAAAAAAAGAAATTTGAGAAAATATTCAGTAGTTTTTTCTAAAGCATTTTCAATAAAAAAAAAGTTATTTAGCGCACCCTTTAGAATTGAAAATATTCGCAAAGATCTATCCTATCACTTCTATTTTTGTTGTCCGAATACTTTTGTTGAATAGTGTAACATTTTATTTTCTTTATTTCATTTCCAATTCCCCTTTTAACGGGTTAATATTATAATGTTGCAACGTTAAGAACGTTCTAAGTTTTTTATTCTGTTTCAGCTTCTGTTATGGTGGCCAATCATCGATATCGATTCCTTTTTAGAGCCTGTATTTTGATACTTATCACAAGGTCTTCTTTTACTGGATTTCATATTATTTTCTTCTCTTCATTTTTTATTGTGTTTATTGTTGTTGTTTTATTAGACCTTAAAGGCTTTAATTAAATGCAAATTTAAGGCAACAAAACATTACAAAATGTCTACAAGTTATTCCCTCTGATATCCTCATTCAAATTTCGTTAATTTGTGTGTTCCTCCATACAGACTAAATGGATAACACTTTCAGGCCTATAAATTAGTATGACCAAAGAGAGAGAGAGAGAGAGAGAGAGAGAGAGAGAGAGGGAGTTAGTGAAGAAACGTCCAAAAGGTACACATTCGAGTAATATAAGACATGACAAGTTAGCAACAGCAGCCACCAACAACTGGGGGTAATAATTTCAATAAAGAACACAGCAAAGGATAAAGAAAATGCTTTTAAAAAAATAAAATTTGTATGCATTTATCACCAACTACTCTACGATAAATATAGAAGATACACGTATAGGCAGATATATTTGTTGTTTTGTTCTTCTCCTTTTGGAAATGCGATACTTTTTATTAATGAAGCATTAGAGAACCTTGAAAAAGTTAGTGGGGGCCTAAAGAAATAGGATATGTTTACCGCAGTAGGCTTTTTATGTCAGTCTAGCCCATAGGTTTTTTGAACTGTGGCCATAAGGTTTTAATTGCCGCAATTAACCTTTAAAGGTCAAATATAGATTCGTAAATATTTTTAAGAAATAATGCTTGCAAAAGTAAATCTGCACTCTACAGCGGGTTATTTACGTCCTGTTATTTAAAATGCTTCAAATGGATTTCGTCCTTCTATACAGAAGTCTATCAGAATTTTGCCAAGCCTATAATTCTCATTAAGTTCATAGTAAGAGAAGGAAAAAATTTCTAAAATCAAAAACAAAGACACGTGTTTAAGGTTTTAAGACATTATGAGTTCCATCCGATTACTATATCTACAGATGACGACCAGTGTTTAGAATTTCCTGAGGTATATTATTCTCCCAGAAGTTCTATGTGTTATTATTTTTTGTTTCTTTAACCGCTACCACTAAAATATCTCCGCCATCTGATTATTTATTTTCTCTGTTTCATAAACAAGTATTTCCAGTTTAATAAAAGCAATTGGGCCACTGTAGAAAGTTCTAAAACGACAGGGTTGCCATCTCTCTTTGGCTAAAAACAAAAGTTATCTGAAAAAGAAAATTTCGCTTAACGGCAACACAATTTGAAAAATTAGAATCTAACACAACTAATCCAACAACAAACAAACTACATGCGGTTGTGAAGTAAATCTGACGTTTAAGTAGTTTACAGATGATAGGAAATACTCGAAACAATCGAATCGATCGACGCCAACAAATTTCTAGAGTACTGACGTGGCTTGCGAAACAAAGGATAGCAATTGAAGAGCGTTTAACTGATTTCTTAGGAATAAATTGCTCATAAATGGTGGCATTTATCTCCCATAATAGTTCACATACATACATAATTGGTCACTACAACCCTTTTGTCTGGCTTAAGGACCTAATTTCTCACACCACTTATGTTGTGTGTGTTAATTTTATACATGATTGGCGGGAACTGCAATTTAAACGACAGATTTTTGAGAAACTTTTCATGGTAATTTTATTATACACTCAGAGTTTTTGCCAGAAATCTGCTAAGAGAATGACGCCGATGAAATATTTCTTCATATTTCGGTCTGACCTGGAGTATGAACCGTGGCCTCATGTCTAATGAGCCAACACACCTCCTACTAGACTGCGGCGACTTCACATATTCATCAACTTAACTAAGCGCGTGTCTAAGACGCAAGTTGTCAGAAATCTGCTGAGAAGAAGTCGCCGCAGAAATATTTTTTTCAGATTTCATTTTGTTGGAGTTGTCTGACCTGGGGTTTGATCCGTGGTCTCACGTCTAATAAGCTAACACACTACTTACTAGGCTGCGGCGACTACGTTATAGCTCACATAAGACTTTATTCAAGGATGGAAGGATGTATTGCAAAGAAGTGATTATTAACTAATCTGTAGACTGGTACATTATCTCGTGAGAAATTTGGCAATTCGAAGCATAATTCATCTCAAAGAAGATGTTTAGTTGTTGGTTGCTTTAGATGGTCCCCCACCCATTAGTGAAAGGACAATGCCCACTAGTGAATAATACTTTCACAAAAACCAACGTATAAAAGAAGAAGCTTGAAGTGTAAAAGGAGAGTACACCGAGAAATATCAGCATATTCCTTACCAATGCCAAAGACTCACACTGCAGATATTCTACGCTGATGTTTCTAATGCAATTTTTATGAAGGAATTGTTATCGTTTGCGCCAACACAATTAGCGTGTTTGTCTAAGTATAGTTGCCACCGCTTTGGATATATTTTTTCTCGATTTTTTCATAAGGTTTTCGGTGTGTTAAACTGAGACTAAGTTAGTCTAGAGATGGTAAGATAATAACAGGGAAATTTGATTCTATGTTCAGTAAGGGCCCAACCTAAGCCATAGATAAGCATTAGCGGCCGTTACATAAACTTTTAATTCCTCTCTCAGGCTATTTTGTTTTCTTTTTTCCATTTCTTTAATCATTTAATAGAGCAGCAACAAAATATCTCTACCATTTGATTATTTATTTTCTCTGTTTCATAAACAAGTATTTCCAGTTAAATGAAAGTCCACTATAGCAAGTTCTGGAATGGCACGGTTGCCATCTCTCTGTAGAAACAAAATCCTGTGCTGTATTTGGTGTAGTGAAGATGACTTTTAGTCATTGCAATGATTTTGATCTCGTTGTTATGTCTCTCTGAGGAAATAAAATATCTGGAGATTCCTAAATAGATTGTGCGTAGAAAATATGTGTAAAAATCGTTTCCTTCTCGGCCGCCTTCAAAGTAAAATTGCGCGGATTTGTATTCCATAATCATTGCATAAATAATGTTGTCAAAAGGGGCACAGAGATAAGAGCTGTCGAGTTATTGCCTTTCATTAGTTATTGGTTAGAATTTTACAAAGCAAATAAGCAGGAGGTTATAAGCCTAGTTCAGGTATAAAAAGTAATTCTTTGGAACAGCATTCTAATCAGTTGAGTTTAATTTATACGCGGTTATGATTATTGATTCGAGGACAAGACCTATGTTGCTTTTTTAAGCTGCTGCCATATCAATTGTTAGCAAAAACACTGCCTTTTAAACTCCATTTACGTGCCTTAGCTTGCTCATGACAGTATCTTGTGGATAATAAAGCGGAATATTAAACGGAAAAAACGATGAAGAAAGAAAACCCTACAGGGATTTTATTTTTAATATTCACGAAATGTATAATAAAATAATAAAAAGCGAAAAGGGTGTGAAAATACTAATTTCTAACGCTTACGAAAGATGTAAAAAATAAAAGAAGCCATACAAAGGTGTAAAAAAATTAAGAGATAAAAACCCATTAAAACATGCACAAAAAAAAAACATGGGGGGAATAAAGAGCGGCATATAATAATAATGTTTAGCACGATGAAAGAAGGAGCCGAGGCTTAAACAAAATTAATAAAAAAAAAGAAAACAGAAAACAAAAGAACAGGCACAGAACTTTAAACATAAAAGCCAGGTGCTGCCGATAATGCTGCAATTTGGATTAAAAAATTTAACATTAAAAATGTTTCCTTTTCAACTTGGGGAAGCTAAAGGGATAGACTTAATAGAAGCAATCTATAGGTGTGGAAGCATACTGTTTTAATAATTTACGATAATAGTGCTGAGGCCCTTAATTCAATGTGTGTAAAGATGGATTCGAATTTGAAAATCCAAGACGCATTCCATAAATTTCAGCAGCGCCACATTTGGCGTTAACAGTGTACAATTTTCTCTTAACAGGATAAAATTTGCACTTAACATAGCACTGTTAGCTATTTAACAGCATCCATCTGAATCAGCCTACTTGTTTAAGAGCTAATTTTGGGACAAAGACTAGGTCTATGAGTACCATACTATATACAAAGGAAGGTTCCAAGGCCTCTTAATATAATCAGTAATATAGTCCCATATAAAGTGATATGGTATTGTGGAAATTGGCTTTAAAAATATAAATTTTTTATTGAAAATTCTCTAGAATATATAGGAACTAGTACACCTACCCCACTATATGCAAATTGTAGTCAAGAGGATCATCTTTCAAACCGTGGTAGTGGAACACATATATAATTGGCCATTACAACCCTTCAGTCAGGATTATGGCCTGGCTTTTCACACCACTTATGTTGTGTATGTTAATTTTTTATACATGAGTGGTGGGACCTACAGTTTAAAGTCGATTCCGAACGACAGTTTTTTGAGAAATTTTTCATGGTAATTTTTATTTACTCTCAGAGTTTTTGCCAGAAATCTGCTGAGAGGAAGTCGTCGAAGAAATATTTTTTATATTTTCGATTTGATGTCTGACCTGGGGTTTGAACTCGAGTCTTACATCTAATAAGCCACCACACTGCCTACTAGACTACGACGACTATGGAAGTGGAATAGCTGGAATAATTTTGAGATTCGAGAAATTGAATTTCCACACCGACCATCATATAGACTTCAACACTTTTATTCACAAATAATAATGATCATAATGAAAATTAAATTTGATATGAATAGTCTGCAATAATTGCAAAGTAGAAGACTAATCTACTTATTTCCTCTGTTAAACAGTTAACAGTGCTCTGTTAATAGCAAAGTTAGAGGCAAGAAGTGGCGTTGCTAAAAGAGTGGGTTTGCGTCTCTAGTTTTTAAATTCGAATTTATCTTCACACACATTTTAATCCCTCATTTCGGCTGATCTGCAACAGAACCACGAATTAATATTGAGTGAATGAAAACAAGTCTGTTATCTTTTGTTATAAACTTTTGCCTTTATAAGTGAATACCCCTGTTATGTGTTCATTAATTTCAATGAAACGTTTTGTTTAATTTAAACTCCTCTTCTCTTCTTCTGTTGGTTAATTAATTGGCTTTTTAAAGCGACAATTTATTTTCCTCATCCAACATTGTGTGAATATCGAAACTGAATACGGTTTTTTCTTCTTTCTTAATTAATGAGAAATTTCATAAAGAACACCTACTCAAAATTAAAAGCAAAATATATTAAAAAATTTATTTATTTTTTGTTATTAATTTCAGCTCGTTTTACCTTAAACAACTAAAAAATTAATAATAAAAACGTTTTCTAACGTGTCGTGTATTATTCTAATGACGTTTTATCTTCTTTTCTTCTTCTTCTTATTTTTTTTGTATTTTTATTAAGTGACACATCAACAAGTTGCTGATTTAAAATGAAATTTATCTTTCATCTGTTGTGATGCCGTCCCTTTTGCTTAAAAATAGTTCGAGAATTTTTAATTTGTTTTTTAACATTTCAAATCATTACCAAATTCGGTATTCAACGGCCATTAAAAAAACACCACAGACAGCGCACCATGACTAAAGTGTCGCTTAATTAAAGTGTGGTTTATCGAAAAATTAGTCAAAGATTATAATTAAAATGTCATTAATATTGTTGTCCATAAACGGACGACAATGGGATTGGAGGATGACAATAAAATATATGCCAACATCGTTATTAACATAAAAATTTGGCAAAATTTTTTTTCAAAAAACAAGGCTTTAATCAAAAATTAAAAAAAGTAAAAAATATGCTTCAGTATAAACAGTGAGCGTCAAAAGAAACTTTACATTAAAAAAATATACGTACATTAATAAATTACCGTTATTTTTATTTTAAAATTCTTTCACTGCCAGTTTTTTAAAATTGAAAAAAAATTTTTTTTTATAAATTTCGAAAAATTGTCAAATTTTTCGGAGACTCTCCTTAAGGGGTAAAAGTTGAGTTTGGTGATTGTTAGAATTTTATGCTTAGTGTACACTTTCTTTTGACGCTCACTTTATATAAGTCAACATCATACATACATACATAATTGGTCATTACAACCCTTCAGTCAGGATTACGACCTAGTTTGGCTGCCTTCCAAAATGTATCAATACAAAGTTTGTATGCAATTCTAATACTGTATACTAATACTGTATACTCTATGTAAATATGCAAAGTAACCAAACAATGCATCAACTATAAATCCGATGACTGATTGCTTTTTGACTGCGTTAAAAATACACATTGACGACGTTTTGAATACATTGTATATATTTTGTACAGCGGCATTATGAAACACGATACTTTGTTCAAACACAAAGCAACTAACATTTTGGAAGGCAGCCTTTGTCACACCACTTATGTTGTGTGTATTAATTTTATACATGCGTGGCGGGACCTAAAGTTTAAAGTCGACCCCAAACAACAGATTTTTCAGAAACTTTCCATGGCAGTTTTATTCGCTCTCCGAATTTTTGCCAGAAATCTACTGAGATTTGGTATTGCCGTGCTTTCAAAGAGCTTTAGCTGCTGCCAAAACAGCTGAACAAAAAGCTGATATCTGGTACAATCTTAGTTTTGTGGCAATCGTAAGTAAAGGCGACAACAAAATCGCCTTCAATTGTATTTCCTTAATCGTTTTTCAAATTTACAGACTATATAAATATTTTTTTTATATATTTTCGTTTTGATGTCTGACCTGGGGTTTGATCTGAAGCATTACGTCTAATAAGCCAACACACCACCTACTAGACTACGACGACTACACGTGTAATTGTTGAACTCAAACATCTTCAGATGTTTCAATGTCTTGCCCCTATTCTATGGAGGGACCTTGAAACGCTCTACCAATCAATCTGAACTCAATCATATTTATCCTAAACGGTAGTGATGCAATAATAAATTTCGGAATAAGAGGTGAAAGATTTCTCTTCCATTGACACTCTTCTATCTGCTGCTAGCAGAGTATGAAATTATAGCAAAAAATCGCTGTTTTAGTGACCCTTGCGGTATTATGAACTAGACTATCATGGAACAACAAGGACGACAAAGGGACGTTCTGTATTACAGCATAAGATTGTAACGATGAATATTATTTACAGAGATAATCTCTATTCAAATAAAGTCCTTTATTATTCATACATATGACTTTTGGAGACAGAACCGGACTTATTCGATGTTTGTATCATAGACGAAAGCATCCAGTAACTGTACTAAGATCCATTATAACTCTCTAGTTACTGCAATTAACAAAATCTGTTTACCATTTTTGGGATATTCAGATTGTTTATAATCTTAATATATACTCCATAAGATGCTCATCCTCCCTGAGATTCTTTATGGCGCAGAGGCATGGACAGCCTTGAGAGTATTCTAGAGAAAAGTATTACGTAAGATCTAAGGTCCAGTCCGACTTAGCGATAATTTCCACATCCGATCCAGTAATGAGTTGTATGAGCTCCTCAACGACAATACGTTGTGCAGCGTATTAACATCCAGTGGAAGTCGGCGAAGAGGACAACCTTGTTTGCGTTGTAAGGATAAAATCGAGGAAGCCCGGTCATCGATTGGTGTGACCAACTGGCGTAGGCGCGCAAGAACTAAAGGCGCCTGCAAGGCTGTGTTAAGGCAGGCCGCAATCTGTTAATCGTGCTGTTAGTGGCCAATTAAATAAGTAAGTAAGTAAGATTGTTTATTAAACAATGATTATTGATTTCAACAATGAACACGTAATTCTGCATATTTTATCGTCTTTACCATCAAAGCCTATTTCGATTTTAAACTCGTGGCTAGTAATCCAGTATTTAATTGCTTTAATTGAGGAAAGTTGGACTTTACCTTATAAGAACAATAAATTTAATTAAACAATTCATTATAAAACAAAACTTTTATGAAACAAACTTTTTTTTTTAAGAATATTAAACAAGTGGCGACGACGACTGATATTGGTTGCATCAGTCCGTTTAGTCAAGTCTGGTTTTAAGTGACTTGTTGTTGCAATAAATCAATGTGTTACTGTTATAAAACTTATAATCACATTAAATTTAAATATTAACGGCTTATAACTGTTGTTTTTCTAAACTCTTTTGTCGACAAATTGCTCATCGTCTAAAACAGGAAAGAAAACTGGTTTCATCGGAAACGTCATTCAAAAAAAAAAAAAAAAAGATTCATTAAAACTTTTAACAACTCGTTGTTAAAACATTCACTAAAAACAAAAACAGAAAGAAAAAGAAAAAATATTAAAAAATTAGAAAAAGAACAACAAACAAAAAAAAAACGAATTTTTAATTGTTATTTGTAGTCTAAGAGAGAGAATGTTTATAAAATATCAAGGTCAGCATATTCCTTCTGAAGCAGGGAGTGTCTTATTTATTACTTCATTTGTCAAAATTACTAACTAATTTATAAAATATGCAAAAAAAAAACACTTAGGGAACGACCCCCCGAATCATATAGTCCACTAAATAAGCTGATTTTGGAATAGGAAACGAGGGAGTAGTACACGAGTACAAGATGAGTAGAATCGAATCATACTCATAATTTCTGATACTTCTATACATTCATACTAATTTTAATATCATGGAACCTCAATTCATATTCAAAATAATGAATTACTCATCATATTCATACTTAACAACACGTATGATGTTGCGGTTGATTTCGACTCTCCATACCTCAACATATACAGGAAGCACAAAATAAGTATGAATCGCGTAAGAACACTAAAATACTCAATAGAAGTTTGTGTGTTTGCTCTGCTTGCTGTCCCTGTCTTTATTCCTGATGTGTCTTTTGTCTTTGTGAATCTAAATGAGTAAGCTTATGAATCAAACATATTTCGAATGGTATGAGTTTGATGTCAACGTTGTACTCATACTCATTGCAACCTGTACTTACACTGCGTTTCACTTGAATAGCACACCGTACAAATTGAAATTCTCCCCCCTATATCTTTGTAAAAAATAAAGATAGCGGATTGATTTTGGATTGCAATTGTAGTGTTATTTATAGCTTTTATTATAAAATAAAAAAATATTTCGATATATCAAGTTGTTTTCAAAATACAACATAAAAAAGAAAAATACTCAAAAAATAACAATCAAATTCCGTTTCACTAGAATAGCACATATTTTAATAAATGTAGGATAATTACTTTTTATAAAGGTTTTTAATTGTTTTCTTATTTTTTATTTATTTTTATATAAAAACTAAGATTTAACTATGGATTTCTAGTAGTGTGTTGGGCCTCCCTTGTTCAGAATAACCTCGTATATCCTATTAGGCGTTGACTCGTACAAATTTTTCAAATAGTCGAGAGAAATTGAAGTCCATGCCCGTTGAATGGCCTCAATCAGTTCTGCTTTGGTTCAAAATTGTTTTTTAGACCAGTAAACTTTTCTGGCCAGCCATCCCCAAACATTCTCTATTATGTTTAGGTCCGGCGAGTATGGTGGCCAATTCAAAAACTTGCCATTTTTGGACTCTATGCGCGATTTGACCACACGGGCATTATGTATTAGGGCGTAGTCTTGCTGAAAAGTCGACGGCAATGGGCCAAAAAGAATTTTTAAACTGTGGAAAGGCCTTTTCTAAAACACCCTGATATGTTTTAGCGTTCATATTTGAACTTAGAAGCTGGAGCTCACAGGTGCCATAATAGGAAATCGCACCCCACACCATAACTCCGCCGAATCGAATGGGGAATCGATCCAACTGGTGAGTTACCTTCTTCAAATCGTGAAAATAATAATTGTAGCCATCAGGGCCCTCCAAATTAAACTTCTTCTCGGCAGAAAAAACAACGCGCTTCCACTCGTTGCTCTATACCATATTATCTCGACAAAATTTCAACCGCATTTCTTTTCGAGCAGAGTTAAGTGGTAGTTTTTTCTTTAATTTCAGTCGTTTGAGTTGATTTGCTCCTGAAATAATAACGCCACACAGTGGTCTTGCTAGCATGTACACCTACTTTAGCCTTAATTTTGTCAACAGAATCGTGCGAATTTGAAGCTTCTCTTAAGAAAACTCCCTTATATGTTTGGGGATGGCTGGCCAGAAAAGTTTACTGGTCTAAAAAACAATTTTGAACCAAAGCAGAACTGATTGAGGCCATTCAACGGGCATGGACTTCAATTTCTCTCGACTATTTGAAAAATTTGTACGAGTCAACGCCTAATAGGATATACGAGGTTATCCTGAACAAGGGAGGCCCAACACACTACTAGAAATCCATAGTTAAATCTTAGTTTTTATATAAAAATAAATAAAAAATAAGAAAAAAATTAAAAACCTTTATAAAAAGTAATTATCCTACATTTATTAAAATATGTGCTATTCTAGTGAAACGGAATTTGATTGTTATTTTTGGAGTATTTTTCTTTTTTATGTTGTATTTTGAAAACAACTTGATATATCGAAATATTTTTTTATTTTGTAATAAAAGCTATAAATAACACTACAATTGCAATCCAAAATCAATCCGCTATCTTTATTTTTTACAAAGATATAGGGGGGAGAATTTCAATTTGTACGGTGTGCTATTCAAGTGAAACGCAGTGTATAAATCCACGTTGTAGTGAGTACGAATTAATCAGAGTACATATGTAGTTAAATTTAAATATTGGTGACTCACTTGTATCCAAAATTTCATGAGTGCTTATGAGTAGCGAAAAAACGATTCATTGCTGATCTCTGATGTGGATACTAGATTTGAGTTTATTCTGAAAAAATTTCTGCGTTTGAAGAGTGTGGCGAATGTTCGTATAATTTTGTAATGCATTGCGCTTAAGTCTGTACTAGCAATACGTAAAGCCATGCGTTAGTAATGAATACTGTGTTCTGCTTTAGGTATGGAAATATAAGAAGACAGGTTTGCCAAGGATTAACTTAACTTTCCAAAAGAAAACCAAAAATACCACAAAAAGAACTTCTAATTACATACGTTGCCTTAAAAATGCCGCTTTTATGAGTCAAAGGACAACAGGATGTCTTGGGTTGTTTATAATCGAACCTATTGGCATGATCCACTTCAAATTCTCTGCTGATTAGATGTCAGTGAGTCATTTTCATTAAGCCTTCGCTCTAATGTCTAGAAGGTTTGGCCGATCATAGTCGAAGTTTTGAGTGATATGAACAAAAAATGTTGTTGTCTGTGGACAACAGAAAAATAAATAAAATAAACGGAGAAATAGTGAAGATCATAAAGAAACATAAGAAATGCATGGATTAGACGATAGAAACTGAAGCCTGTGGTAGAAACGTACCTCAACTGAATTCGTCTGACAGGATCAAACATATATCAACCCGTATAGCACGATACTTCAGAAAACTCGTCACAAATGACTGCTGGCACTCAAAGCTATGGCATACGTATCGATCCACTGTGCCATAGCCAATAAACGTCCGAGAATTGTAATTGATCATTACAACCCTTTAGTTAGGATTACAACCTAACTTCTAACATCACACATGTTGTGTGTGTTCATTTTAACCATGAGTAGCGGGGCCAACAGTTCAAAGTCGACTTTAAACGTCAGATTTTTGGAGAAACTCTTCATTGCACTGTTTTTGCCAAAGCACTGCTGAGAGTAAGTCGCCGACGAAATATTTTTTCATATTTCGTTTTGTTGAAGATGTATGACCTGGAGTTTGAACTGAGGCCTCATGTCTAATAAGCCTATACACTACCTACTAGACTACGGCGATTTCCATTTTGTACAATCTGTTCCCCAATATTTTATAGAATAAATATAGGAACAGACTCCTTCAAACAAATAATTTTTTTTAAACTACGACCGCTCCATCGTATTTAGACTCTATTAGGTCAGTGAATGCTACGCCATGGGTGGTGGTGGCAAGAGTTTTTTCAGCAATGGTCGGCCATCTCCCAATCTCAGTGGTGTTGGTATTTAGAGTTTGGATATATTTTGCCACATATTTATGTAGGTGGCTAGGTCATACGAAGGGAATACATTTTGGCGATATTATGCAGATGTTCATCGAGTACAAACCATAGTAACCATAAAGACTGGTGGACCTGCCAACGCTTGAAGACGCCAGATAGATAACTAGCTACATGAAGACGGTGTACCATGGACTGTGCTGAAGGGTATGGCTACTGATAACATCATATAGAAAGCAATTGTTTTACATAACTAGCAATTAAAGGATTAAATATATTTCAATTCGCTGGGGTTTAAAGCAAGAGATCATCTACGAGACTACGGCGACGAAGTCTATTGCATTGAAATGGCAATTGACATGATAACTGATGGATGTCCAACTAAGTTTCAATAGAGAACAATGCAACAGACAAGGAAATTGATGATAATATAGAGAAAGAAAGTTAAGTTTATTATACAGCATAGTCAGAGCTTAGAGGAAGCTTACGGTGTAAAAAATTATATGAAAAATATACGAAATAAGGCATTTTACTTACCTTGTCTTTAAACGATTCAACTGATTGGACAACTCTGCAAATATCCAATCTAAAGAGACAAAAAGTAATCAGCAAATTTGATAAATCTGAAAATAAACCAAAAACAAAGGGAAACAAAATTAGAAACAGAAAATCAAATTCAAAGCCGTTCAAATGCATATTTTTCCATAAATTAACGCACAAAAAACAAAGGGTTATTTTGGACACAAAAAACAACCTCAACTGGCTGACCAGGTGTAAAGGATTTGAGGATAAAAGGACGCACACACACACACACACTAATGAAATGCCAATTTTCAATTAAAAACACAACAAAAATCCTGGTCAATGAACTCTACTGCCAGCCAATACCTACAGATAGTGGATAGACGGCCTTAGTCCCCTTTTGTTATGTGAAAGGACGAATAGATTTTGTGTGTGTGTGTGTGGAAGTAAAATTTAAAAACCTACATTTGCCGCTAATTACAAACCTTTTGACCTAATGATGATGATGATAAAGAAAACATTTCATTTCATTATGATAGCAACAACAATGGCAGCACAATGACAATGACCCGCTTTGGAATAAAGGTCAGCTGGTCTTCTTATAAAAAAAAAACAGCAACAGAAGAAAAAAGGACGAAAAAATCCTTTACAAATGTAAATTAAGTTAAACGCACAAATACTAGCTTAAAAAAAAACATTATCTTGCTATAGATTCCCAATAATTTTTTTCCTCGTTTCAAGGGGTGACTTTTTCCGGGTTTTCACGTAATTTTTGCTTTTGGTTTTTGGCATAACAAAAGGACACCAGGTTTAAAACCAAATAAGACGAAAAAATGGAATGAAAAAGATAAACTGATAAGATCTGTTATTAGATTATCAGGTAAATGTTGTGCAGCAGGACATTGTTAGTTTTTATGTCCTTTCTTGTCCTTCCATTTATTAGAGAGACCTTCCCTAATAATTATGCAACACGGACACACGTATTCGCACCACTTACTTACGCTAGGCTCTCACATAGGTAAAGGTGTTGCTCTTGCTGACAAAAAATTATGGGTGTCAAACAGGGGTTGGCCGATTGTTACAAATGAAAATTGATAATGAAACTCTCGAAACAACAACAAAACTACACTATAAAAATAAAATTCTCCAAAAATATTTTTTTAATGCCAATTTAAAGTAGAAAACAGACGTTTTCCTTTACCTCTCACTTGTATACATGGGAAGACAAATGAATATATGAAGGCAATGGTAGCTTTAAAAGGCAATTCACTGAAGAGCAAGGAAAGTTAAGGATTGTAAAACATTTTAATTACACAGCAATATGGAAATATCTTAACAGAACCATTTCTTACGTATTGTTACGTTTTTGCATTATAAAAACGTTTAAAATATGAGCTCGTAGATTGCAAATAAAACAAAAATAATTTTTGTGTTTAGATTTAATTAAAATTCTTTTTTATTCGAACAATTCTGTGTGCCACTGTTCACAACTTGATGTAAACAACAACAATTGCTTTGTTTGTTATTGCTCTGTTTACACCCTGTGCATAAACAATAACAATTACTAGACAATTGCTCGACAGATCTTAGGTTAGAGGACGTGGACGTGTACTTGTCAATTAAGACAAGTACAGTACCCGGAGGTCGAATTGACCCATTGTACAACGTCCTAGTTTTTTCACATCACTTATGTTGTGTCTGTTAATTTTATACATGAGTGGTGGGACCTACAGTTTAAAGTCGACTCCGAACGACAGATTTTTATTTATTGAGAAACTTTTCATGGCAATTTTTATTTACTCTGAGAGTTTTCGCCAGAAATCTGCTGAGAGGAAGTCGCCGAAGAAATACTCTTTGTATTTTGTCTTTGATGCCTGGTCTGGGGTTCGAACCCAGGCTTTTGCGTCTAATAAGCCAACACACTACCTACTAGACTACGGCGACTTCAAAATTCGACAGATCTTTGTAACGGAGATCTTCAAACCACGATTACTCTCTTGAAACCCACCGCGTCTTCACACAAGACCGACTAAACTTCACTTCCTAAGTCGCCTGCTTTGCTTTGCATATTGTATGCAAAGTAAATATTGTGATCAATGTTCTTGAAGGCGTACGTTAATGATTCGCCTTCTCGAAATCTCTATAAATGTAAACATCGTTTTGTACGTTTATTATTGTAGTGTTGTTGTTGTATTTTTGTTTACTTGTTTACCATATTTTTTTATGCTGGAGTTTGTTGTTATATTAAGCAGTACGATAATTTGTAAACAGGCTTGTTTACTGCATTGTTTTGTTTTTGTAGCTTTTGTTTATAATTTTAATGTTAAACGATGTAAAAGCAAAACACCAGTATCTAGATTTTTCCATTTTCGTAACAATTTTTACCAATAGGATTCATAGGATATACGGTAAAAGCTTTGAGAAAATTATTGAAAAGATTTGAAAAACCTTTTAAGCCCATTTTATTTACTCTCGGAATTTTTGCCCGAAGACTTCTAAAAAGAAATGACCAAGAGAAATATTCATCATATCATATTTCTGTGCTGAGATTGGAACCCATAGGCTAATAAACCAACACACTACCTACTAGACTACGGCGACTTAAATACATTAAGGCACGTTTAAAACTGTCTTCGCCTTGACAATCTAAATGCTTGATGACCTACAGAAATATTCAAAAATCTTCAAAACATGTGAAATTCTTTCTAGAAATTGCAATTATTAGCAGAATGTTTTGTATACTCTGGCCTAATATTATCACTAAGGGTTATAAGAACCAGTTAACTGAGGATGAAAAAATCATCCTCCAAACATTCATTGTAAAGTCTTCCATTACATCATGAATAGAGTCACAAACGAGCAAAGCTCGAAACTCTGATTGCTCTGCTAATGCCAAATGTGTCCGTGTTAAAAATTTTGGTTTGAGTCTTGGATTATCAAATACGCATTTATCGTCACAGGCAACGCTTGCATTACAAAGTCTGGCTTTAGAATTCAAGAAGGCTAACGTGATAGTCGTTGTAGCGCCATGGGCGCTTCTCTAAAGCAAGGTCTGTAAATATTGGAAAAAAAATTGTAATTGTTGAGATAACCTAGCCATGGTAGGCTAGTTCAATTGTGGCTTCAATGATTTAAAATTTTTTTTAAATACATTTTTAAATTGTTTCAAGAATCCACAATAATTTAAATCATTTATTTGGTTAAAATCTTAACACAACAGCCAACAATCGAATAATTCCCTTAAATGTCTAGTAAGCAACGTAAGGGTAAAATGCGTTTCAGAAATTTACATAAAATTTCCTTAAAGTCAGGAGAAAAAAAAACATCAAACGACTCTCAGAGAAAAAACAAACTTTATTGATCGTTTTCTCCTGATATACGTGGTACAAAAATCCAAGAATCGATCTACAACGAAATGTTGCACACAAGCAAGGAGAGGGTAATAAAAATTAAACATTTTAAAATATCCTTCAAAGGATTAAATTGCCATCCTTTAAACAAGTCATAGAATTCTCACGCATCAAATATCATTGACAACGCGACCTCTCTTATGGTTGAGGTTGTAA
Source organism: Sarcophaga carnaria (assembly GCA_958299815.1). Taxonomy (NCBI): domain Eukaryota; kingdom Metazoa; phylum Arthropoda; class Insecta; order Diptera; family Sarcophagidae; genus Sarcophaga; species Sarcophaga carnaria. The sequence goes on along the minus strand of OY283151.1, from coordinate 7,484,061 downwards.
TTTGTTTATTTAAATTTCGATTCTTGGATAATATTTTTTGAAGAATTCTTTACCTTTTTTTTGGTCGTTTCCTGTACTTAAAGGATGTTTGTCTTTGTATTTTTGAATTTATTTTATCTGAAGACGTACCCATTATGAATCTTTGCCGTTTGCTTACAAGATAAGGATTTTTTCGATACAGCGCTAGGGCTTCGTATTTTTTTTTTTTCTTTTTTTTTTTGAAGGGTGGTAGTTAAAATGAATTTATTACACAAATGTTCATCAAACCTATGTTTGCTTAGAGATGAATAAGAATAAGAATGTCTTCTTAAACAGAGGCGTTAATGAGAAGAAGACAATCGTTAAGAATCGTTCAGAATTGCGTATGGAAAAGTCAATAACAGCAGCCACATTCACAGTTAATGGATGTAACAACGGCATTAATATCGATATTCACAACAACGTCAATGATACTATTTTATATAGGAATATAGGGTTATTCTTTTAGGGGTTTCCGAACCGCTTGTTAGCTGTTAAATATCTGCCATTTGAAGTGGAATTTTTCAATAGAAGTTCTGAGATTTACGGAGAACGCATAAAAATTCAATTCAAACATGGTCATTATAATCGAACTACGTTACATGGCATTGGCAATATTACAAAAGAACATAGGGGGACTGGAAGCATTACAGATGTTGCCAGGAATATATTGCTGCTGTTACAGAAAGTCATTGTAGCCTAGTGGATAGTGTGCTGCCTTAATCGATAAGAAAATGCAGTTCAAACTGGCTGAGACGCCTCGATTTCTTTTGACGACTCTCTATTAGCAGCGTTTTTACAACAACTCTGAGGGTAAATAACAATTGCCATGAAATGTGCTCATACTTGTCGTGCAGAGTTTACATTTAACTGTAGGTTCGATGATATAAAACACACAATTCGAGTGCTAGGTTGTAATGCTAGCTAAAGGGTAATGACCAATTAAGGAAGTAGTTATAGACAGTGTGGTGAATAATCCATATATGGCGTTTAAATGTCATTCCCAGCAGTTGTGCCTATCTTACGGCATTTTATGGTGTGTTTTACCTTTAAGTTTGCACACATCTAAGTTCAACTCTTGAAACAAACAAAATCGATTGAATCGAATCGACTAGGGCAGGGCTTCTGATGCCGATTTTACTGACAAAAATTGTATTCATTTATCACTGAATGGTTATGGCAATGGGGACTCGACAAAACGATTGTATCAGGAAAAAGCGACTGCTTGATGTGCATTGTGATGTGGAAGGAAGCGTTAAGTTTGTTCCGAAACAATTTTTTTTATATGTAGTTTGACGTTTCTCTTTTTGAGAGAGAGAGCGAAAGAGAGTAAGCTTGCTTCGCAACATTTTCAGCTCGAATTGGTTTAATTTTAATTTTTGTTCCGAAACAATCTAACTGTGCTGCCAGCTACTTTAATTTTTTAAGTAAAGTTGAACTGAGCTGCCACATCATATTATACACTGCGGTTCATCAGGATAGAACCAACATATTTTAAAGTAAAAAAACTGTATAAATTGCAAATACAGATTGAATAAAAAAATTTGGTTTTGCAGAAAGATAGTTGATACTGTAAATGATAATTTAAGCACAAAAATTTTTATAAAAATGAGTTATAACGGTACTTCTTCACTTTCTTTGTAGTCAAGTATACAATTTTTCATTTATTTTTTGGTTCAACAGAATAGAACCACGTGCATTTTTAACTTAAATCAGTGGGTGGTTGTAGTAAAGCTTTATAAAAACCAAATAAAATTAAAATCACAGTTTGTGACTGCAGTTATCTAAATCCATATGTGAAGAAAGAGTTCTTTAAATTCGTCGGAAATGGTAAAAATTGACGTTTACCATCCTGAAAATTATTCTTATCGCGAAATCGATAGACAAATAGGACGAAGTCGTAATGTGGTAATGAATTACATAAAACATCATGAAACATGTAATAAAAATTACAAAGGAGGTACTCAGACAGCTCTAACACCACAGGATAAGCAAAAAATTCTTCGAATTGCCTCAAATTCAGCCCATTCTACCTCTAAAATTAAGCATTTAGCAGGAGTTAAAGCAAGTAAATCAACAGTTCGTGGCGCTATTTTAAGCAGTGAACATTTACAAGTCCGAAAACTAAAGAAAAAACCTCCATTAAATGCAATCCGTCAACAACAGCGCCCTCAGTTTGCCAAAGATCATATGGCATGGGTATTCAATTGCATAACGCCCCCTCTCTGCTGTAATGGCGGCTCAGATATTTTTGGTCCTAACGCATATCGTGAAAATAAAAGTTATAGCCATCCAAATGACATTTTTTCATCCGAAAAAATTACTTTTCGCCAATCGTTTTCGCTTAATTGTCTTTGAACATCACATGCCATATGATCTTTGGCAAACTGAAGGCGATATGGTTGACGGATTGCATTTAATGGAGGTTTTTTCTTTAGTTTTCGGACTTGTAAATGTTCACTGCTTAAAATAGCGTGACGAACAGTAGATGTACTTGCTTTAACTCCTGCTAAATGCTTAATTTTAGTGGTAGAATGGGCTGAATTTGAGGCAATTCGAAGAATTTTTTGCTTATCCTGTGGTGTTAGAGCTGTCTGAGTACCTCCTTTGTAATTTTTATTACATGTTTCATGATGTTTTATGTAATTCATTACCACATTACGACTTCGTCCTATTTGTCTATCGATTTCGCGATAAGAATAATTTTCAGGATGGTAAACGTCAATTTTTACCATTTCCGACGAATTTAAAGAACTCTTTCTTCACATATGGATTTAGATAACTGCAGTCACAAACTGTGATTTTAATTTTATTTGGTTTTTATAAAGCTTTACTACAACCACCCACTGATTTAAGTTAAAAATGCACGTGGTTCTATTCTGTTGAACCAAAAAATAAATGAAAAATTGTATACTTGACTACAAAGAAAGTGAAGAAGTACCGTTATAACTCATTTTTATAAAAATTTTTGTGCTTAAATTATCATTTACAGTATCAACTATCTTTCTGCAAAACCAAATTTTTTTATTCAATCTGTATTTGCAATTTATACAGTTTTTTTTACTTTAAAATATGTTGGTTCTATCCTGATGAACCGCAGTGTATATACATTTGTATGTATTTATTTATGTATGTATAATATCCATTATTGTTCATTTTTTTCACTTCAACAATTTCAGATTTGTTTTAATTTACAATTTCTTTGTAACACAATAAAAAATATGATCACACTCAAGCCAAGAAAACAAACGAATTGCAATCATCTGCTACTGTGCTGCCTAATTGTAAAACTAACAATCAATCAATCAGTATTACGAGACCTAGCTTCTCACATTTACGATGTGTGTGTTAATTGTATACACGAGTGGCGGGACCTACAGTTTAAAGTCGACTCCGAACGACAGATATTTATTTATTGAGAAACTTTTCATGGCAATTTTATTTTTACTCTCAGAGTTTTTGCCAGAAATCTGCTGAGCGGAAATCTCCGGAGAATTGTTATTCGAGATGTCTGACCTTACGTTTGAACAGTGGCCTTAGGGTCTAATAAGTAAACACACTACCTACTAGACTACGATTGTGTCTTTATATCTGGAAAAGAAGAATGCAGTCAACGTAATTCACTCTCCTAACAAAACCACAACCAATGAAATTAAATGGAAAAAATCAGGATATGAATTGAGGAAGCTAATCAATCAGATTGATGCCAGATACTCCTATGAGGTAACTTAGTAGTGGCATTCACCTTAAAATGGCACTAGAGTTTCACACTGGAGATCAGCAATGAATTGTTTTTTCGCTACTCATAAGCACTCATGAAATTTTGAATATCAGTGAGTCAACAATATTGAAATTTAACTATGTACTCTGATTCATTCATACTCACTACAATGTTGATTTATAAGTACAGGTTGCAATGGGTATGCGTACAACACGTTGACATCAAACTCATACCGTTCGAAATATGTTTGTTTCATACCCATTTAGATTCATTAGGCATTTACAAAAAGAGACAAAGGGACACACAAGCAAAAAAGACAGAGAGCAGCATGCAGAGCAAACATACAAACATTTAGTGAGTATTTTAGTGTTCGTAAGCGATTCATCTATATTTTGTGCTTCGTGATATGTTGTGTTATGGAGAGTCGAAATCATACTTGTTGTTAAGTATGATCATACTTGTTGTTAAGTATGATATTGTATGATGAGTACTTCAAGCTTTCAATATGAGTAGAGGGACTCCATAATATTAAAATAAGTATGAAAACGTATAAGTATCAGAAATGATGAGTATGATTCGATTCTACTCATCTTCTTGAATACTCATTGCTGGTCACTATTTCACACACATCTACTTAAAAATTCTTTCTTTCTGTAATTAAGAGCCTGCCATGACTAGCTATCATTGAAAGAAAATTTTGATTTGAAGATTTTCTCCTTTTTTATTATAAAATTCAAGCACGGTAATGAAAAGTTATTGCGTTACACTGTGTTACCACGTATTTTTATAACTGAATGAATAAATGTATGAATGAGTGAATGAATGAATGAATAGATGTGTAAGCGTTTCATTGGATTGTTAAATTCACATTTTGTAAACGCATCACGATTTGTTACGCGCCTAGTCTATTGGCGTCGTTCAAGTTCCGGCATTTAAAAGAAAAAATAAAAAAAAAACGAATTTCAATAGAAAATTTGAATAATTTCTTCTTCTTATTGATTCAATACCACATTTTCTTTTCATTTCATTTCACTCTTTTTGTGTGTTTTTTTTTTTTGTTTTATTTCTCTACAATACCAATTAACGTACTGACATGTGGTGGCATGCAACACAAATAGAGGAGTTTCAGATTTAATGGCAACGACAGCATACCACCATGGTATGCATATGTACGTGTGTTTACGTTTAATTTCGTATGTATTATTGTAATTGAGCGGTGAAAGGATTTAAATTTGAAATTAAAATTCAAAAATTTGAATTAAAAAAAAAATTGTTGTTTTTCTTGTTGTTGTCTCAACGCTATGCTTTCTATGGCTGTTTGTTGTCCTCTATTTTCTATGGGGTTTAGAAAGGCTGGCTGGCTGGTTGAATGCAGGAATTATTTTTCGTTGTAATCGTTGCACGGTATCAAATCGATTATTTGACATTCGAATCAGTGACAGCCGATCAGTGAAATTCCTTGTTTTCATGCGTTTTATTGATTGAATTCCTTTCGTTTTTATGCTCGTATTTATTTAGGGAGTGTTTCTCGTTTTTTTTTTTTTTAACGAAAAGTAAAGGAAAAGGCTTGTATTTGATTAGGCAAATTACGTTGTTTGTTTCCCATCCTTTAAGGAGAACATTTTTTTGTATTTTTTTCTAAGAAAAACTGGTTTTTAATGGCGTTCATGGTGATTATGAAAATATTTCAAACGTTTATTGAAAATCATAAAGAAGAAATAGTCAGCAGATGCTGTTTTATTTTTAGAAATCCTTGTAGAAAACCTTTAATTTTTATTTTCTTTTTTTAAGGAATATTTGGTACGTGGGAAAATTCTATTCATAACTAAACCTTGGCAGATTAGGCGACAAATCTGAATTAGGCTGAAGATCCCTTTTTAATCACACTTTATTGGGGGTATCCAGATTGGGGCAAGTTTTATACGACTTCCTTAATAATTCAAATAAGCGCAATCGTTTGGAAAGTCAGGTTCCTGACTAACATCGAACTTAGAACACAAGGTTGCAGTAGTGTTGCTTCGTTTATATGGTCTCGATGTACGGAAGTATTTAATTTTTATTAATCATTCAGAGAAACCACTAGTGGTGACGATAAATGTGAATTTCATAATCCGAGACTCAAACCAAAATTTTGCGTTAACAGAGCAAACAGAGTTTCAAACGTTGTTCGTTTGTGAGTCTATTCATGATGAGATAGAAGACTTTACAAAGAGATTTTGGCATTGGCACATGTGCTGAATGTGTTTTTTACTCAGTTTAGGTAGGTCGCCGTAGTCTAGTAGGTAGTGTGTTGGCTTATTAGTCGTAAAGCCAGGGTCCGAGCACCAGGCCAGACATCAAAACAAAAATAGAAAAAAAAATTTCTTCGGCGAAAATGAGTGTGAAATACAATTGCCATGAAAAGTTTCTCAAAAATCTGTCGTTCGGAGTCGACTTCAAACTGTAGGTCCCACCACTCATGTATAAAATCAACACAGACAACATAAGTGGTGTGAGAAGGTAGGTCGTAATCCTGGCTGAAGGGTTGTAATGACCAATTATGTATGTATTTAGGTTAGTAGGTTATGTTTTGTGGCGGATTCCATCGAAGGAAGAGGTCCCACTTAGGCTAGCATTTAAGCCCATTGTGATACCACAATCAATTCTACCCAGGGGTCAATCATTCCTTGGAGAAAAGCCATCCCGAGTCCAAAATAAATCGTGCTATTACAGCAATTTCGATCAACGATGTCACAAAACTAGAGGTCTGAAAACTTCGTCTCTTCATGACAAGAGCAGGGCACTGACGCATGAGGTGAAAGACAGTCTTTTTCTCCTACTTAGACCCACAGCTCCTGCAGAAGTTAGGTAGGTTAGGTTAGAGGACGTGTACTTGACAATTAAGTCAAGTACAGTACCCGGAGGTCGAATTGACCCATTGTACAACATCTTAGTTCCTCACACCACTTATGTTGTGTGTGTTAATTTTATACATGAGTGGTGGGACCCTACAGTTTATAGTCGACTCCGAACGACAGATTTTTGAGAAACTTTTTCATGGCAATTTTATTTAACCTCAGGCCTCTTGTATGACATCTACTGAGAGGAAGTCGCCGAAGAAATACTTTTTGTATTATGTTCTGATATCTGGCCTGGAGCTCAAACTCAGGCTTTTACGTCTAATAATCCAACACACTACCTACCAGACTATGGCGACTTCAGAGAAGTTAGTTGGAATGCCGAATGTTTTATACTTACTTGATTGGTTATACTAACCCTTTAGTTAGGCTTACGACCTATCTTCTTACACTATTTAAATTCAGAGCGTGTTAATTTTTACTAAGGCGCCGCGCCGCGCCGCCTACAGTTTAAAGTCGATTCCAAACGACAGAATTTTGAGAAACATTTCATGGCAATTTTATTTGCCAGAAGACTGCTGAGAGGAAGACGCAGAAGAAATATTTTTTCATATTTTCGTTTTGGTTGATTTGTCTGATGTGGGGTTTACACCACGGTCTCAATGCGGTGACTCTTATAGCGGGTAATTTAATTCAGAGAGATTATCGTCCAATCTATACTGATGGACCCAATGTTTTCAAGATTAATGTGTCAGCAGTTACTAGCTGCTTATGAAATTGCAGAAGTTCCAACAAAAAATTATCTTAGAGCCTATCTAATGGCGATATTAACAATCTTAAGAGAATCTCTTAGGTCTTCTGTACAGTCCGATTTCACAGATTTTAATAGCAGAACGATAACCGATAACCAGCATTAAACATTTTTATGGTAGAGTTTCCTAAGTTCTGACTTCCCCAGACAATAATTATGTGCGTTTCGTTAAAGGATATCCATCAGATGGTCAATTCCAAATGATAATATTGTTACTCATTTATCAAAATTGTTTAATTATGGTGAAGGGGGGGGGTTGCTTTCTACGCTATTTATATGGAAGTGAAATGAAATATGTTCAGTATTTGAACAGGAAAATGTACAAAAATTATCAAGAAAAGCAAAAAAAAAAATAATGAAAGAGGAAAAGAAAAACACCAATTAATTACAATTAAACACATGTTATTTGCTTTTGACTAAAAATTTCAGTTAATGTTGGCCGAAAGTAAAAAAAATGCTTTATTACCACTCATAAGTATCATTAGACAGACAGTGCAGTGCAGTGTGGCCTTTAAATGGCTTTTACTTTTCAATTTTCCGTCTTTTAATTTGAATTTTTCCTGTCTGTTTTACTAACTAAATACGTGGCCATTAAAACACAAACAAAAAGTGAGTTTTGTAAAGTAAGTTCCACAAAATTTTCCAAGCAAAACTCTCTGGCAGAGAAGGAGAAGAGCAAAAGCCAAATAAGAGGCGTTTTGAAGGAAATTAAGATGAACGTAATGTTTTTGGTCATTTTCATTTTTATTTTTTTTTCTATTTTTGGGATGAGCTCATCACAATTAACTTTTTAAACAATTCAAGTAACGTCATCACGACCAAAGAGTGACTAACATGATCATCATCATTATCATCATCATGATCATTACTACAGAATTACAATAATGATGAGCATTATTTTAGTAAATGATGCTTATTTTGTATTCCATTCTCGAATGCCTTTAATGCGCATTCATTAGAGATTATTTTTATTCATATGCATATCAAAAATATGCAGTGAGCGTTAAAAGAAATTGTACACTAAGGTCTCAACTTTTAACACTTAAGGAGAGTGCCCGAAAAAATTTCACAATATTTTGAAATTTTTTGGAATGCAATGAAACAATTTTAAAATAAAAATCACGGTAATAAATTAATGTATATATCGTTGGTCTCATGTAGAAAGGCCCTAACTCACACTTTTTTCGAAATTGATTTTTTTTTTTTATTCTAATGTGAATTTGTGTTAAATGCATTGGAATCACAAAAAAATCAATTTCGAAAAAAGTGTGAGTTAGGGCCTTTCTATATGAGAACAACGATATTCTTATGTGTGTGAAGATAAATTCGAATTTAAAAACCAAAGACCTAAACCCACAATTTTAGCAGCGCCACTTGTTGCCTCTAACAGGGTAAACGTTGCTATTAACAGAGCACTGTTAACTGTTTAACAGTGGCAATAGCAAATTATTCTTCTACTTTGTAATTATTGCAGACTATTGAAATATAATTCTCATTATAATCAGTATTATTTGTGAACAAAAGTGTTGAAATTTAAAGGATGGTTGGTCTCAACTCTCAAAATTATTCCAGCTATCCCACTACAACGGTTGTAAAGAGGATCCTCTAGACTACCATTTGCATACAGTCTGTATGATGTACTACTTCGTATATGTTCCAAAACAGTCACTGATCTTCTAGAGAACTTTCAATCAAAAAATTTATATTTTCAAAGCCAATTTTCTCAATACCATATCACCTTATATGCGACTACGTTTGTGATTACATTAAGAGGCCTTGGAACAATCCTTTGCATATAAAGGGTCCGCCAAATAACTTTTCTTTTTTCAAAATGCTTTTAAAAAAAACTACTGAATATTTTCTCAAATTTCTTTTTTTATTTGAAAGTACAATCCTTCCAGTTAATAATGGAAAATAATTTCATTCAAATGGCTGCCTCGGCTGGCCATGCAGTAGCCTACACGATTGGTCCAAGTTTTAAGCACATTATCGATTGTGTGCAGCTGTATTTCACCAATGGCTTCACGAATATTGTTCTTTAAAGCGTCAATTGTCCTGTCTTGTTGGCGTAGCACTTATCTTTGACGGCACCCCACAAATAATAGTCCAACGCTGTCAAATAGCAGATCCGAGGTGGCAAAACGACATCAGCTCTGCGGCTGATAGTGCGATCTTCAAAAACAGGGCGCAAAACATCGAGTGTAGCTTCGGCTGTGTGGCCCGTAGCGCCGTCCTATTGAATCCAAATGTTGCCAATATCCTCCTCTTCAATTTTTGTGAACAAAAATTCGTTCAACATGGCCCGATAACGATCGCCATTGACTGTAACGGCCCAATTATGCCTCTGGACCAAAATCCGCACCAAACAGTGACTCGTTTTGGGTGCGTCGGCTTTTCAATGTATGCGTGCGGGTTTTCTGTGCCCCAAATGAAAACTTGTTTACATACCCGCCAAGATCAAAATGAGCTTCATCTGAAAAGATGATGTCGTTCAGCGGAAGGATAAAACTAATTATCTGTCAAATCAGACATGAGCTAAGTGTTACCATTCCCGAAATAAGCACTAGTTGAAAAAAAAACGTTAGATGGCGGACCCGATAGTATAGTACTCATAGACCTAGAGTATTTCCCAAAATTAGCTTCTAAACAATTAGGCTTGTTCAGATGGATACTGTTAAATAGCAAACAGTGCAACGTTTTGTTCTGTTAAGAGGAAATTTTGCTCTGTTAACGCCAAATGTGGCGCTGCTTAAATTAATGGATTGCATCTTGGATTTTCAAATTCGTATTTATCTTCACACACATTATATTCTTTTAGGTTAGGTTAGGTTAGAGGACGTGTACTTGTCAATTAAGACAAGTACGGTACTCGGAGGTCGAATTGACCCATTGTACAACGTCCTAATTTCTCAAACCACTTATGTTGTGTGTGTTAATTTTATACATGAGTGGTGGGACAGTTTAAAGTCGACTCCGAACGACAAATTTCTTGAGAAACTTTTTCTTGGCAATTTTATTTTACTCTCAGAGTTTTTGCCAGATATCTGCTGAGAGAAAGTCGCCGAAGAAATACTTTTTGTATTTTGTTTTGATGTCTGGCCTGGGGCTCGAACCCTAGCTTTACGTCTAATAAGCCAACACACTACGTACTAGACTACGGCGACTTAAAAATATATTCTTTTAATGTACAGTTACTTTTAACGCTCACTGTATATGAAGATGTGCATTTGAATGTATGAAATTTTTGAATACAATATTATTATTATTGTTGTTATTAATTATCATTGTAATTAACTATGATATAGAGATGCGACTGATATACATACATACATATGTACATATAATGTAAATTGTATATGATACATACACCCATATATCGATATACAATGCATTGACAAATTGACACAGAATAAATAAAAAAAATATTTATTCTATTAATACGTACATACAGGCATAAACTTATTAACGGAGAAGAACAACCTAGGGCCCCCAAATGCGACACTACATTCGAACAGATGTTGAATACAAAAATACAAAGAAAAGGAGATGGTTTTCTACCAACATTACTTCGAGAGAATCGAATAAATTAAGCATCTTTAGAAAAGAAAGGCAGACCCTACGATATACAGGGTGAGTGAAATATAATGCAACAAAGTAAAGCGCTATATTTTTTAACTTTTTTAATTTTATTGTTCAAAAGAAAAAAATGTTGGAAATAACATCAAATTTTAGAATCAGTTTAGATTTGTTCGAATTGGCCATCTTTGGTACTAATTATGGCCTTCAAACGGCCGACAAAGCCATCACAGGCTGCACGAAAGTGGCTCTGCGGTATTTTGGCCCATTCACGGCGAAGCGCCGTCTTGAGATGATCGACACATTGGTATTTTTTAGTGAGAACCTTACTCTCCAAAATGCCCCAGGTGCAAAAGTTCAACGGATTGAGATCCGGAGATTTTGGTGGCCATTGCGCGGTAGAAATGAAGCGAGGAACCTCCTTTTTAAGCCATTCTTGGTTGACGCGTGCTGAGTGCGGTGGTGCTGAGTTCTGTTGGAATGCGACCGAAATGTTTGTCTGCCCAGGGCTTCAATACTGTCTTTAAGACATTTTCCCGATAATATTCAGCATTTACTTTGACCCCACGGTCGATGAATACGAGCGGGGAGCGACCATCGGCCGTTACGACGGCCCACACCATTACCATCGGCGGCGCTTGAATTCTGGTGGCCAATCGCAGGTATAAATTTTCAGCTGGCCAATTTCGTGCAAGCGAAGTAACTCCTTGGCTCTTTCCTGTCTAATTTTTTTTTTGTCCATCGGCGAGCTCTTGCACTTTTTGGAACTTCAATGGCTTTAGTCCAAGCTCATTTTTCAATATGTGTTGCATCCGTTCTCGCGATATGTTCTGCTCACAAGCAATTTTTCTACCACTGCGGCGTGAATCGATCAAATCTGGCCTTCACTTTTTGGATCATTTCTGGCGTTGTTACCGTTTTTTTTTCGTCCACTTTTTGGAAGCGATGCAACACTGCCAGTATCACGGTAACGAGCAATGGTACGAGAAACAAAAGATTTATTCACATTTAAATGCTGGAGGGCTCTAACGATAGCCGCCTGTGGTTTTCCAGCCAAATATAAGGCAATCACACTATCACGCTTGTATTCCATCACGAATAACTTTTTTTCTGAATGCAATAGATCAAAATGCTTGTAAATAATAAACTGAACTGTCACTGGAATAAGCTGTCAGACGAGCGGTTTACAAATGATAACAACCTGAAGTTGGTTGCAATACATATCAGCCACCCTGTAAGGCCTCTCCCTATCGCTTATAAGCTTCTTACGGGAGTATTGTGTGAACGACTGTAACGAAGTATATGTTGTCGACAAGTGTTTTACTAGTTCGAAATTTACTCTACCACTGGCCCCCAAAAATTTTCCAAGGGTTGCCCTTTTCTGTAATTCTAAAACATTTATTGTGAATATTTAAGAAACTTTATAGACAAAAACAAAGTTTTGAATATATTTTTACAAAAATTCATTCAAAACAAAAACAAAAAATGAAAACAAATTGCTTTGCCGCTACAGCTAGGAGTCATAATCGTGTCATGGATATGGATAAACAAACTTGACAAATCCACTATTTCATCATTAATTAGATGGCACAAAATGGTTGAATACAACACCCCCTTAATTGTTGGATATTAAATGGATCTCTAGGTCGCGGGCGGCTAAGCCACAAACTATGCTCATAAGACGAATGCATCTATGCAAATGAGGATTGAAGTGAAAAGCAAAACAAAACAAAGCAAGGCAACACACAACAAATAATTTTTTTTTTGTTTTTAAATTTCAAGATAAAAAATAAAATAATGAAAACGATAAATTGTTGAACATAGAGTGACTGACTGGATGTAATTTATAAACACAATCAAGTAATGAGGAATTTATAATTTTCAATTACATCATCAGCAGCACCAGCAGCAGCATCGATCGGTAATAGTCTCCGAGAAACTCATATACTGTGTACTGCATTGTATTTTTAATTTTTTTTTTCTTTTTAATTCAAGAGTCGTTCTATTTCTACTTCTCAATGAAAAAAGGTAAGCAGGGTTTAATCGTTCAAGCCGTAGGTGGGTTTCGTCACTCATGCATAAATATTAACACATACAATATGGGTGGTGTGAGAAGCTAGGTTGTAATCCTTACTACTGTGCACTGGTCTCAATAAGAAATTAAAGATTGTTCCCGTTTTTTGGTTGACCGTTTTAAGAGACATTAAGTTTCACTTACAGACCAATGTGAACTCAACCGATAAGGAATTATGTAAAGCATATCTGAGCTTAGAATTTGCCGTGATCTAGTAGATAGCGTGTTGGCTTATTAGAGGCGAGCCCATGGCTCCGACATCTCGAACGAGTTATGAAAAAAATATTTCTTTCGGGCACTTCCTCTCTGCAGTAAATAAGGAGTACAACTTCAAAATGTAGGTTTCGTCAGTCATGGATAAACATTAACACGTACACCATATGTGATGTGAGCAGCTAGGTTGTAATGATTACTACAGAGTTGTAATGGTTGATTAAATACGTAAGCATATCTGAGCTAAACTTCTTCTTGCTTTCTTCTTCATTCTAATGAGTCCGCCAATTAACTTTTTTTTTTTTTTTTGAAAATGCTTTAAAATAAAAACTACTGAATATTTTCTCAAATTTCTTTTTTTATTTGAAAGGACAATCCTTCCGGTTAATAATGGAAAATAATTTCATAATTCAAATGGCTGCCTCGGCTGGCCATACAGTAGCCTACACGATCGGTCAAATTTTTAAGCACATTATCGATTGTGTGCAGCTGTATTTCACCAATGCCTTCACGAATATTGTCCTTTAAAGCGTCAATTGTCTCTGGCTTGTCGGCGTAACACTGATCTTTGACGGCACCCCACAAATAATAGTCCAACGGTGTCCAATCGCAGCTCCGAGGTGGCCAAATGACATCAGCTCTGCGGCTGATAGTGCGATCTTCAAAAACAGGGCGCAAAACATCGAGTGTAGCTTCGGCTGTGTGGCCCGTAGCGCCGTCCTGTTGAAACCAAATGTTGCCAATATCCTCCTCTTAAATTTTTGTGAACAAAAATTCGTTCAACATGACCCGATAACGATCGCCATTGACTGTAACGACCACTCCTTGCTCATTTTCGAAGAAAAATGGCCCAATTATGCCTCTGGACCAAAATCCGCACCAAACAGTGACTCGTTTTGGGTGCGTCGGCTTTTCAATGTATGCGTGCGGGTTTTCTGTGCCCCAAATGCGACAATTTTGCTTGTTTACATACCCGCCAAGATCAAAATGAGCTTCGTCTGAAAGGCTGAAATTTTTTTGCCAAAATCGGCATCTTCTGTAAGTTGATCGCAGGCTCACTTAGCGAAGCGAAAACACATTGGATGGTCCACATTCGTTCAGCGGAAGGATACAACTAATTATCTGTCAAATCAGACATGAGCTAAGTGTTACCATTCACGAAATAAGCACTAGTTGATAAAAAAAAAACGTTAGATGGCGGACCCGATAAAATATGAAAAAAATTCGCATTTGCCAAGTTTACCTCATCAAACCTCATAGAATATTAAGTCGAATAATGTCATTTTAAAGGCCTATCTCTCAACTTTCTAAGGAAGTATAAATTTGTGACATTAGTTCAGAAGTGTTTGTGTAGTCAAAAATAACAGTTTTTGTCAAATAAAACAATTTTGGAGGGTTCAAGAAATATAAAAAAAATATTTTTGATTTTACTCAACAAAACTCACAATCTACCGGGTGTATTAATTTTTTATTTTTTTTTTATTTTGTCGCATAATGTTATGTTTTGGAAAATAAAGTTAAGCAAACAATTGTTCTGTTGTCACTTGCTAATGTTTCCATTGCTGGCTGACTTCTATTGCATGAAAATTTCTACCTAAAAAAATGTCATGATCTTGAGTGTGAAAATTTTAAATTTTCTTGCCGCCGTCCTCTTTTTGTTTTCAAAAATAATTTAAGGCATGAACGCTGCTTATTTTCTGTTTTAATTTTTTGAAAATTTTCTGAAATTGCCTTGTGGATAACAAGCAGCAGCAGTTCTGTTTTTTGTTTTTGTTTTTATTTTAAACCTTGTTGTTTACAAAAATAAAGAACAACAACAACAACAATAACAACAAGAAAAAACTTAAGTATAATAAATAAGAAACGTTAAGTGTTTATGTGCCACACATTTATAATGGCAGTGTGAATAATTGTTACACAGACTTTGAGTTGCAATTTCCTAGATGTTGCATTAATCAGTGCAAATAATATGCGTCTCTTGTAATTAATAAAGATTAACTACAATGACATACAAAACATACATGCATGCATACATACATACAAACATACATACCTATATAGTACAATATTAAATAGAAACGATTTAAAAGACTAAATTTTAGTCACACTATGACTATATAACGTCGGGAGAAAGATAGGGAGACACTGAAAGAGAAAGAGAGAGAGAGAATGGTGTGATATTTTTATGAACACCTTTGTATGTTTCTCCATTTGCGCTTGAAGGGAAATTAATAAAAACAATAACAATAGCAAGCGTTACAATAAAATAATGTGGCATCAACAATACAATGCCACTTCTAGAGAGAAAAAATATTCAAAAAAAAAAAAAAAACATCGCAAAAATAGACACTAAATTAGCCATGGAATTGAATCGAAAGTGTTTCGTGACAAGCAAATTTTCTTTGAAATTTATTGCAAACGAGGGATGGTACACCTTTAAGTAATAATTTTTTAAATCATTAGAAAGTGTAACGTGTTACATTTTAATACAAGTTTGGGATAAAAAAAAAAACATTAGAAGGTATTGTTTGAGTTCAGTGATCACCCTTGCATGCAAAAGACTAGTGGCACAAATTGTGATTTCTATTAAGGGCAGAAACAGGGAGAAACAGGTGCTTTCGCAAGCGGACGGAATACACAGAGTCATAAGTAACAGTAGGTTAGGTTAGGTTAGGTTAGGTTAGGTTAGGTTAGAGGACGTGTACTTGTCAATTAAGACAAGTACAGTGCCCGGAGGTCGAATTGAACCATTGTACAACGTCCTAGTTTCTCAAACCGTTTTTGTTGTGTGTGTTAATTTTATATATGAGTGGTGGGACCTACAGTTTAAAGTCGTTTCCGGACGACAGATTTTTGACAAACTTTTTCATGGCAATTTTATTTACTCTCAGAATTTTTGTCAGAAATCTGCTGAGAGGAAGTAGCCGAAGAAATACTTTTTGTATTTTATTTTGATGTCTGGCCTGTGGCTCGAACCCTGGCTTTACGTCTAATAAGCCCACACACTACCTACTAGACTACGGCGACTTCGGGTATTGAGTTATGGAGAGTCGAAATCAACAACAACATTCGTGTTGTTAAGTATGAATATGATGAGTATTTAAAAACTTTGATTAAGAGTATAGGTTCCATGATATTCAAATAAGTATGAATGCGTATAAGTATCAGAAATTATGAGTATGATTTGATTCTAATAATTTTTTTTTTTTTTTTGAATACTCATTGCTGATCTCTAACAGCCAACATATTTGACATTTAAATGCATATTTAACATACATACATATGTACATGGGCTATTTTAAATAAAAATTTATTGAAATTAAAACTTTAATTTCCTTATCTCGGATACCCAAAAAGCGGCTCATATTTTATGGCTTTAATTAATAATTTTTTTTTTTGTTTTCCTGAAACGGCCCAAAATGTATAAAATGAATAAACGAGAGGCTATCTACGTATGTATGCATGTATCTTATCGAAATAATCTAATAAAAGTCATAATTTCAAAAGAGCCTGAGCGACATTAAATGAAACTGAAATAAAAATTCCAAAACCAAACAAAAACAAAAAAAAAAAAAGAAGGAGAAGGAGAACTTATAAATTTTGACAGCTGTCAAACAGATATGTGATCTTAAGTAAAGCTAAACTAAAAAGCAAAAACAACAAACTGCACATAGTAACCAGCCAGCAAAAACAAAAACCTACGACAAGATGGGAAGAAAAGAGAAAGAAAACGTAACTAAAACTAGAAACGGTTTTTCTTTTGCTGAAACATTTTTGAATTCATAACAGAAAACAACATACACACACACACATAGTGACTTAAAATGGTATTTTTGAGATGTGGCATGAGGAATGCTTGATGTGGTATTCTACGGTAGTTTAACAAAAAAGAAAAAAAAAACCTCAAATAGCAAAAAATTACTACACAATGAAAATGATGATGATGACGACGACGACGACGACGTCGTTGAGTTGTATAGAAAAAATATTTTCGAAAACAATAGAGATGCCTTGTGTTTTAAGACGATTCAGTTCAATTTTTTTTCCTCTTCTTAGTTTTTGTTGTATTTTTCTATTTTCTAGTGTGTCTATCTTTTTATAATATTTAAGGTTTTTTTTTTGTAATTTTTAATGTGTGTGCACATGAATATGAAAAAATAGTTTCATTAGGATTTTTTCGTTTTTGTTTAAAACAATTTAAACTGACATTTAAATTGATGGCTCAAGAGATTCTATACAACAGATACGAAACAAATTCAACAAAAAAAAAAAAAAAAAAAAACAGAAAAAAGTATCAGCAGCACCAGCAAATGATTGTACACCAGTATTGAAAAATTCAGTACTTTAGTACTTTTTTCAATACTTTTCTATTTTAAAACTGCCGCAGTGGCCCCGCTACGCTTTTAGTACTTTTTTATTATTAAATATTTGAAGTCGCCGTAGTCTAGTAGGTAGTGTATTGGCTTATTAGACGTAAAGCCAGGGTTCGAGCCCCAGGCCAGACATCAAGACAAATATACAAAAAGTATTTCTTCGGCGACTTCCTCTCAGCAGATTTCTGGCAAAAACTCTGAGAGTAAATAAAATTGCTTTGAAGAAGTTTCTCAAAAATCTGTCGTTCGGAGTCGACTTTAAACTGTAAGTCCCACCACTCATGTGTAAAATTAACACAAACAAACTTAAGCGGTGTGAGAAACTAGGACGTTGTACAATGGGTCAATTTGGCCTCCGGATACTGTACTTGTCTTAATTGACAAGTACACGTCCTCTAAGCTAACCTAACCTATTATTAAATATTCTATGTCTTGTGCTTTTCAACTACAAATGCATTACCAACGTATTGCTAAAGATAGAATTAATATTTAGCTCCGATTAGCCAAATGTCCACGGAACGCATGTTCGTTTTTAGAACACAAAAATCCATGAAAACGCTTGCCGAACCGTAATGTAATTTCGTTAAACATTTACATTGGTCTTCATATGCTACAAAGGAAAGTATGTTCTATAACGTTCCGTCGACGTTTGACTATTCACGTTTGACGGTTCAAACCCAATGTCAAGCTCTATCAAAACGAAATACGAAAAAATATTTCTAAGGCGACTTCCTTCCTGCTTCCTTGCGACGTTTGACTACACGGGGCTTTTACGTTTTGTTCCGAATCAGCTGTTTTTGCCTTGTATGTGAGGAACACTTATAAGTCGTTAGTTTTTCTGTTCCGTAGCTTAAGTGCATTAAATATAAATAAATGAAGAGTTCAGGAGGTAGAGTGCTGGCTTACTAGATGGGAGCCCACGGTTCAAACCCCATGACGACGGTTCCAACAACATGAAAAATTAAGAAAATATTGCTTCGGGAACCTCATTCTGACAAAAACTCTGAAAGTAAATGAAACTGCCATGAAAAAGTTGCTCACAAATCTGTCGTGTATAAAATTAACGCACGCAACATAAGTGGTGTGAGAAACTAGGTCGTAATACTGATTGAAGGGTTGTAATGACTCATTATGTATGTATGCATGTATTTCTTACAAAAGTACCATTTGATGCAAAAAAGTACTTTTTCATTTATAGTCCAATACCATTTGAAAATTTCAATTTTGCAACACTGATGACGATGAACACACATGATTTGTCTGTATAAAGATCTCTCTCAGTCTCTCTCTCTCTCTCTGTCCTCAATTCGATTTATTATTCGATTAAAATTTTATGTTAAATTAGAATGTAAAACGAAATATTTTTTTTGTTTCATTAGAAAGAAACAAAACTTTAGTATGTGAAACGTAAATGATGATCAAATAATAATCAAAAGTGGAGGCTCCCTCCCCCTCGAATCTCGTATCTCATTTTGCTAAACGGTTAGCAAAATAGAAACGCATTTAAACGAAACGTAATTATAAATCTATTGAAGCCAATTGCTTGTGCAAATGCATATCTAATTGGAATGACACTCAACATTCTTTTTCATTTGGACTTGAGTTTGAGTTACCATGGCATGGCGCGTCTACAAGGGGCTACACATTAAAAGTGTTGCGCTAGACATTCGGCATACCTATGGGAGAAACTAAAAGTCAATAAAGTTTTAACCAAAAAATATGAAAGAAATTCCGCAAATGGAAAATTAACACGAAATATTTGTCAAAGACGAATTTTAAATACCCTTATGCTCAGCAAAAAAAAATACTTTCGAATATCAAATATGCGGTCTGTGGGTGCCTATCATTATATCACTGTCTAGGCAGAGGCTTAGAATATGACGGATTAGGGGTTGGTAGGTAGGTTGCAGTCCCTGTACTCACCGAGTTCCACCAAACTAGGGCTGCACATTAAAAGCACGACTACCATACGCTGGAAAACCAGCCCGAAAGTTTGATTACGAAACTATATCCTTCAATGGATGACAAGGATTGGAGAGCCAAATAATCTATATCTGCACCTTGAAAGAGATGGATTTTGATTGACAAAGAAAGTGGCTAACAGGCTCCTCTTCCTCAGCAGATCCGCAGCCACGACAGAAGTCGTTAGATGGGAGCCACATCCTTTTCGCGTATCTTCCCATAACACAATGACCTACCTGTAAGCATGGCCACTGTGATTGAGATGATGTTACAACCAAGTCCGAGTAACTAGTTGGTGCGCCTTCTATCCATCGAGAGCCAAGTAAGTCTAGCAGTTGAGCAGGATTCCTCATTGACCCAGGAGAGGTTGGCGTTCCGAAAAATTTTCACGCAATGGCATACCCATGAAGTCGCCGTAGCCTAGTAGGTAGTGTGTTCGCTTATTAGACTTAAAGCCCGGATTCAAACCCCATGTCAGACATCAAAACGAAATATGAAAAAAAAAATTTTTCTTCGGCGACTTCCCCTAAGCAGATTTCTGGCAAAAACTCTGAGAGTAAATATACCTGCCATGAAAAAGTATCTCCAAAATTTGTCGTTCGGAGTCGACGTTAAACTGTAGGTCCCGCCGCTCACGTATAAAATTAAGGCACACAACATGAGTGGTGTGGGAAGCTAGGCCGTAATCCTGACTGAAAGGTTGTAATGAAATGAAATGTATGAGTGTATGTAAGTGGCATACCCAAGTCGATTAAAGAGAATTCCGGAGGGAGTGTACCAGTCTTGGCGAGCTCGTCGGCCCTGCAGTTTCCCGAAATGCTACTGTGCCCTGGGACCCAGACAAGTAAGACACTGCAGTGGCCAGAAAGGAGAGATCTTATGGCGGCCTGACTATCAGAGAAGAACGAGAAGCGGCTGAAATTAGCACCGTAAACGAGGATCCATTGAGCGGCCCGGTAGATGGCCATTACTTCCGCCTGCAACATGCTACTATAAACCGACAGTCGAAGGCAAAGGTTCAGGTCCAATTTCCCAGAGTAGACTCCTCTACCAAGCCCATTATCGAGTTTAGTGTAAACATCCAGGAGTTCAGGGGTAATGATCTGCGACGCAGTCGTCTTGGAATCAGATAATGAATGTCCCTGTCAAAATAATGTTCCGAAGGGAGGTAGTCGAGGTTCAGTGGCGCTTCAATACATACATACATACATAATTGGTCATTACAACCCTTCAGTCAGGATTACGACCTTGTTACTCACACCACTTATGTTGTGTGTGTTAATTTTATACATGAGTGTCGACTCCGAACGACAGATTTTTGAGAAACATTTCATGGCAATTTTTATTTACTTTCAGAGTTTTTGCCAGCAAACTGCTGAGAGAAAGTCGCCGAAGAAATATTTTTTGTATTTTGTTTTTCGATGTCTGGCCTGGGGCTCGAACCCTGGCTTTACGTCTAATAAGCCAACACACTAACTACTAGACTAGGGCGACTTCTTCAAGATCAACCACCCAAATAGAGGAGTGACCAGAGGGACGGTCAATTTTATTTATTTACTCCCAGAATTTTTGGCCAGAAGACTGCTCAGAGGAAGTCCCCAAAGAAACATTTCTTTTTCTCTTATTTCGGTTTGTTCCAGTTGTCTGAGCCAGTGCTTGTATCACGGCCAGTTACATACCTTATCACAGACACAATCTACCGCCATTACGCCTGTACGAATGTGTCTTAAAACTTGACCGATATATGACCGATATATGAGAGTAAAACCAATACCTTTTGCTACAGCATAGTTTTCGAAAATCATTTAAAAAACAATTCAATTTTTAAAGTCAAAGTGGAACACACACCAAAACACCACTTTCGTGTAACGTTTTCAAATCATAATTATTTTCAAATTAAGCCAACAAAAAAGAAAAAAAAAACCAGTGCAACTGAAATAAAATTGTTGTTTGTTTTACGGTTGTTTTATATTTTTTTTTTCATTTTCTGAATATTTCTCTGATTTCTCAAGTTGCACAAGAGTCAAATTGTATCATGAATTCATATGTATACGAAAAGCGACAGAGATCATTGAGATGTGTCATGTACTCGTTCCGTATTATTGGAAAATAACAATTCAGGCAACAAAAGAAAAAAAATGCAGAAAAAATTAAATGAAAAATCGACTCTCATGTTAAAAATACAATAAAAAAAGAATATTTTTTTATGTCATTTTCCAGCTCAGATGTCAATTTGGTTTTGCATTGATTTTCGTTTGTTTTTTTTTTTGCGAATTTTTTTCTTTTTTTTTGATGCTGCTGCAGTAGTCACCTCTACGATGCAATGGAATTTTAATGTTGACATAAAAAAAAGGTTTTCAACAAACAGAAACGAAAAAAATAATGATTTTTCATGTAGAAAATTTTCAATCATTATTTTCTTTTAGTTATTGGTTAAGAAAAAACAGACGAAAAAAAATCAAAAAAAATCAAATAAAGAAACGAAAAATATATGAAACGACCTGTTATGAATGACAATAATTTTAAAATAAAATTTTTATTCATACATTAAATGCATTGTACATACATTATGAACGAACGTGTACCTTCAGATACAATATAATAAATAGAGATACATTGTTATGATATTATGCTTGGAAATATATTTACAGTGTGGATAAAAAATGAAAATCCAAGACGCAATCCATAAATTTTAGCAACGCCACATTTGGCGTTAACAGAACAAGATTTGCCTTTAACAGAGCACTGTTAGCTATTTAACAGTATCCATCTCAACAAGCCCACTTGTTTAGTAGCTACTTTTGGTTAATACTCTAGGCCTATGAGTAGCATACTATATGCAAATGAAGGTCCGCAATGAACAGTGATGATTAATTTAGGAAAAAATTAATTTAAAAAAAAACAAATTCTTGTCACCAGTAAAATACAAAAATAGTTTTCCAAGTTCCGGGTAAACGTTTGTAATATTGCGTGTCAGACAATGATTATTCTGATGCGTTTCAATTGATAATATGATCGCTGTGGTTTTATGATTCAGTCAAGTGAAATTCATGGAAACTTATTAAGCTTGACAATTGTGATTCATTGGTTAATAATAACAGCATGTTTCATTTACAATTAAGTTTTCAACATCTCTATCGATTTTAGTGACACCAAAAGAATAATTTCAAGTCGCCGCAGTCTAGTAGGTAGAGGTGAGGCGTTGGTTCAAACCCCCCAGGTCAGATATCACCAACTAAATGAAAATATGAAAAAATATTTCATCGGCAACTTCCTCTCAGCAGATTTCGGTTAAAAACTCTGAGTGTTCAATAAAAAATTTCCATGAAAAGTTTATCAAAAATCTTCGTGTGTGAAGATAAATTCGAATTTGAAAATCCAGGACGCAATCCATAAATTTTAGCAGCGCCACATTTGGTGTTAACAGAGCAAAATCTCCTCTTAACAGAACAAAATGTGACCTTAACAGAGCACTGTTAGCTATTTAACAGTATACATCTGAAGAAGCCCACTTGTTTAGAAGCTACTTTTAGGACATATACTAGGTCTATGAGTACCATGCTATCTGCAAAGGAAGGTTCCAAGACCTCTTAATATAATCAGCAACATAGTCACGTATAAAGTGATATGATGTTGAGAAAATTGGCTTTGAAAATATAAATTTTTTGCTTGAAAATTCTCTAGAACATCAGTGGCCATTTTGTAACATATAACAAATAGTACATCATACAGGCTATATATAAATGGTAGCCCAGAGGCTCCTCTTTCCAATCGTGGTACTGGGATAGCTGGAATAAATTTTCAATTCCCACCAACCATCCTTTACATTTCAACACTTTTATTCACAAATAATAATGATCATAATGAGAATTAAATTTTATGTCAATAGTCTCCAATAATTGTAAAGTTGAAGACTAATTTACTATTGCCACTGTTAAACAGTTAACAGTGCTCTGTTAATAGCAAAGTTTACCCTGTTAAAGGCAAGTGGCTTTGCTAAAAGTGTGTTTGCATCTTTGGTTTTTAAATTCGAATTTATCTTCACACACATTAAAAAATAGGGTTTTTAGGGAATGCTTACAACACTTGAGAATACACAAAACATGGTAACTAACAATATTCGTCTAGATGGAGAGCGCACGCTAATGCTGCTTAAGCTCCAAAGATGTATGCTCAGCATGATTGTTGGGGTAATTTTTTTTCTCGAACGTCCCTGGTCTCACACTAACCCACCCTCACCAGACCGCGGAGGGTTCACCCCCACTATGTAGGGACACGTACACACTACAGTCCGGACTGTAGCGGGTAAGGGAAAAGTAATGGCAACGAGAACATAAATCAGCTACAGAACTTAATCACAAGCTGAATAAAGTAACAATAAACAGAAACTACCTATGACAAGAACGAAAACGGTAAACGTGCATTGCATTATGTTCTCTCATGCGTGAGGCATTAGGCTAGGGCATCTTACAAATGATTTTTGTAGAAGCTGCAGAAAAGAAGGCAATTTGATGCCTGCTACATGAATGATGTGGAGGAACTGTCAAGCAGTCACATTGGCAGCCTGATGTGTGTGAAGATAAATTCGAATTAAAAGACCAAAGACGCAAACCCACCAAGTGTCACGACTTTTTAAAACGATACAAAATGTTCTTCAATCTTATCAATTACACGTACTATAAACGATCGAAAATTAAGTATACCGTAGTCGCCGTAGCCTAATAGTTAGTGTGTTGGCTTAATAGACGTGAGACCGAGGATCAAAACCCAGTTCAGACATCAAAACGAAGATTTGAAAAAATATTTCTGCGGCGACTTCCTCTTAGCAGATTTCTGGTTAAAACTCTGAGCGTAAAAATAAAATTGCTATGAAATGTTTCTCAAACATAAAATTAATACACGCAATAATATATAAGTAGTGTGAGAAACTAGGTCGTAAGCCTGACTGAAGGTTTATAATGACCAAATGTGTAGGTACGAGTGTATTCTGTATGAGTAAAAGAGCCTGCCCTAACTATAGCTCGTATACAAGGCAACACTTTTTCAGAATCAAATACTTTTTTTGCTGTACACTGTGATATTTGCCTCGAAAATATTGTTAAAAAAAAAACGAAAAAATGATGACAGGTTGCATTACATTCTTCGTAATTGTGGGAAAATTATATTTTTCATAATGTTACGTTATGTGCCGGTGCCATACGTTTCAATTCGAAGAGGAAAACCATTTCAACTTTTAAAGAAAAATTATTCATGATTTCTTTTATAAAAAAAATAAATTTTTTTTGGTTGTTGAATACACAATAAAATAAACGATTTTGATTAGTATTCGTATGGTGTTCTATTAAACCGTCATTTATAAATATTTAATACAATAGTAACGACAACAGGTAGAAAAAAACAACCATTTTGGGTAGCAAGAAAAATGAAAATTTAATTGAAAATTATTGTTGACCTGTTGCTGTTCTTTCTACAGACTACACCATCCCATTGAAAATTTTTGCCATAAAAAAAGACACAGTAAAGCTACTACCCTCTGACAGGGTGAAATAAATGTTCCAATTGCAAAAGGACTTTAGCAAAACAAATACAAAAGTATACAATAACATGACAACAATAACAATAACAAAAAATAATTATCATATTGATTATGTCAAGAAAATTGACAATAATACACGAAACAACCATGCAATCAAACCAACCATTCAAGCAATACAACAAAACCAACAGGAGAACGAAGACCTGAGCTCAGTTTTTGCAACCAACAACCCCTGACTTTTGCAAACAAGAGCAAACGTTTGTGAATTTTCTGTATGAGAGGGGGATCCTTAAAATTCGAATGACATATCCTTTTAGGGTTTGTGTTGCTAATTTTTTTATAAATTTTTAATTTTCACAATCAATAACTGGCAACAGAAGGGCAATAGAACGGTGGCATCAAAGGTACGACAATAAAAAAGACACTCAGCCTGTTCCACAACATGAACAGGAAGAAGGAGAACTAAACGATGACTATTTATTGATTGTTGTATTGACTTGGGACTGACAGGCGTTAAGTGTGTTGATTGAAACAATTTTTTGTTTGTGTTTTTGTTTTTTTTTTGTTTGCCATTCATTGTTGGCAAAATAGAAATTTTGCAAACGGTTAGGGGGTTAATTATTTGTCGTGTTATTGAAATTAATAGGAAAGTAATAGATTTGTAACAGAGGATCGATTAGAAAGTCATTACAAGGATTTAAATTTCAATTAGATAATCGGATTTATATGCTCATTAAAACAATAGCTTTTAGGGTTCACCATCGTGAATTTTTTTATATTGTTTTGGATGTAGAAACTGGACGTATTCTGCTCCTAAGGTCACAATAAAGTTGAAGCAACCCACTACCTTACAATTGAAAATGTTTATCCATAGTATTTAGAAAACTTTATATTTGTTGGAATCAGTAATACCCACGACTTTTTCACGTTTTTCCATGTTATCTTCAAATCATGAGCTAGTCTAATATAATATCAAAAGCTTTGAAACACAAAGTAGTTAGGGAGGTAGGTAGGTTGGAGTGATAGCTTTGATACCAAATGCTCACTTGAGCACGCATAGCGACCAGGCGAACGCAGTCGCCATGCTTACCAAGTCCCTACAAAACAGGGAAAAAGAAGGAGAAGGTAGCGCAAAGGCTGCACAATTAATTCACGACTACCCCACGCTGGGAAACCAGCCCGAAAGTTTGATAATCAGAAGCAATATTCTTGACTTCAATGGATAAAAGCTCCGTCAAGCTGACAAGGATTGGAGAGCCAAATAACCTATATCTGCATCAAAGATCAGCAATTAATCGTTTTTAAGCTACTCATAAGCACTCATGCAATTTTGAATCTAAGTGAGTCAACAATATTGAAATTTAACTATGTACTCTGATTCATTCATACTCGCTACAACGTTGATTTATAAGTACAGGTTGCAATGAGTATAAGTACAACGTTGGCATCAAACTCATACCATTCGAAATATGTTTGATTCATAAGCCTACTCATTTAGATTCATAACTTTAGAAAAATACTTATAATAAATACTTATAAATGATACGAGTGACTCGAATTAGGCATTTACAACAAAAGAAAAAACGACACATAAGCAAAGAATACAGAGCAGCAAGCAGAGCAAACACACAACCCTCTAGTAAGTAATGTTCGTACGCGAATCATACTTATTTTGTGCTTCGTGTATATGCTGAGTTATTGAGAGTCGAAATCAACAACATCATACGTGTTGTTAAGTATGAATATGATAAGTACTTCAAACTTTGAATATGAGTAGAGGTTCCATGCTATTAAAATAAGAATGAAAACTACTCATCTTTCTGGATACTCATTGCCGATCTCTGATTGAAAATGATTTTCCACAGTATTTCGTAAACTGGAGCTTTTTTTGAATGAATAACACCAAGATGGCACACGCAATTCGCCATAGTCTAGACGTGAGGCCTCGATTCAGACATCAAAACGAAAACATGAAAAACTATTTCTACGGCGGCGTCCTCTCAGCCAATTTTTGGCAAGAACTCTGAGAGTAAATGAAGTTGGCGTGAAAGTTTCACAAAAAATCTTTAACTCGGTGTCGACTTTAAGTCTGGTAATGACAAATAATTGACGCAGTGTGTTCATCATGCCTGGAGTCAACCAGATAGATGCTAATTGCAAGGAACACTGTTGCCGGAATTTTTGACATGCCCACTTGTCTCTAATACATTCAATGTTATACCTTTGACGACGGTTTCCAAATTTTCACATTACATGTTACAAACCCATCAACTAACCGACCACTACCAACCGTAGCGTAGGCATGCTCCCAAATTTGTATAGACCAAATTTGTGGTCGAGAAGGTACATAAACATACTACTCACTTGATGCTACACAGCAGGTATTGTGTAAATACGGCAGTTACTATTGGTCCACAAAGGCTAATGCAGCTTATACGCTTGCGTTTTCGTGTACAAGAACACAATATGGTCAATCGCGCCGTATAGCTACGTCGTCGCAAAAGCACAACGCTTTAGTCAACTTTACAACCTAGCTTCTCCATACCACCCATGTTGTGTGTGTTAATTTTATACATGAGTAGCGGGACCTACAGTGCCGTCTCCGACAGTTATTTTGAGAAACATTTCATGGCAATTTTATCTATTATCAGCGATTTTGCCAGATATCTGCTGAGAGATAGTCGCCGAAGATGTATTTTTTTCATATTTCGTTTTGAGCGATTTGTGTAGAATGGTATTTAAACCAAGATCTCACGTCTAACAAGCCAACTCACTATCTAATAGACTACGGCGACTTCAATATTAAAACAGAATTATTTAACTTTGAAGTTCTTTAAAGTAGCGTGGATTTGTGGAAAGATACCCAGAGCTTATAAGGAGCAGGTTATTGCAACTGTGTTGGAGTTACGGATCTCTACATTATTTCTGCTTTATTTTTTGTTTTGTTTTCCCGACTTTGTGTTTTCTTGCCACTTACTTGATTACTTACAGATCAAAATTACATTTGTCGGATTTTGTGGTGTGAACAAGCAAACATTATAGGTATGGGATAAAGGCGACTACACTTAGAACATTTAATAACAGAATCAATCGATTTCATAATTAAAGAGATTCTGTTTCATGTTCTTGATGCCTTTGCGGGGTTCTAAAATTTGAATGACCCTTCTTAGTAATGTGCTCATTACGGCTGACTTCCAAAATGTTAGTCGCTTTGTGTTTGAACAAAGCATCGTGTTTCATAAAGCCGCTGTACAGAATATATAAGTATTCTATTTCAAAACGTCGTCAATGTGTATTTTTAACGCATTAAAAAAGCAATCAGGCATCGGATTTATAGTTGATGCATTGTTTGGTAACTTTGCATATGTACAAAATTTATATACCGCAGTAGAACTGTATACAAACTTTTTATTGATACATTTTGGAAGTCAGCCTACCTGAGAGGTTTGTTACGGGGCCCAATTGACTGCCACTGATGTTACGCTGTTACTTTTGCCATGTAATAAAGATTTTAAAATAATAAATCAAATGACAATATCCGCAAATAAAAAGTGATGATTAATTTAGGAAAAAATTAATTAAAAAAACAAATTCTTGTCGCCAGCAAAATACAAAAATAGTTTTCCAAGTTCCGGGTAAACGTTTGTAATGTTGCGTGTCAGCCAGTTTATTCTGATGCGTTTCAATTGATAATATGATCGCTGGAGTTTTATGATTCATGAATGAAATGAAATTCCTGGAAACTTATTAAGCTTGACTATTGTGATTCATTGGTTAATAATAACAGCATGTTTCATTTACTATTCAGTTTTCAAGATCTCTATCGATTTTGGCGACATTAAGGGAATTATTTCAAGTGGCCGTGGTCTAGTAGGTTGAGGTGAGGCCTCGGTTCAAACCCCTCTCGGTCAGATATCACCAACTAAACGAAAATATGAAAAAATATTTCATCGGTGACTTCTTCTCAGCAGATTTCGGGCAATAAGTCTGAGTGTACGATAAAAAATTGCCATGAAAAGTTTCTCAAAAATCTATGTGTGAGAAGATAAATTCGAATTTGTAAATCCAAGACGCAATGCATAAATTTTAGCAGCGTCACATTTGTCGTTAACAGAGCAAAACTTTCTCTTAACAGAACAAAATTTACACTTAACAGAGCACTGTTAACTATTTAACAGTATAGATCTGAAAAAGCCCACTTGTTTAGGAGCAAATTTTGGGACAAATACTCTAGGTCTATGAGTAACATACTAAAGGGTCCGCCAAATAACTTTTTTTTTTGAAAATGTTTAAAAAAAACTACTGAAAATTTTCTCAAATTTCTTTTTTTATTTGAAAGTACAATCCTTCCGGTTAATAATGGAAAATAATTTCATTCAAATGGCTACCTCGGCTGGCCATGCAGTAGCCCAAAAATCATCAAATCATCAAAAAATCAAAAAATCATCTTTTCAGATGAAGCTCATTTTGATCTTGGCGGGTATGTAAACAAGCAAAATTGTCGCATTTGGGGCACAGAAAGCCCGCACGCATACTTTGAAAAGCCGACGCACCCAAAACGAGTCACTGTTTAGTGCTGATTTTGGTCCAGAGGCATAATTGGAGCATTTTTCATCGAAAATGAGCAAGGAGTAGCCGCTACAGTCAATGACGATCGTTATCGGGTCATGTTGAACGAATTTTCGTTCACAAAAATTGAAGAGGAGGATATTGGCAACATTTGGTTTCAACAGGACGGCGCTACGTGCCACATAGCTGTTTTTGAAGATCGCATTGTCAGCCGCAGAGCTGATGTCGTTTGGCCACCTCGGAGTTGCGATTGGACACCGTTGGACTGTTATTTGTGGGGTGCCGTCAAAGATAATTGTTACGCCAACAAGCCAGAGATAATTGACGCTTTAAAGGACAATATTCGTGAAGCCATTGGTGAAATACAGCTGCACACAATCGATAATGTTCGAGGCAGCCATTTGAATGAAATTATTTTCTATTATTAACTGGAAGGATTCTACTTTCAAATAAAAAAAGAAATTTGAGAAAATATTCAGTAGTTTTATTTTTAAAGCATTTTCGAAAAAAAAAAGTTATTTTGCGGACCCTTTAGATTGTAATCCTGACTGAAGGGTTGTAATGACCAATTATGTCTGTATGTAGGAGAATAATTTGAAAGGTTTTCAAATTTCTGTTTCTTGTAACTTTATGGATAAGTTTAGCTTCAAATTAAAAGCAAAAGCCCACTGTAGATAAGAAATAAATGCGTTGATATTTTTGTAAGCAATTTAAAACTAAAACTAGATCAAAAATATAAAACAACAACAACAGCATTAAATAGGCTTAAAATGCCCACATATTCTTGAACTTGAATAATTTTATTACACCTGCCAACTGAAAGTGAAGACCATAAAAAAATGGGAAAAAAAAACAAAATCAAAAATCAAATGATAAGACAAAATAAAATAAAAAAGAAGACAAAAAGACAGCTCCAGTCAATAAAATATAAATAAAATGGTAATTTAAAACCAAGAAAATAAAAATGAAATAAATTTCAATTTTTATTTATTTTTATCAAAAAAAAAAAGATAAAAAAATGTATTTTTTTGTCATGAATAGTTTTTTGCTTTTTGTTTTGTTTATGGGATTTCATCTGTCATAATCGAGGGGTGTGGATTTCTTTAAAAAGGTATTTTCATTTTAAATGTCTGTATAAATGAATAATTGTTTGTCTGTCTGTCTTTCCCTATCTCCTCACTCACTATGACTGTTTGTTCGTTCCACGGTTTGTTAGCCGGTAGAAATTCAAATTTGAAAAAAAAAAATTTGTTTCTTTTGCTTTCTTTTCTCTTCAATGATATAAATTTGAATATTTTTTTTTTTCCTTTTTTTTTTTTTTTTGATTATTTTCAGTTGGGTTTGTAACAATAATTTATGACACGATAGATGAAGTATTTATAAGAAGGAGAAACATTTTTAACCAGCAACTTTAAAAAAAAGGAACAACAACAAGAACTACAGCTGAATATAAGACATAGAAAAAGGAATGAAAAAAAAAACATAAAAACCTGTCACATGACATCAAACTGTCATAAAAATGACATTTGATGAGTGTTTTTCATACATTTTTTTCTTTTGAAAGTATTTTTCAACCCAAAAATTACAAAAACAAAACGTAAAAATGTTTTGAATACAATCAAATATAAGAAAGAAAAAAAAACATAAAAAATATAATACGTTTCGTTTTATTATTTTCCTATAATTATGTGGTCATTGTTTTCTTTTATATTTTCAAAGCAAGAAAAAAACACTTCACCTTTTTACAACAACTTAACAACTTTGGTCAGCTCAGCTTAGAACTGCTAGAGTAGATTTAGAGAAGTATATCAACGTAGTTGAAAAAAAATTAGGTCTGCGTACCGCACACCGTACGTACTTCATTTCAGTAACCTTACGAACAACTCCTACACAAAATGACCATTCAGATCACATATTAACATAAAGCTTCACTTGTTTACAGCTTCATAGCCCAAATGATACAGATGATTCGAGTACTTACTTACGTAACTGGTTATTACAACGCTGTAGTCGAGTTAACAACCTAGTTTCTCACACCCCTCACGGTGCGTATGTTGATTTTATCCACGAGTAGTAGGATCTACTGGCGACTCCGACCGACAGACTTTTGTGAAACTTTTCATGGCAATTTTATTTACACTCTCAGAGCTTTTGCCAGAAATCTGCTGAGAAGAAGTCGCCGCAGAAATATTTTTTCATATTTCGTTAAGTTGGAGATGTCTGACCTGGGGTTTGAACCGAGGCCTAACGTCTAATAAGCCAGCACACTAAACTACAGCGACTTAATACACATACTTAACTTATTTAATTAGTCATTACAACCCTTTAATCAGGATTATGACCCAACTTCTAACACCACCCATGTTGTGTGTGTTAATTTTATTCATAGGTAGGTAGGTAGGTAGAGGTGGCTGTCCATCCAAAAAAAATTTTTTGATGGACTCACTTAGGCCGCATTGAGCTCATTGTGCTACGGCAGTTATCCGCTATCCACTAGTCTCATAAGTGGCGAGACATTTTTGACTAACTTTTCACGACATTTTTATTTACTCTCAGAGTTTTTACTAAAAGAATGCTGAGGGGAAGTCGCCTAGAGAATTATTTTTCATTTTATTTCGTTATGTTCCTGATGTCCGATTCAGGAATTGATCCACAGGTTCTCGTGTTATAAGCCAACACACTACCTACTAGACTACAGCGTCTTCGGCTTAATCCAACATCTGGTAGGTGCTAGCAATTATAGGAGTTACTTTCATTGTACTAAAGTGCCCTTAATGTCTTAAGCAGGGCTTAGCTACAAAACAAATATTTTTCAAGTGACAATAATACGAAGAATATTGAATGAAAGTATAATCCTTCATTCGCCGAGATCATAGCTACTATACTGTTGTCAAGCCGCAACGGGCACAACTACGATCAGTAGTTCATAATAGGAATTAACGAACCCCTACAAGCAACAGAAAAAATCTGCAACGTTGTACATCTAATCGGGAACACAGTATGCTTCGTGGTTGATATAACAGTCCGTCCTAATGATAAAGAAGAAAGATTTACTATTACCATGTGCAGAATACCAGGAGTTTTTAAGCTTTGCTGAGAACATAATGACACGAATTGGTGGCATTAGGAAACCACAATGATATGTATGGTGGAGGAGCATTGTAGGGCAGCTTAGAGCCACATTTTAGACTATTTGTATAATTTCAATAGCTATGAAAGGCGTCGCAGTCTAATAGGTAGTGTGTTGACTTATTAGACGTGAAGCCAAGGCTCAAACCTTAGGTCAGGCATCTTCAACGAAACGAAATATTAAAAAAATATTTCTTCGGCGGCTTCTGGATTTCTAGCAAAAACTCTGAGACTAAATAGAAAATTTCCATGAAAAGTTTCTCAAAAACCTGTCGTTCGGAATCGGAGTTAAAAATGTAGGTTCCGCCACGAATGCATAAAATGAACACAAACTCAACATAAGTGGTGTTGAAAAGCCAGATCGTAATCCTAACTGAAAACAATTGTAATGACCAATTATGTATGTATCAGAGATCAGCAATGAGTATTCAAAAAGATGAGTAGATTCGAATCATCCTCATAATTTCAGATACTTATACGCATTAATACTTATTTTAATATCATGGAACCTCTACTCATATTCAAAGTTTGAAGTACTCATCATATTCATACTTAACAACACGTATGATGCTGTTGATTTCGACTCTCCTTTACTCAACATATGCACGAATCACGAAATAAGTATGATTCGCGTACGAACACTACAATACTCACAAGTAGGTTGTGTGTTTTCTATGCTTGCTGTCCTTGTCTTTTTCTTTCGTCTTATTTTGTAAAAGCAACAACAACTAAGACTTCAAATTTTGATGAATGATTTGAATCACTCGAATCATTTATGAGTATTATAAGTATTTTTCTAAATTTATGAATCTGAATGAGTAGGCGTAGGAATCAAACATAGTTCAAATGTTAGGAGTTTGATGTCAACGTTGTACTCATACTCATTGCAACATGTAGTTATAAATCAATGTTGTAATGAGTACGAATGAATCAGAATATGTAGTTAAATTTCAATATTGTTGACTCACATATATTCAAAATTATATGAGTACTTGTGAGTAGCGAAAAAACGATTATTTGCTGATCTCTGGTATGTATGTATAAAAATTATACAGGACCAGTAGATACTCCTCCAACTACAAGAAATTTTTAGTTGCCAATTGGCAATGAAACTGAAGTTCAATACTCGAACCATAATTTCTTATTTCAACACAATTTCAGTTCTTTAAATGTTTGATATGCCGAATCTATCAACCAGTTACAGCCTAATGGCGACACATCAAATTTAACTGATCAAATTTGCATATATGTTAGTGATATTTGATATTTGCTTAGCCCGGCAACACATCAAAATTGAACCTTCAAACTGCATTGTATTGTTGTTGTGAAGAAGAACTATCGACGCCTCCATTCTATAACGTTCTAAGTGTACTTAGAATGCACATATAGTCGTATGTCGCGTGAAAGCTTTGAGAGCTCATAACTCAAAACACACTCTTTCGACTTAGAATGTTGTAGAATGGAGGCGTCGATATCATTTATGCAACGCTGGTAGCGAAAATCAAAAGTATTTTGATATTCTTCAAACTCTTCTCAGTCTATACCAACATATCCACAAAAAAAGGCGAGTTTGATTCATTATTTGATGCATGGCCGTGCAACTTTTCATAACTTTAAGTTAGGTTAGGTCGAAGTGGTAGCTCTGATATCATGATACTTTCATAGAAAATAAAATTACAGACAGATGAATGCAAAGAAGGGTAGACAAGAAAAAAAAGAACTGAAATACAAACCAAGAATTCAACACGTCATTTGTCCTGAAGAGTTTTTTTTTTTGTTTCAAGAATTTCTGAAATTAACTGAAAACATGCTGAATGAAAAAAACTGAAATAAAATAATATTTTTTATAAAGAAACAAAAAAAAAGAACCCAAGAAAACAACAAAAATATAAACTAAATAAACAGCTTGCGTGTCTGTTATAATTGATGATAAATGTTATGTAATTAGAAAAAATGTCAAGTTTTTTTTTCCTCGTTTTTTTTCTGTTTCAAATTCAAATGAAATTCACAAAAAAAGAAAAAACACAAACACACATATTCTATTCCATAATATAATTGTACAATAGAAATACTAATCATATGGTCATCTAAATAGTTTTAAATTGAAAATTATAATTATTAGACATGTTATTAGAATTAGAATAGAATAATAAGACATAATTATGGGCGGTTGGTGGTGGCGGTAGAACAGAACATATTTTCATACAAAATAAATATTCAAAACTAAACATACGTTATGTGTGTGTTATTTTGTGGCAAAGAAAACCAAAAATTTAATCGATGAAAATATTCAGATGACACACATAAAAACTAGCTTTGAAAACCATGGATAATGAATATGAATTTCATTCAGTGCGTTAAAGGCTTAAACATTCTGATTAATATGGTGAAACATCATTGACTCGACCATTCAAGGGAAATTAAAAAAAAAGAGTTCTAAACAAGGGCGTTTGTAATAACACGATTACAACCCAATGAATGGCAAAACTTCTTTCAGTTTGTGGTTAAAATTCATTGTTTTTTTTTCTGATTTTTTCTAAGTAGAAAGCACAAGAAACGTAGTTTCCAAACAAGTATTTCCTAGAAAGTAGTGTCACAGTACGTTACTATTTATTCAAAAAAGAAATTGAAATTAAAACCAAACTAAGATTGAACGCACGTTTAAGGTCGAATGAATTCCTAGGATTCATTATTTAGTCACCGATTTCGTAAAAGAAAACAGTCTTCCATATCAGAACTCTTTTGTCTCATGCAATATAATCTCAAACTAATCTACGTCCTCCTATCTTACTATCGAGGCACTTACATTAGGCATGACATACATGTATGGCTTCTTATGAGTTTGAGTTGCTTTACAACATATTTTTTAAAATAATTTTTTTTTTATAAAACCAACACTCAGGTAGGGGCCATCACCTCATGTAGTGCATTATGTTGGAATTAGAAAATGGGAATGATGGTAGGGACCATCGTGTTTGTGGACATTAGATTTGAAAGTTCCGTGGTACTTCAGCCATTATTGTTTTTTCGAGCACAGCGGAAATGTGACTTTTTTCTCACATTCACTTGCAGGAATTTACTCACATTGTACACTATGTCAACATTATACAGAACAAAATACTGGTTGAATCAGCTACGGTTGGGAGGAATAGGGTCTGTTTCCATTATTCACTCATATCTTGAAGTCGCCGTTGTCTAATAGATAGTGTGTTGGCTTATTAGACGTGAGGCCACAGTTCAAACCCCAGCTGAGACATCTCCAACGAAACGAAATATGAAAAAATATTTCTCCGCAGATTTCTCACAAAAACTCTGAGTGTAAATAAAATTTCATGAAAAGTCGTTCGGAATCGACTTTAGAGTGTAGGTCTCGCCACTCATATATAAAGTTAACACATACAACGTAAGTGGTTGCGAGAAGCTAAATCGTAATCCTGAGTGAAGGTTTGTAATGATCAATTATGTGTTATGTACAGTGAGCGTCAAAAGAAACTGTACATTTAAAAAAGTATACATTAATAAATTACCATTATTTTTATTTTAAAATTGTTTCATTGCCAGTTTTTAAAATTGAAAAAAGAAAAAAAATTACAAAAAATTTCGAAATATTGTCAAATTTTTTCGGGCACTCTCCTTAAGTGTTAAAACTTAAGTTTGGTGATTGTTAGAATTTTATCCTTAGGGTACGCTTTTGATACTCACTGTATGTGCACCATGTGTACATTATACTGAAATCCTGTTTGAATCAGCAATGGTTCGAAGAAATAGGGCCTGTTTCTATTATTCACTCTAACACGGCAGTTTACATTCTTCTCAGAAATCATGTTCACAAATTTAATTCCAAAATCAAATTAATCATTGTAAGTAGGCAAAGTTGATGTAGAACAAATGCCCGTAAATAATTTCAAATCTGTAACGTTAAAAAAACGATAGAAGTTCTATGTGAATTCCCAGAAAATTTCTAATGTTTTTGAGGCCCAGAAAAATTTTAACACACAATAAAATTTTATATGTGTTGGATGTCGTGTTAATCTAATGGATAGCAGTATAAGGTTTCTGTCATCGATTTCCACTAGAGGCTAAGACTGTTATGCAACAGCGAACATTTTATTGTGTAGCCACTAGATGTTGCGACTTGCCGTACAACTTTATTATTTTTACTAACCAGAGATCAGCAATGAATCGTTTTTTCGCTACTCATAAGCACTCATGAAATTTTGAATATACAAAGTGAGTCAACAATATTGAAATTTAACTAGGTACTCTGATTCATTCATACGCACTACAACGTTGATTTATAAGTACATGTTGCAATGACTATGCGTACAATGTTGACATCAAACTCATACAATTCGAGATATGTTTGATTCATAAGTTTACTCAGATAGATTTCGAGTGACTCAAAAGATTCAATAAAATTTACAGTCTTAGTTGTTGATGGATTTACAAAAAAAAAATAAAAAAGACACATAAGCAAAAAAGACAGAGCAGCAGGCAGAGCAAACACACAACCTTATGGTAAGCATTACAACTGGGCTATCAGCCCCAGAACAATTTTAACACAATAAAATTGCATATGCAGGTTAAATGTCCTGGAAGTCTAGTGAATAGCGTCCTGGTCGAACAGTATAAAGTTACCGTTAGCGATTACCACTAGAGTGTGCGGTCTGTTGTACAACATCGAACATTTTATTGTTATGCAACCCCTACAAGTTGCGACTGGCTGCATAACTTTATTATTTTGTACAAACAATTGTTATGTTGAATGGCTGGTCCGTTGGTCGGTTGGTTGAAGATCAAAATATTTTGATTTTCATTCAAACAACGACCAATTCAATGCTACAATAACATTTTCTAAGTAAATTTTGCTGAAGAGGACGACCAACCGTTGACTCAACATATTGCAAAACTAATCGCAACATATAGGAGCCACATAATTACGATAGTTGTGTCTTTTAACATAAAGAGAATCTCTGTTTAGGTCAGAGATCAGTAATGAATCGTTTTTTCCCCTGCTATTAAAATAAGTATGAATGCGTATAAGTGTCAGAAATTATAAGTATGATTCGATTCCACTCATTTTTTTGAAAACGCATTGCTGATCCCTAGTACAAACAATTGTTATATTGAATGACTGGTTGGTTGTCGGTTGTTGAAGATAAAAAATTTTTAATGCTACAATAACATTTTCTAAGTAAATTTGTTTAAAAAAATCGAAACGTGTGAAGACTACTAACCATTGACACAACATGTTGTACAACTAATCGCAACATGATTAAGGGCTGCATTTTAAATAAACTGTACCACTATACACTACTCAGTTCACAACTTCTGAAAATATATACGAATGCTTAACATACCATATTGTAGGGCATTCAAACTACATACAATGTGGTTGGTATGTGTATGATGCTTAAAAATAATTACGGGGTTATTAGACCCCCTATTAATTTCCAAATATTATTTTTATCCTTTAATGATATTGCCCATTTGGATGTATGTATGTATGTATGTGTGTGTGTGTGTTTGTGTAATTTAAGATGTTTTTAATTTCTAAAATTTCTTTAAATTCTTTTTAATAATATTCGTTATTTATTTATGCTGTCTGTCTGCTTATTTGGGCTTCTGCTTCTGCTTCAGCTTTTTATTTTTTTTTCCTCTTAATCCTACTTTAAGAATGGAGGGGGGGACAGACACATAATTAGTATAGATTTGTCTTACTCTTGAACTTGTCTTATGTCTGTCTGTCTGTATGTGCTGGCACTCTGTGCTTCTATCAACTGTGCTTATCAGGGTAAAGAAACAGTTTAAGCAAGTGCTGGTTGGCCGGCTATACAGTTTGGCCAGTTTTTTTTTTCAGTACAAACTGGAAAGGCACTGATGCAAAAATTGAACCCTAATTATTTTTGGAATGAAAATTGTCCCTTTTTTTATATTCATTTTAAATGAAAGCAAAAAAAGAGAAGTATTTTTAAAAATTTTAAAAAACTCAAAAAGAAAAACAACAATGATGACCAATAAAATAAACAAATAACAACAACAACAATACATAATAATAATGGCAATGGCAAACCGAAAAAATCCCTAAGGAACTTTAACGAAGTTTACATAGTTTTATTTGTTGGGTTTTTTTTTTTTCATTTCATTTCATTTTTTTTAATGTCATTGAAGTTGATGCGACAAGTGAATGTGAAGAAGTAGAAAAAGTGGAGAACATGGACATATGGATGGACAGACGGCTAGCCAGCCATATACATATAGAAATGGAATGTACGCCAATATGATACAGTGAAGAGCAAATTGTTGGAAACATCTTTGCAAGAGGCTGTTGACCTAAAACAAAGATCAGCAAAGAGTATTCAAAAAGATGAGTAGAATCCAATCATACTCATAATTTCTGATACTTATACACATTCATACTTATTTTAATATCATGGAAGCTCCTCTACTCATATTCATAGTTTGAAGTACTCATCATATTCATACATAACAACACGTATGATGTTATTGATTTCGAACCTCCATAACACAACATATACACGAATCACAAAATAAGTATGAATCTCGTACGAACACTAAAATACTCACTAAAAGGTTGTGTGCTGGCTGCTCTGTCCTTTTTGCTTATGTATCTGTTTTCATACATGCATACATAATTGGTCATTACAACCCTTCAGTCAGCATTACGACCTAGTTTTTCACACGACTTATGTTGTGTGTGTTAATTTTATACATGAGTGGCGGGACCTACAGTTTAAAATCGACTCCGAACGACAGATTTTTGAGAAACTTATCAGGCAATTTTATTTATTCTCTGAGTTTTTGCCAGAAATCTGCTGAGAGTTAGTTGCCGAAGAAATACTTTTTTTTATTTTAATGTCTGGCCTGGGTTTCGAACCCTGGCTTTTCGTCTAATAAGCCAACACACTACTTACTAGACCGCGGCGACTTCATGTATGTTTTCTTTTGTTGTAAATGCAACAACAACTAAGACTGTAAATTTTAATGAATGACGATTCGGGTCACTCGAATCATTTATAAGTAGGTATTATAAGTATTTTTCTAAAGTTATGAATCTAAATGAGTACAGCTTATGAATCAAACATATTTCGAATGGTATGAGTTTGATGTCAACGTTGTACGCATACTTATTGCAACCTGTACTTATAAATCAACGTTGTAGTGAGCATGAATGAATCAGAGTACATAGTTAAATTTCAATATTATTGACTCACTTATATTCAAAATTTCATGAGTACTTATGATCAGCGAAAAAACGAATCATTGCTGATCTCTGGTGGCTTTCACATGTTGCGATTAGTTATACAACATGTTGAATCAACACTTTGTCGTCTTCTTCAGCCAAATTTACTTATAAATTGTTATTGTAGCATTGAATTGGTCGTCGTTTGAATGAACATCAAAATATTTTGATCTTCAACCAACCGATCACAGACAAGGCGTTCTTCAACATAACAATTGTTTGTGTAAAATAATAAAGTTGTACAGCCTGTTGCAACCTGTAGGAGCCGCATAACAATAAAATGTTCAGTGTTTTATAACAGATCACAACCTCTAGAGGAAATCGATTACAGAAACCTTATACTGTTAGACGAGAACGCTATTCACTTGACTGCCAGGACATTTAACCTGCA
Source organism: Sarcophaga carnaria (assembly GCA_958299815.1). NCBI lineage: Eukaryota > Metazoa > Arthropoda > Insecta > Diptera > Sarcophagidae > Sarcophaga > Sarcophaga carnaria. The sequence goes on along the minus strand of OY283151.1, from coordinate 7,443,587 downwards.
TATAAAATTTTATTGTGTGTTAAAATTTTTCTGAGAGTCCAGTTGTAATGATTTTAATTACCAAAAAAAAAAAAGAAAAAAAAGGTTAAATAACACCCTGCTAGTCATTGTGATGTGTGTGAAGATAAATTCGAATTTGTAAATCCAAGACGCAATCCATAAAATTTTAGCAGCGCCACATTTTGTGTTAACAGAGAAAAATTTACTCTTAACAGAACAAAATTTGCCCTTAACAGAGCACTGTTAGCTATTTAGCAGTATACATCTGAACAAGCTTACTTGTTTAAGAGCTAATTTTAGGACAAATACTAGATCTATGAGTACCATACTATATGCAAAGGAAGATTCCAAGGCCTCTTAATATAATCAGCAATATAGTCACATATAAAGTGATATGGTATTGTGAAAATTGGCTTTGAAAATATCAATTTTTACTTGAAAATTCTCTAGAAAATCAGTGGTCGATTTGGAACATATAAAAAATAGTACACCATAGAGACTATATGCAATTGGTAGTCCAGAGGGCCCTCTTTCAACACTTTTATTCACACATAATACGGATCATAATGAGAATTATATTTGATGTCAATAGTCTGTAATAATTGCAAAATAAAAGACTAATCTACTATTGCCCCTGTTAAGCAGTTAACAGTCCTCTGTTAATAGCAAAGTTTTCCCTGTTAGAGGCAAAAAGTGGCGCTGCTAATAGTGTGGGTTTGCGTCTTTGGTTTTTAAATTTGAATTTATCTTCACACACATATCATTATCTACAGATATTGTTTAAATTTCTTTTGAAAATAACAACAGGCCTAACCCGCACCCGTATAACAGAGTTACTCCCAGTATTTGAAACGAAATGTTGGAATTTAAATAAAGGGTGGAGAGTAATAAAGTGTGCTGAAGAAAGTCTCTAATATTTTTTTATAGTTTTATTAAAAATAAAAAAATTTTTAATAATTCTTAGACCAAAAAAAATATGTATTAAGCACTGCCCGTATTATTATGAACATGAGTGTATGTATTCAAAGAAAAAGGCTTGGCCAGTTAAGTGTAGTTCACTTGAATTGAATTGTCTGTGTGGCTGCTTTTTGCAAAGCTTACATACATATATCTGACCCTACCTGCCTGTCCAGACTATACTACTATTCTTATAATAACGCTGATGACGAGGATGATAATGATGATGATGATTACGATGACAATGTCGACAACATTGTTGATGATAATGACAATAATGATGTTGAGAAAGGAGTATGTAGACTCAAATTACTACTTCAATTGAAAAGAAACTACTGCTGTTCACCAAAAAAGCAAAAAAATAAACCAAGAAATTTGAAGAAGAAAAACATTTAAAGTTTATTGTCTTTTTCATCGTTATGTCTGTCTGTCCGTCTTCTTGAATGTTGGTTGATAGGATTTCCTACAAGTCTTGCTTAGAGACGATCATTATTTGTCTTAATAAACCGTATGTATACAGGTTGTTAGTTATTTTTTATGTTTCGTTTTTGTTTTTGGTTTCTTTTTTTAGAACGAAAAACACAAATTCCCGTTAAGAATTCTTTTTTTGCCAGTCTTTTGTCACAACGGGGGAGTTGTGGTCTTTCAGGAAGTAATTCTATACGAACGAATATGAGTTGAAAGTAACTGGCATCTGCATGTTATGAATTTCAATGTATCTCCATACAGAATAACAAAATCTTAAAATAACTACAAGTATTTGTTTTAAATTTGTATTGATTATTGTGGCCTCTAAAAACAAAATAAAAACAAACAAAAAAATAACAGCATACTTGACATTGAAAATCAAATTCGGCTTTCAATAATTTTGGTGTGAAATATAAAACTGCACTCGGGGCACTTTTAAGTCTGGGATACACATCACTCATAAGCACTCATGAAATTTTGTATATACACACAGTTACAAAAATATACATACGGTTAAAAAATTTCTGCAATCCGTTTTCGTTGAAAATCGTTATAGTTTCCTTGATGTTAAGACGGTCTTTTGCATTGGTTAAAACATTTCTGAAATTGAACTGAATTGTGGCCCTGCACAAAGGTATGCATCCGATTTACAAATTTCACCAATTTCTAAGCCAATGCAAAAGACCGTCTTAAAATCGAAGAAAGATGTCAGACAATTATAAATATTTTCAATGAAAACGGATTAGTTAAAAAATTTCTGAAATTTGTTATCCATATAGTCCAGTATACTTTTGTGGATGAGTGTAAGTGAGTCAACAATATTGAAATTTAACTATGTACTCTGATTCATTCGTACTCACTACAACGTTGATTTATAAGTACAGGTTGCAATGAGTATGCTTACAACGTTGATATCGAACTCATACCATTCGAAATATGTTTGATTCATACGCGTACTCATTTAGATTCACAACTTTAGAAAAATACTTGTAATATGTACTTATAAATGATTCGGCAGACAAATAATCAAAAAAGATATTCGCTGGGCAACTGAATGTTCCAATGCACTTCAATTTCAATTCAATCTGACGTATTTTATTGCTTGAAATTCAATCTTAAATGAAAATATTTACGAGAAGTTTAACAAATTGTAAACACTTCCATTGAAATCTTTAAATATTTTTGGTGTGTAAATCATTAATTGTAAGAACCATTGCGAAATAATTCATAATTACCAGCCATAGTTATAATAAAGCCAACAATAATGAAAATAATAACCACAGTACTTCAAGTGAATAAAAGAAAAATTCTTTGAAACAAAAAAAAAACAAAATTTTTTTGAAACAATAACAAGAAAATGGAAAAAGAAAGAAAATAATCAACAACCAAGTAGAAACTCTTAAAAAAACGCGATAATTTAATTAACACAGACAAAAAAAAGAACAGATAAAGAAAAGAAAAAATTGCTGACTAAAAATTGAAATTATGGCCACTCACCAGCTCATTCACTCGGTTAGTAAAAGTCAGTCAGTGAGCCAGCCAGCAGCCGGGAGAAGGCTGTATTCAGTATTAAGGCATCGGATTCATATGGACAAACTAGCTGGCATCTGTCTAGTCAACCGTCATCATCAAACCGACAATATCTTCTAATGAACAATATACGCTCATAAAAAAATAATAGTTTTTACGATTAAAGCTATTACAGCGTAGTGTAGAGTAGAGTAGAGCAGAAGGAGGAATAGTAGTACGAGGGATATTTTTATTTCAATTTTAATTAATGTGCAGATATCATGCAACAACAAATTGTAGACAATTCATTACCAGTAATTGATTATAATTTGTATCACTATTTTGTTTCTTTTGTTTTTGTTTTTATTTCGTTTATATTGCATTCATTGTCTTTGTTGGTATCAAATTTAATAAAAAAAAAAAACAAAACGAAACAAATTGTCAGTAACAAGACTTTCTATTATATTTTAGAGTGTTAGAAAAAAATAGATAAATAGTTAAATACTATAAAAAAAACTATAAAAATTTCTAGTTTAGAAAGGAATTGATAGCTTTGAAAGGGAATATACTATAAAAAATGGCAAAATATGATCTGTGGCCTAAATACTAATTCACAATATAATTACAAATTATAAACTAATTTCCGTAAATCGTGCAACTTAAACCATATATTCAGGTTGTAGTGCCACCATCAGATCAGCAATGAATCGATTTTTCGCTACTCATAAGCACATATGAAATTTTGTATGAAAGTTAGTCAACAATATTGAAATTTAACTCCTCTGAGTCATTCACACTCACTATAAACAACGTTGATTAATAAGCACAGGTTGCAATGAGTATGCTTACAACGTTGATGCCAACTCATACCATTCGAAATATGTTTGATTCATTTAGATTCATAACTTTAGAAAAATACTTATAATACTTGGTAATGATTCGAGTGACTCGAATCATCCATTAAAATTTACAATCTTAGTTGTTGTTGCATTTACAGAAAAAGAAAAATGGCACATAAGCAAAAAAGAAGAGAAGCAGCAAGCACGGCAAACACACAACCTTATAGTGAGTATTTTACTGTTCGTAGGCGATTAAATACTTATTTTGTGCTTCGTATTGAGTTATGGAGAGTCGATATCAACAAAATCATACGTGTTGTTAAGTATGAAGTATGATGAGAACTTCAAACTTTGAATATGGGTAGGGGTTCGATGATTTTAAAATAAGTATGAATGCGTATAAGTATCAGAAATTATGAGTATTACTATGTTCAGACATGAACTTTTATTACGTAATTCGCAATAAACGCCACTATTGAGCTCAATATTTCATATAAAGTTTCAATTAATTATTATATGCAAATTGTTATAATATTGAGTAAAACTTAAAATACAGTACTGTCATAAGTACGTTCAGTAAGCATATTACAATTTTCCGAACACTTCCTGTTGATATTTCACAACTCAAATGTCAAGAACGACGAACAAAAAAACAAAATAAAAACAATGATGTTGAAACAACCAGCTGTTTTGGTTACCAGCTGTCAAATTAATATTGAATAAGCAGCTGAATTGCGTATATTATTATGTCTGAATACTTAAAATGTAGTGCTCAATAAACAGAATATTGACTCAATAAAAGTGCATGTCTGAACATAGTATATGATTCAATTCCACTCATCTTTTCCTGGATTATTACCTATACTGCTAGGGCACTCCATTTGTACATTTTTTGCTTTGTTATACCAGGGAACTAACAACTGTGACATACTAGGTGGCACAAAAGTAAAGTCATAACGAAAATTACAAAAATGTTCACATTTTAACGAAAGGTAAGTTTGGGGAAGTTGCTGTAGAGAGCCCGTAGTTCAACTCCTGCTTCCGACATCTCGCATAAAATGAAATATGAAAAAGCACTTCTTCGGAGGATTCCTTTCAGCAGTCAAAAACTCTGAGAGTAACTAAAATTGTCATGAAAAGCTTCTCAAAAACTCATTCGGAGTCGACTTTAATCTGTACGGCCCAGTACGGTCTCACACACACAACAGAAGTGGTGTGAGAAGTTAGGTCGTAATACTTACTCAATGGTTGTAAAGAGCAATCAAGTATGTTAAGTTAGTAGTTTGGCCAGGAAAAGCTTGTTTAATTGGTGTTTTATAGCGCAAATTAAAGAAATTTAATTCTTCCCCGCAAAACATGAAGCTTTAATGAGTTTCAAAACGATCCCAAAGAAAAAAATCTGTGAATCTTTTAATCATTTTAAATGTAGAACAAAAACAAAAGGCGTTTCACTTCAATCGTTCGGAAATTTGTCTCACAGAACTACCGCATTAAAGCGAATTTTAGTGGAACCAAATATACTTGAGACCCAAATAGGTTATTCAATAAAGAAATTCTTTACCATTCGCGTAAAGACTAGAGCAGTTACTGTTACGAAAGTTATGATAGAAAATTCGGAGCATAGTTTTGAGACGTATTCGAAGCGACTACCTGACTTAAGATGATGATTATGATAATTCCCAGACATCAAACATCTGAAACGCAATTTACGCAATTAATTTCACATTCAAAAGCTCAGTAAATAAATTACACAATTAGTGTGTTATTGCCCAACTAATTGAATTTAAATGGAAATACAACACTGTGTAAAATAGGTTTAGCGTGGAGGAGCATAAGCAGTCGCTGTAGTCGAGTAGGTAGTGCGTTGGCTTTTTTGAAGTGAGGCCGAGGTTCAAAGCCCAGTCCAGATATCTCAAACAAAATTAAATATGAACAAATATTACTTCAGGCAACTTTATCTCAGCAGTCTTCTGGCAAAAAACCTGACAGTCAATAAATTTGTCACATTGATTTCGGATATCGCAATACTTTCGATATTTGGCAATCATGCAGAAAACTTTAACATTCTGTTTTCTTGCTATATTAAGTTGCCCGGTCTCGCATCAAATAATGGATCAAACTCGCCTTTTTGCAACACAGTTAAATTTGATGTGTTGCCATGCGCCATTACATATCATGTCGCCAGGGTCATGTTTTGTAGGGTTGCTACTTTTCTATAAAATAATTTGTATACAATTTTTTATCCCGAATTTTTTAATCCCTATAGTATCCAAAACAAAAATGTTTTCATAGGAATTTCTTATTTTTTTCAAGTTTATTATGACGAATGTATATGATTACGAATGTGTATAAAAAAATTAATTAAATTAAACTTACCGTTATAAGGAAGCAGGAGTTGATGATGGCAATTTTATTGTTCGTTATATTGCCTTCGATATTCTGCAATTGTGTTAAACTAAAAGTACAAGGAGTTATAAATCTAAAATGCTATACTAATGGCTTAACAAACAAGGAATATTATTGCCAGTTTGCACAAGAGACCTAATAATATCAGAGAAAGTCCACAATTTATTAAATTTTCTGTGAATAATAATGACAGCATTTGCAGAACCTATCAACTTCTGATTAATAAGAAAAAAATTGTATGGCATCACTAACAATGATTAGGTTCCTATCTATCAGATTTCTATATAAATCCCGGGTGTACTAGGTTTCAGTATAAAAGTTAAAAAAATCACGCGCATACTAGATTTCATTATAGTTTAATTGCGCTTTACTTGACGGGAATCGGGAATATTCGAATTTTTATTTATGTTTCGAAATTTGACACATAGATCTCTGCGTTATCTGCGGCAAATTTATTAGCGTAATTATATTTTTTTTTTTTATTAAATTACCGAAACATTATAAAAACGCACGCTATATAGCTGTAAGGAGCTCGTACCACATTTTGAAGTCTGTTGCCAAAAGAATAGAATTCTAAACGTTTCTGATATTTCAGTACTTTTTTCCGACATTTGATAGGAAAGAATCATTAATTTTCCTACAATTTCTGAAAAGATAAATATCGTTCAAAAAATAATTGGTTGAGATAGGCGCTCTTTCTTGATACTCTAATTTTCATTTAAAAAAATCAAACATTTTTTCATAATCTTTGTCGTATTTAATAAATATTGTATATATTAAAACAATTCTTAATTGTTTTTATTTATTCAATAAATTAATTTAAATGTTCTTCTTTAAATTTCTAACGCAAAACCTCAAATAAAAACGCCAATTTAATAACTAATAATATGACAGTGGCAACACTCTAACACAATACATTTTCTACTCAATACTATTCTGCTCTTTCTTTGTTTGTTTTTATTAAATTCTTTATCGTCTCTCCTTTCACATGGCTATTCCGCTTCTGACAATGTACTTTTAGATTAACGCAAGCAAAATAAGAAATAAACACGCGGGAATTATTTCACAACAAAACTCAACACAAAACAGCACAGCACTTGCAAACACATTTCATTACTACAGTTTACAATGCAAATAAACAATTAATTGTTTAGTTTTTTACAAATATAACACTCGATACTAAATTAATTCAATTTTAATAACAATTTAATCAAATTTTAATAAGAATTTACCAAAGTTTTCTTAATTTTGCAAAGAACTTCACCAGAACACTTTATAAAATGTGACAAACACACGAACCGGTAGAATACAACTGAAAAAGAGAGACCAGAAAACTTATCAACTGGCAAGAGAGCAAGAGTGTATTTTAGTTTGTTGAGAGAGAGTAGATTTTGTTATTGTGTACAAACGAATGGTAGACAAAAACAAAACATAAAATACGAACAGTGTTGTTAAGTGAAGGGTAGAAGTAACGTAAGCAGAACATGTGTTGGGTATGCTTGATGTTTACGACATGCTTATGGTGGCATACAACAGATATAATCTGAGTCATGTTTGTTCACATTTTCGGTATTTTTAGAGCTCTAAAATTTGTGTAACGGTTTTGGGGTATTTTGAAGTAAGAAATATTACCTCTTAAGAGCAGTAGTTATTAATTAAACCGGCGTGTGATAGCGTTTTAAAGTGATAAAATTGCTTGACTAAAAGACAGAACAAATCAGGTTCAAATACGGGGGGAAATAAAGGAAAATTCTATACGATTTTCGAATTTGTATATTAAGAGGCTTTAATCCAAAATAATCCTTGTGACATAATGTCGACCTTTATCAAAATAAACAATTTTCCCAATCAAAACCGTTTGAATTTTTACAGAGGACGTCTGATTTAATTCAAGGCATAATATGACAACCCTATGGACTTAGACTTGCATATTCCCAGCTTAGGTAAAAACTGCGTTTGCTCAACACGATGCTTAAAATGAGACTTTTGAAGCACTCTGCATGCTGCTTTAATATCTGATCCGCATTGCGCCCTTTTTAAGATCCACGTAGTTACTTTAAATATGCTGCAAAGTCCCTACTTTTTCAGTTCTTACAAAATTTTTTTACTTGACCAGCTTAACCGTACAGTACAGTACTCAATGAGGATTTAACTTGTCGTTCCACATCACGGACTTGTATTGCAGGGCAAAAGTCATGATAGTTTTGAATACATTAGGTTTAATGGTAAACCAGCGGAAGACTCTTCCAGCGATGTTTCGAAATCCCTTACATATCAACCACGAAAGAGTGTGAAACTAGAAAGATGCTGTTATCCACCTTGCATAGGTGTTTGCTGATATTTTTTGCGGCAGATTCTTGGCGATAAAAATTAAGTAGAAGGTTAATAATACATTCAGTGAAGCTACCGCAATATAATCACTTGGTATGATCAGATACATTCACAGACGCTTTTGTCGTAAAGGTTGTTAATCTCTCCGATTTCTATCTATCCCTCTCTCTCTCTCTCTCTCTTGTCATAGACTTGTCATACTGATTAGAAGTGGTGCTTTAGAGCTGAAGCCCTTTGCAAAGAGACGGGTATTTAGACGATCATCTAAATATCGAAGGTTGAGCTTGAGTGCAATAATACCCAAATTATTATCAATTAGGCCCGTGGCCGGTTACGGTTAGCCAATGGCTAGCATCTGATGCATTTTGTACTAAAATTTAGAACAGAATAGAATAGAAGTTTTTCCCCAAAATGCTCTATAAAGACAACTGATTACTGCACCATCATCTGGGTGATAAAGTAGTGATTTTCTAAATAGAAATGCTGCTCTTCCGAGGCTACCAAGGATAAACAGTAGCTCATGATAACACAAACCCGTGTTTGTGAGCAGCAGAATGCAGAAATATGTGCCCGATTGGAGTCGAATTTTTTAAGCTTTGAAATATTAACCATTTAAAAGGCTTCAAACTAGCATAGGGTCAGGGGGAATACGTCAGAAACATTCGATAATTGAGCAGCTAGGCAGCCTTTGGAGGAAATCTCTAAAGCAACTATAAAGAAATTGGTAGACGTCCTGCGTACAAAATTACGTGGATTCAGTTAGTGTATTATGAGCCACCAACCCATGGAATTATATACGCATCACTGTATTATGAGTTTTCCAGAAGTTGCACTGAAGAACAGGAGAAGCATTTTTTGATGTACAAGTTGGCTCAGAACCAGGGATCAGCAATGAATCGTTTTTTCGGTACTCATAAGCACTCATGAAATTTTAAATATAGGTAAGTCAAAATTGAATTAATATTGAAATTTAACTATGTACTCTGATTCATTCATACTCACTACAACGTTTATTAATAAGTACAGGTTGCAATGAGTATGCATGCAACGTTGACGTGAAACTCATACCATTCGAAATATGTTCGATTCATACGCATACTCATTTAGATTTATAAATTTAGAAGAATAGTTAAAATACTCGTAAATGATTCGAGTGATTCGAATCATTCATCAAAATTTACAGTCTTAGTTTTTGTTGCATTTACAACAAAAGAAAAAGGGCTCATAAGCAAAAAAGTAACAGCAGCAAACAGAGCAAACGCACAACCTTCTAGTAAGTGTTTTAGTGTTCGTACGCGATTCATACTTATTTCGTGCTTCGTGTATATGTTTAGTTATGGAGCTTCGAAATCAATAACATCATACATGTTGTATGAAGTTTGAATATGATGAGTACTTCAAGCTTTGAATAAGAGTAGAGGTTCCATGATATTAAAACCAGGATGAATGCTTAAACATACATACATAATTGGACATTACAACCCTTCCGTCATAATTATGACCTAGTTTCTCACACCACTTATGTTGTGTGTGTTAATTTTATACATGAGTGGTGGGACCTACAGTTTAAAGTCGACTCCGAACGACAGATTTTTGAGAAACTTTTCATGGCAATTTTATTTACTCTCAAAGTTTTTG